>CM061266.1:84770000-85395000 GCA_030848825.1 Tadarida brasiliensis
GTTCTTATATTGTATGTAAAGTGATAAGCCAACACAAGAGCTAAAATTGGGATCACAGCCCGGCTGGTGTGGCTCAGCTCAGCGGTTGAGCGTCGACCCATGCACCAAGAGGTCACCAGTTCGATTCCCAATCAGGGCACATGCCCGGATTGTGGGCTTGATCCCCAGTAGGGGGCGTGCAGGAGGCAACCGATCGATGTTTCTATCTCTCTAAAAAAAATCAATAAATACATATTTTAAAAAATTGGAATCATAAAAGAGAGATACTCCATTTAAAATAAGGCAGAAAAATAGAAAAGATGGACTAAACAACAAAATAGACATATAAAATCAATTACTAAGATTATTAGATTTAAGTGGTTTAAATACCCCAATTAAAAGGTAGAGATTGTTAATTTGAATTTAAAAAGCAAGTCTCAACTATAGTATATGCTTCATACCAGAAACCCATTTTAAATATGAAGTTACAAATAGGTTAAAAGTATTGAAAAAAATATACACACTAACTGAAATCAAAAGAAAGCTGGAGAGGGGCTATATATATCAGATGAAGTAGATTTTGTTCAGAGTAGATTTCAGAACAAAAAGTCACCAGGAATAAAGAGGGTCATTTCATAATGAGAAAGATGTCCAATCATCAAGAAAACATAACAATTTCAAACATTTATGCACTGTATAATAAGGAAAAGTAGACAAGTCCACAGTAACCTCAGAAGTATCAACAATCCTCTCTCAATAATTGCTAGAATAGATAAAAAACTTGTAAGAATGTAGAAAAATCTAATTATACGATCAACCAATTTGAACTAATTGATGCTTTAAAATACTTCACCCAACAATAGTGGAAAACACATTTTGTGCATAAAGTTAACTGAATAAAATTACAAAGATACAAATCATACAAAATATATTCTTTTTTTTTTTTATCCTCACCTGAGGACATTTTTACATTTATCTTCAGATGGAGCAGGAGGGAGAGAAGGGGGAAGAGAGAGAGAAACATTGATGTGAGAGAGACACACTGAGTGACTGCCACCCACACAACCCCAACCAGGGCCGGGGACAAACTGCAACCGAGGTACATGCCCTTAGCGGTAATCGAACCCGGGTCTCTCTGGACTGCAGGCCGACACTCTAACCGCTGAGCCAGACTAACCAGGGCCAAAATATATTCTTGGACCAAAATGGAATTAAATTAGAAATTAATGACTGAAAGACATCTAGAAAATCATGAAGTATCTGAAAACTAAGTAACATATTTTTTAATAACCTGTAGGTCAAAGAAGAAATTAAAAGTCATTTTGAACTAAATAAAAATAAGAACAACATGCCAAAATTTATAGGATGTGACTAAAGCAACATTTAAGAGAGAAAATTGTGGCACTAAATGCCTATATTAGAAAAGAGTATCAAAGCAATGACCCTGGCTTTCACCTTTAAAAACAAACAAACAGGAAAAGAAGATCAAATTAAGCCTAAAATAAGTAGAAAAAGAAAGAGAAGAGCAGAAATATAAAACAAAAACTTCAGCGAGAATCAATAAAAACAAATTCTAAGTTCTTTGTGAAGATCAACAAAATTGATAAATCTCTCTCTTTCTCTCTCTCTCTCTCTATATATATATATATATATGAGCCATATATATATGGCTCTATATCTACTAAAGAAATTGGATTTGTAGTTAAAATCATTCCATAAGGAAATTTCAATCCCAGATGACATCACTAGGAAATTCCACCCTAGAAGAAATTACATATTAGAGAAAAAATAATGTAATTCTATACAATCTCTTCTAGAAAATTTGAAGAGGAGGGAATGCTTCTCAATTCATTTTATGATGCCAGCATTACCCTGATAACAAAACCAGACAAATACAACAGAAGAAAAAACTCATACACAATATCTGTTATGAACTTTGATGCAAAATTTTAACAAATTGCATCTAGCGATTTACATAAAAGATAATACATCCTGACTAGGTAGGGTTTTTTTCCCCCAGGAATGCAATGTTGGCTTAACATTGAAAAAAAAAATCAATCCATGTAATTTACCAAAGTAGCAGACAAAGAAAGAAAAATCTCATGATCATATCCATAAATGCAGAAAAACATTTGAAAAATCCCAACATCTATTCTTTTAGCAGACTAAATTTGAAGGAAACTTCCTCAACCTACTAAAGATGATGTACATAAAACTTACAGCTTTCCTCATATTTAATTGTATTTTCCTTATAATATCAGGAATGAGGTGAGGATACCTACTCTCAGAACTTCTATCTAACCATCAATATATGTGACGACATAGATGACTTTCAGAATAATTATGCTGGTGAAAGAAGCCAGAAATTGAGTACATTCTATATAATGTCATTCATAAGAAATTCTGGAAATGCGAAATAATTTATAGAGACAAAGAGAAGATCCATGGTTGCCTGGGAATGGGGGGAAGGGGGATGGTCTAAGTATGTGGGCCAGAGAGATGATAAAGGCACCAAGGACATTTTTGGTATGACAGATATGTTAATTAATTTGATTGTGATGATGATTTCCTAAGTGTATACATATGTCAGACCTTATCAAATTATATAATGTACATATGTACAATTTGTTTTATAGCAATTATACTCCATTAAAGCTATAATAGAAAAGATTCTTTCAGTCACCTTTAAAAATCCAAGCACGGCCCCAATGAACCCTGTTGATTCCAGCCCAAGTCATAGGAACACATTATATGCGTCCTCCCTGACATCAACACAACAACGTTAGGTGTGCGTATATAAAGCTTTTCAGTCTCTCAACAAGAGATACTTAACTGATCCCATTTTAAACAAACACAGTCCACCATTATGCCAATTGTACAGTCTCAGAAGTCAACAAGAAGAACACTGGGGATGATAGATACACTGAGCAAAATCTGACATAGAATATGGTTCCAGGACCCAAAGGCCTTGAAAACTGCAGATGATTTGGTAAGGGGAGATTAATTCTCACTCTCAACTCGATCCAAGAAAGAAAAAGGCTCTCGCGTTTCATAAAAACTGGCAGGGCTTTAGATGTCACTGTGTGTCTGAATTTACTCTATAAAAATTCTTCTCCCAACTTGTTAAATTTCAAGACTTCTCCTTACAGCTATGAGCAGAATAAGAAAAACACAGATGGCTCAACCTCACTATAATAATCATTCAAGGAAAGTAAAGTTTAAGCTGTTTGTATTTCAGATTAAAATAGAATTGAGGAGAGAAATGTCGTTATCCCAGTTGCTAAAATGAATATTAAGACAAAGCTAGTTTTAGATCTTGCTAATATTGCAATATTCTTATTTTAGGCCTGCAATCCATGGGCAATACATACATCCTTCTACTGCTTCCCTTAGAATTAGTATTTTAAATAAATTCTACATGCTTAATAAATAAGGTCTATTTGTTTACATAAAGGCAACAGACCCTATGGTACTATCAACAAAGGCTTCCCTCATAGTCTCCCGCTGCTGATGTTTATAAGGCTGCAATTACAGAAAAGGTTCTTGGCAAAACAAGAAATGACACCATTACTATCGACAGGAATTCTCCTGGCCTTGTGGAGATTCTTTATCGAAAGAAATACAAAGCCAGTTTGTTGTCAGCAGAATGTATGGATTATGTTTGACAGTGGCTTTGCCCCTTCTGGACACCACCTTGCAGATAAATGACTCTCAACTCTGAGCATCCTCCTGCTCTCCTTCCAGCAGGTGTTTTCACACTTTTTGGAGTTAAATGTCCTTGAATGTGAAGGCAGACGTTCCAGGGAGGCATCAGAGCAAAATGTGCGAGACTGAGGGTGGGCGAGCCCCGCTGCTGGTGTTCACATCCTGGCCACACCAATCATCAGCAGCGGGACACAGAACAGACTCCTTGGCCTCTCCGTAGGTTGATGTGCTTATTTGTAAAAATAAGGTAATAATAGTACTTATTTCATTAGATGAACATTAGATGAGATAATAACAATAAAGTGTTTAGGAAAGGTCTGGCACATACATGATAAATGTAAGCAATTATTATTATTAACATGCTTTGCTGACACAACAGCAGTTGTGGAGAATGGATGACAGCAGCACCTCTAATCTGCCCCTTAATGGCAAGCACAGTAGGAATAAGAAATAGAGCTACTTCCTCTAATGATGCAGCAAACTCTTCTGGGAAAGAGAACGGTGCAAGACCAGTCTATCAAGTAATAATTATACTAATGCCACCAATTACTGAGTACCTTCCAAATGCATTGCAGTGTATACAAAGGGTATCACACACACTACATTATTAATTTCCACAACAACCCATGAAGTAGCAGAGAGAACTCCCATTTTCCAGACAAGGAAACTGGAAGTCCACGGAAGTTAAATATTTTGCCTCAGTCCACGTGGCTGGGAAGGGCATTTCTGCACAAAACCGGGTGGCTTTAGCCCATAGTTTCCCCACTATGCCATGAGGCTTTTCAATCCACAAAGGGGTGGTGTGCTCTGAGCAAAGGCATGCAGGAAGAAAACAAATCTGTCAGGAGGCAGAATTTCCAACAGTGCACAGCCTCTTGAAATCATTAAAAGAAGGCCAGTCTTAAGTACTGCTGGGTGAAACACAGTTTCCTTGCCACACCAGAACATGGGATAACAATCACTATTGTTGGATCATCCCTGTGTGTTCAAAGGATATACTTGAAACCATAATCCATTTTTCCTGGTTTTTCCTTGGTTCCTACCTGGTACCATAATTCAAATTAGGCTGTTCAGTGCTACTTCCCAGGGAAGGATACTGTGCAGAAAGCACAGAGAAAAGAAATGTGTGGCAATCGAGGCCTCAAGCTACCACTAGGGTTGAAAGACCTGAGGCCTCACAATCTAGGGTAAGGTTTCCCTGCTTCCTGGACAGAGGGAAAGGTTCTCTGACTAATGCTTAAACAAATACATTTTTGTGCATATTTAAAATATTTTATGAATAAAAAAATAATAATTTTAAGCGGGAGAAATGTTTATATTATACCATCAATAAGCTCACAACTATCAAAATAGTCTCAAGATAGATTTAGAAAGAATGATAATGATTAATTTCTATATTAAGTAACAATTCTATAAAAACACAATACCCTAAATTAAATTCAAACCTTCACTACTACAAATATTTACAAGATATATAAGATCTTTATAAAAGGGCAAAATCCTTAATACACAAACAACCCTAATAAGTTAAGAAAAATAAAAAAGAATATTTCAATAGGAAATAAGCAGGAAATTCATGGGAGAAGAAATATAGTCAATTAAAATCTAAAAAGGTTCCAATTCATAGAAAAAAGACCAGATTTGTGGTTACCAGAGGTGGGGTAGGGGTGGGAGAAATTGGATGAAGGTGGTCAAAAGGTACAGCCTAACAATTATAAGTAAGTACTGGGGATGTAACGTACAACATGATGACTATCGTTTCCACTGCTGTATGATTAATAAGAAAGTTGTTAAGAGAGTAGGTCCCAAGAGTTTTTTTGGTTTTTTTTGTTTATTTCTTTTCACTCCTCACCCAAGGACATCTTTGCACTTATCTTCAGACAGAGCAGGAGGGAGGGAGGGGGTAAGAGAGAGAGAGAAACATCAACATGAGAGAGACACACTGAGTGGTCGCCACCCACACAACCCCAACCAGGGCGGGGGACAAACTGCAACCGACGTACATACCCTTAGTGGGAACGGAACCTGGGTCTCTCTGGTCCACGGGCCAACGCTCCAGCCACTGAGCCAAACTGGCCAGGGCGATCCCAAGAGTTTTTATCACAAAAATGTTTTTCATTTTTTTATATCGATATAAGATAATGAATATTAAACTTATTGTGGTAATCATTTTACAATATGTTGTAAGTCAAATCATTATACTGTATACCTTAAATATATATAGTAGTGTATGTCAATTATATCTCAATAAAACTGGGGAAAAATTTGAAGAGGTTCAAATAAAAGCAAGATATTACCCATCTCACTAGCAAATATTTAAAATACAATAATAGTGTCCAGCTGGCATGGCTCAGTGGTTGAGCACTGACCCATGCACCAAGAGGTCACCGGTTCGATTCCCGGTCAGGGCACATGCCTGGGTTGTGGGCCGAATCCCAAGTGGGGGGCATGCAGGAGGAGGCGGCGAATCGATGTTCTGTCTCATCAGTGTTTCTATCTCTCTCTGCCTCTCCCTTCCTCTCTCTCTAAAATCAATAAAGAAAAAAAATTATTTTAAATAATAATAATAAAATACAATAATAGAGACTTCTGGTCAAGATAGCAGCATAGGTAAAAGCGGTACTCACCTCCTCCCACAACCACATCAAAATTACAACTAAACTACAGAACAACTATCATTCAGAACTGCCTGAAATCGAGCTGAATGGAAGTCCTGCAACTACGAAAATAAAGAAGAAGCCACATTGAGACTGAAAACAAGACTCAATTACAACAGAAAAGTGTCCAGTCCATGCTAGGGTTGCACCTTGAGGGCCCAGCTGGGGTGATCAGGGAGGCTGTGCCACTGGATCCTACTGGACACCTACAACAATAGGCCACCCTACGAAGCCTAGGAGACATAGTAACTCTACCTAATACATAGAAACAATCACAGGAAAGCAGTCAAAATGAGGAGAGAAAGAAACATGTCCCAATGAAAGAAAAGAACAAAACTCCAGGAAAAGAACTAAACAAAATGAAGATAGGCAATCAATCAGATGCAGAGTTAAAAACACTGGTTATAAAGATACTCAAGGAACAGAGTGAGAACATCAATGAACTTAGTGAGAACTTCAAAGGACTTAAGGAGAACTCCCAGGAACTTAGTGAGAACATCAACAACATAAAAAAGGACCAGTCAGAAATGAAGAAGGCACTAACTGAAATAAAGAATAATTTACAGAGAATCAATAGTAGAGTAGGTAAAGCCAAGAAGCAAACCATCGATTTGGAATATAAGGAAGCAAAAAACACTCAATCAGAACAGTAAAAAGAAAAGAATCCAAAAAAATGAGGCTAGTGTAAGGAGCCTCTGGGACAACTTCAAGCGTACCAACATTCACATCATGGGGGTGCCAGAAGGAAAAGAGAGAGAGCAAGACATTGAAAACCTATTTGAAAAAATAATGACAGAAAACTTCCCTAACTTGGTGAAGGAAACAGACATACAAGTCCAGGAAGCACAGAGAGTCCCAAACGAGATGAACCCAAAGAAGTCCACACCAAGACACATCATCATCAAAATGCCAAAGGTTAAAGACAAAGACAGAATCTTTTTTTTTTCTTTTTTTTCCCTCACCCGATGACATTTTTTCATTCTTTGTTCAGATAGACCAATTCAAATTTATGTTAATGAAAGAATAATAGTAATATACTATTTTTTAACCACCCATCATTGACTTGGATGTAAAACTTTTAGCTTTTTGTTTGGACAATTAAGGAATTAGATGAAAAGATTCAAGATGGCAGCAAAGTAGGTAGAAGTTATAATCATCTCCTCCCAAATCCAAACTGGAATTACAACTATAATATAGAACAATCAACCTGAATGACCAACTGAAGACTAGCTGAACAGAAGTCTTATATCCAAGGATTTACAGAGGAAGCCACATCCGGACTGGTAGGAAGGGCAGAGATGTAAAAAAGGCTGGACCCACAGCCACATGCTGTGACCGAGAATCCAGAGGGATATCTTAGCTCCAAAGGTGCCCCCTGAGGAGTAAGGGGTCTCAACCCCACGCTTGGTCCCCAAGCCCAGAGCACCAGAGCTGGAAAGAGGCACCCACATGAAGTCTGGCTGTGAAAATCAGCAGGGATTCTGACAGCCAGGGAGAGACAGGAGTTTGCTTGAAACCCAGGCACCCTTTTCAAGGCCTAATGCACAAAATTTTGTTTGCAGCCACTCACCTGGGCTGTGTTAGAGGGAGGGTGGAGCAGATGAGACCTGTGTGAAGAGAGAGTAGGTTTTGTGGCTCTGAGGAGAGAGCTTAAAGGGACAGCTGCCAGGGTACCTTTGCTGATTCCCTCTCCCACACCACAGACACCCATTCCTTGGGTAGAGCACTCCCCTCCATACAGGAACAGCCTGGGGGAATGTAACAGCCCAACTCTCCTGTTTCCCTATCACCCATCCTGTGGGGCTCATGCCCTGCAGAGGAGTCAGCTGGAAGGGCCCAGGGTATAGAGGTCCAAGCAGAGTCAGATTGCGTCAGTGACTGACTGCTGTGTGGCTCTGGGGTGAGAGCCATTGCCCCCACCTTCCCACGAGCCTGCCTGCTGTCAACATGTCCTGGGAGAGCCACGAGCGCCACTCTCTGGACTCCCAGCAGCCATGCCCTGCTGAGCTCCAGCTCTCCAGGAGGTATGTGCAAAATCTAGGATGGACTGAGTTTTATGGCTCTAGGTTGAAGGCCATTTTTCCCTCGCACACCTGAATGCTGCAGAGCCCTCCCTTCACATGGCCAAATCTTGGTCTGTTTGGGCCTGATAAACTGCTGGTCTCATCCTGATGACTCCCTCAGGTCCTGCCACAACACAAAAATCTGCATGCACCCAGCAGGTGGCAGCCAGCCTTGGTGTATCTGGGACTTTTGCTGAGGGGACTTAGACCCTGCAGTGGCACTGAGTTTCAGCTGGTATTAATCTGTTGAACACCACTTGTCCCTACCTGGTGACTCACTGTGAACCTTCCTCATGCAACTCATGTATGGCTAGAGGTCCTTTCAAGTGACTGAGCTTAACAGGCAGCCAGCAGGAGGAGGCAGGCAGAGGCAGATCTAGGGGTGCCTTGGGTCTTTTGCTGACCTGCCCTTGGGCTTATTTGCTGATGGAAGACAGCCATGTTGAGCAGATTGGCCCTTCCCATGTACACCCAGGATGGTGTGGATCATTTTGTAGATCCAAGCAGGTTGTCCAGGGCCAGTCACAGGCAGCATCTAACACTGATTGACACTAGAGTCCCTCCCAAGCAGTCCCAGAACCAAAACACCCTCCACAAGTGTCAAATAGAAAGGGAAATCTTGGCAGGTACCAGACCCTGCTGAGGCAAATTCTGCTTCATGTAGTCTGCACCTGCACAGAGCTTGTACACTGCGGTGGGGGTCGATCCTCAGAGTCATCCAGCTTGAGGTTCAACCCAAGCATGGATGGGCCAACAGCAATTAAGAATCAATTATAATAAGGGGACTCATATAACCCACCAAAAGGACATCCCTGAAGCACCCACGTCAGGTGATCAAGGAGACTGCACCACTGGGTGCCACAGGACACCTACTACATAATGCCACCCTACCAAGATTAAGAGACATAACAAATCCACCTAATATACAGAAACAAACATAGAGATGTAGTGAAAATGGGAAATAAAGAAACATTCCCCAAATAAAAGAACAGGAGAAATCTTAAGAATAAAATAGTAAATGAAATGGAGGCAGTCATTCTACCAGATATAGAGTTCAAAACAATGGTTATAAGGATGCTCAAGGAGTTTAAGGGAAGGACGTATAAATTCAATGAGAATTTAACAGAAATACTAAGCATGAAAAATAAAACATATAGAAACCATAAAAAAGAATCAGGCAGAAATGAAGAGTACAGTATCTGAAATAAAAAAAATACACTAGAAGGAATAAACAGTAGGTTAGATGAAGCAGAGGATTGAATCAGTGATTATATCAGACAAAATAGACTTTAAAACAAAAGCTATAATAAGAGACAAAGAAGAATACTATATAATGATAAAGGGATCAATCCAATAAGAGGATGTAACCCTTGTAGGCATTTATGCATCCAACACAAAAGCACCTAAATATATTTTTTAAATCTTTTTTTTTTTTAACTACACACATACATATGCATATGCATGCATCTGTTCACACACATTTTATTATTATTTATCTATTTACTTATTTTTTCCATCACCATTTATCCCCTCTTTGCCCTAAATCTTCATGTATATAAAGGGAGAGATTAACAGTAATACAGTCCTATTAGGGAATTTTAACACCTGACTAATATAAATGGATATTTCTTTCAGACAGAAAATCAACAAGAAAACAATAAGCATGAAAAAAAAAAAAAACTCATAAGAAATGACCAGGCAGAAATGCAATATCTGAAATTAAAAAAAAAACAAAAACAAAAAACACACACACACTAAAAGGAATAAACAGTAAGTTAGATGAAGCAGAGGATCAAATCAGTGATTTTGAATACAATGTAGCAGAAAACACCCAACAAAAAAGCAAAATAAAAAATAATTTAAAAAAATGAAGATAGCTTAAGTGACCATTGGGACAGTGTGAAACAACAACATCCACATTATAGGGGTACCAGAAAGAGAAGAGAGACAACAAAAACATACAAAGATTGTAAGAAAATATTATGAACAACCATATGCCAACAAATTGGATAATGTGGACAAAATGGACAAATTCCTAGAAACATGCAATCTCCCAAAACTGAATCAAGAAAAATTTGAGTAACCAAATTACAACCAATGTAATTGAAACATTTATCAAAAAACTTTCAAAAAGTAAAAGTCCTGGATCAAATGACATCACAGTGAATTTTAGCAAACATTCAAAGAAGAACTAACACCTATACTTCTCAAACTATTGCAAAAAATTCAAGAGGAGGGAAAACTCACATGCTCATTTTAGAAAGTCAGCATTATCCTAATTCCAAAACCTGAAAAAGGCACTATAAATAAATAAATAAATAAATAAATAGTCATAGGCCAACATCACTGATGAATATAGATGCAAAAATCCTAAACACAATATTATTAAATCAAGTCCAGCAATACATTAAAAAGATCATGCACCATGATCAACTGGAATTTATTCCTGCAATGCAAGGCTGTTACAATATCTGAAAATCAATTAAGGTGATACACCACATAAAAAAAATAAAGGATAAAAATCATATTATCCTATCAATAGATGCAGAAAAATCTTTTGATAAAATCTAGCACCCATTTATGATTAAAAACTCTCAGCAAAGTGGGAATAAAGGGAAAATATCTCAACATAATAAAGTCAACATATGATAAACCCACAGCTAACATCATCCTCAATGAGGAAAAACTAAAAGCATTTCCCTTAAAATCAGAAACAAGACAGAGATGTCTGCTTTCATCACTCTTATTCAACATTGTACTGGAAGTCCTAGCCACAGCAATCAGACAAGAAGAAGAAATAAAAGGCATCCAAATTGGAAAGGAAGAAGTAAAACTGTCATTATTTGCAGATGACATGATACTATATATAGAGAACTCTAAAAATATCAACCAAAAAACTGCTAGAACTGATGAATAAGTTCAGTAAAGTAGCAGGATACAAAATAAACACAGAAATCAATTGCATTTTTATACACCAATAATGAAATATCAGAAAGGGAAACTAAGAAAACAATCCCATGTACAAACGAATTTTTAAAAAGTCTATGAATAAGTTTAACCAAGGAGGTAAAAGACCTGTACTCAGAAAATTATAAGACAGTGAAGAAGATATAAGTAAATGGAAGCTACCGTGCTTGTGGATAAGAAGAATTAATATTGTTAAAATGTCCATACTACCCAAACGAATCTATAGATTCAGTGCAATTCCTATCAAAATACTAGTGATGTATTTCACAGACCTAGAACAAATAATCCCAAAATTTATATGGAACCACAAAAGACCTTGAATAGCCGTAGCAATCTTGAGAAGGAAAAACAAAGTTGAAGGAACCATGCTACCTAATATCAAACTATACTACAAGGTCATAGTAATAAAAAAAAAATAAAAAAAAAAAAAAGCAAACATATAGATAAATGGAAGAGAATAGAAAGCCTAGAAAAACAGCCATGCCTATATAGTCAATTAATATTTGACTAAAAAGGCAAGAACATACAATGGGGTAAAGACAGTCTATTCAATAAATGGTGTTGGAAAAATTGGAGAGATATATGCCAAAAAAAAAGAGAAACTAGATCACCTTCTTCATATACAAGAATAAACTCAAAATGGATTAAAAACTTAAATCTAAGACTCAAAACCATAAAACTACTAGAAGTATAAAAAGGCAGGAAAATCTCAGACATTTCATACACACGCGCGCGCGCGCACACACACACACACACACACACACACACATACACACCTCCTTGGACCAGGGGGTAAAAATAAGCAAACGGGACTACATAAACCTAAAAAAAAAACTGCACAGAAAAGGAAACCATCAACAAAATGAAAAGACAACCTACTAAATGGGAGAAAATATTCACTAATGATGCATCAAATAAGGAGCTATATACAACATTTATAGAGACCTCAGACAACCTACCACCAGAAAAAGAAACAACCCAATTAAAATGTGGGCAGAAGACCTGAACAGACACTTTTCCAAGGAAAAAGTTTTTCATATGGCCAACAGAAAAGTTGCTCAACATTACTAATCATCAGAGAATTAGAAATGAAATTCACAATGAGATATCACCTCATACCTGTCAGAATGGCTATCATCAATAAATCAACAAACAAGAAGTGTTGACAAGGATGTGGAGAACAGGGAACCCTAATGACATGTTGGTGGGAGTACCGATTGGTGCAACCACTATGGAAAACAGTATAGAGATTCCTCAAAATATTAAAAATGAAATTGCCTTATGACCTGGAGATTCCACTTCTGGGAATATATCCAAATAAACCCAAAACACTAATTTGAAAGGATATATGAACCCGTATGTTCATTGCAGCATTATTTACAATAACCAAGATGAGTGGATTAAAAGGGTGTGGTACATTTACACAGTGGAATACCACTGGGCCATAACAAGGAAGGAAATCTTACCTTCTGCAACAGCAAGGACAGAACTAGATAGAGGGTATTATGCTAAGGGAAATAAGCCAGTCAGAGAAAGACAAATACTATATGATTTCACTTATATATGGAATCTAAAGAAAAATATAAATGAACAAACAAAATAGAAACAGACTCATAGATACAGAGAATAGACTAATGATTGCCAGAGAGGAGTTTTAAGGACTGGATTAAGAAGGTGAAGGTACTGGGAAATACAGATTGGTAGTTACAAAACAGTCATGGGGATGTAAAGTACATACAGCATATGAAATACATTCAATAATCGTAATAACTATGTATGGTGCCAGGTGGGTACTAGAAATATCAGGGGATCACTTTGTAAATTATATGATTGTCTAACCACTATGCTGTACACTTGAAATTAATACAAAATAATATTGAGTGTAAACTCTAATTAAAATTAAAAATTTTTAAAGGAATTAGAAGTAAAAATTACTTTGTGGCATTAAATGATACAAAAATAGTGTCTTGGTGTCATTCCCTTTTAGGGTATTAACTTTGAAATTTTACTTATTTTAGTAAGTAGAAATTCCCCTTAGCTGTTCTTTTAAAATGTTTAGAACCAATTTAACATATTTTAGTTTACTCTTTGCAGTTGCCTTGATCACAAGCTTTCAAATTTCTACCAGCAATTAGAGTTCAAATATAAAAACTTGATCTGATAACATTAACTGTAGGAAAAGCTTATAAAATACCTTCTTAAAAAATGGAATGTTAAAAGATAAACCCCAATGAACTTAGGAGTAGGAGAAGAAAATCATATGAAAATTTTAGACTCCTCTAAGGCCAATGCTGCACTGATAGACATTTTCCCCAGCAAAGCTGTCTCTCCAGTTCTTATAAATGCCTTCTGTGTGCCAGGCACCTTTTAAGAACTGGAGAGACAACGTAGAACAAGACAGGCTTACACCCTACTCTCCTGAAGCTTACATCACAGTGGGGATTGATGAAACATAAAAAAGGGAGTTAATTTCAGATAGTGTAAGTACCAGTTGTAAGGATGTAACCTGGGGGTAGGAGAGGAGAGAGGAAGCCATTTAGCTGGTCAGGGAAGGTCCCTCCAGAAACCAGACATTTGATTTGAGCTCCCAGTAACAGGGAGCCAGGCTGAGGGAAGTCAGAAGATCTGGGAGAGACGATTCTAGGCAGAGGTAATAGATGGAACAAAGGCCTGAGGGCAGGAACAAGCTTCACGTGTTCCCAAACTAAAAGGAGGCCAGTGTGATGGAGCCTGGTTGGAAAGGGGTAAAGTGAAGAGCTATGAGATCATGGTTTTAAACAGTGCTCCCAAGGGCCTCCTCATCCCCACTAGTTAACTGGATAATCACTGTCTTTTATGCCTATTGATTTTCTGTTTAAATGATCATTCAAAAGTGCTCTAACACTAAAAAGAAAGATTTGAAAACTGTATAAATACTTTTAACTCTTCTACCTTCTAGAGGATATAGAGATGTACACACACATACCTATGTTTATATACATATATGTATATGGACTATATAAACATGCATGCATGTTTATAAACATATACTATATATACATATGTATAAACATGAACATGCTTATGCAGACACATACACGCATACATACGAGTACTTCTGAGCATTGGACAAGGGTTCATACCAGAGATCCAGTGTCTTAGAAGTCACGGTAGAGGAGGCAAACAGAACAGTCATAGTTGGGAAGCACTCTGAACAGGAGAAGCAAAGTTAACCAAGGTGGGGAAGCTTTTCCCCAGCCAGAGAAGCTCAGTACATCACTGACACCAGAGATTACTAATAAAAGACATGAATGACATGAACAGGCATATTCTGAAAACAGCAGAGTTGGAAAATTCTAACATTAGAGTCAGCGGAAGCAGTGAAAACACTAGCATCTACGTGGATTGTGTCACTGAAGGGGCATGATCTAAATAGAAAAGAAATTCAACCGTATTTTGTTAGAGGAGAAACTAATCTTGCTCACTGGAATAAGTCAGAACTAAAAGGTCTGAGCCGGCGGGAGATCACATCCACAACACGAGGCCAGTGTAGAGCAAAGTGGCTTTATTTGCATATGCCTGGGTGCAGGCAGGCCAAGCCGAAAAGGGCTTAGCACCGAGGCTTTTTTGTTGTCCGCTTTTAAAGGTACAAACCACAGAGAAAAAAAAAAAACTACATTCTCTTGCCGCAGCTTTTGGCACCTTAAGGGGGGAACTGATAGAGGGGGTCTAGGGGAGTTGTTAGGTCAGGGTCAGGGCCACCATTAATTTCTTTCTTCTCATGGTTCCTCTGAGTTTCCCAAGGCCTTCATTAACCCCTTATCTTTATAGTTTTCTTTGGGTGTCTCAAGGCCCTCATGCTTACAAAAAAGAAACTGTCAGGGTGTGTACGTGCAGTAACTGAGGGTCAGAATGGAGTTTAATTTTGTTAAAACGTTATTATTATTATTTTTTATCCTCACCTGAGGACATTTTTTCTTTTTTTTTTTTTTTTTTTTGTTCAGATAGAGTGGGAGGGAGAGAGAGGAAGAGAGAGAGAGAGAAACATTGACGTGAAAGGGACACATCGAGTGGCTGCCACCTGCACGACCAACCAGGGCCGGGGACAAACTGCAACCGAGGTACATGCCCTTAGCGGGAATCAAACCCGGGTCTCTTTGTACCGCAGGCCGACGCTCTAACCGCTGAGCCAAAACGGCCAGGGCAGTTAAAACATTATTAACCCTTTCAAAAACTAAACAAGAAAAGACCATTAGGAGAAGGGGAAATAAGAATGGTATGAAAAGAACCATGTCTGAAAGCAAAGCATGATAATAAATTGTGTTTGCCTGTTCAGAGTTCCAGAAGTGAGGTGAGGGAGAGCTGTGTTTCCTGTTACCCTCTGGAGTCAAATCTGTTTGACAAGGGATTGGGTTCAGTATGACCGACAGTGTGAATTGTGCACTTACGTGTTGCTAGTACTGCGTAAGAAAGTGTCTCTGCTCACAAAGAGAAAACCTACTAAAGAGAAAAGGCTTACAAAAACTGAAGTGACCATTTATTTCATTGTTGACTTGGAAAGTGACCTTCAAGAAATATTTCAAATTGGAAATTCAATGTCAAAGATAAGAACTGCAGACTATTCGAAAATCAGGAACAGCTCGAAGACGACCAGCAGAATAGTCAGAGTAATGCAAATAGATGTGTAAGATCACTTTTCACTATGGAGATAGTAAAGGTTAAAATAATTTTAAATATCCACTCTTGGTGTGAATGTAAAATGGGTTCAATTTTATACAGAACCTACTAAAGAGAGAAGGCATATTGTGAGCATCACCTGGCAGGTGGAGTATATCCATCTTACAAAATCCTATCAGGGAAAATAATGGAGACAAATTGACTATAGCCCAGGGTCAAACCATACGGTAAGAGCAATAAATGCCTTGGTG
Organism: Tadarida brasiliensis; assembly: GCA_030848825.1. Classification (NCBI taxonomy): domain Eukaryota; kingdom Metazoa; phylum Chordata; class Mammalia; order Chiroptera; family Molossidae; genus Tadarida; species Tadarida brasiliensis. Next base: position 84,786,279 of record CM061266.1, read on the forward strand.
TGGGGAGCAAAGGACATCACTGAGGTTGGCCAGAGATACCAGGGAAGGCTATTCAGGGGGACTATGAAGTGGGACTTGAGGTGTCCTCAAAGGAGCTGGCATAATTTAGACAGAGAGGTAGGGGAAGGAGTTCTGACTCATTAACAGCTCAGCAAGACCAGTTCAATCTGATCCAACTGTGAGTCTGCAAATATTGCTTAATTATTAACTAGCAGGTGAAAGAACAGAAAACAAACCTCGGCGTCACTGCCAGTCGTCCATCTGGCTGTAGGACCATTAGGAGGCCCTTTAAATTATGGCTCCTGGGCAACAGAAAGGAGACATAACTTTTACTTACCAAATTAGCGATAATTTCAATGCCACCCAGAGTTAGCAAGGATGCTAAAAAGAAAACATTCAGACATCTCCGATGAGAGTATAAATTGTAAAATTCTTTCCATAATAATTTTGTGATGTCTCAAGAGTAACTGAAATGACCATGTCATCTGTTGACTTGGAAAGTGACCTTAAAGGAATATTTCAAATTGGAAATACAATGTCAAAGATAAGAACTGCAGATTTGTTTATACTATTTGAAAATCAGGAACAGCTCAAAGATGACCAGCAGAATAGTCAAAGTAATGCAAGTAGATGTGTAAGATCACTTTTCACTAGGGAGATAGTAAAGGTTAAAATATTTTTAAATATCTACTATTGGTGTGAGTGTAAAATGGGTTCAAATTTGTACAGAACAATTTGGCAATATCAAAATTTTAAATCTATACTCCTCTGATTCAGTTCTAGAAACTTGGAGAAGGGAAATGATCAGATAGTTAAAATATTTAAAGTGTGTAAAGGACTTCACTTAACCCAAGGCATCTCTTAATTTCCTATTTTAAACTGCCTAATACACAATACATTTGATCCTTGAAGAAAGGATAGCACAACAGATCTTACTGATGTGCCCATTTTCTAACGAGGAACTGAAGGTCATAGAGATGGGAGGCTTTAACCTGACTAGTCCCAATTTCAAATGCCTAGCAAGTAAAGTCAAATATTTTACTACCGCTCCATGATGCAAACGGTGGGAATTTCACAAGGCTAATGCAGTCATCTTGTTTACGTGAAAAAAAAAAAAACTCTGTGTTTAGGCACAGGACTCCGTTCGGGCAGACCACTAGGATCCAGGGAAATAATGGCTGGCCTGTTCTTTCCTGTGGACAACAGACAGCACTGCTCCCGCTGCACGTGGAAGGAAGGGAGGGAGAAAAATGACTTGCTGTTCCTCTGACTTAGCACGACTGAAAGAACAAACAAAAACAACGTATATACTAACAGAAGATGCAGCGTGAATGCTTACGAGGAGGTGAGGACTGAGAGAGTCCGTTCCTCACCAGCATCGCATACACCTGGACAGCAGCTTCACACCGGGAGGTGAGGCATTCTTGCTGCACAGCAGGGAAAGAATCCTCATCATTTCTAAAAGCCATGTGGACTTCCGTGGATTTACAATAATGAACTCATAAGCCTAAGCTAATATTTAGAATGAGTTATAGCACAAAAAGAAGAAATCAAGGCATATAAATGAGCTTTAGACATATAAAATCACTCTATAGGAGACATAACCCAAAAGGGAGAAGCGGTGTTGCACCAGACAGCCATGTCCAACAATAACTTCAGTGGACACATATCGTAATTGTTCTATTACTTATCAAGGGAAATGTCTGCAAAAATTCAGTCGGTTTATATAAATATACATATCTGTATATATAATTATAGATATATGACAATTTTGGCAAATATAAGACTGTGTCAGCCAACAATGTATTTCATTTTGAGTTTTGAAATCCTCCCTCTCAGTGGCTCATTATCTGATCCCAGAAGAAGGATTCACTATTTTTGTATGCCTCCATTTCACTATGTGTAATAGGAACTGAAAAGCTTTGCCCAAATCAGGAGCTCTGGGACTTCTTCTCAAGGGCTTTACTTTTTACACTAGCCCCTCTATCCAATCAAATACTTCTTCCTATCTATGGACATTTTCAAAAGTTTATCACCATGCTCTACTTTGTCTTAATTTTTTCTTGATTCTATATCTTACTAAATTTACCTGCTCCTTTCTAGATAAACATCTTTAAAGACTTGACTATGAAAGATGTTTCTACTCTTCATTTGTCATCATTCTTTCCATCCCTCCCTCCTTCCTCTTTTATTGAAAGTGGTTTAATAGTTGGTCCAAATTTAAATATAAATAAAAAATAGGGACTGTATTAACATCACAAAGGTCCAATTGCTACTAATAAGCTATTTTCTTTGCCTTTTATGGCTTTTCATGGGGCCTCCTTATGCACCATCTCACTTGATCCTTATGATATCCTTCAGTTTTAACTCACAAACTGCCTCTACCCCTACACCTCCACCAAAGTGGCTCTTGTTAAAGTCACCAGTGACCTTCCCATGGCAGTCTTGCTACTTGACCTCTCAGAAGAAAACTCCTGCTGGCTACAACACGGATGAGAGACATGGCTTGGTTCCACAATGTCACACACGTGCTTTCCTTCTAATTTGTTTGGCTGGTCCTTCTCCTCAACCCCCTTCACTGGCTCATCTCCTTCTTCCTAAACTTTAAATGCTGGCCCTTTTCAAAGCCTACTCCCACACCCTCCTCTGTCTCTGCTCGCCTCATGCCATTTCCCTCATGGCACGGGGCCTATTATGTTCTGCCTGCTGTTGAACACATATCTCTGTATGTGTACCTGTCTGGCCCATGTCTCTGATTCCAGACCCATATATCCATTTGCCGTCTTCATATCACCACTTAGATTTCTCATGAGAGCTCAGACCTGCAGTGTACAAATCTGAAATTGTGACTCGACCCTATATTTTGTTCTTCCTGTATTTCTTATTTCATGCAGTACCACCACATTGTACCCAGTTGCTTAAGATAAAAACTTAGATTCATCTCGAATCCCCTTTCTGTCATCTAATCACAAAGTTCTAAGGCCTCTACCTCAAAACTGTATCACAAATCTGTTCTAACCTCTCCAGCACCACTACCATCCCCTTAGTCAAAGCCACACCCTCGCTTATCCGGACTTGCCTGGCCTCTTTACTGATTCCTTTGCTTTCATTCCCATGGACCCCCAACATCCATTCTCTTTTAACATTTAAATTCAATCATGGTATCCCTCTGTTGAGTGAATGAATGAAAAACAAAACTTCAGTTAATCTTAAAATTAAATCCGAACTCTTTTCCAGGACTGGCAATGCCTCTAACCACCTCTTCAAACTCTTCTCATAACAGTCTCCACCTCACCCATAAACTGGCCCTCTAGTCGACCTTCAAGCAAGGTGGGCTCCTTCTGCCTTCAGTGCCCTCTCGTACATTCTTCCTTCCACCCTTTCCAGAGCTGGCTCCCTCTCATCCCTCAGGGCCTCAGCTTGAATTCCGTCTCCAAAGAGAAGCTTTTCCTGATCACATGAAGATCAATGGTAGATTCTCCCCTTTGTGCTCTATCATTGCAGTGTCCTCTTATTTCCTTCATAGTAATTAGTGTAATTTCTAATGATATACTTATTAATTTGTTTACTATCTATCTCCACCATCAGAGTATGAGCTCCATGAGGGAGAAATAACTTTAGTTCTTCCCAGAGAAAGATAGTCAACAAATATGGAAGGAGGGAAGGAAGGAAGGAAGGAAGGAAGGAAGGAAGGAAGGAAGGAAGGAAGGAAGGAAGGAAGGAAGGGAGGGAGGGAGGGAGGGAGGGAGGGAGGGTAGGAGAGAGGAATGGAGGGAGGGAGGGAGGAAAGGGAGGAAGGAAAGATGGATATTGTCAAACTATGACATTAGAAATACTACGGCATTCCTAAAAGTGTGTGTGTGGGAGGTATAATATTTATTCAAAAATCCATTTGTTTTTCTTGAGAATAAATTTTAGTTTCAATATTTTCTGCACATTTTGGCTTTATTTCTATACACACATTAAAATCATATGTTTTTCCTTAAAAGCTACTAATTTCTTTACCAATTTGTTTTTTCATTCAAAGTGTGAAATGAATGACTCTACTAAGAAGTATTTTAACTAAATCCCTTTTCTATGTTTTTTTTTCCCTCTGTCCTCAGACAAAAGAAAAACAACAAAAAATCAGTGTGAGGCCGCTAGGGCGGATGGCTCTCCCACCTTGACCACTGTAAGTCCATACCAAAGGGCTTGAGGCAAACCCAGGCACAGCTCTGCAGGTATTTCTGATCTTTTGAATTAGTCTTTATAAATAATTCATACAAAAAGCTGGATCACAAAGATTAAGAAAAAAAGAATATGAGGCATTTTGTGTTTTTGAATTGCTGCTGGGAAAAAGATTTCATTTCCAGCCAAAACGCAGCATTGGTTCCCCTGCCGTGCGTCTGGCTGGAAGAGCAAGGAACCGGCGAGGGGCAGCGCGCACTCCCGCCGGCGGGACTTCGGCGGGCAAAGCAGCTGCTCCTGCCACCGCATGGGAACAGTATAAGGCACATTTGCCACCAGGGAGCAGGTCACCAAGGTTTAAATGAAATGTTGTATCGGAAATTGCTCTGAAAAATTAAACGCTAAATACCTATGAGATGTTACTATCTAAAGTCCTAACTCCCGAATCTTTTTATTTCTGCCAAGTTGGTGCTATCACCTTCCCATACAATGGATGCCACCTGACCATAAACTCTCCATCATCCATACTGCAGTTCTTTTTTCGCCCCAAGTCTGGTCTGCAGGTTCTCATGCACACGCGTGGAACGAGCACGGCCTTATTTACTCTTCCTTTCTCGCCCGAGCCCAGCGGGAAGGCGTGTGAAACAGCCCGGGGGCTGGCGCTGGGAGCCCGCACGCAGACGGCCAGGTGGTGCGGGGGCCAAGGGGCTCTGGGCCCGGGTTCGAGCCTGGGCTCGGGAGAACAGCAAGAGCTTTGCAAAGCAGGCGGGTGAGAAAAATGCACATTTCTGGTTCCTTCTTACTCATATTTTTACAAAATTCCTAATTTCCTTTAAGGAACGCTGAATTCACAGATCACATATAGCCAATGACGAAAAGCAATTAAAAATGAAAACAATTTATTTAGGACTTTGGATGGCTTGTACCCTATCTTACACTGATAGGAAAACTGAGATGCAACTTGCCCTACTCACGCTCTTCTAGTATCTACACTGCTGCTCATGGTGTATTTGCCCTCAGCTACTGGTGACTCAGCAACCACTGCTGTGTCAAAGGCCTTGAAATGGGCAGGAATGTGTCCCCTCTCTTGCAACTTGTTTCTTCTAAGCCTAGAAAGATTCAAGTTCCTTACCACGATTCTCCTACATCACTCACGTGGCTACACGTGTGATGAACTCTGCAGGTGCCCTCTGGATCTGTTAGACAACAGAGACACAAACAAACAAAACACCATCACCGCCAAGATGATCACCTTAATTACAGAGATACTCTTGCTGTGGTTCCTGCTAAAAGTTCCCATCTTTCTTTACGTCCTCAAGGCATGAACTGGGTGCTGGTCACTCTACCATTGTGCATAGTAATGTCTTATGATTTGAGTTTTAGGATTTTCCTAAATAATAGAATTTCAGTGCTTTCAGGGAACCTGACACCCTCATTTGGCAGTTGGGCAGAGCAAAGCCCTTGAAATCTGTGTGACTAGCCCGTGGTCCCTTAGCCACCATGTGACAGAACCAAGGAGTGACACTTTTTCCAGGGCTCTGGCACTCCGCTTCCTCATATGCCACTGACTGGCTTTTTCTGTGCCTCCTCGCCCTTCCCAGTCTTCTCTGGTCAGTCTGGGCCTGCTGCACACACTGGGCACCTCCCCTTGCTCCTACGGAGTCTCTGGCCTGCCCCTCTCCTGGCCAAGTCCCAGCAAGATGACACAGAAATCCAGACAAGGATGAAATCATCGTCTTCCCCTATTATTTTTCTAAATTGCTTTTTTCCTACCCATGACTAGGCAATATTTTCTCACAGCTGGGGATGAACAAATTCAAAAGATGTTCTCAAATACACGGTTTCCAAGAGAGAGGCCACTAAGTTTTGAAAATACAAAATGAGCATTTTTGAGTGATTGCACAGCTCATAAAAATGTCTCTGGTTAGAACCTCATCAGCAATGATTCACTCTGTGAGAGGGTCCCCTGCGGAGACTTCAGCCACCTCACGGTAGGGCGTTGAGGTCTATTTTTCCTGCTGAGATGGAATAAATGACTAGGAAGCATTAACTGATGGAGGTCACAAGAGTCCCATCCAATGAAGTGAGGAACATTTCTTTAAAGATGCCCTCGTGGTCGGAGAGATTGATGAATTTGAAGACTACGGCATTTCTCCTTCCCCGAAAGGATCAAGTGTCCCTTTGCCCCGCAAGCATAAACTCTCAGAAGTAAAGCTGCAAGGTCAAAACGCATCTTCTATGATAGCAAGCTAATGTCCCTGATGAGGAGGGAAATATAGTTTATTATAGTTCAACGTTGTGTGTCTTGATGCCCAACACGTCTTTTTTTCAAGATAAAACCTAATCTGAATAAATGAGATTATACAAAGTGCTGGAGCATAGTAGATACTTAATACATGATTTTTAAATCTGCAGCTACCACCCTTTAGGTACTTTCTGGCTCAGCTACTTTTACAGAACATTTCCAGTTCTAAATTTGCGTTGCAGTTAAGACCACAGAAATGTAGAATGAGGCCAGCTTCCCTACCCATTCCTAAGCCAAATGGGCTATTTGTGTGTGTGTGTTTCCCCACGAGCTCAGCCCCAGAGGGAGGTCACTGACATCACTTAAAACAAATCAGGTTTAAGGAGCTGTGGTCTTAAACATTTAGGTGTAGTCTCCAGGAACTCCTGTTTTCGGAGGTCTGAAACAGGCCCTGAAACCTCCAGTCCAGGGCAGGTTGACACAGGTGACTTGTGGAAAGTACTCTGAGTAATGCTGTCGCAGAGCTACACTGACGGGCGTGCCCTGGGTGCAGCGGGTGCCTCTACGTGGCTTCTGAAGAATGGGTGGCACTGCTCATGGAACAGGAAAAAGCCAGGACAGAGGAATCATTTTCCACGAGGGCCAAGTCTTCCTTTTTCATTCCCTTAAAATAGGGAGTCATCCAAGGGCCCCCTTCTCCCCTTCCCTACTCCTCCCGAAACTGCTCTAGTGTGAGGGCAAAGAAAACGAAAGCACTTGGATCCCTGCATGTCCCACACTTTATATCACCCAGTCTGAAAGCTGCAACAATTCTCTGATATTGATATTATCTTCCTCTTCATAGACAGACAAACTCGGAGAAGTTAAATTTATATTCTACATTCCATGGAAGAAAAAAATAACTACATTTCAAATGACTATATTCTGTTATGTAAGCATCTGAAAAGGACTTTCATTTGATAACAGCTCTAGCCAACAAGGATATAGGCTGTTGTCACTTATGAAGAGTTATTTGAGGAGCCTTGATATGTTTTAAGCGATGTCAATGACCATAGGTGGTACACAGTCCAGGCCAAAGCAAATATTTTTTGGAAACAATTTTCTCCAAATTCTCTTATCTCCAGAAACACTGCAGACACACACATCATAAACACAGCACTAGAATGACAGCTCTCCTGGAGGGCGTTTGTGCCCCAGCACCCTTGGCAATGCTGACACACAGTAGGTGGTCAATATCCCAGTCCCATGTGGAAACAGCTAGGCCATCTGCTCCATGATCTCTTTCCGGACTTCCATCAGTGCTCTAGATGGACACCCAGACCCTCTCTGCCATTCTTCAATCCAGTCCCTATAAAACAACTCAAGTGATTTTTTAAAATAAATATGAGTCAGAGGTTACTTCTGTGCTTAAAATCCTTCCTTAGTTCGCACATCAAGTCAAATCTGTCCTCCTTACTTTGGCAGGCAAGCGCTGGCCCCAAGCCAATCTGCTCACCCCACCGCAACCACGGCCTCTTGCCCACATACACCCACCTCTCACTTCCTTAAAGGAGCCCAGATCCTATCACTTCAGGCCTCTGTACAGGGCATTTTCTGTGTTTAGACTCATCTTCCCAAATGCCCCTTTTCTTCCTGCTCCTCCCTCCTGCCACCTGGGTAACTGTAATGCATCCTTCGGGTCCTAGCCTAAATATTGCCCCTTAGAGGAGGCTTTTCTAAGCTCCGCCCAACACCTCCAGGCTTAGTCAGATCTCCCCATCCCTCTCTCATAATACCACACAGGTGTAATTAAATAATCATTTGCACAGTTATTTGGATAACATCTGCCTCTTTAGAAATATGTATTCTCCACAGGAGTATCACCTGTCTGTTGTGTAAATTACTATTTCTCTAGTGCCTTGTAAAATACACTGCACATTTTGAACCTCCAGTAACACTGTGGTGAATGAATGAATATACCAATGTACTTGTCCTAATGTCCTGGGGAGAAAAGGGTAAATAACTCTGGAAAGTGTAACAGAACTGTCAAGAATACGGGAAATCGGGTACATAAATTGTGAAACATAAGTCAAGAGCCTATTTGTTTTCTGACACTTGATAATGAGAAATCTTTCAACAGATGGAAAATAAAAACAAAAGAGGACTCTGAGCATTATCTTACAGGGAGCTCAACAACCATAAACCAAGCTGTCTGCTCCCCCTAGTCACTCCGGGGTCAGAGCATGTCACCGTTCGTATCTGAGGGGACTGAAAAGAGGGAGTTTGCTGGTTTGAGTATTATTTTCCTTTTATAAACAAGTGTGTGGGATGCTTTATCAACAGACAGTCCATCTGCGTGGGAGCTGATGAGATGGTTTCTGGTATGGAATCCTAGATTATATTAATTTTATCTAGGACTTTTTCTTTTAATTCAGGCCTTGGAGCCCAGCAGCGGACAGGTACCTCGTGGGACAAAAGAAAGGAAGTAGAGGGAAAAAAATGTGACACCTGAGGGAGCAGCTAGGGGTCTATTTCTAATTTCGCAGCGAAAGTGAGGCCAGGAGAAGGGTGCACAGGCCTTCCGGGACCACCACGTGCCGCGGCTGGGAAGCCGCACCTCCAGCCACCCTTCTTTTGCGCTCTCTGGAACCTGCATGTGGCTGCTGACCACGTTTCCTTTCAACTGGTTATTCAAATTCAACACATCCAAAGAGAAACTCACCATCTTCCCCTACCCTTTTCTTCCAGCCCTCCCCAGCTCAGTAATGACCCCACCACTTCTGCAATTCCCAAAGCTGGAAAGCCCAGGAGTCGCTGTTGGTTCTACATTCTCTTCGGTTCTATGTGGACTCAGTCATTAATTCCTGCTGCTCCTATCATTCATTGTCTCACAGGCCCTTCACATCCCTCTGTGTCCATTGCCATGTTCATTGCTGCCATCATTGTCTCTTATCTGAGTAACTGCTATAGCCCCCATCCAATCTCCTTGCCACCAACCTTTCCCCACCCCCATTAGTTATCTGTCGGACTTACAAAAGTGCTTTGTAAAAATACAACTCTAATCATCCTACTCCCCTGCTTAACACTCTTCAGGGACATCCTATAGCACCCTTTATCTGTTAGCAGCAGAACCACTTATCGCGTTGATTTGTATTTGCTTATTTACTCTTCTCTGTGTGTCCCACTAGGCTCCAAAAACATGAAAGTAAGGTGCATGTCTTATAGCCCCAGTATTCAGCACAGCATCTGGCTCAATAAATCCCAGTTAAAAGAGTGATGCTTCAGGAGATGAAAGAATTTAACAAATGCCTCTTCAAATCTGGGCATATTAAAGAGGATAAAGATGTCCCTGGGAGGATTAAACAACCCAAGAAGGAAAGTAGAAAAAATATTCAAGGAAGCAGAAAGGAATTAAAGTGGGTGGAAGCATCAGTGAATGGGAGAGGGGAAGAGGTGGGTGGAGAGGGCACTCTCACCCGTCCTTGCCCCCGATGAGTTGCAAAGCTAAGCTCTTCTCAGAGTGGCAGGGAGCAGAGGCGGAGAGAGCACACTCCAAGCTTCTGAGGAAGAAACAGCAAGGCAGGAGCAGGGAACAATTCAGAGAGTTCACATACACTTGTAAGAGTCAAGACATTCTTTTATCGGCTCCATGCTGGTCCCCGATCAGGCATGTGGCACTCTCTTGTACATAGTCCTTCACAGCTAATGGGAGGTGTGATGATTTTTCAGAATGTGTATTTGAAATACAACAAATGGTATGTTAAGAAACTTGGGGTAAAAGATATATGTTAACTTAAGGCAATAACAACCAAGGGGGGGTTGGTGAGATTGCTAACATTAGGAAGAAAGTTTTCAAAAAGTTTAGAGGTAAGCAAGGAATAATCTCATGGCCAGGGTATATATCCAGAAAGTATTACCAGTTCCCATGCAGGCCTAAAAAAGAAACTTAAAACCTGGGGACTCAGCTGTTGCTTTTCAGCTCTTGCAGTTGATGATTCTAACTTTGGGAAAGAAGCCAAGATATATGGGAAGGGAGCAGCCGGTCACACCAGTGATATCAAGTCTCAGGATTTAATATCCTGAATTTCAGCTTGTGAGGTGGGGGCTCCTGGAAAGCGACGATGTAGATCATAGAAAACCGGGAAAGCTTCAGGCAACACCTGACCACAAGAGAATTATTTGAAATTTGAGATTATGGAGTGACACTATTCAGTAAAAACACGAACACACAAAATTGTAAACTAGATCACAGGAAGATATCACATGTGACAGAGAAAGATGGACAGTAATGGAAAAGGATCTCCACAGCTGGTGGAAAAATTTGGTTGATGGCTATAGTATTCTCCTGATATACTAAAAGATTTTTTAAAAGCCTAAATTAAGTTTGGGGAATTCTACATACTCGATATGACTCTTTGAAACTACACTTTGCACATTAGCATAGTAAAGGCTCTGAGGAAACACACAGAGCAAATTACTTGAGTTAAACACAAAGTTTGCCACAGTTGTTAAACCATGCAAATACTCATGGGACATCTGCCCTAGCTAACAACTGTGGGACACTGATGTTCCAACAGACCTGGACCTATACTCTGGATCCCGAGAAAAAAGATACCTGCTAAAAAGAGCTCCTGGTGGCTACCTGGGCTCAAATGTAACAAACAGAGTCTAGCAGTCATTTCCACACAGCGCGGAGAGAAGCCTGCTGCACTGAGCCAGCCCTCACAGAGTTCCTGGAATCCTATTCAACCAATAGGACTGAGGTGCTCCTCATCCAATCAGAGCTACACAGTTTTATCTCTGGCAGCTTCTTCATTGACCAATCAGAGCAGCTCCATTCTGACCAATCAGGATAGAGCCTATTGCACCAATCAAACTGTGAGGATTTGGAGTCTTTGTCTGCATGAGGACAAACCAATCAGCGACCAGGAGCACAAACTTTTGTCTATGTATGTCAGCTCCCTTCTGGCTCTGAGAGTGCACTCTCCCTTTCCACTCAAGACTAAAGACTGCATTTCCCTCGCTGGAGCTGAAACCCTGAAGATAAAACACCAGTTTGTCTCACCACTGCAGAGCAGAGCAGAGCAGCCTAGGACAGAGCTGAGTTGCACAGAACAGGGAGAAGCAGAGCAGAGCTGTCTAGCTGGAGAGGAGCCTGGTCCCAGGGCCTCCTAACAGCCATGCGGCTCTCACAGCTGTGCTGTGTCACAGTTGAGCTGCTTGCACTGAATCAAGTTTCCTTCTTCACCAGCAGCTCAAACTGGGGACTCCTGTTGGTGTTGAATTGATACCAACAACCGTCAGTTGACAATGCCAATGCACAAAGTAATAATAAGAACAAATCAACAACAATAAAAATAAATAACTCTACAAAACTAAAAGTATGGGGAATAAAATATGAAACAATAACATAGGAGGTAAATATCATCTCATAGATAAACCAAGACTTTGGAGTACGGGATTCAGGGCTAGGATATAACAATATAATGATTTATTTTTATTTGAGATAAAATTAATAAATTCAATGTAATGATCTCAAGTAGCACTTCATGCTGAGAAGTTAAAAGGAAGTTCCTGAAAGTGGGGTAGGATTGTGGTGGGGAATATCTGGGTGGGGAAGTGGGAGGAAAATGGAAGAGGCATAATTGTGGGAGCTTACAATTACAGCTGAGGAAAGCATGTACTAAGTGATCTGATTTCCTGGAAGATCCCTTTGCTAAAATTAGAAAATATGGAAACCATACACCTAGCTTTGCTAATAATTTTATTAAACAGAAGAAGTATTAAGGAATAGGATTTAGTGTCAGTTTAATTTTAACTAATATGGGAAGAGTAGTTGGTCATTTAGACATATCAGCAACTTTGGGAGAAAGCCAAGTGCTCATAAAATCCAGCCTCTCCATAATCCTGTCAGAGATGTTTTAGAGGAGGTTTCTTGGAAGGAAGGTTACACTAAATAATCTTTAAATCCTTTCTGAGACATTAAAGACTGCCTCTAACATTCTACGGCCACACTAAAGAATTCCAGAGGTGGCCAGCATGAAACTGAGCAAGAAGCAACATTCTGTAGCTATGCTGGAAAGAAACAAATAGCTGTATTTTATGTAAATTATCTTATTTAAATCTCACAATAGTCCCACAAAAGAGATACAATCATCATTTTACAGAAAAGGTGAAATGGCCCTGGCCTGTTTTGCTCAGCGGTTAGACTCGGCCCTCGGACCAAAGAATCACAGGTTCGATTCCGGTCAAGGGCACGTACCTTGGTTGCGGTTTGGTACCAGCCCTGGTTGGGGTTGTGTGGGAGGCAACCAATCTATGTGTCTCTCTCACATCGATGTCTCGCTCTCTCTCTCTCTCTCTCTCTCTCTCTCTCTCTCTCCCCCTCCCACTCTATCTGAAGATAAATGGAAAAATATCCTTAGGTGAGGATTTAAAAAAGAAAGAAAAAGAGAAGGTGAAATGCTTTTATATGCTTGAAGAGATTAAGTTCTCCACAGAAACTTGGCTAGTAAGAGGGGAAAATGGAAACAGCCTAAATGCAAAACTAGAATAATGAAATAAACTAGACAATATTTATTCAATGGAGTTTTATAACTATTAAATATAAAACTATAGAACTGAAAAACAATTGAGAATAAGGTGTTTAAAATGCATATAGAAAATCTTATATCTAATACGATTAAAATATTTGTACAGAAAAAATACTGTAAGAAAATACATGAACACTAATGAAATAAAGCAGAACCCGTCCCTGAGACCCTGCGCACCCTGCTGCTCACGGCCCCGGGAACAACCACCAAGCGGTTCCGCTGGCACAGCTGGGAAATGAAGACAGGATTCCTGGGAAGACCCTGAAAGGCAGTTTGGCTAATGCAGGAGCTAGAGAACGTAATTCAGGACGGATATGGTAAATCTTCTATAACGAGTAGGGTTGTAATTCTTTACATGGTAAGTTGCTGAGAAAAATCATAAATTGGTCATGGTTAAAATGTCAGAAGACTCAAAATAATACGAAAGAGTAATGAATTACTGAGGTGTGGCACACAACATTTTCTGAGAGAAGGGGGAGGGTAGAGACAAAAGTAATTTCTGCCATACGAATATTTCAATTATGTGGATAGAAAATGTGGGTAGAAAATTACAAATCTTTACTCTCAAGTTATTAAAAGCAAGTATCTGTCTAGATTAGCTTTCGGAAAAAGGGGTCTGAATGAACACATGTTCACACCACAGAAAACGTCTGTGTGCACATCCATACATCCTGCAGCGGACTGATCTTCAATTGTAGGAATTTTATAACATTCCAGAGAATTTTATAAATATTTTGAGTACAATGTTTTATAACCTAGTCTTTGACTTTCCTTTTTCTGTCTCCCACTCTCCTGTCTCCCGTCCTCTCTCATGTCCTTTCTGGTTATATTTAAAAAGAACATTATATATGTATATACGTATATGTGTATATGTGTGTATACATATGTGTATGCATATAGGTGCACACATGCACACCAATTATATATCATTTACTATAGCTAGTTTAGACTTTCACTTCTATGACCAAGATTGACGACAACAACAAATAAAAGCTAAATGCCTGGTCAACTCAACACCAAGTACACAGGCCTGTGGGTATGAAACTTAGTATTACACTTGACTGTCACTCTCCATTGTACATTCTGGAAGGACAGTGCCTGTTTTGTTTACTGCACCAGGACACTGTCTCAATAAATATGTATTGAATGAATGAATGAATGAACGAACGAACGAACGAGATACAAATCCTGTGTATCTTTCCAGCTCAAGTCCCATCTCCCTGATCTTTCTGGAAATGACTACATGACTAGCCTGAATCACTACTTAACAACTGATTCTACACATTATTTTTATGCTCGTTTTTGTTGTTGCTGTTGCTGTGTTTTTCAAGTTAGGGAGATGTGCTCCTCAAGGACACTTATCTATTATATATTTTATTTCCCAAAGCTCTTGTTAGAGGGCACATGACAAATCTCAATAAACATGTATTAAATTCAGTGAGAACCTCTATTTTGTGACATTTCTAAACATTTTCCCTGTTGAATGCATTGTATTATGATTCCAAAGTGTGGTGCAAAGAAAGGTGGAGCTGAGTGTCAGTTGAGCTGGAGTTCCAGCTCTGCCACTTCAACTCTGGTCCTCTGCTTCCCTGTTTTTAAAATGAGAACACTGACTTCCGGTCAAGATGGGGGTGTAGGTAAATGCGGTATCACCTCCTCCCCCAACCACATCAAAATTACAATTAAACTACAACACAACCATCATTCAGAACCACCTGAAATCGAGCTGAATGGAAGTCCTACAACCACAGAATTAAGGAAGAAGCCACACCGAGACTGGTAGGAGGGGCAGAGGCACGGACAGGCTGGTCCCACACCCACGTGGTGAATAAAAATCAGGGGGACACCTCGCTGTGAAGGTCCTCCCTGAGGAGTGAGGAGTCCCGGTCCCACACCAGGCGCCCAGCTCAGGGTTCCAGTGCCAAGAAGAGAAGTCCCCATAACTTCTGGCTGTAAAAACCAGCAGGGATCAAGGTTAAGGGAGAGAGAGAGCTCTAGAGTCCCAGGCAGCTCCTCTTAAAGGGCCCATGCACTGACTTACTTGGACTCATTTGCTTTGTGCCCCAGTGTTGGGGCAACAGCTTGAAAGCCACTAGAGGAGTGTTTCTCAACCTGTGGGTCGTGACCCCTTTGGGGGTCGAACGACCCTTTCACAGGGGTCACCTCAGACATAACAATAGCAACGAAAATAATTTTATGGTTGGGGGTCACCACAACATGAGGAACTGTATTAAAGGGTCGTGGCATTAGGAAGGTTGAGGACCACTGCACTAGAGACATACGGGGAGGAACTGAATCATTCATCATCAGGGAGAGAGCTGGGAAGCGGCAGCTTTCTCCCAGACAGAAGTGCTGGCAGAAGCCATTGTTCCATTGGTGAGCCCTTCCCCCACAGAGCTGGCAGGCAGGCGCCATATCTGGGACTCCAGTACCTGGCTCACACTGTTTGCCCCGCCCTGGTGATTCCCTGAGACCCACCACCACCCAGCTTTTGGGTCCACCCAAGCTGTTTCCAGTGACTTTACCATAGGAATGGCTTCCCTCGGCTCATGCTTCAGTTTTTCCTAAAATCTCTCAAACAAGCAACACCTGGCCTCAGCAAGCCCCATACCACTGGCTAAGTGGCTCTAGGCCCAGCACTAGCAGCAGCCAGCCTTGGTTCACAGCTTGGCCTCGCCTGGGCACCTCCAAACCCAGCACAGGCAGCAGCCATCTGCAGATTGCTTTGTAGCTTATGCCTGGTGGCCCCAGGCAGAACACAGGTGGTAGCTGACCTTGGCGTGTACCTCCTGGGAAGCCCAGAGCCAGTGGACAGTTTCAGACCACATTGAAGCACCATCACCCAACCACCTCCACAAGTTTCACACTTAAGGGATGGACTCAGTGGGCACCAGAGCCCTGCTGAAGTAAGTCTTGCTCTGTGTGGTGGGCCCCTGCACAGCTGGTCCTCCACAGTAGTCAGAGACCAGTGGTCAGTGGGCACAGCCAGTCCTTACAGCTGATAAATCTGGATAAATCCCTCCCACTGACATGCCAACAGCAATCAAGACTCAATTACAACAGAAGAGTGTAGAGCCCACATGGGGGTGGGGGGTGCACCCTGAGTGCCCAGCTGGGGTGATCAGGGAGGCTTCGCTATGACCTACTACATTAGGCCACGCTACCAAACCTAGGAGATGTAGCAGCTCTAACACATAGAAACAAAGACAGGGAGGAGGCCAAAACGAGGAGACAACAAAACATGTCCCAAATCAAAGAACAGAACAAAACTGCAGGAAAAGAACTAAACAAAATGGAGACAAGCAATCTATTAGATGCAGAGTTCAAAACACTGGTTACGAGGATGCTCAAGGCACTTAGTGAGGACCTCAAGAGCATAAAAAAGGACCAGTCCGAAATGAAGGCTCCGCTAACTGAAATAAAGAATAATTTACAGGGAATCAACAGCAGAGCAGGTGAAGCCGAGAATCAAATCATCGATTTGCAATATAAGGAAGCAAAAACACCCAATCAGAGCAGCAGAGAAAAAAAGAATCTAAAATGAGCACATTAACAAGAGCAACAACAAGTATCCGTGTCACAGAGAAGACTGTGGAAGCCAGCGGCATCGGCACGTGAAAGAGTTCTGCCGCCTGGAAAGCCAGTGTCCGGGCTCTATTTACAGACTCGGAACGTGAGATGGACACTGCAGGGCTGCAGGTGGCAGATATGGCACACGGCCTTTTTCTGGGAACAGCTATGAGGCAGAAGAGCAAGGTGACGAGGAAAGGAATCTCAAGTACAACCTGCCAAACATGCCCCAGTCATAACTCACAGACCACGCTCAACACTTGCGTGCAGAGAGATGACTGGGCACGGGCACCTCCACCCTTTGGCACCGCTGCTTCAAACCCAGGAGAAAGCTTACCAGACACGAGCTGCTGTCCAGGCAACCCCACGGGAACCATGCCCAAGTTATTCATGGCGGTGGCCCAGGCTGTGGGATCCGTCACGGACATGTTGAGCTGGGTTGTGTCTATCGCTATGCTCCCCAAACCATCCGCGGCTGCGGGGAAAAACAAACAATGACTTAGAGTCGACAGCCAAGGGTGTTTGTTTTAAAGAAAATCACATTTCTAGAGATGTGAGGTTTCATTTAGCATATTCCCAAACCACAGAAAAATAAAGCACAGAATCTACAGCAGTGTTTTCTTCAGACATAAATATAAAGAGTTTCCGAATACATTCTGGGAGGAAGCTTAATGACATGTAGTTTATATTATACACAGAATGCCATTAAGGAAGTACTTCTGGAAAGCATTGAAGAATCGCTTCCTTCCCCTTGTGAAACAACATTAGTTAAGTTCCAAGGTTGAGAGGCAGAGCAGGAATACTCTCTTGGTAAAACAAGTCGATTGGCTTGGTAGACGGTGAATACAAATTCACCTGTTTCTGAGGACAGTGTGGGAGCAGGCTCACCTCTTCACACACAGAATCTCTGGAATAGGTGTCAAGTCATGAAACTGGGCCTGCCTGAACTTATTACGTATTACCTTGTAACAGATTTCCTCCTTTACAGCATTGCATTAAGAAAATGCAGGTGTCTGCCTAAAGTGACTTTTCCAAAATACTTTTATCAGCATAGACTTTCATCAAAACAAAATAAACAAATGACATTAAAAACAAATAGCACAGAGCTAAAAAAAACCAAAACAAACAAACACATACACACCATAAAATATGTCAAATTGGACTTGATGTTCACTGTTCCACAGCCTGATTTCTTTAAGGATCCCAGGCTCTGGGTTCAATGCATATTTTCATGACTAGGCAAGCTTTTACACTCAAAGCTCAGAACGCCTTGTGTCCTGCGCCGGCCACCTCCATTTACCTGCAGCCATCATCGGAGGAAGCTGCTGGGGACACTGGGTGATGCTCTCCAGGCCACCAGCATCTACTGTGGAATTACGGGCATCCTGGGAGGCAGGAGCACTTTGAAGGCTGAGTGCAGGGTCCCCAAGGAGATCATCAGAGTCTGCAAAAGGGGAAAGGAGTGTGGTGAAAAAACAGAGTAGTAAACTGAGGAAGGCTTCAAGGGAAAAGCTGTTGTCTGTTCAAAAACAAACAACAAAGGACAGCAGCCCATCACAGGCGTGGAAGCAGAGCTGTCTCAGGGCCGGTGGTCAACAGCCCCTCGCCAGAGCGGAGAGCGCCTGGCCTCCTGCTGAAGAGGCCTCACAAATGGGGCTTCCCAGTCCCTGCACAGCCTCTTCCCACACTGCACTTCAACGGAGAGGGCAGACTCAGGGCTCAGTATGACTTTTTTTAAGTTAAAAAATTAATTGATGTTGTTATTTTGGAAGACGGTCATCTGTGAAATGTATTCAGAGAGCAGAGAAGAAGTAGGGAAGAGGAAGAAAAAAGCAAGAATCTATTCACCAGGAGACTGGTAAAGGAGTGTACCAAAGTTACAACAGCCAGGAAAGGCCAAGGGAGAGAATCGTAGCTGCCCATATAGAGGGTGTCGGGGCAACAATGGAAAAGCATTTCTTTTTTTAGTTCTATGGAAAGTTAACAATTTTTCCTACAACTGCACAGCCTATGTGCGTGTATATAGGTATATACAATATATATTTTATATAAATACATCTATAATTAGACTTTTCAAAGCACATTTCTAACAGAAACAAATAACAAACAAAATTGAATAAAGTTGTAAAGGGCCCCCTATATCACACTCTTTATAAAATCCTACGCCCTCTCTCCATGCTTAAAAAAATGCAAAAACAACATTCGTACATATGTACCTTAAGTGTACTTGCTCCTGTTCAAAACTGGATGATAAAACATACTGTGCTTAGATGAGTGATGTGAGAAGTTTGACTTTTAAGTAGATTTAATCTAACAACCAAATTTAAATAATTATTTTTAATTAGGTATAAATTCAGAAAATTTTTTAAGCCGTGTTTCTGTTCATGGATAGTTTAGAATTAGATGTGACGGTCTGTTGGCCAGTGTATCTAGTGTGAAGTTTGGCTCTTTTATGGTATTCTCTTTTATTTCTTTGATTCTTGTGTGCAAGAACCAGTAACCCTTTGGATACTGTACTGTCTAAGAACAAATTACTGCCAGTTGAGTATGAGTTTAATTCAAATGGAAGCTCGGGTTTCACTGTCTCAAGGATGTCTGGGTAATGAGCAAATTGTTCCCACGCTCCCCACAAATCCCTAGCCCTCGACTAGAGGGGCCTGTGAGACAGTGGAGAATTTTTTCCAGCAGTCTGTCAGAAAGATGGAGCATCTTCATCTTGCAGTAGTGAATAATTCCAACTTTGGGAGCAAACTGTACTCAAGACAAATATGTTATACCTTGCAATTAAACTGTACTCCCCACATGAATTCAGAACTTGCTTATATATATGCATCAATGACCTCAGAGAATGGATGCCATCAGACCAGACACCCTCACCCTATAAAATAAACTCAATGACACAAATATGTGGCAAACCAAAATGTCTGCCCTTTCGCTCTCCACACATCAGCAATATTTCTGTGATGAAATCTCAAGGCAATTTTTTTTCTGTCTACCTCCAACCATCTCAGAACACCGAAGCAGAATCAGGCTAGAATGTGTTCATTCTTTTGCTCAAATGGCCCTGTAGTAGAGCCCTTTCAGATCATCACAAAGTCACTATTTGTCTCACTTAACTCCCCAAATGAAGTTCCGTTGACTGGCTTCCTTGTAGCTCAGGTCCTCCCCAAATGGGCAATATTCACAATATTTTTTCTGTCCAGTGAGTCTAGAATGGTGACTCTGAAGTAAGTTTTATCACAGCTTAGGCATTCCGAATAGTCTCAAGGATACCATGCAATTGTTGAAAAAAATTTAAAATTCAGTTGATCACTTGGCTTGGAAGAAAGGTGGTATTTTCAATTAATTACTACCTAGTAATGTATGAATAGTCACAAGAGCTATTTTTATTCTCTACCAACATCTATTGTTCCTATTAAATGCCTGCCTCTTTGCCCAGCCAGTGTGGCTCAGTGGATTGAGGCACATGCCCAGGTTACGGGCTGGATCCCCAGTAGGGGGCATGCAGGAGGCAGCCGATGGATGTTTCTTTCTCACATCGATGTTACTATCTCTCTCTCCCTTCCTCTCTCTCTCAAAAAATACTGAAAACATAAATAAATAAATAAATAGATAAATAAATAAATAAATAAATAAGTAAATAAATAAATAAATATCTGCCTCTTCAAATGATTCAAGATTATAATGCCTAATTGATCATTCAAATAAATTTCTCTGACTTAGTTTCTTATTTCTAAATGATAAAAAGGTTTTTTGTGTGTTTGTTTGTTTTTTGGAGAATCTTTACAAGAGTTTATTAAAACATTAAAAAAAATTTTTTTCCTTTATTGATTTTTGAGAGAGAGGAAGGGAGAGGAAGAGAGAGATGGAAACATCGATGAGAGAACATTGATTGATTGCCTTCTGCATGCCCCCCACTGGGGATCAGGCCCACAACCTGGGCATGTGCCCTGACCGGGAATCGAACCAGCGACCTCCTGATGCGTGGGTCAACGCTCAACCACTGAGCCACACTGACTGGGCTACAAGAGTTTATTTAGCCAAACTGATGACATATGCCGGGGAACAAGATCTCAAATGCTCTGGAATATAAGTTTTGTAGCTTCTTTCATGCATTTGAAATTAAGGAAGATTGGAGAAAGCAAGGCAGGGTTTGGATTTCAGAACAGTTAACAAGGTCATGTGCTCTCTTGAGAGTTAATACCCTCTTCGAGGTCTGTTATTTCTGGTATTTCAAAGGTGTATTTCCCTAGATACACAAGGGCATTGGGCAGGTAGGCCTGGGACACAACTACCCACCATGACCTGCCCAGTTAGGAATATAATGATCACATCACCCGGTGAGGTTACTTTCTATAGAACCCCTTTTTTTTTCATCCCCAGTTCCTCCTTTTGGTCATACATAAATCCAAAGGATGCACTGATGACCAATCTTTTGGTAGGATATTGTGGTCTCATAGCACTAGGAAGGCGCGTTCATAAGAAGTCTCAGTATCGGTATCTTGTTGACCACTGGAGATGGAGCAATACTGTATCTATGGGATCTGAGTAGAGGCCAAATTTTCCCCAAAAGGGAAAGGCAGGTAAATGGAAGGCAGTCAGGTCTTATGGCCTTCACTGCGAAAAAACACTGAATCATTTCTATTCTATCAACTATCATGATCTGAGTCCTGCTGCATTTGCTATCTAGTATAACAGAATGACTCATATTCTTAATGATATTTATTTACACACGGAGATGTGGGTAAAAAATTACAGCTAATAAAGCACTTGGAATATAGTAGGTGATAATAATAATTATGTTATTTGTAAGTGTAGTGTTCCCATTAAGGTACCCTGGGATCTTTGTGTTCTGCTGGATAATTATGTAATTAATTCTAAAACAATGAATAACACTTGATATTTCTAAAAGTAAGTGCTGCCCTAGTTTTCTGTGCCACACCTAAATTATAGCAGAGTATTTCTTCATTTTCCACAATTCCTGTATAAAATAATAAGATGTATGAGTTTTTCTACCTAGGTTCTTTTCTGTCCATGCAACTACAAAAGCTTTCAAGAAATCTGTGACCAATCTTGAGACTGGCTTTTAGTGAGGTAAGATCTTCACAATCAGATGTACAAATGCCAAAGAAAACAGTATAGCTTTGTCCAGGGTTCAACTGAAACTTAACCTGTTCTTTGTCAAGGTATATTCAAGTACAAAAACTCATACCCAATTTTGTAACTGTCCAATGAGATATATTTGTGCTCAGAATTTCATGGAACTGTATCAATAAGGCAAATAGTTTTTGAAACTCACTAAACCTATAAAAATGTTATTTGTCCCAAAAAAAAAAAAAAAAAAAGGCACAGGGTTCTCCCATTCTTGATAACACAACTATTTCTAACTCTGTTCAACTTTTACAGATCCCAAGGAGACACACACACACACACACACACACACACACACTAATAAAACCCATCTGTAAAGGGGGTGGAGATGAGTTTAAGTATTAAAAATTCTGTATTTTTAATTAAATTTTTTCAATTCCAGTTTACATTCAGTATTATTTTGTATTAGTTTCAGGTGTACAGCACAGGGGTTAGACAATCATGTTGAAGTTCTTTTTTTTAAAAAGAATGATTTTGTTTGATGTAAGTACTTAGTTCATGCCTACTTCATTAATAAAAATAAATTATAGTTTGAAAATCAGATGTATTAATGCCTTGTTAAAATTTGATTCCAAAAGAAACTTATTTCATATGACATATGAAACTTTATTTTATAAAAAGTATTCATTAGCATGATCATATATGTACAGTAAAAAGAAACATGTATTCTCATTCAAAGTTCTACTTTCTTCTATCACTAATATCTCACTTTGCTCTTCATGTAATCAGTAGGCTACTCTCTTGAGCTTATGAAAATGTTCCATAGTTTAAAACAATACAGAATATTATTAAATAGGTTACTTATGTATTAACTCCATAATTTTTAAGCAACAGTCTATGACTAATTATGGGAACATTTTTTCTTCCTGCAATGGCAAACTAAGTAATTCATACCAATTCTCCCACTGAGGAACAGCTAGGAAAGCTTAATGTCTTTCATCAGTTTTATAAAATTCTCACTATTATCTTTTCAAACTCTGAAAGATCCCAAAGGACCTGCTCTAATTGCTGGAGGGGATTACTAGGCAGACTTCAAGGAGACCAGGTCCTGTAAAGTGCGGGGTCTTCAGTTGTGCTGATCCCAGAGGTTAGTGAAGTCTGCATATTTCCAGGCAGAGTGGAACTGCTCTTCAGTGTGGTGAACGAGGCACTGAGGATAAACGATTTGATGGGAAAGAAAGAAGGGGCCTCTGGTGGCCACCCATAGAAAGGGGGACTTCAGAGGACATAAATGACTACGGCAGATTTTCAGGTGGTTCCCTGGAAAGAACACTATGCAAATCTTTCCTCAGTCCTCCCCCCCAAATGTCAGTGAAGTCTACACTGCTCCTTAATTCTTCGATAGGAGCAGTTGTTGGGGGCAGGGTGTTTTAGAGGAGACAGCTTGAAGAGGACAGTGACGAGGTGGCTGATGATGGAGACTACCGAACGTGCTACATCACGAAGCACGATCGAGTCTTCAAGCCTTCATCGTGCGCCATTATTAACAACGTTTCAGTCAGTGACGGAGCCCACATATGACAGTGGTGTACCTTACAGGCCAGGTGTGTAGCAGACTCTACCCTCCAGGTGTGTGTAAGTGCATGCTGGGATATTTGCACAACAATGAAATCACCTAATGGCACGTTTATCAGGACATATCCCCGTCGTTAAATAGCGTGAAAATGTATACTGGATGTTGGTTATTAGTGATAAAAATCTCCTAATTAATGGTAAATAAAAGAATTAAGGTTCTGAAGAAGAGATTTAGAATAGATTAGATTTCATGAAGAATTACATTTTATAGGAAATTTCTAATGAGAGAATTGTAAACTAGGAAGATTAGATCAAATAATGCTAAAAAAGATCTTTCTCAGTGTTAGAGAGAAAAGTCACCTTTTGGAAATGGTATGAGCAGAGGGTGGAACTAGGCAAAGATCGATTCAGTCAGGGCTGAACCACATAGCACTTTATATCAAAGCCATGAAATCAAAAGGTCTTCTTTAATACCTGACCTGTTACTCATACATTTATAAAATCACTGAACTCTTTCCAAAAATGTCATGAATTGACATACATCACCGCACAGTACACCCGAGGAGAGATGCCATTTCTGTTCCATGGGGTGTTTAGTTTGTCCTTTAAGGCAAGAAGACAAGGAGGCATGTACCCCTTCCTCTGTACTCCCATGGCACTCTGTACCCTTCTCTGTGCCAGCATCTATAACTTCATATTCTAATTAGTTGTTTATGTCTATGTCCCTAATAAACAACATACTTAGAATGATTAAGGAAACTAGTCATCTTTGCACACCCAGCTGCTAGCAAGCACAGTATCCGGAGTGTCCTCTGTCTCTTTCTATGCATTTATAAAATATATTTAAAATCACATATAAATTACATATGCATGCATTATAAATGTTTTTCAAATGAATTTAAGCATAGAAGGAAGGAAGAAAAGTAAAAAGGAAAATAAAAGGGAAAGAGCAAGTCCTGAAGGAACAAAGGATCCAATCCCAAAGGCTGAAGGTTTGAAAGCCAAAGAACACAAAAGGGGAAATTGCTGTCAGAAAAAACTAGAGCATAGATGAATTTAAAGTGTCAAAGAAAGAGAATTTTTTTAAAAAAGTGTTAGATATTCCCAGATAAACTTTTGGTGAGCTTAACAGGGTCATTCTCCAAGATCTAAGATCCCACACCTCCCCAGCAGCCAATGTAGGGTCATAAGCTGGTTAACAGTGATGTTCTCCTTTTGTGAGATTTCTTGCAGCTGCTCTTTGAATGAGCCAAAATCTATAAATAACGGCATCTCCAGACCCATTAAGCAGTTCATTAGTGTAACAAAGGCATATATGTACAGTGCTAACGAAGTGAAATCACCGAAGAAAGAAGTTTCGATTGGCATGCACTGCAGAGGGTCAGAAGCAGACCTGACTATTTCTCAAACACAGAATGCCATTAAGGGTCTGTGATTACATCCTCCATTTTTCCACCTTGTCTAGCAGCCAATTTTAAACTACAAATCACTGTTCTTCTATCTTAGGAAGAAAATGGTTACTGAATGAGTGATAAGGTTTTACCCACATCTTCTAAGAATTCAACGTTGAGAGAGAGAATGAGAGAGAACAGAAGCTCTCCCTCTCAAATCATGCAATCGAACAAAATAACCAAATTTGCCAAAGAGATCATTCAACCAGAATAGTAGATAAAGACAATTATCTTCTGATACAAAGAAAAATACTATTTGGCATTACTTACATAAGTGTAGAGAAATGACAGAGGTAAAAGTACCTTGTTTTCAGAAAACCTGTGCTTTTAAAAATTACTCTTTATATTTCTAAATTGAACATAATAATAAAAGAGACCTTAGGGATAAAATACTTCTCTTTCCATTAAAAAGAGAAAAGAAAATAAGACTGGATGGTACTATGGCAATACGGAATTTCAAAGTCTTTGTCTAGACAAGCTTTAAAATATAGGACCTTCCACATTTAGACTATGCCAGATTTTCTGAGGACTATATTGCACTTAAAGGTTGTTTATGAAATATGTAATGAGTCAACTATTCCTCTCATTAATGGAAAGCTATCAAGCATATATACAATATGTGGTCACATGTTGTTTTCTACCTTCCAAAATACACCTATTATAGGAAAATGTTATCATTGCTAACTCTGCTGTGAATTATTAAAGAAAGCAACCTAATCTGTACATATAAGCCTGGGTTCTTTAAAGCTGGAAGAGTCTCACTTTAAGCAAAGCTTTTTGCTAAGTCCCTGAGGATTCAGGACACACACCCAGGTTCATAGAACATCAAGGTTCAAATCTGAGAGTTCATCAATTCCAACTTCTCAAAGATGCAGAAATCCCACATGGTGTCTGACAGGCAACTGTCTCAAATAGCCTTACAGTTCAGACATTCTCCCTTCCGCTGAGACCTTCTCCAGAAAGTAAGAGATTTGCGCTCTGCCCTTGAACCCCTACTTCTGCGGGGATGAGTGGCCTCGGCAAAGTGGTCCATCCGTCCCCTGAATAGGGCTATTGAGGTCTGACTGTCAACTAAGTCGCAGACAAGTAAATAAGGACACATCAGGGAGGTCTTGCTTCTGTGCAATCAAGTCTTTTCTGTTTGCACTCTCTCTGTTCTCTTCACATTTCCATTCGAAAAGTTCCAAAGAAGAGACAAAGTAACCAGAATGCAGTAACTACATAAAAGCTTCACTTGAAATGGCAAAGCCATGGACTGCAGAGGAAGAGCAGCAGAGACCAGAGGAAGGAGTCCTTTGAAGAAAGGGGGGCAACACCTTGAAAGAGACTATAGGTGGATTTCAGGCTTCAAAGACACAGCCATCAAGAGAGGTGATTCTCTAAAGCACAAACACCACCACAAATCAAAGAACAATTTTTTACGCATGCATAGTGTAGAAAGGCAAATCATCACTACGGGTCTTTTCGGCCACACTTATACACAGAAAGTGTAAACCTCTGTAAACAGTATTATATTTTTATATAAGGGAAAGCAGACAATACATAATTCTCTAATTTGTGCTGTTTTGTACTTTTTTTAAAATTATGTACTCATTTTATACCTTGACCCAACCATGGAACACATATTAAGCTACAAAGTGTAACATTTTAATTGCAGTGGGTGAATAAATGATCCTTAAATGGCTGCAAACTCTGGTAAATGAATTATCTACTTTCCACAAAGCCCTGATTAGAGCTCTTTCATCTGTGGAAATTTACCTGCAATAAAACCCAGATCAGACCGCGTCCAGCCTGAGCCAGCCGCGCATCCTGTTTAACATTTCTCCTAGTAGGGTCACCAAGAACGCGCTAGTTACTCTTTAAACTAATGTGCTCTTAATGAAGCCATTGTGACATGATGAATAAAGCATTAGCTCTGCAATCACGGTCGCCCCAGGATTTACAGACTTAGCGGGACACCCCACCTCCAATGAGTTGCCCTGGGCTAGAGACCTTGTTTTCTCTTTCCCTAAATGACTACCCACAGCCCTTGTTTGTGCTCTGTAACCAGTGAGCAGGACAGGGGGGCCTTGGACTCCCTGAGATGGTCCTTTTTATTCCGTGGCACTCACAGGAGTGGTGAGGGCATGAGGCGGCTGGGCAGGGGAGGGGTGCTGTGGCACAGGGCCTGGTGCACATGCCCGTGTAGTGCGACATCCCACTGGAAAGCTCTAGGCTGGCAGAAAGCATTTGGGGGAAACAGTCACACCTGTGGTGCCACTGGATGTGTTCCACGGGACTCAAGTGGAAGCGCCCAGACCAAAGGAAGGCCTGTGGAACCCAAAGTTGCCTGAGACTTGGGGCTAAGGGGGTGGGTCACAGCAAGGTGGTTCTAGCTTCCAAGGACATTCATGATTCAGAAGCTAATGGAAAACATATTAAGCTACAAAGTGCAACATGGTATCTGGCCTATTGAACTCTGGAAGTCCCAGAGCAAGAAAGGAAGTGCTGAATGGGTGGCATGCTTGGTTTTGACTTGCTCATACCCCCCCCCAACCCCCCAGCTGCAAGAATTCAAGGAATATTTGGACCCAGGTTATGGTTGGGGGTGGTCACTGCAAACACTGCTGCCGTAAGTCCTTCTCTACTCTTTTCTGTCTTCATTATAGATTTCCATAAACAGGTGAAAATGTGCTGCTCTCTACCCCTTCTCCTGTGTTAACGCATTCTTCCCATCAGTGGGAGACAATATTTGCTTCTTAAGAATGTCATACAGCCCTGGCCAGTGTGGCTCAGTTGGTTGGGCATTGTCCCATGCACCTCAAGGTTGCTGGTTCGTTTCTGGATCAGGGCACATGCCTGGGTTGCAGGCTCAATCCCCTGTAGGGGGCGTGCAGGAGGCAGCCAATGGATGTTCTGTCCTCACAGCAATGTTTCTCTTTCTCTCCCTCTCCCTTTAAAAACCAATAAAAATATATTTTTAAAAAGAATGTCATATAGAAATCCTTCCCTACAAGGAACTAGCACTTGGAGAACTAAACTCCTGAAAAATAATTGTTCTCTACTCCAATCTTCCAGATCAAGGATCCACCTGCCCCTAGGAAAGTAGCCTATTTTTCCAACTATGATTGTGTCATCAGTAAGACCCATAAGGCACGAGGTCTGCAATAATGCTGGAAGCTGAAAATGTGTCAACTTGCAATGAAACATGAGTTACCGAAAACAAATGCTTATTTAATAAAATATCTATAAATTTTGTATTGTGACAACTTTTCTAATTATCAAATTTAATCCTCATGTTGACATCGTTACAGTTGAAAACCATTTGTAAGTGGGGTTTTCTCACTTTGTAAAAAATTCCTGAGTCTGCAAAATTATGGAGAAACCAGAGATTGTTTTAAATAAAAGGACTGACTTGTAGGCAAATAATTTCAAAAGCAAAATTATAAAAATCTTGTCCAAATGCCCTTTAAACAAAATGAACCGAGTGTCAGATGTGAGTGCATTCCACATGTTTGATTCGATGTGGGGCCTGCAGAAGTCAAGCTGCCGCTGCCCGAGTCCACGAAGGTTAAACAGCTGTTCCGAGGCACTGGCTGTATCCTTCCTGCCTACGAGGCGGGAGATAAACAAATCTACATTTCCCCTAAAATTTGCCAAACTCGATCAAGTGCCATCCGTCATTCAGTCACAGATTGCTTACATATAATCAGGGGAAGTGGAGAAGCAAGCAGAAAGTGACCCTAAAGAACACAGATCTGAAAGAAAACCATCTGGCCCATGGTACTGGATGTAATTTCATGTTAGCTTAGTGTAATGATATTTATTTATGGTTTTATTATTTATAAAAAAAATTATGCTGAATATGCTTTGTGGGAATTACACTGTATTGCTATTGCTACCATGGTTTATTATTTTCCCAGTTAAGCGGCTTCAATTCAACCTAAACAAATATTTTAAAAGAATCCCCACTAGTATTATTACATTTCTTCCTTTCGAGTCTTAATGTAAAATATCCTCTGCTCTTCAAGTCCTGTGATGTTCTCTTGTGCAATTCTAAATGTTATGGTTTATTATGAGATCATGTTTATTATAAAATAATGGCCAAGGAAACAACTAGCAGCCAGCGGAGGTTAAGCAGTGTGGCGTCCGAAGTGAGGCGTCGGGGAGCGCGGCGGCTGCCGACTCCCAGCCTCCCCCAGGTCTTGAGCACTGATGCAGTTCGGATAACGGTGTGGGTACTTGCACAGTGAAGTAGACACGTGTTCATGTACTTATCCAGCACCTCAACCTGACACAAACTCTACAACACAGATAGTTTTATTAATAAGCTAAAAACAAGGTAGACATAACAGGGAGACACATAATCCACCTTAAACGAAATGCAGCACTGTCTCCAGACTTCCCACAGTGCAGTCTCCGAACACTAAGCTCTTACCTTCATCCAAACATATTCCCAGACTCCTGCTACCGTTCCTAACTTCCAGCTAATTCAGTCCTTTTTTTTCTAGGCGTGAAATTTGCATGAAAATGCAGTGACACAGTTGTTTTCACTCTGAGAATAAACATCAATATACATTAGGTAGATGGGACCTAATGTTCTTATCAGAGCATTTTAATTTCAAGAGGTATTATTACTAACACTAATACTTGCAATGACTTTAAAACGCTAAAGTCGTAAAGTAAAGGAGAATATCATTCCCTCCCCCCATTCCTCCAGAGGCACTGGTTGGGAAAATAGCTTACTATGTAAGTCCCACATGTTTGAGCTTATAAAAACCCACAACAATCTATGAGATGGATGTTATTAGCAACTTTTTACAAAAGAAGAAAAACTAAGATTCAGAAAGTTAAGACTTTGGATCATTTACGCAAGGTCACAGAGCTAAGGAATGGCAGGGCCTAAGGTTTTGTTTGTCTTGGCCTGGACCTCTCTTGTTCTAGATGTAGGTGACAAAGATTTTCTACAACCAAGAGCCAGACTCCGAAGTCCATCTCGGTTTGACGGGCTCCAAAGACAGAGGAGTCTGGGGTAAAAGGATGAGTTTCTTGCCCTGGGGATGCATTCACTCAACAGATCTGTATTTAATGCTTACTGAATGCAGATCACTGTGCTTGAGACTAGCTGTATAATGAGGAGTAAGACACAGACCCCGTCTTCAAGGAGTTTGCAAAATAAAAGCGTTAGCAGACTTGAGCTTGCCATAGTGCGGCATGCTAGATCCTCTCAGGAGCCTGCCTAGTATAAGAAAACAACAACTAGATTCTGGATATAATTACTTATTAATGTAATGCTGGGCTTGCAGGAAACTCACTAAGACTACTCCCTCCCACCCCCCCACCAAGAAAGAAAGACAAGTAGGCTGAAACCAGAAGGAGCCGCTGCGGGCAGTCAGAAAAGATGAAGCCGGAGCTGCTTGGAGGGAAAAGGCCAGCATCAGCACTGCGCCAGCTGACAGCCTGCGGAGACAAGGCAGAGCATGGTCTCAGGGTGCCACAGTGATCAGGGCCCCGAAGCTTGCTTGTCTTTGCATGGCCCTTACCCCAGGCCCCAGTCAGCCATCCTGACTCCTCTACTTCAGTTATAAAAGTAGGCAAGGAAAAGAACCTGAGCAAATCAGCCCAAATCAGTGCTGAAAACCATCTCAAGGCCCATGCTTTATTTAGAAGGAGAGGGAGAACAGTGCACACGGCGTCCACCTAGGGCTGAGCTGTGCAGCCTGAGAGTTTCAAGGGGTTAGAGTTTACCAGAAAGTCTTACAGATGCCATCGCCCCAACTGGGCCCAATTTTGTCCCCAATACATACATTGAAGGTAAATTTGTGGTTTGAGCTGAGAGGTTGGTATAAGCATCATCACCATCAAGGGCTGCCTGGAACCATTCTCCCTGTGTAGACAGCTCCTTCACCAACCCCCACCACACTTCTACTCCCTAACAAAATACAGTAGTGAGAGACAGGAGGGCAAGAGGGAAAGGCTGGTCAGGGACACATGAACGGGATGCCTGGGAGGTCAAGGGGTTTCTAACTCCTTTCCCACCCCCTCTGTCCCAGGACCCCTTCCCACCCCAGCCCTCTCACTTCTCCCCAACAAGGTGTCTCTAACACAAGCTATCTAATCACACTGTCAGCTGGCTACAAGGTAGGCCTGGGTTCAGTTCTCCTTTCTGCCAGCCACCATGGGCAAGAGCCACGGAAAGCAGGAAGTGGAGGTTCCGTGGAGTGTGGTAGAGCCACGAGCTGAGTACACCAGAAATCCCAAGTCCTATTCCAAGGGATCACCAAAATGCCGGAGGCCCAGGAGTCTGTGTTCTTGTGTGGTGCACAATTGAGTCAAAGTCTCACTGTGTGCTTATCAGGTTCATTACCGTTTGGACACTTACATCTCTGTCATTCCCAGGAAAGGTAGACTTGAGCCCTGCCTGCTACACAAAGGCGCACAGCAGTGTGGCGGCACAATCTGCATATCACAGGAGAGCTCCTTCACAGGGTCCCTGTGTGCCAGCTTCCTGAGCTTTTCCACTTCGTGCCTTCAGTCCTCACCTCACAAGTTATTTGAGGGGTGAAATGCATAATGCCCTTTGAAAGAACTAACGGAAATGAAACATAACTGGCGACACTGTCAGACATTTGGATGGTTAAAATCCAAGCCCTTTCGATAGATTCCCATAAAGGAATTCTTTCCATTACAAAGTGGCAGCAAAAACTCCACCAAGGACAATTTCGTGAGCACATCTTCACACCAACTATTCCCCCCCAAAAGTACAAATTTTGATCTCTCTGTTTTGTTGTTGTTTTTTTTCTGTTAGCATTTTGGTTTAATTCATTGTTGGTACAAATGACACCAGAATAATAAGTTAGGTGGCTTGAGCCTGTGTGTAGCAGGGGTTTCACTGTAGCATCGCTGTGTTGGTCTGTAAACTCCTGTGATCCAGTAGATCAAACAGAGGGAAAAGCTAGTAATCTTTTTTTTTTTTTATCCTCACCCGAGGACATTTTTCCATTTTTTGTTCAGATAGAGTGGGAGGGAGAGAGAGGGAGAGAGAGAGAGAGAGAGAGAGAGAAACATCGACGTGAAAGGGACACATCGAGTGGCTGCCTCCCGCACAACCAACCAGGGCCGGGGACAAACTGCAACCGAGGTACATGCCCTTAGCGGGAACCGAACCGGGTCTCTCTGTACCACAGGCCGACGCTCTAACCGCTGAGCCAAACCGGCCAGGGCTTTTGATATTTATTTATTTTTCTATTATTATTATTTTTTTTATCCTCACCCAAGGACATCTCTCCATTCTTTGTTCAGACAGAGTGGGAGGGAGAGAGAGGAAGAGAGAGAGAGAAACATCGACGTGAAAGGGACACATCGAGTGGCCGCCACCCACACAACCAACCAGGGCCGGGGACAAACCGCAACCGAGGTACATGCCCTTAGCGGGAACTGAACCCAGGTTCCTGTGGACCGCAGGCCGACGCTCTAACTGCTGAGCCAAACCGGCCAGGGCAGGGCTTTTGATATTTAAAAACATTTTTTTCCTTTATTGATTTTAGAAAGAGAGGAAGGGAGAGGGAGAGAGAGATAGAAACATCGATGAGAAAGAATATCGATTGGCCGCCTCCTGCATGTCCCGCTCTGGGGATTGGGCCCACAACCTGGCCCTGACCAGGAATCGAACCGCCAGCCTCTTGGTGCATGGGTTGACGCTCAACCACTAGCCACACCGACCGGGCAAAGCTAGTAATCCTGCTGTCTTAATCCAGCAAACAAAATTCAGAACAATAGCCAACAACGGCAGGGACTTTTAGGATATGTTATCTGCTGTTAGATCACACACTTGGGATCCAAGGAGATGAGCAGACCATTTTAGGAAGGGAGCAAATTAAAGAGAAAATGTGAAATAATACTGAAAATGTGATGTAGAATAAAATAGAGGTTATAGATGTATCCTTCCAATCAGAGTTGTATTGTGCTCAAATTGTTTCTGAATTTGCAAGTGCCTTGCTGAGTTAAATTGCAAAAATTAGTTTATATGAGGAGAAAAGGTGATTTCTGAAATATATTAAATGTAATACAATGGTTACAAATTTAGATATGAAATCCAGAAAAGTGTATTTGCTCCAGGCCATGTGATCACAGTTTTGTTATATGTATCAGCAATAGGGGCTTGACAGGGAAGCCACCCAAAGCACTCAGCTGCAAAGCACTGCTCGTCTGGTCCACGGCGGCCACAACAGGCCCGGTACTCATAAGTGTACAGACTCACATCTCGCTAATGTGGGTGGAGAGGTGTTAGGACTGGAGCAGAGAAGCAGCTAAGTTAGCAGCCTACTCTTCAGTTTCCTCCCTTTACCTGAAGCAAAACAACTGACCAGCTGCTAGTACACAGCACTTTTAAAGTTTGCTAGAGGAAGAAGTGAATAGCAGTAACAAGATGCTGAGGTTCACAGACGAGACCGTCCACTTACGTACATACACTGAAACTAAATCAGGGAACTGCAGCGCACGTGGTCAGAAGGTCTTTCCATTTGTAATTTTTCTTTCTTTCTTTTTCTTTTCTTTTTGTTCTTCAGAGAACACCTTTGTAGACATGGGTGTTTTAAAATTCTGATCAGAATTGGCGGTGGGGAAAGAGCCGGGGAAATAA
The DNA here is from genome assembly GCA_030848825.1 of Tadarida brasiliensis. Classification (NCBI taxonomy): domain Eukaryota; kingdom Metazoa; phylum Chordata; class Mammalia; order Chiroptera; family Molossidae; genus Tadarida; species Tadarida brasiliensis. The sequence continues at coordinate 84,819,570 of CM061266.1, forward strand.
TGTCGACTCCGGTACCTTATGTGACACAGTCACAAACCCTATGCATTTTTAATGAAAGAACAATGTCCACAATTAGATTTGAAATGAGGTTTTCTTTGTGGGCGCTCTTATGGTAAGTGAGGTGTGCATGAATTTTACTTCATATTCAGCAACGGACACAAGTTTGAAAAACACCATGATTTAACAGAAAATAAAAGCAAAGTGTTGACTGTTCACAGATTTTTCTTCTAGATTTACAGAAGTGTGGCGGCTTTTACATTTGTATTTCATGTTATTTAAATGCCACATCTGTGCCAAGGAACTCAATGGCAAAAGTCATTCTCAAACAGTCATGACCTAAAGCTGTCCTTCTGTATCAAATGGAGAGATTTTTATTTGTTTGATTTGTTTGAAACAGTAAAAACAAAAACAAAAACAACTGTCAGATTTAGAACTTTGGGGAGAAAGATATTAAGCTTCCCCGTTTTCAAACTGAGTCATCATAAATGAATGTAAAAGTATTTAATAGCATAGAAGATGAGGAACTAGAATGGGGTGATGGCTACTTAAGATGCATTTTGAGACTAACGCTGATCTCGTCTTCAGATGGCTCCGTTTCCAGCGTCACAGAAACACGCACAAACAGCTTCCCATCGCTCCTGGCCGGCCTCCAGACGCCTTCGGAATCTGCCTTCTGGTCACCTTGGCAACCTCAGCTCCTGCAGCTCCGTGTCCCAGGAGCTCCCAGAACACAGGGCTTATTACTCTTCCTTGAGCCTGACAAGCATTGTCCTCTGGCGGTGACTCTGCACTTGTGGTTCCTCTAGATACGTGGACAACCACCCTGCTGGCTCCCCTTGGTCCCTCCTCTCCTGAAATATCACCCTCTGCAGGGAGGCCTTTCCTGACCTACCGAAAATAGCATCTTCACTTACCTTCTCTGTCCTTCTAGCAGCCCTATTTCTCTATAGAACTTCTCAGTGTCAGAGATTATATTACACAATTATTTCTTTGCTAAGCTGGCCTGCCTGCCATAAGGGCAGGCTGACTTTTAACATTTCTCAGTGTTTTTCCTGCTACGTCACCATCAGCCAAAACAGTGTCTGGCACACAGCAGACACGCATCCTCCCCCTACACGGTCCTGACGAATTCACTGAACAAATATTATGAGTGTGTATGTTGCAGGTGTGCACATATTTACACACACACACACACATACACATACTGTATTAATTGTGCTTTTTATTTTCTGTGTTTCTGGATGCTTTGACATCTGGGTCCTTGCTGACTCTACAGGGCTAGCCTCTTCCTCAAGCTAGCAAACAACACACCTGGGAAGCACACACTTCAAAAGCAAACCGACCTTCCAGAGCTCACACCCTCAAATAATCTCTTTGTGGGGTTCACACACCAAGCCACTACCCCTCAGGGGCAGGTACTGGATAAATACAGACAGCCCCTGTACCTCAGAGCCCTGAGGTTATTCAAACTAGCCAGTCCTAAGCCCCCATAGCCTGCTGCACCTGCTCTTCCCCTGGGGAACCGCAGTAAAAACTCTGGCCACCATTTCCCCTCACTCCCTCTCCATCCTGCCGACCCCTGCCCCCTGCGGCCTCCTGTGGTGTGCGGCAGGCTTCTCCTCCCAGGAGCTGTAACCAGCTCTTCTCCACCTGTCTTCTCCAGGTCTCCTGGCTTCACCATACCCGAAGGGTAATGAAGTCTAGGATTTAAAATGCACATATGCAAGTGTGTTGAATGACTCTATTAAACAAATGAAATTCACTGTATCTTTAGGAAAATGATATATTAATCATCACCAGGAGCCCTGGCCGGTTTGGCTCAGCAGTTAGAGCGTCGAGCTGCAGGTTCGATTCCGGTCAAGGGCACATACCTCGGTTCCGGTTCGTCACTGGCCCTGGTCGGGGTCCTGCGGGAGGCACCTGTCGATGTGTCCCTCTCACGTCGATGTTTCTCTCTCCTCCCTCCCACTCAATCTGAAGATAAATAGAAAAATATCCCCAGGTGAGAATTAAAAAAAAAAAAAATCATCACCAGGAGTTATGGTTTCCCTGGACTCACAGGAAAGAAAATGCCTGACACTCTAAGGGTTCATATGTAACTTAGTCCTCATCTGGGCTCTGAGATTAATTTATGGATTGTTTTTGTGGTTATTATTGTTGACTTTTACTTTGAACCTCAACCTTCTGGCTGAGGGCGGGGGCATCTAGACACCATTAACTCAAGGCAGCAGCAACCCTGCCTTGCTCTTTTTGCTAGACCCAAATAATTAACACTAGACCGCAAACACCAATAAACTGTCAATAAAACACACACAAGTTTTTCTCTTGAAATATAAGGAAATAATAAAGCCTACCCACAATTTTCTAAATTATAGCCAGCTCTAAATGTAATTAGGACACATTTCCCCCACTTGAAGCACTCAGGGAGTTGTTGTTTTTTCCCCAGCACATTAGAGCACAGTTGTTCTCTTTTCATTCCAAGAAAATATAGTTCATGTTGTTCCGGGGCCCGTGGTCAGATGCCTCGATGTTCTCTGCTGGAACACACCTCGGGCAGGGTTAAGCCTGGGCCTGACCAGCATGGCAGCTGTGGAAACTGATCCCGAGAGGCTGACCTTTGATTCCCCCTCACAGGAGCTCGGAGGTATGTGCTGGGTGGTTACCCATTATTTGCACCTGGTAAAGTGGAAAGCCCAAGGCTGCAGTTTTCAGCACAGTAAAGAAGGGCCAGAAAGATCTAAGACAGCCAGAGGAATGGCAAAGAGAGCTCCTAGAAGGAACTGGAGAGAGATTCGCCCATCGGCCGCTGTCGCTGGCAGGAGAGCCCTCACTGGGACTTGACGGGCAGGAGGCGTGCCCCTCTCTGCAGCTGCCTTCGTGCGGCAGACCCGTGCCCAGGGACTTACATTACCCAGCTCCTGCCAACCGCGGGCACCTGCTGACAGCCACGTACTCCCTAACAGAAATGCCTGCCCCTGCTCACGGTATTAGTAACATTAAAAGAATAATTTTCAGAAAAGTCTCATATGGTTTGAAAACACGCTTTTCAAACAAACGCAGACATTTCCTCTGCCAAATATTCAGGACTGTAAAACCGTGTGGTACTGGTGCTGGAGTGAACAGTTCAACAGAACTGGGCAGAAACATCAGAAACAGAGCCAGCAACGTGTGGAATGTAGTGGACTGTTATGATAACAGGTAAAGGTTGCGCTAGGTACTGAATGGCATTGGAACAACTGTCTCACTATTTGGGGGAACAGTTAGATCAATTTTTGTATCTTACCAAACACATTTCAAATTTACTAAAGATCAAAATAACTAATTGTGATACATTTTAAACATCTTATCATTTTTATGTTAATTATACCTCAACAGCCCAGCCGGTGTGGCTCAGTGGTTGAGCGTCGACCCATGCACCAGGACGTTGCTGGTTCGATTCCCGGTCAGGGCACATGCCCAGGTTGTGGGCCCGATCCCCAGTGGGGGGCATGCAGGAGGTGGCCAATCAATGTTCCCTCTCATTGATGTTTCTATCTCTCTCTCCCTCTCCCTTCCTCTCTCTTTAAAATCAACAAAGGGAAAAAAAATTTTTTTAAATAAATAAATAAAAATTTAAAAATACTCAAATACTAGCAGTTTCATTTAGTTCAAACTAACATGTGTCAGGAACAAGAACTGCAAGATTTGGCTGATATTATTGCTTAGGAAGAGACTAAAATAGATACTTTCTTGAGATACATATAAATAAGTAATTCAATGTTATGATGGTACAGATATGGCAAAAACAATTACGCTGGTATCCACCATCACACTGCAGAACAACTGCATTTTGACAACCAACATTCTATATTTACCATGACCCATTTCTTTGTGGCTGTTTTCTTTGGAGATCTATGTGTGTTTTCTCTCCAGCTAGTTTCCCAGACATTGAAAGGCAGGGAACAACATGAATGACCAACTTCTTAGCATACACAGCAGACAGACCTATGGCAGGGATTTGTGTGGTCACTTATGACGATGGTATCTCTTCAGGAAACACGATTAGTTCTCCTTGTTATTTATTCTAACGCTGGAGATGGACGGGCCACGCTGTTCCGGCCAGGAAGCTGTAGACCAGGAGCGCTGTAAAACTCAGGATGCTTGGTAGCACTGCATGTTAGAAACTGCCTCAAAGTATTAAGATGCCATGTGGTCTGTTGGACAAAACATGGGTTGACCATCTGGACTCACTATATTTAGCAGTGTAATATGCATAAGTCTCCTCCACGTCCCAGTCTTAACAGACAATGTCACAAACAGGTGGAAGAAAAAAGACTGCTGGGAGCCAGATTGTCCTAAAATATCCCTTTGGCACCTGTCCTCTCTGCATGGCTACTGACCACTGCACCCAGCCCAGGCCCAGTTTAAATGCTGTTCTTGGAAAAATGAGGCCTGGGTCTTTTGAAATGTGTGGGGATAACTATGACTCATATTCCAAGACATTAGCTAATGTGACTTACGCACTTCTCTTTCAAAAATGTGTAAAATTTTAAATGCAGCTGATATTCTGAAAGCTCTTGTACCTTATGCTGTGTGTGTGTTTTTTTAATACAGTGGTTAAGAAAAAAAGTATGCCTTCTAACCACTCTTTATTGCCATTTATAAAATGATATGTCTCCACAGTAGGTCAGTCACTAGATGTTGCAATCAATTATATTTTTAAATACTGTAGAAATGTATGATGAGAGGGGGAAGACGTGATTTTTATCTGGGTGTCAGGGAAGCACCGCAGCAAAGACAAATATGGGCTGAGTGTTGAAAGATAAAAAAGACCTCAACAGGAAGAGAGAGGGAGGGAAATGGGCAGGCAACTCAAGAAGGGAATAGCAAATCCCAAGGTGTGAAATCAACAGTGTGTGGAGGCTAATGGAAGGAAGAGCTGGCTGTCTCTTCACTCAGGTACATTTAAGTGAGGTTATTCAAATTACACTCTCTCCATATCTACATAATGACAATGGTAGCTTTACTCTCTAAAATGTTGCTATGAGGAAAATGTCAAGGGATTTAAATTCATGTTTCCTAAGTAAAATGTTTTTCTACATAAAGATGCTAGCTTATCAACTAGAAACCAAAGTGAGCTTTTTTATAAAACATAGACTGAAAAGATTAGAGAAGTCTTGACAATATAAACATGTATTTACTCACCAACTCATAAAATACTAAAACTAGGATTTTACTGCTCAAAGCATAAAAGAGATCATTTTAAAAAGAAAGAAAATAAAGCACATTTTTGCAGCACGGAAAGTAATCTCAGAATTCATTAGCCAAGAGACCAAAGAAAAAATACGCAAGGTATATATTTTAAGACAGTTTAAAATAAAGTCAGGGAGAACAGATTTACAATGGTTTAATTAAACCAGGTTAGGAATGACAGGATTTCTGTTTGCAAACTTTGAAGACTGGGAAAAATGACACAATAGCCTTAATTCTGACCAACTACCAAGAAAAAAAGTCAGTAACAATATGAAGTTACAGGACTCATAGAAGAAAGTTACTGTACCAGCCTGGCATTCCTGAGAGTGAGCACAGGGAACATTAATTCTAATCAGATCCATGCTATTGACTTGTGAAGAACATTTAAAAAATTCAGGTAAATTCACGGTCATAATTCCAGTGAAGGAAGAGGGGATGTCACTATAGAAATCACTATGTCTTTACAAGAACTTCTCTTACAAATTCTGATTCCAAAAGGAAGGGAAATAAAGGGACACAATGACAGAAGAGCACAGACAGTCACAAAGGGGCAGGAAGAAGTCTTAGAAGAACAATGGAGAGGGCTAAATCCACAAGGACTGGGACTGAACATTTTGAAAAAATGTCAAAGGTAGTACATGGAACGTATTTTAAAGTATCTGAAGGGTAGGAACAAGGCAAAATAGAAATACTTTTTGGGAAGGCCACTCACAATAAGTAACAAAGAGGACAGAATTGCCCATTTTGTGAGTCTCCTCTGCAAGCAAAATAATCCATTAATTAGCAAGGGTATAATAAACAATGCAATCATGAAGTTTTTGCCCAAGGTGGTGGTGGGAGTGGGGACAGGGAAGACAGGAGAGCTAGTAGCAGATAAACTGTCAGAACTAGAAGCAAGTGTAAGATTCAATTCCGGAACCAAGGTGATATGCCACTAGGTTAAATGCTCCCCACTTTCCTCGAGTTTGCAGCACATTTATCAGGATTAGGTTGACCTTGAGAACTTCATGCCACTTTGGAAACCGCCCATAACGATTACTGGAATTCCAGAGTCGGTGTCAGTTTTAGAATGACAACTTACTAGCTTTGTGACTTGGGTAAAAAAATAAAGGACGAAAGCAGTATTCACATAGTAGAAGGAAAGCAGAATTAGAACCAGTGAGTAGGGGATATGGCAAATTGGTTTCTGATTTATTCATTCTTTTCCCCATTCATTCAGTGAATATTTAGTTAACCCCTTCCATGCGTAGCACCATTTGAAGTTCTAGGCAAACAAAAAAGCTCATTCCAAAAAAGGGAGGGCCACACAGATAGGTCAGTATATAGGTAGGTATGTAGATAAATGGGTACATTAATTAAAACACAGGTTAAGCCCTGGCCGGTTTGGCTCAACGGTTAGAGCATTGGCCCGTGGACCAGAGAGTCCCGGGTTTGGTTCCTGCTAAGGGCACATAGCTCGGTTGCAGTTTGTCCCCGGCCTCGGTTGGGGTTGTGTGGGTAGCAGTCAGTCGATGGGTCTCTCTCACATTGATGTTTCTCTCTCTCTCTTCCTCCCTCTCTCCCTCCCGCTCTATCAGAAGATAAATGCAAAAATGTCCTCAGGTGAGGACAAGAAAAAATAAAAAAATAAATAAATAAATAAAATAAAATAAATAAATAAATAAATAAAACATAGGTTCATATAAAGAACACAATGGAAGAACAAGTCAACTCTGCCAGTGGAAGTGATTTTAGATTTTCCTGAAGGATGGATGGTGAAAATTGGGGTGGAGGGGTTACTAATATTAAAAATAAATAAATAAGTGTTTTAGGCATCAACAACACTATGAGCAAAGACATGTGAAAAGTGTATGGCAGGGGGGATGGGAGCAGGGAGGAAGAAAGGGGGACATCTGTAATACTTTCAACAATAAAAGGTAAATTTTAAAAGACTAAAAAATTAGAAATAATCCCCAGCGGCATCAGCAAAGGCTGATCAGGAGCGGTGCCCCACCCCAAGCAGCAGGGCTAGGGCAGCTGAGACCTGCCCCTGACAACTGCAGCAGAGTTGGAGTGGAGCCCCTCCCCCCAGCAGCAGCAAAGTCCCAGTGCTGAGCATTCTCAGCCCCCAACAGCAGTAAAAGATTGGGACCTTCGAGCACCCCCTGGCAACAGCAGCAGCAGTAGCAGTGTGAACTGGGAGCTGACACTTGCCCCCAGCAGCGAATGATCAGGAACTGAGCCCCACCAGGCAGCAGGGTACCCCAACAGCACACCAGTGGGACTCATGCACTCCAGCAGCGTACTAGAGGTACCCACGAACCTCAGCAGTGTACCAGAGGGACCCATGAACCCCAGAAGCACACCAGTGGAACCCACAAACCCCAGAAGTATACCAACATGACCCACGAACCCCAGAAGCACACCAGCTGGACCCACGCACCCCAGCAGAGTACCAGAGGGACCCACGAACCCCAGCAGCGTGCTAGTGGAACCCACACACCGCAACAGCGTACTAGCGGAACCACATGCACCCCAGCGACAAACCAATGGGATCCATGCACCCCAGTAGGGCACTTGTTGGACCCATGCACCCCAGGCAGCAGCAGCACATATCAGCAGCAGAGACCCATCCCCAGCAGCATCAGCAGAAGCTGATCGGGGGCAGCGCCCCAGGCGGCAGCAGCAAGTCTTGGGGAGCCGAGACCTGCACAACAGATCAATACCAGCCGCCAGGTGTCAATCCTCCAGGACTCACAGCAGGCAAGAGGTTCCATACACCAAAACAGGCTGGGAGGCACAGCAGCCTTAGTTGATACACACCGACCTGCCTACACACTCCAACATCCCTCACCAGGCTTAGAACTACCAGATTGCTAAAATGGTGAGACAAAGATGTATGGTTGGGGGTTGGAAGATGGACAATTTGTAACCTATGTTAATGTACTCTCACAACCTGGCCAGCCGAGGAGCATTGAGTGCTTGAGTGCTTCATTTGCATGTGAATAAGAAGGTTTGCATGGGTAGACTAATGGGTCCTAGGACTCAAGAATGTCTGGGTTTGTTATCTTTTAACTTCAAAGTCTCTTTGCCATAAAAAGCAAGAGACAAGGCTAGGCTGGATGGTTTGCAGAGACGCCATCTCAAGCAAATAATTTACATAAATCCACTTGTAACCTGGGGGAACCAATCTTCAAATAAATGGTACTGCATCCAAAGATCTGGAGCATTTGCTCCCTTGCAAAGCTCCCTCTCACTCCAAGCAGCGTGTGCTTGTAGTTTCATTGCATTGCACCGATCCCGGCAGGCGGAGAGACACCAAGTGGTGACCCCCGATGTGACTCGGGTACACAGTGGTGAGATTCGACGGCCAGCAACGTAACAGTATGTGAAGGGAAATTAGCGATCCAGATCCAAAGTAAACTTCACTCTAGAAAGAGTTTTCTCAAGCCAGCGGTGCCTGGCTTGGGACAGCTGCTCGCATATCTAGTGTTGTGAGGGGTTTCCAGTAAGACAGCATGGGGTCGGGATTTTCTAAAGATCAGTGACTTTATGCATGAGTTTTACAACAGCTGCTGAAAGCAGCTCAGTGCTCCATATCGGAACAGAAGCTCTCACAGCTTCTGAGGGACTACAGGAGTTCTGCCTGTGGTTCCCTAAGGAGGGCACATTGGATTCTGACATGTGGTTCAAAGTAGGGGAACTTTTAGGGTGCACAAAGATTTGGGGTGTAAAATTTCCACCTTGACCCTTCTTTTATGGCAACTGGTATTTACAGCATTGCAGCCGCTAACTAAGGAAATCAGTCCTAGCAGCGCGGCGGCTCCAACCTCCCCTTCGGAGGAAACTCCAGAGCCAACCGCCCCTGCATGATCGCCAAAGGAGGAAAGTTCCCCTCCCCCTCCTCCACCTTTTGTGGAGGATTTCTTAGCCTCACCACGCCCAGCAATGGAGGGCTGTCTTATAGAGGCCAGGAAAGCAGGCAACCTTGGGGGTTTCCCAGCTATAATACGGCCAGGTCAACAACCTGTGCATGAATGTTTGCCCTATCAAGTTTTTAAAGAATTCAGGCAAAGCATAAAGGAGAACGGTTTGCAAAGTTCCTTTACTATAGGAATGTTGGAGGGAATAGCTGGTAGTTATCTGATGACTCCCTGGGATTGAAAGGCGCTAGCAAAAACAGTGTTGACACCGGCCCAATTCGCCACGTGGAAGTTCAAACACAAGGTTGGAGACCTCCAAGCCTCCACTGCAGAAAGTGCCGACCTGCATCTTATCACCACACAGAATGAACCCTTAATGAGTCTGAAGATATTTGTTTAGTTCCTACAGGAATGTATGGCCCCTTGCCGGAGGGGAAAGTAGGTTTAGTGATTGGAAGATCTAGTTTAACAATGAAAGGAATACAAGTGATGCCAGGGGTAATTGACTCAGATTTTGAAGGAGAGATTCAAGTAATGCTTAAGGCTGTGGGCTTTCATGTATTAACACTGGGAACCCGAATAGCTCAACTTCTTTTGTTACCCTACTGGCTTCCTGGAGCCAACTTCACAATAAGAGGGAATGCAGGGTTTGGGAGCACTGGTCAGTGTGATGTTCTGGACGGCTGCTATTAACACCAAAAGCCCTTGCTCTCCATTAATATACAAGGGCAACTATTTTCAGGATTAGTGGATACAGGGGCAGACATTTCTATTATAACAACACAGGAATGGCCTAAGGAGTGGCCTAAAGCCCCGGTACCCATATTAGTTACAGGAGTAGGAGGAACTCAAGCTCCTTAACAAAGTACTCGCTCCCTTTTCTGTACAGGTTCAGATGGACAAAAAAAAAAAAAAAAAAATGGATTCAACCTTATGTCATGGAGTCTCCCTTAAATTTGTGGGGAAAGGATTGTCTCTCTCAATGGGGAATGGTTATTCAAACCCAGCCTTTTGGCTAGGGGTCTCTGGTAAAATTCCCCTCCTTTCATTGCCCTGGAAAACAACACAGCCAGTATGGGTTGATCAGTGGCCCTTAAAAGGGGAAAAATTGTTACATGCAAACAGATTAGTGAAAGAGCAATTAGAAGCAGGTCATATAGAACCTTCAGTCAGTCCCTGGAACACTCCCATTTTTGTAATTCCTAAAAAGGGTGGTAAATGGAGATTACTACATGATTTGAAAATTATTAATTACAAAACAAAAAGGGGGGAGTATGGGTGAATGCCCTGTACATCAGTTTTCTCTGGCAATCTATACCTTAAATTTTTTAAATCGAGATCGCTTTGGCACTACAGCTGCGAAGTGACATTTTCAACAAAAGGCTTCTGCCACAGGGCCCAAGCCTTTAGTACGGTACAGAGATCCACAGCAAGGGCCTCAATGGCAAGATCCTGCAGAGTTACTGGCTTGGGGACGGGGGTATGCTTGTGTTTTGTCTCCTACAGGTCCCAAGTGGTTGGCAGCTCGGTGGATAAAACCTTACCATGAACAGGAAGGACCTGCCCTTCAACCTGACCCCCCAAATGACACAGCTGACCTTGGACACTGATGTAAAACTCGCACTCGGTCCCGGACTCGGTCCCAGGGCCCCTCTCAAACCCTTTCTAGGGTTACCTGGGGAAGCCTTAAGCAGTTGCAACTATGTTCTGAGGAAATACTAACTAGAATGGGGGCTTCTCTTACTCAGAGAATATTTTTTGACTTACTTATCTATAATCTCCACCCAATCTAGGGTAGGTATTTTATGCTGCTTGCCCATATTATTGAGCCCTGCAGCAGCAGATACAACATTTGGAGGCTCCAGCGGGATTCCCTGGTGTTTTGCTACACCAAGGGCTAGACGCCTAGGATGGGCAGCATCTCCCAATCCGGCCACTGGACCCCTATAGATCTGAGGGGAGGCACCCCTGAGTTCCAGGGCCCCGAAGATCCTACTTGGGTTTCCAATGAGTGGCCGGGAGACACCAAGACGTCCCCAAAAGAGATTAAAGGAGACCTGGTAATAGCCTCCAGAGGTGGGTTCTGGGTGACCCGTCTATCTGGATGATGGTGAGAGGGCCGGACGCAGCACAGCCTCTCCTCTCCTGGGTATCCCCCTAAGACGTTAGGTGGGGTTCAAATCTGGCAAATTCTGTTCATTCAGACCTGTCACTGGGGCGGAAGGGGAGACTGATCACCTCCCAAGCGGCACAGGCGCCACTCAGGATAGGGAATTTCTGGAAGGAAATTCAAACGGTGTGTGACTGTGACTGTGTGAATGTAATTGTGTGGGAATGACCGTGCTCCATGACACTTGCTATGGAGCCTGTGTGAGTCCTCACCTGTGTGGGGAGCAGCCAGGTGGATGAAGCGAAAGTTTCTGTCTTGTGTGTCTTCCCTTGTTTTTGTCCTCGTCTACCTCCCTACTATGCCTCCCTCAACTTTGTTACGGTTAGTCTAATCATGGATAGCAGCCCTAGTGCCCAGAAGACCTCATTGGGTTGCATTTTGAAACATTCTTAGAGAAGGATTTGAGGAAGGTTCTGATCAGGGCACGAATACTGGTAGTGGGCCCCAAACTGGGCCCCAAGAGAAACCTAGGCAAAGGTAGGGAAGTGCCTGCGAAGCAGAGATACAGCAAAAGGCCCGAACAAGTTTCTGGCTCAAACATTTACTCTTTGTGCCCTAATTAGAGATTGCCTTGATCCTGTGCAGGGGGCTAAAAAGGTGGAGAAGCAAGGTGTAGTGAAAGACTCAAGGAAAGCCGAGAAGGGATATGAGTCCTTAAAGACTCCCCCACTGTCTTCCACTACAGCTGTTGATTAATATTTGTACTTTGAAGGCCTGGAAAGAGCTCCCAACAAAAGGGAAAAATTCACTAGATCTTACATCCATCAGACAAGGACCTGAAGAGCCATATCAAGATTTTGTAGCTCGGTTGCTACAGGCAGTTAACAGAGTAATAAGTGATTCAGGGGCCATCCCCGCCGGTGGGCCGCCCTGTGCGTCCTGTTTGGCGCCATGCATCGGGACTGGGGTCCGGGGTGGAGAGCCCCTTGTCCTTGGAAACGGGGACGGCGGGCAGGCAGGCACACAGGCACTCACCTGGAGGCCACAGGGTTCCCCAGGGAGGGCAGTCAGGCCACGGAAGAGGCGTGTTCCTTCAGTACCAGCCAGGGCGGCTCATCTGTCCGCTGCCCCAGGTTTGGCACCAGCAAGTTTCCAACAGGCTTCCCTGAACTTTGGGGAGTTGAAAAAAGGGATCCCAGGTGCGGGCGCGAAGTGCTCTTGGAGAGAGTTGAAAAACACTCTGCCCTGCGTAAACATGTATGCTAGGATGACACTTCCCTTTCCTGCATCCTTTTGAAAACGTGGCGTCAGAGGAAATTTTCCCATCCCTCTGCCCATGGTAAGACCCAAATACTGCCAGGGGGAGGGCTTCCTTGGACACTTTTCACCGTGTTCTCCTGTTAGGCCTATTGGCCCAATTGGTTGGAATAGCAAAGGTGGTAGTAGCAGCCTTAAGGGAAACAGGGCCCACAGAAAAGGATCACCCTAGGAAGGGTCAGGATGGCAGGCTGAGGTCCCAATGAGGGATAGAAAAGACAAGGGCAAAGTCAAGTGCAGAGGAAGAAAGTAAAATCTTTAACTTGGAAAAATGACAGAGCCAGGGCTCCTTCCAACTGAGCCCTTGGGAGCTAAGAATAACAAGACAATAGAGGACAAACTAGTTAGTTTCCTGGTAGATACTGGTGCAGCACACTCAGTCCTGACCGGGCCAATGGGCCCCTAACCTACCCCTGGACTTCAAAGAGGACTATAGACTTTAGTAGAAATACTGTGACTCATTCGTTTCTGGTCATGCCAGAGTGCCCATACCCCCTACTCGGACGTGATCTTCTCCAGTGACTGTTCAATTACTGGCCACTGCCACTCCAGGCCAGCCCCACATCAAGTTCTACTAGATGTTGGCCATCAAGCCTGACAGCCTGCCTCCTGCATGATGACTCGGAGAAACCTCTACAGGACTACCTAATCGACATAGTGCAGACGGCCTGCCCAGACCTCAAGGATGTTCCACTGCCATCATCAGAAGAGGTATTGTTCATGGACAGGAGCAGCTATGTCCAGGAAGAAATCAGGTATGCTGGGGCAGCAGTAATAACTCCGGACCATGTCATTTGGTCTTAGTCATTAAGTAGGGGAACTTCAGCCCAATGGCCTGAACTCATAGCCCTAATCCAGGCTCTCCGATGGGGCAAAGGAAATCTGCTGAAGATCAGAAAGCTTGGAAGGCAGCCCTAAAACCAGTGAGGCCTCTCCAGATACACTAGGTCAGAAAATGACTTGGATGAACAGAAGCAAGCCACCCAAAAATCAATGGATGATGGACATTGTCTGATGGGAGGTTGTTAGTCCCAGAGGCTCTAGGTTGGACTTTAGTCAACCAGCTGCACCAGACTACCCACTTAGGTTACACCAAGCTTACTGAACTCCTGAGAGGCACATAATGTCCAGTAAAATCACAGGCAAAGGGAGAAGGCAGAGGGAAGCAGGAATGTGTAGGTCTAAGTAGGGTGGAGGAGAAGAAAAACTGGGCCATGTGCAGACAGCAGATAGATTGAGCAAGCTCTCAGGTTAATGTCAGGGAAAGGACTAGAAAAGTCACAGAGGGTCTATGCAAGTTAAAGAAAGATTATGCAGAGAAAATAAAAAAATAATAAGAAAGGAAAAAAGAAAGGGACATACATATTACAGGAAGATAGGACCCTAAAGGAAATCTTAACCAAATTTACTTTAGAAACCAGTGAAAACTGGACCACTCTGCTCCCCTTGCCCTCTTACAATTCTTACAGGCCCTGCAGTCTGCCCAGAAAGCTGTCCATAAACACATCTGCGACGCCCTTCCTGTGCCCACCTCGGACCCTGTACACCCTTTCCAGCCCAGGGACTTGATATAGTTCTCCGAGGACTCTGACGAATGGTGTCCTCTATGCAGAAGACCGAAAAATGAGTGATGACGCTCCTGACTACCACAGTAGTGGCGATCCCACAATTTCAAGAAAACAAAAAGTGGGGAGATATGGGGTTGGGAGGTTGGAAGATGGACGATTTGTAACCTTGTGTTAATGTACTTTCGTTAACCTGGCCAGCCCAGGTGCATTGAGTGCTTCATTTGCATGTGAATAAGATAAGGTTTGCATGGGTGGACTAATGGGTCCTAGGACTGAAGAATGTCTGGGTTTGTTATCTTTTAGCTTCAAAGTCTCTTTCCGCCCTAAAAAGCAAGAGACTAGGCTAGGCTGGATGGTTTGCAGAGACACCATCTCAAGGAAATAGTTTACATAAATCCACTCGTAACCTGGGGGAACCAATCGGCAAATAAATGGGACTGTGTCCAAAGATCGGGAGCATTTACTCCCTTGCAAAGCTCCCCCTCACTCCAAGCAGCGTGTGCTTGTAGTTTCATTGCATTGCACCAATCCTGGCAGGTCGAGAGATGGCAAAAGAAACAATACCCAAATGAAAAAGAGAGGAATCACCAGAAAAGGAACTACAGGAACTAGGAGAAAGCAACTTGTCAGATAAAGAATTCAAAGCAATGATTATAAGGGTGCTCAAACAATTTGGGGAGAACTACAAGCAACTTAATAAGAATTATGAAGAACTCACTGGGAACTACTTCAGCTTAAAAAAAGAGGTGGAAGCTATGCATAAAAATCAAGCGGAAATAAAGAATGACATAGCTATTATGAAAAATACCTTAGAAGGGTTCAATAGTAGATTAGAAGAAGCTGAAGACCGAATCAGCGACTTAGAATACAAGGTAGAAGAAACACCCAAATAGAGCAGCAAATGGGGGAAACAATTAAAAAGCAGAAGGAGAGTTTAAGGGACCTGTGGGAAAATATAAAACGTAACAATATTTGCATTATAGGGGTACCAGAAAGAGAAGAATCAGAGAAAGGAATAGAGAACCTGTTTGAAGAAATAATGACAGAAAACGTCCCTAAACTGGTGAAGGAAAAAGTCACACAAGTCCAGGAAACACAGAGAGTCCCAAGCAAGATGAACCCCAGAAGACCCACAGCTAGACACATCATAATAAAAATGGCAAACATTAAAGACAAAGAAAGAAACTTGATGGAAGCGAGAGAGAGACAGAAAGTCACCTACAAGGGAGCTCCCATTAGACTGACAGCTGATTTCTCAATAGAAACACTGCAGGCCAAAAGGGAGTGGCATAAAGTTTACAAATAATGCAAGGCAAAGGTCTGAATCTAAGACTACTCTATCTAGCAAGGCTATCATTCAAAATTGAAGGAGAAATAAAGAGCTTCACAGATTAAAAAAAAAAATTAAAGGAATTTACCACCACCAAACCAGCACTGCAAGAAATGCTGAAGGGACTGCTGTAAGACGAAGAAGAAACAGAGAGAGAGAAAGAGGAACACAGGCATAAAATAAAAATGGCAACTAGTAACTATCTATCAATAATAACCGTAAATGTAAATGGCTTAAATGCTCCAATCAAAACACATAGGGTAGCTGACTGGATAAGAAAACACGACCCATATATATGCTGCCTACAAGAGACTCACCTCACAAGAAAAGACTCACACAGAATGAAAATGAAGGGATGAAAAAAAATTTTCCAAGAAAATGGAAATGAAAAAAAATCTGGTGTAGCAATACTCATATCTGACAAGATAGACTTCAAAATGAGGGCCATTATAAGAGACAAAGAAGGTCACTACATAATATTAAAAGGATCAATCCAACAAGAGGATATAACCCTGGTAAACATATACGCACCAAATATGGGAGCACCAAAATATATTTAAAAACTTCTGGAGGACTTCAAGGGAGAGATTAATAGCAATATGATCATAGTGGGTGACTTTAATTCCCCCTGACACCACTGGATAGATCTTCCAGACAAAAACTTAACAAGGACATAGAGTCCTTATATGACGACCTAGATCAGTTAGACTTCATTGATATTTACAGAACATTTCACCCCAAAGCTGAAGAATATACATTCTTCTCAAGTGCACATGGGGCATTCTCAAAGATAGACCACATGTAAGGACACAAAATAAGTCTCTACAAATTCAAAAAGACTGAAACCATATCAAGCATCTTCTCGGATCACAATGGCATAAAACTAGAACTCAATTACAACAAAAACATTCAAACACTTGGAGGCTAAATAGCATGTTATTAAACAACAAATGGGTTACCAATGAGATCCAGGAAGAATTTAAAAACTTCCTGGAAACCAATGAAAACAAACACACAACAACACAAAATCTATGGGACGCAGTGAAAGCAGTCCTGAGAGGGAAGTTGATAACACTACAAGCCTACCTCAAGAAACAAGAAAAATTCCTAATTGACTCTCTAACCCTACAACTTAAAGAACTAGAGAGAAAACAACAGCAACAAAAAAAACCCCAGCACAAGTAGAAGGAAGGAAATAGTAAAGGTCAGAGTAGAAATCAATGATATAGAGACCAAAAAACAGTTCAAAAGATCAATGAAACAAAAAGCTGGTTCTTTGAAAAGCTAAACAAGATCGAAGGACCTTTAGCGAGTCTCACCAAGAAACAAAAAGAGAGGACCCAAATAAACAAAATCAGAAACAAAAGAGGAGAAGTAACAACTGACACCACAGAAATACAAAGGATCATCGAAACATACTATGAACAATTATACGCCAACAAATTAAACAATCTAGGCAAAATGGACAAATTTCTAGAAATACACAGTCTCCCAAAACTGAACTGGGAAGAGATAGAAAACTTGAACAGAGCAATAACAACAAAGTAAATTGAAGACATAATTAAGAAACTCCCAGCAAACAAAAGCCCAGACCCGGATGGCTTCACAGGGAGTTATACCGAACATTCAAAGAAGATCAAATACCCATTCTCCTCAAACTATTCCAGAAAATCCAAGAAGATGGAACACTTCCAAACTCCTTTTAGGAGGCCAGCATAATCCTAATTCCAAAACCGGATAAAGACACTACAAAGAAAGAAAACTACAGGCCAATATCCCTGATGAACACAGATGCCAAAATCCTTAACAAAACTTTAGCAAATCAGATCCAGCAATACATTAAAAAAATTATTCATCATGACCAAGTGCAATTCATCCCAGCGATGCAAGGATGGTACAATATTCGCAAATCAGTAAAGGTGATACACCACATAAACAAAATGAAAGATAAAAATCATATGATCATATCAATAGATGCTGAAAAAGCATTTGACAAATTCCAGCACCCATTTCTGATAAAAACGCTCAGCAATGTGGGAATAGAGGGATCATATCTTGATATAATAAAGGCCATATATGAAAAACCTACAGCCAACATCATACTCAATGGGCAAAAACTAAAAATATTTCCCATAAGAACAGGAACAAGACAGCATGTCCACTTTTGCCACTCTTATTCAACATAGTACTGGAAGTCTTAGCCACAGCAATTAGACATGAAGAAAAAATAAAAGGGATCCAAATTGGAAAGGAGGAAGTGAAACTGTCATTATTTGCAGATGACATGTTATCATACACAGAAAACCCTAAAGACTCCATCAAAAATCTACTAGACTTAATAAATGAATTTGGCAAAGTAGCAGGATACAAAATTAACATCAAGAAATCGATGTCATTCTTATATACCAACAATGACCTCACAGAAAGAGAAACTAAAAAAAAAATCCCATTTACCATCGCAGCAAAAAAACTAAGATACCTAGGAATAAACTTAACTAAAGTAGTAAAGAATCTCTTCACAGAAAACTACATGTCATTGAAAAAAGAAATAAAGATATAAAAAAATGGAAGCATATACCATGTTCATGGATTGGAATAATTAACATCATTAAAATGTCCATACTACCCAAAGCTAGCTATAGATTCAATGCAATTCCCATCAAAATACCAACGATATACTTCACAGAACTAGAACAAATACTCCGAAAGTTTATATGGAACCAAAAAAGGCTCCGAATAGCCACAGCAATCTTGAAAAAGAAGAACAAAGTAGGAGGGATCACAAACCAGATATCAGGTTATACTACAAAGCCACTGTAATCAAAACAGCCTGGTACTGGCACCAGAACAGGCACATAGATCAATGGGACAGAACAGAGAACCCAGAAATTGAACCAAGACAATATGTTCAATTAATATTTGACAAAGGTGGTAAGAGCATACAGTGGAGTCAAGACAGTCTCTTCAATAAATGGTGTTGGGAAAATTGAACAGCTACATGCAAAAAAATGAAGCTAGACCACCAACTTACACCATATGAATAATAAACTCAAAATGGATAAAAGACTTAAATGTGACTCCTGAATCCATAAAAATCCTAGAAGAAAATGCAGGCAACAAAATTTCAGACATCATACGCATCAGAATTTTCACTGATACAACACCTAAGGCAAGAGAAACAAAGGAAAAAATGAACACATGGGACTACATCAAACTAAAAAGCTTCTGCACAGCAAAAGAAACAACCATCAAAATGGAAAGGGAACCCACTATATGGGAAAGCATAATTGCCAATGATACATCAGATAAGGGGTTAATTTCCAAAATATGTAGAGTACTCACACAACTCAACCAAAGGAAGACAAAGAACCCAATTAAAAAATGGGCAGAGGACCTAAAGAGACATCTCTCCAAACAGGATATACAAATGGCCAAGAGACATATGAAAAAATGCTGAACGTCACTAATCGTCAGAGAGATGCAAATTAAAACAACAATGAGGTATCACTTCACACCTGTCAGAATGGCTGCTATCAACAAATCATCAAACAACAAGTGCTGGCAAGGGTATGGAGAAAAGGGGACTCTAGCAACACTGCTGGTGGGAATGCAGACTGGTGCAGCCACTATGGAAAACACCATGGTGTTTCCTCAAAAAATTAAAAATTGAACTGCCATTTGACCCAGTGATCCCACTTCTAGGAATGTACCCTAAGAAGCCTGAAATGCCAATCAGAAAGAATATATGTACTCCTATGTTCATAGCAGCACTATTTACAATAGCTAAGATCTGGAAAAAGCCCAAGTGTCCATCAGTAGACGAGTGGATAAAAAAGCTGTGGTACATATACACAATGGAGTACTATGCAGCTGTAAGAAAGAAAGATCTCTTACCCTTTGAGATGACATGGAGGGACCTGGAAAGTATTATCCTAAGCGAAACAAGCCAAGCAGAGAAAGACAAATATCACATGATCTCACTTATTTCTTGGATGTAATGAACAAAACAAACTGATGAACAAATAGAACCAGAGTCATAGAAGTAGGGTACAGACTGACAATGCTCAGAAGAGGGGTGGGGGCAGAGAAGAGATAAATCACAGAACTTATATGCATGTATGCATAACGATGGACATAGACAACAAAGCTGGGGAAGGCGGGGATGGGGAGGAGGGTGTCAGTGGGTGAAAAAGGAGAAACATCTGCAACAAAAATAAATTAATTTAAAAAATAAAACGCTAATGTTTTTAAAAAGTGTATGGCATAATGTAGAAAAGTGAGTAATTTTGTTTGCTAGAGCTTAAGGGCAAATGGTGAAATGGTGGGAAATGATACTGATATCATGCTGAAAAGTTTAATTTCCATAGGCAATGGGGACCTCATGGAGTATTTTAAATTGGGAATAACAGGATCAAATCTGTAATTTAGAATTATAATCTCACAAAATGGAATGTTAGCTCACAGGGAGAGAAGCTTGAGGAGATATAACCTATTTGAGGTAATTACCAGAGACTAGTCAAGATGAGGTAGTTGCATTGGAGAGGAAGAGATGGAATAGATCTGAGAGATATTTCTGGAAAATAGAAAGATAGGATTTGAGCAACTGGAATATGGTCATGATGGTCCAAGAAGGTATACTCAAAAACTATTCACAGCCCTGGCTGGTTTGGCTCAGCAGTTAGAGCATCGACCTGCGGTCCAGAGAGACCCGGGTTCTGTTCCCGCTAAGGGCACGTACCTCGGTTGCAATTTGTCCCCAGCCCTGGTTGGTCGTGCGGGAGGCAGCCACTCGATGTGTCCCTTCACGTTGATGTTTCTCTCTCTCTCTCTCTCTCTCTCTCTCTCTCTCTCTCCCCCCCTCCCACTCTATCTGAACAAAAAATGGAAAAATGTCCTCGAGTGAGGATAAAAAAAAACAACAAAAAAACTATTCACAGCTTTCTCGTTCGGGGACCTGGTGGATAAAAATAGGAGATTTTCAAGGCATAAGAACAGTTGAAGTTGTTGGTTTAGTTCATTTCGGAAGGAGAAAATGTGAGCTTTCTACAGAGCGATCAGTTGCTTTCATTACTGAACTTATATAATGAATGAAAGCATGTTTGTCCCCCAGGCAGGAATCTGCAACTCAGTCACCACAGAACAGCCTTGAAGGACATTAGAGTCAGCTGAGAAGGTTTTTTGCAGATAGATATGCTGGTCTCCACCCCCAGCAGATTTTGATTCCGTGGATGTGATGTGAGGCACAAGCATTATTTAAACAGCTCCTCTGGAGATCCAGATGTGCACTGAAATTCGACAGCCACTGTAGTATCTAGTCGATACATTTTAGATTGATTATTCAGGAGAAGGATGGAAGGAGAGAAGGGTTCCTGAAGTTTTTGAAGAGGTAGCTGATTGACCTTCTGTATTCAATCATATAATATTTTCTAATGTTAATATTTCTTTATATACATATTTAAAAATTTTTTTAAAAAATACAGATTATATTCAATATTATTTTGTATTAGTTTCAGGTGTATAGCATAGTGGTTAGATAATCATATACTTTACAAATTCTTTACGCCGACATTTCCAGTACCCACCTGACACCATATATTATTATTACAAGATTACTAACTATATTCCCTATGCTGTACTTTCCATCCCCATAGCTATTTTATAACTACCAACTTGTACTTCTTAATCCCTTTATCTTTTTTACCCAGTCTCCCAAATCCCCTCCCACCTGGAAACCATAAGTTTGTTCTCTGTATCTATGAGTCTGTTTCAATTTTGTTTGTTTTGTTCTTTAGATTCCACATATAAGTGAAATCATATGGTATTTACCTTTTTCTAATTGATTTATTTCACTTAACATAGTACTCTTTAGGTCCATACATGCTGTCGCAAATGGTAAGATTTCATTCTTTTTATGGCTGAGTAATATTCCACTGTATATATATACCACTTTTTCTTTATCTAGTTGTGTATTGATGGGCACTTGGGTTGCTTCCAAATCTTGGCTATTGTAAATAACTCTGCAATGAACATAGGGTTGCATATCTTCTTTTGAATTAGTGTATCCGAACAAACTCAACATTATAGCAATGATTAGGAAGTTTGCAAGGGTACCTTTCTGATATTTCAGTCTCAAGGGTCATGAATATGATGTCACTGTATCCCTGGCTTCAACTCTTATTGACAGAGCACTGGCTGAGCGATCAATGGTCTGACTTCATGGATCTTTTCTTACATCTCTTACATTATAATGGCTATCCTCTCTTAAAAAAACCTGTTCTTTAACTTCATGATATTTTGTGTATTTGTAAATATATATATTTTTCTCCACCTATAATTTTCTCCAGTGTCTGTCTCTCCTACTAGACTGAAGCTCATGCATTGTGCATTGTTTCTTTTGCTCACTCTTGTGTATCTAGCACCTAACTAGCAAAACATGGGCATTCAGTAAATACATGGTCAATGAGGCAGTTTTGCCTGTGCAAGTTATTAGACTGCATTGCCTCACTTTCAATTTGCCTATAGATCTGTCCATGAGTGAATTAGAGATCCAGAAAATGCTTTCAGAAAAAGTTTTTAAAAACACAGCTATGTACTAGACTCCCCTTTTCTCAACACCCTTGCCAGCACTTGTTGGTGAGGGTATGGAGAAAAGGGGACTCTAGTACACTGCTGGTGGGAATGCAGACTGGTGCAGCCACTACGGAAAACACTATGGTGTTTCCTCAAAAAATTAAAAATTGAATTGCCATTTGACCCAGTGATCCCACTTCTAGGAATATATCCTAAGAAGCCTGAAACATCAATCAGAAAAAATATATGTACCCCTATGTTCATAGCAGCACTATTTACAATTGTTAACATCTGGAAACAGCCAAGTGTCCATCAGTAGATGAGTGGATAAAAAAGCTGTGGTACATATACACAATGGAACACTATGCAGCTGTAAGAAGGAAAGATCTCTTATCCTTTGAGACGACATGGAGGGACCTGGAGAGCAGTATGCTAAGTGAAATAAGCCAATCATCGAAAGACAAATGCCACATGATCTCACTTATTTGTGGAATATCATGAACAAAAAAAGCTGATGAACAAAATAGACCCAGAGACATAGAAAGGAGTACGGTTCAGACTGACAAACCTCAGAGGAGGGGTGCGTGGGATGAGATAAACCAAAGAATGTATATGCATGTATGCGTAACCAATGGACACAGACAACAATGCTGGGGGTGGGGGGGATCAGGAGGAGGGTGTCTAGGGGGGGAAAAGGAGAAACATCTGTAACAAAAATAAATTAATTAAAAAAATATTTTTTAAAGGCACCAAAAAACAAACAAACACATACAGCTAGAGACAAGGTATTTTTCTTTTTTTTTTTTTTTTTTTTATGTTACATAAGGCAGCTCCTTGTATAAATGAAATCATTAAAAATAGAGGATAGATATCTAATAGGGCAAAATAGGCACAGATGTTTAGCCTGAGAAATAAAATTTAAACCCTAGGCTTATTCCTTTTCTAGATCTAAGAAGTCTTAGCCTCAAAGTCTGATGAATCCGGGACTTTCATACAATTTACAGGTTATTATTAGGTCTAACAATTAGGTACAAAACAAATAAATGAGCTAATGGGAAACCCTAAACAAATAAATGAGCTAATGGGAAACTCCACAGTAGAACAATTAAAGAAGTGGAAACAGGTGGCTAACTTGAACAGCCAGAACTGTTAAAAATCTCTAACTACCTGTGATCAATATGTTCCTTATGTTTGAACTGTTAGACATTTGCTGACAGTGCTTATTACAATAGGCAACTAATTCAGGACATTTTTTGACATTTTACTGCCCTGAGACTAAATGTGAGTTTTTTTTACACCAAAATGATCAAAATCAGAATTCTACTTTACTTAAAATTTGCCAAGTACCTCCCAAAATACTACCACTTTCACATATATCATCTCATCTAATTGCCACAACAAATTCATAGAACAGAACCAAAAATCTGAGTAACCTCAGATGCATGTCTAAAACTGGAATACTGTAAAAAGTGTTAATTATCATTTTTAAAATCCCCAAAGTAGCCCTGGCCGGTTTGGCTCAGTGGTTAGAGTGTCGGCCCACGGACCAGAGAGTCCCGGGTTCGGCTCCTGCTAAGGGCACGTACGTTGGTTGCAGTTTGTCCCCAGCCCCAGTTGGGGTCATGTGGGTGGCAGCCACTCGATGTGTCTCTCTCACATCGATGTTTCTCTCTCTCTCTTCCTTTCTCTCTCCTTCCGGCTCTATCTGAAGAGAAATGCAAAAATGTCCTCAGGTGAGGATAAAAAAAAATCCCCAAAGTATCATTTGAATCCAGATTAAAATGGGTATTATATTTATAAAAGCATATTTTTATTAAAATACTAAATATAAACCACAATCATTAGAATGCTAGAATACTATGTTCTAGTTAATGATATAATTTAGACAACTAAGGAGAAAACATTGTTTCAACTATGTTCTCAAAAAGATGTTCAAACCAATGATAACATATATGAACATCATGTGCCCTTTGGCACAATACGCTGAGAAGGGTATGTCACCTCTGTGGTATTCTTGCCAAAATTATATAACCTCAATTGAATCATGAGAGAACACTGGACAAACACAACCCAGAAACATCCTACAAATAACTAACCAATGTTCTTGAAAACTGTTACGGCCACGAAAGACAAAGAAAGACTGAAGAACTGTCCTATTCATTTCAGAGACTTCTGATGTACTCAGATCATCACTAAGAAGGTCAGCAGTCAATACAAAGTGCTGGATGTATACATGCAGGTTTAGGAAATTAGAACAATTCCATAGCATATACAAAATATTAGCTACATTCTGTGATGCAAACTTGTTTTTATATTATTTGCAATTGCTCCCAAACGATTAAAAATCAAAAAAGATCCACAGACTTCAGTTAACTGGTTGCAAATTACACTAAGCTAAAGTTACATGTCATCTCTTACAAAGGCTGGGTGTTTTTCTGTATGAATATCTCCGCTCAGATTATTAGAATTGTGATGGTTATTTTCATTGGACAAACGAAAAAGCAGACAAGGAGAAGCAAAACAAAAGGGCAGCTGGGGGCGAGGGGCAAGAATTGAAACAAGAAGGAAGGAAACATTATTCCTTAAAACACATTCATTAACCCGGAACGCTACTAGATGCTCCAGGCTAGAAGTGAGCAGCTTGCTTCTAAACAGATTTTAATTTTTAATCCAGCGGAATAGGTCAGAGGCAGCTCTCCCACCTGGAGGCCCTGTCCCAGAACCCACCTGCCCCAAGGCAGTACTGTGGGTCTGCTGGTAATGGTCACCTTTGGGTAAAGCAATCTCCAGGCAGCCAATGGGCTCTGCGTATTCTGATCCCAAGGACCAGTAATAAAAGTTGGATGAGATCTCACAATGGGGTGGGGGAATTTTCTCCTTAGATATATTTTAGGAGTGAGAAAAGACAGACAATAAAAACATTTTTTTTTCAAGTAGCGGTAGGAGGGGGTCGATTATCTATGTTTGACATAAAATTCTAATAAATAAAGATCAGCTTTACCACTTAATTAGAATTGGGTGGAGGCATATGTGTTGGTCCAAATGTGATGCTCGTGAGACAAAAGCTCAGACACGAGGATGATCTCCTGGGAAATTAAAAGGCCTATACGGAGGGAGCATTGAACAGGGCAGGCCTGGGAGCCTGGAACTAAAACAAGCAAAGACGAACCGAGTCTGACTGATTCCCAAGCAGACCTCAGATTAGCGGGGTATTAACGCAGGCAGGTCTCAGCTGTCCACGAAAATGAGAACACATTTTAAAAGCTGCGTTTGAATTTTAAAGGTACTCAACATTTCTGGTATTGTTTACTGAAAAAGGTCAACACTCCAGTGTGTGATTTATGCACAGCAGAATCTCAGTCTAAAAGCACTAGGTTTTCCACGTGGCATTTGCTGAGAATGTGTTAAACGCACAGTTCCAGAGCCAAGGATATTATTTTCAGTGCATGCATTATTAAAGGACCTCTGCTGTGTCCGCCACCGGGAGACGGGGGATGAGGCAGCGGTGACCCTGCAGTCCGAATGCAGACGGATGCTGCCGACTGTGTCGCTCACGTAAAGTCTAACTGCCGTAACCCAACCCATGCTACTGTGCGCCTCTCTTCAATTCCCTCTCGACCAGTATAGAAATAAGATGCGACTGTGTAAGCAACACTCGGAGGCACCGTGGCTCCCAGCACGGAGATTGAGCCCGGTGGCCTCTTCTGTGTCCCAGCTCCACAGAAGGGTTCACATCAGCCCTCAGTTCTCCTTGCAAACAGAGAGTTCAACGTACTGACTCCTTACAATAACATTCGAGTTAAAATCATTAAATGCCCATGCAAGTCATTTTTTTCAAACAACTGAACCAGAAATAATACACAATACATACCAATTTTATGACAGTGAGAGGAGTTACTTTAGTAAGCCAAGAATATCTGTTGTATAAATTAAAAACCTTCTGATGAGTGAGCCCAATGTTTTAATAGACTATGGAAAAAAGCAAGAAATGAATGCCAGGTAAATTCTGACTGGAACACAAGAGAGCCTTCCTTGATCATTCTAGAAAATATACTTCTCTATAATAGGCAAATTCCCTGATAAATTCAGAAATTATCCTTTTTATATAAATATTTTTCACTTGGAAAATATTTTCTTTAAATTGATTCCTTAGTGCATTTTAATACATAATTCGATTTACAGACAGTAGATTTACACCCAACTTTCCTAGTATATATCCTTTGCATAAAGCCAAGTGAAGCTAGAATAAAAATGTCTATCCAATTTAGAGGTGAGGAGCAAAAAAGTGACCAGTATTCTCATATACATGGTAATATATGCCTACTCTTATTTAACAATTTCTCCTTAAAAATAAGAATATAAAAAACTTAAATCTTCAGGAGATTTCAGAAGGCTGTGGTTTTTAAATTACCCTTTTACTTGATACACTTTCCGAAACCTCAGATCCCTTACATCAGAAGAGACCGGTGCTGACATAATTTGATTCGGCCCCATAAATATGCACAGAGCCCCCAGGGCACCTCTCCCCTGCGCTCTGTGCAGGTGATGAAGATGACTCAGGCACCTCCGCTCTGCCTGCCTTGGAGCGGCCCACCCCTGGGCTAGCAGGACAGACACAAACACAACTGGTGGTAATGACCTGGGAGTACACTGTGGTGGTATGAATAAAACGCTCTGGCAGCCCAAAATACAGAGTAAGGACTCCGGAAGGGGACAAGGGAGTAGGGAGGGTGGAGGCCCAGCAGAGGAGATGACATTTGAGCTGCTCGTGAAGGATGAATGGGATTAGACTGGGCAGAGGAGAACGTCCCAAATCGGGGGAAAGAAATCAGCCCATGCATGCCAAGTTTTTAAAATTAGGCTTTTAAAAGTGTTTTAGTTTAAAAAGATTTAAGTTTGCAATGTCTGACATGAAATAAAAAGCACAGACCAGACTGTTTCTTTCTCCCTCGCCTGCCCTTCCTCCCCAGCACCTAGAAGCGTAGGAAGCACGAGGGCTAGGAAGACGGAGAGGACCTCAGCCCCGCAGGCCTGGGAGTGAGGAGTGCCACAACCGCAACGAGAAAAGGCGACTGCAGTCATCACCCGTTTCCAGTGTGACCAAAATACACGTTAAATTCATCTTCTTAAGAAGGAGGTTCTGCTATGAAAAGTCTGAAGTCAACTACAGGGCTGATAAGAATTCTGCTCTGTGCTGGAACCTGTCAGTCAGAAGGGAGGACAGCAAGGAGAAACTGCTCATTTGTCTCTCAGTAACTGAATCACCGGGCATCCTGAGTGGAGATGAAGGCCGGCTCCCCTCCTGCCACAGAAGGAAAGGAAGGGGTAAGCGAGGTTCCCCGGGTAGGCCTGGAGGGAGAGGAGTTCTGGGAAGTCCTCGTCTTCACTGGGGTTCTAGACAACGGCTCTGAGCCCCAAAGATTCTAATGCTCAAGTGAAGATGACAGGTATGTGGCCGAGTGACCAGGACGAGGACAAGACTTTGATCAGTTTGCAGAGTGCCTGGAAGCTAACTAGAGTTAAAAACCTACGAGATCCCTGACCAGGTCGCTCAGTTGGTTGCAGCATTGTTCCAAAAGGTTGCAGGTTCGATTCCCGGTCAGGACACATACCTAGGTTGTGGGTTTGATCCCCGGTCGGGATGGCAACTGATCTATGTTCCTCTCTCTCTCTGTCTCTCTCTCTCTCCTCCTTCCTCTCTCTCTAGAAAACAAAACAAAACTAAGGGAAATTTAAGTTAGCTAGAATCCAAATATAATAAATCATATTTTGTTTATTCATATTTTGCAAAATAAAGTGAATTCACTCATATTGCTGTTTTTTCAAAGATGTGTACATGTATGTGTGAGTGTGTGTGTGAGTGCACCTGTGTGCAAGAGAGAGAGGTTAAAAAAACAAACAAACCAAGTATGGGACTTGTGCTCCCTGCCCACTTTTCTGTGCTCCGTCTCTATGGAGAGGGGGGCTGCGGGAAGACTTGTTTAGGAGGCGTGCTTGGAGAGTTCACTCTTTTTTGAACTCCCCATGTAAACGGAGGCGGCTCTGAGGGCCAGCTCGGGCTTCTCGGACCCATGGGCACCCACAGCTCCTCCCCCGTGTGAGGGCTGCCTCGGCTTCCTGGGGTTTGGGCTCAGGCTTCGGTTCTGGGTCTGCTTCTGGGTGAACATGGGCTGGTCACAGTTTTCCCAGGTAAAAACGAAAAAGTCAGGGCTTGGATTAGGCACTTTTCATGGCTGTTTCTCCAATGTTCTCTGATTCAGTAACACAATATGACGTTTTAAAGAAGGGTTTCCATCCTTCTGGGTTTTATACATTCACATTCTAGAGCCACTGTAATAATAACAATGCCCCATCTAGTGTCAAAACAGGGAATACTGGTCCAGGAGTGCGGAGGGAGGAAGGCCTCTCCGCCTCCCGGCCCCAGGGCTCCGCGTGGCAGTCGGCAGAAAGGGGGAGCTTTGCCACACGCCCCTGACCCAACTTCGTGATGAAGGACGGTTCTTAACAGACCGTGTTTTACAACTTTTATGTGTGATGTTCCACACCAGCACAACAGGACTTTTATTGAGGTTGCATGGAAAAAACCTCTCCTACTTTTTTACTGGCAGCTGTCACCACAGACACAGAAGGGCCTCCGTGGGTGGAGCGCGGGGCAGTACCATCCCAAGGGGAGATCAGAAGAGACACTGGCTGTACCTCATCGATTCGGGCATCTCACTGAGGTTTTCCAGACACGAACCTGGGAGTTCAGCAGGGTTTTCATCGCTTCACCATTCTCTTTTCCTTTCTTTCTTTGCAAACGCTCTCAGAAGGAAAACACCTCGGACTGGTGGACACCTACCCACACACTCTTAGAACTTCAGGTTCCAGGCCCGCCTGCCCCTCGCCTCCCTTACCTGGGTTCACAGGAAAGGAACCGGGTTCACAAGGGCGGGAGCAAACACAAACACAGGGCATGCATCACTTAGACAAATGGCGCCTTTGATGCCCCTGCGCTTATTTTTCTCCATCAAGTGCCAAGGAATTTACTTTAAATGTTTTATCATGTAAAAGTCACTTCATTGTGGAACCTCCCTTCCTCCCAGAACCCAGGTCAGTTCAGGGAGTGTCCACTGCAGGCCAGACGTGCCTTACTGACATCTGGGCTGAGAGCATCAGGAACCCAAACCCAGAAATTCTCCATCATGCCGCCAGCCCTGCTCACTGCCTTGTGACCTAGATCACCAGATGCACATTCTAGTTCTCGTGACCAGGTTCTCAGTGGCAGAGATTTTTCTCCTTATTATCCCTGAGCCTGATACTTTTGATGGCTGAGCCCGATTCTTTTGATGGCTGAGCCCATCCCAGGTGCCACTGATCTTTCAGAATGCTCCGGTGCGGACTGGGCTAAGGGCTCGAACTGCTCCCTGCTTGTTAATGTGCTCTGATCTCTTCAGACCTATTCCTTCTCTGTGACCGTCACCACTAGTCTGCCTTCTGTCCTTACCTTCTAGGCAATCACTGGGAATTCTACCATCCACTAGCCCAGTGCAACTTCTGCCCAACCGTCACCCTGGACGTACGTGCCAGTTTGATCTGTTTCTCCTTGATCCACATTCCCAATCAGCTCGATTCCAGTTGTCCCACATTGTCCTTAACTCCTTCGTTACAAGGGCCCCAAGTTCCTGCTCCAGATCTCCACGCCCATCCCGAGAGCAATGCACCCTTTATAATAAGTCCAGAGTCATGGTCTCTGCTCAGTTTTACTGATCTCAATCCAGGTCTGGCAGCTGTGGTATTTCTGAGCAACACTACTACCTGGTAGCCGGCAACTGAGGTAACTCAAACAGAAAATTTGCCCTAAATGGCCACCAGAAACTAGTGGTCTCTAAAAAACACGAAAGAAAGGAAACATATAGAATAGTGCCTGGCACATGACGGGGCCTCAAAACTTTTGGGCAGATTATGTAAAGATATCTTTTAAATGGCAAGTTGCCAGTGTTCAGAGTTATGGTTGATTATTGTAAGCTTTAGGATAGAGAATCATTTTGCTTTATATCTCTATCCCCAGGGCCCTACACAGTGCCTGGCATAAAGTAGGGTTGATCAACATTTACTGAACAAAATGACTTTGTTTTATCTCTTCCCACCCCCCCACCCCCCAATCCTTCTGAAGTTTGTCAGTCTGTTCCCCACTTCCATGATTCTGGATCCCTTTTGGGCAACCGCTTATTTTGTTCATTATGTTCCACAAATAAGTGAGATCCCAATCGGCACGGACATTAGGTCGGGGGAGACAGGAAGGGGGTAGGAGCCGGAGGGAGGGGGGTCAATGGGGGAAAAGGGGGACATCTGTAATACTTCCAACAATAAAATAAAAAATAAAATGACTTTGTTGAGAAACGTGAATCAAAGGCTCTTGCGGAGGATATCTGATTTCCTAGGAGCTTAGATGAGGCAGGACATCTTAAGATGCCCAGACAAAACTATCAGATGAGCTGGAGCCCTAAATTTACATGCTATGGCAGGAGCACTTGGGAGTCTATGCCCCGGGCAAGGACAACACAGGACAGGAATGAGAACTCTGCAGGACAGTCTGTGACCTAAAGTTCACAGCACCTCTCCTGCTGGGATCTTCTGCACCTTCAGGTTTGGCCCAGGGTGTGGGAAATCCTTCTGATCAGCTACTGACTCATAAACAAAACAGGAATCTGGGTTTGGCCAAGCATTTCTGATGTCTGCAACACATACAAATGTGAAGCAGCCTGCTATCGGCACCCTGCTGGAGCCCGACACAGCTGCTAAAACAGCTGGATGGCAATGGGCTGAGAATCTAATGCTCTCAGTGAACGTCTGAGGCTAGCGGTTTAGAGCACTTAATTATTTTTTTTTAGTTAAAGCAATCCAGAAATGCAGGGCACACTATACTTAGGTCAATCAAGGGAGCATGATTTTCAAAGTATATTAGCACTCATTTCACATTAAACGTAAAGCATTTGTTTTTAAAATGCTCACAGCAATCCATGCTTATCATTGAGCAAAAAAAGCATATACAGATATAGAAATGTTTAGTCCTAGCTGTGGTTCCTGACGGTCATCTTCAGAGATAAATTTCCACAATGGATGTTGCAATTAAGACAGCAATATTTATTGAAAGGTAAACCATAAATGTATAGCCACTTGAAACATTATTGAACAAAAGTAATTTATACTACGCTGGTGCACTGCATTTTAGCCTCGCTTTGATTTTATCAGCATTTGTCAATTAATCAACTTGAACCTTGTAAAACACGTTCTCTTATTAGTGGAAACAAGCAACTGCTTGCAGTCTTTGAAGGAACGGTTGTTTAATAATTTGCTAATTGTGCAAAGATAGATTTACATTTTTTTAAAAAGGTAAACACTCATTACCACTGAGTATAAATTG
The DNA here is from genome assembly GCA_030848825.1 of Tadarida brasiliensis. Classification (NCBI taxonomy): domain Eukaryota; kingdom Metazoa; phylum Chordata; class Mammalia; order Chiroptera; family Molossidae; genus Tadarida; species Tadarida brasiliensis. The sequence continues at coordinate 84,851,005 of CM061266.1, forward strand.
GACTTCGTTTCAGATTAACTTTGTTAACTTAAATATGGTCAATGATTTCACCGTTTTTGTTTTTAACTGAATAGCAGACAAAGTCGACGGAAAGAAATTAATTTAGCTTCAGGTTTTAAAAAATGATTTTAAGGAACTCTTTGCTGTCACCTTTGCCGGTTCAGTATGTTGCTAGCCTTGAGGCTATGATTACACACAAACCAACCATATTTTCTTGGCAGAAAAGCGAAGAGAAAAAGACAGAGCAGGAGAAACAGGAAATGGAGAAGCAAAAAAGAGCCATGCAGTGGCAATGTTGGGTTTCTTTTCTCTTTTTTTTTTTCTTTTTTTGCCTCAACTCATCCTTCATTCCACTGGATGAGACGCCGGCTCCCTGCTCAGCCTGCTGGTTCAGTCCAAGTTCAGTACGTGGGCCAGACGCTGAGTCAAGCTCTCCTCCGGCAATCACGCATCAGCACTTCATCGCACCGCACAGCACCGCCACCAACCACTGCGCTGTCACCTAAAGGCCTCCGCGGAGTTTAAAATGGGTAACATACCTCGGAGAGCAATTTCTACACTGCGGTCTGCAGGGCTGAACCGAGAAATCCGCACCATCTTAGCAGCACCAGTGAAACTTGCCATGAGCTGGCATGCCCCGAGGCACTTGTAGGAATAGAATTTTGCAGGGAGTTTGCAGACAATGCTGTCTGAATGGAGGTGGGTCGTGCCAGGCCCAGGCTTGGCAAACTGCTTGGCTGTGGAGCTCCTTTTATAAGAGTTATGGGGCCCAGGTCGCTCTCTACCTGCTCAAACTGGCTGATCAACCCATGCCATTCCATTCTCTCCCTTCCAAACAAGCCATTATCGCAGGCGCATTTCCCTAAGCAGATGCAAACACTCTCTGTGTGCGAGACTCCCTTGGGCAAATTAGGTTTCTTGGAAAAGGGTCGAGGAGCAAACAAAATACCTACTGAGGAACAAGCCTGTGGTTTCAGAGGACTGCTGTTATGTACACAGGCCACAAGTCACACCTCAGACCCTGCCTGGACGGCACTCCGAGTCTGACAGGGAAGCTATGGGGAGCAAACTCCTGACACTGCGGCCCACGTTGCTTTCTGTGGTCATAACAATTGGGTTTATTTATTTCTTCTTCCCAGATTTCATGAGGTATAATTGACAAATTAAATTGTATAAAGGTAACGTGGACAGGTAATGATGTGATATACGTATATATTGTGAAATGATTACCACTATAAAGTGAGTTAACACATATATTACGTGTGTGTGTGTGTGTGTGTTTGTGTGTGTGTGTAGTGAGGGTTTATTTTATGGCAACAATTCTGATAGTCAATGGAAAATTTCCTTGTCTAACATTTCTAATTAAAAGCTGCTAATCAAATTATAATTTCTTAATAAGACTGTAGGAAAACTTTTATAAGGGAAATGTTAATATAAAATTGCTATCTTCTGTTCTCATCATCTTAGCTAACAAATGTGGGATATTTCTGAAATAGACACTAATTATTGCATTATTTTCTTTTACATCATACGGAGAAAAGTCCCTTGTATGTTCTTTTAACATTTGCTTTTATTAACCTCGGCTTCTGTCAGCTCACTTCCATACATCCAGCATCTTCTCAAACCAGAGGAGACAAGAGGGAATACAACTGTGGGGAGGGAAGCCTCCTGGCAGGAGCTGTCCCCACCTACAGCACATACACCATGTTAAGGAGCCACAGGGAAGAATGGATGGATGTGGACGGCAGGTTTTCATTTGTTCCCTAAACATCTCAGAATAATGTAAATAAGTGTGTGTGTTTCCCTGCAAACGGTTCCATTATCCTGAAGGTCTTAATCATGTCTAATAGCAGTTTCTGAAGTGCTCAAAGCTGTGCTTAAGGAGCATTATTGGTATTCAAAGTAGTCATACTACATTAAGCAGATTTACAGCCTTGTGCGTGGTTATCCTTGATCATCTGTGTTTAAAAGTAAGTCCAGGCTGATGAGTGGCTTAAGCATCCTCCTATGTTCCAGCCTGTCAGTCATGCCACACCAGAACATCTGGCTCTGCTGGGCACCCTCACACTTCGTCAAATGAAACTGACGTCGGGCAAGTTAAAGGGGGAGGGGGAGCAGGTGGCATTGAACTAGGAAAGAAGTTTAAAAGGGTAGCCTTGTTTCACCACGTACCTGGGATTCGGTTTTATTCAGGTGTGGTGAGGCCAACAAATTAAGGCATGCTTGCCACTGGAAAGATAGTTTGCTACTTAGTTTCCAAGAGGAGAGGCATGCAGTACCGTGCCAGCCAGCCGGCCACATGGGGAGGCCCAGGGTGGGTCAGCGCAGAGCGAGTGCGGGGAAACCTGGGGAAAGCCTTTCCTGTGGGTTCCACCAGTCAGGCAAAGCAAGGCAGGGTAAGAAGGTGTAGGAGTGGATAGTTTAAATAATTTCAGTGGGGTTTGGGGGGAAAGGGGTTGTTCCTAATTGTCCACTGATGGGCCCTCCAGTGATGTAGGGAAGGAGGAGTGCTCCGGACTGCAGGAGCCTGATGAAATGAGGCTGGTAGGGGCACCAACTCAGGATTCGGTGGTTTGCGCTATCAAAGGTGTGCTCCCGGGAACCCTGGGAAGGACAGTGCCTCCACCTGGGGTCTCCGAGGCCCTAAGATGTCAAAGTATCATAAAATACAGGAAATAAACACATGATTAATATAAGCCTGTCTGAACACTGCTATAAGAAGCATCAAAAGAGCTGCTCAGACTTTACTGTGCACAGACTCACCTGGGTATTTTATTAAAGTACAGATTCTGATTGATTGGATCAGGTAAGTGTTGAGACTCTGCATTTCTTTTTTTGCTTTTTATCCTCACCCGAGGACATTTTTGCATTTATCTTCAGATAGAGAGGGAGGAAGAGAGAGAGAAACATCGGTGTGAGAGAGACACATCGAGTGGTTGCCATCCACAGGACCCCAACCAGGGCCGGGGGACAAACTGCAACCGAGGTACGTGCCCTCAGCGGGAACCAAGCCCGGGACTCTCTGGTCCGCGGGCCGATGCTCTAACTGCTGAGCCAAACCCGCCAGGGCAGAGACTTTGCATTTCTAATAAACGCCTGGTGATCCTGGGACCACATCTGGAGTAGTTAGAGCCAAGACTCTGTCCCTAAGAGTCTTCTCTCTGGGGCACCTCTAAAGGGAAAAGGAAACCTCACCCTGAATCAGACCCTGCTGGACGCTGACACACAGATGTCATCTTGTTCTGCTTGGACAGGACCCTCTGTTCACAGGAAAAACTACCCCAATTTTATAGGCAAGGAAAGTGAGATTCAGAGTGGTCAGGTAACCTGCCCCGGGTCATTTACCTAAGTTAGAAGATACAAATGTATCTGACCTAAGCCATCCCCACCCCACCCCACCCACCCCCACAGCATCACTACAGACGGGACCACTGTGACAAAGGAGAAGCCTCCGCTGGTAAAGGCTTCCGACAGTACGAAGTCCACGGACTTGAGATGTGGCCCACTCACAACGTGACTTCGAGAAAGAACAGAGATGGTGAATGGTGTTCATGATCTCAGAACCAAAAGTAAATGGCGCTGACTAACTTACATTTTGGGATAACCGTTTGAAGAACACTTTAAATGGGGGGAAGCTAGTGTTTTTATTTTTAAACGTGATGCATGCACATGGCGAGACACAGGTGCTGGAAGTTAATCTTCCACCCACACGCTCGAGTTCTACGTCTCAGCCACAGCTCTGTGAGGTTGGTGGCCTTCCAGGACTGTCTATGCAAATAATAAACGTGGTTTTTACAAATTCATTCATCCTGTCATTCGGAGAAACGGGAGGCAAAACAGTAAATAAAACACGCACAATCCCTCTCGCAGCTTACATTCCAGTAGGGGAGATAGATCACAAACAAACAAGTAAAATGTATATTATGTCAAATAGGGATAAACGCTAATGGAGAAACAGCCAGAAACAAGAGAGGGCGGTATTTGCGATCATAAATACAGTGGTTAGGAAAAGCCTCGTTGAAAAGACGGTATTTGAGTAATGACACACGGGAGGCAGCCTACTCCACACTAACTTTTTCCTTTAGCGATGGAGGTGGAAGCCCTCACCACACCACAACTTGTAGGTGCTACCTTCCCCTGTTCAACGGTGCCCAGCACTCCACTGTTCGCATACACCAAGCCCGACGGGCACGTGTTACCTGTACGAATGGGATGTTTGAGATCACGCTGTTATCATTTGTGAGGTGACGAGTTGCGTGTTTCTACAGAGATCTGGAGAGTGTGGTATAAAGCCTGATGAAGCAGAAAAGAACTTAAATTAGGGTAAGAAGCTGTGGGTGCAAGCCCGAGCTGCACCCCTCTACCAGGTCACCATGCTGTGGCATTCAGTATTTACTGACTTTTTCTTTATGCTAATGGTCTGGCCTCATGACAGGTTTCCCCTTTTCCTACCACATCTTGGGCTGCGTTCCTGTCCGTCAGGCGCAAGGGCAGGCCTGGAGCTTCTCTACCTGGAGGCCAGGCGATGCCCTGCTTGCCCCTTTCCTCAGTGCCCGGCTATTTGTAACCCCTGCAGAGTGAAATAAAAACGTCAACCCTCCAGGTGACAAGGGTTCCACATTCCTCACAAAGGCAACGTGCAAAAAACTTCAGGGAGCAGTTTACCCTCTGGGCTCGGTGCTCGATCTTCCCCCTTTGGAGAAAGCACATACGCTGCCTTAGACAAACACAAACAGAAAATCCTTACCTCCGCTCCTATTATTTACGTGGATACAGACGCTTAGCACTGGGCCATCTGACTGAACAGATTTCACATTTAATGAAAGATTAATTTATTCATTCAATTAGTATCTGAAGCAGTACCTGGAATATGTCAGCACTCTTCCAGACTCTGTAGGAGGAACAAATATCATTGCAATATGGTTCTTGTCCATGTCACCTTCTAGGCTCTTAACAAAGACAGGACAAGCTGAAACTCAGCTGTGACTCAAGGCTGTGTGCGGTGAGTGGCGCCAAGGGCCACACTACAGGAATTGAAAGAAAGGAGAGAATGCTGCGATCCTGAGCGAGGTGTGAACAGGTAGGGCGGAGGTTGAAGAGGGGACTCTGTGAAGGGAGGAGAGTGTGAGTGTGTGAACATGTGAACGAATGGGGAGCAATGACTGAGCTACAAGCACAGGCTCAGGTGAGGAAAGCACAGGTGCCGTACAGGGAGCGCGCAGGGGCCCAGACACAACGTGGGGAGCGAAGGGAGATGACGGGAGAAAATCACCACAATGTCCTCCTCTGTTTTGCTTTTGCTTTTTTTTTTTTTTTTTTTGGAGGAGTATTTGTGTACTTTGCTTTTATAACCTCAATTTCTAATTTCAGTAATTTTTAAAACCACCTTCATACTTATCCAAATAATATATGCCTACAGGTTAAACAAATAACGTCGTAAAGCCTATAACCCAAAGCAGGAACCCACCCCTCGTGTCGCTGCCCACTCCCTTCTGCTCCCCGGGGAACCCACTTTGCTGCTGTTTGCTTCCAAGGTGACAGACAGGTATTTGCCGGTGAGCAACCTCCAAGATGGGTATGTCTTTTGCCCCAACAATTGTTCTTAGTTTGGCTGATCAAGGGGCTTGCTCAGGACAGGAAGACTAACCAGCATCTCTAACCTACCCCACCCCAAAAGGAGGTCGAATCCTGCCATGGGAGAGGAAACCACTTGTAACTTTTCATTGTGATATTTGATTCCATACATTTAAGTAATGTGTGCACAGTGACATTTCTTAAATTATCATTTTCAGACATTACCTAATGTCTTACTACTACGAGAAAAGAGGAAAACGCAGCACTCGTGCCCTGTCAGCACCCCCCAATAAGCTTTCCTCCCCCATCTTTGCAGGGGCTTAAGTAGCAATTTGGGGTTCAACAGATATGCTGTGTTTATTCATGGGAGGGACCATGGAATATGGTTACAACTGAGCAACTTAGTTTAATACACTTCCTATCTTGTTCAATATTTCGTTTTTCCTGATGCTGTCTTGTATTTCTTCCTTTTTTGTGTGTTTACCTATTACTCACTGTTCCTGAACTATTTAGAGGAACCACAGAAGCCCTATGGAGACCACTGTTTATGTGATCAACCAGCTGGTCAGTCCGTCACATCTGTTTCCCCTCTAGGATCCTCCCATCTAGCCGTTTCCCAGGCCAGCTGCCCACCTGTTGTCCTGGGGCTTCTTTTTAACACCATCTTGCGAAATCCCTGTGCCTCTCGCCTGTGCTGGGTCCCCCGTTTCCTGGATCCCATGGTTTCCTCTTTCTTGGTTTACAGCCTCATTTTTGTGGAGCACATTCTCTAGAAGCTTCCTGAGAAAAGGTACATGGGAGGTAAATTTGTTGAGACCTTCCTTGTGTGTCTGAAAATGTCTTAATTCTGCTCTCACACATGTTTGATAGTTAAGCTTGTCATTCAATTCCAAGTTAAAAGTGATTTTCCTCAGAATTTTAAAGTCTGTACTTCATTGGCTTCTAGCTTACAGTATTGCTTTTGAGAAGTCTGATTCCATGGGTATTCTTGATCATTTAAATGTGACATGTTTTATTTCTCTGGAAAGTTTTGAAATCTTCTTTTTAATCCCTGGTGTTCTGAGTTCTCACAGTAAAGAATCTTCATGAGAATCTTTTTTTAACCTACTATTCTGGGTACTTTCGCTTCCCTTTAAACCTATAAATTCCTGTTATTCCATTTTGAATTTTTTTTTTTTCTTGTACTATTGCTTGATACTTGTCTCCCCACCATTTTCTTCTGGTTTCTATTTCTGGAACTCCTATTATAAAATGCTGAACCTCATGGACTGATCCAGTACATTTCTACCTTATTTTCCCTCCATCCCCACTGTGCATCTTGGCCTGTTGGTCTAGTTTCTAGGAAGTTCTATACCTCTCAATACATTTTCTTTTTTTACTATATTTAATTTTGAAGACCTCATTCTTATTTTCTGATTATTCCTTTTTTTATAGACTGGCCCTTTTATATCATGGATATAATACTGTCTCTCATCTTTCCAAAGATATTATAGATTTTTGACCAAGACACATCATAATTAAAATGGCAAAGGTTAAAGATAAAAAGAGAATCTCATAAGCAGCAACATAAAAACAATTGCCTACAAGGGAGCTCCCATAAGACTCTCAGATGATTTCTTAAGAGAAATTTTTTAAGCCAAAAGAGATTGGCAGAAAATGTTCAAAGTGATGAACAGCAATGACCTACAACCAAGACTGTTCAATCCAGCAAGGCTATCATTTAAAATTAAAGAAGCCCTGGCTGGGTAGCCGAGTTGGTTGGAGCATCATCCAATACGCACAAAAATGCTGTGGATAAATGAATTCAGTAAATATCAGGACACAAAATAAATATTCAGAAATTGGTTGCATCTTTATACACCAAAAATGAACTATCAGAAAGAGAAACTAAGAAAACAATCCCATTTATAGTTAAAGCAAAAAAATTAAATACCTAGAAATAAATTTAACCAAGGAGGTAAAAGACCTGTACTCAAAAAATTATAAGGCTCTGAAGAAAGAAACTGAAGAAGATACACGTAAGTGGAAGCATATACTGTGCTCTTGGAAAGGAACAACTAACATAGTTAATACCATACTACCCAAACCAATCTATAGATTCAATGCAATCCCTATCAAAATACCAATGGCGTATTTTACAGAACTAGAATAAATAATCCTAAAATTTATATGAAACCATGAAAGACCTTGAATAGCCACAGAAATCTTGAGAAAGAACAAAGATGGAGGTGTCATACTACCAGATATCAAACTATACTACAAACCTATAGTAATCAAAACAACATGGTACTGGTATAAAAACAGATATACAGATCAATAGAACAGAAGAGAGAGCCCCAAAATAAACCCACAGCCATTACTTTATGACAAAGGAGGCAATAATATAAAAAGAGGTAAAGACAGTCTATTCAATGAATGGTGTTGGAAAAACTGGACAGATACACACACAAAAATGAACCTAGATGACCATCTTATACCATATAAAAAAATAAATTCAGTCCTGGCCAGTGCTGCTCAATGGTTAGAGCATCGGCCTGCACACCAAAGGGTCACGGGATCCATTCCTGGTCAAGGGCACATACCTGGGTTGCAGGATCCCTGGCCCTGGTTGGGGTGCATGCAAGAGGCAACCAATCGATCTCTCTCTCTTACCCTTTCTCCCTCCTTTCCACTCTCTCTAAAAATCAATGGAAAAATATCCTCAGGTGAGGATTAACAAACAAACAATAAAAGAATAAATTCAAAATGGATTAAGACTTAAATATAAGATCTGAAACCATAAAACTCTTAGAAGAAAGCACAGGCAGTAAAATTTCTGACATTGTTCTTAGTAATATATTTTTTTCTGAGGTAGCTCCTCAGGCAAGGAAAACAAAAGAAAAAATAAACAAATGGGACTACATCAAACTAAAAAGTATTTTCATGGCAAAAGAAACCATCAACAAAATGAAAAGACAACCTGCTGAATGTGAGAATATATTCGCCAATGGTACATCTGATAAGGGGTTAATATCCAAAATTGATAAAGACTTCATACAACTCTCCACCAAAAAACAAAACAATTCAATTTAAAAAATGGGCAGAGGATCTAAATGGACATTTCTCCTAAGAGGCCATATAGATGCCCAATAGACATATGAAAAGATGCTAAACATCACTAATCATCAGAGAAATGCAAATTAAAACCATAATGAGATATCACCTCACAACTGTCAAAATGGCTATCATCAACAAACAGGTGTCGGCAAGGATGTCCAGAAAAGTTTCCCTTGTGCACTGTTGTGGGATTGCAAATTGGTACAACCTCTATGTAAAACACTATGAAAGTTCCTCAAAAAAATTAGAAATAGATCTACCTAACATCTTAGCAATTCAACTTCTCGGTATATATCCAAAGAAATCCAAAACACTAATTTGAAAAGATATATGCACCCTTATATTCACTGCAGCATTATTTACAATAGCCACGATATGTAAGCAATACAAGTGCCCATCAACAGATGAATAAAGAAAAAGTGGTATATATATACAACAGAATATTACTCAGCTATAAAAAATTAAATCCTACCATTTCTCATAACATAGATGGACCTGGAGGATATTATGATAAGTGAAATAACTCGATAGAAAATGACAAATACCATATGATTTCACTTATATGTGGACTCTAAAGAACAAAATAAACTAACAGAAACAGACTCATAGATACAGAGAACAAAGTGAGGATTGCCAGATGGGAGGGAGTTGGGGGACTGGGTGAAAAAAGGTGAATGCATTAAGAAGTACACATTGGTAGCCACAAAACAGTCATGGAGATGTCAAGTACAGCAGAGGGAATAATAACACAGTCAATAATAATGTCATAACTATGTATGGTGCCAGGTGGGTACTAGAATTATCAGGTACTAGAATTATACTTCACTTCGCAAAGTATATGTCTGACCACTATGCTGTACACATGAAACTAACATAAAACATTATTAAATGTCAACTGTAATTGATAAAATAAATAACTAAATATTTTAAAAAGATATAGGTTTTTTAAAGCTTTTCTTTTGTTTCCTGAATTATCTGTTTTTTCTGAGCTTCCTATCCCCCTTCTCTCTCTCTCTCTCTCTCTCTCTCTGTTTTGATCTCTATATTTATATTGGGGGCTATACTCAAATATCTGGTGACTCTCTCAGTATTCATTTATATTTAATATTCATATGTATTGGATTACATATTTCTTTATATATATGAAAATCTTGAATATATGGATATATAAATATATATAAAGAAAATATGAAATTCATTTATATTTAGGAACAGTCAGTGCCAACAAGACTGACTAGAAACCCTGAGTGGGGACAGAGTGTGTTAATGCCTGTGATGTTACTGGGTGAGGCATCCAGCCATTTCCATCAGATTCCAATGCCAGTCAGGTCATTTCTTTGGGCTCGTCAATTTATTTAGATAAAAATCCTTCAAACACCTATCTAAAGAGCCTGTCTCTAGCTATAGGTTTCCCTGGCTGTAGATGCTCTGGGAGCCATGTTGTGAACCGGTCTCGGAGGGTCCTCCCTCACTCTGTCGTGTCTCACCTCTGTCCCATTGGCCTAGTTCCCCGAGTCCAGAGCATCTCCCATTCCGTGTCGCTTAAGATCGTCCCTCTCACCTCCACCAGGGATGGAGAAGGGGTACTGGCAGAGTAAGGTAAGGAGAGGAACAGGATCTAAGTACTCCATACACTGCGTTCCACTAACTACTGCTAACTACTCTAACTACTTTAACCAGAACCCTTTTCCAGTCTCCCCCTCACACCCCTCCTGGCCTCCCCAGAGTCCTGAGAACGAGTCTGCAGCTTCTCTCAGTACCCTTCAGCTCCTCCTCCCTCATGGTGCCTGCCGTCTTCCAAAATCTGCTGGCATCCCGTGTTTGATAGTATCTCCTCCTGTCTCTTCACTCTCACCTCTATTTATCTTTTTAGAGTATTTGAGCTGCAATTCCCAGTCTTACAAACTTTACTTTGAAATTATGTGTACTTATGTACTTCACTCTAGTCCAGTTTGTTTATCCAGAGAACACTAGTTATTACCCCAAATCAACTACTAACTACCTAACAACTACTTTCAGGCAGAATACTGAGAAAATCACTTTAATTCTGGTATTTCCTAGGGGGCATCAGGCAAGGTAAGTTGCACTCCTCCATAAATGTGTCATTAGAGCACCTCACTGCTATCTCGGCTCCAGAAATATGGACCAAAAATCAATTTGGGGCAGATGCCACATCAATTTCTCAACACACAGGAAGGGAAGTAAAAAAAAACAACAACAAAAAAAGCACATCAAGAAAATAATTTAAAAAACAGAATAACAAGAGAATTGGACAAAATAAATAATTATTTTAAGAAAAGTTATGTAAGTTTATTTAAATAAGAAAAGAAAGCAGAGAATCACCTAACTTTAAGATAACCAAACAATGATCACTCACTTGGAAGGCTGTCACGTAATTTACATCACTGAATGTTAACTGTGAAACTCGACTCAGTCATTCAACATGTATCCAAAATTCATGTGAAAATCACCATTATCCAGCAAGAAGCTATCCACATAAGAAATCCTCACATTCATGCCCAGATTACCTTCCAATTATGTATTTACCCTTTTATTGCCCTAAAGGTATACCCAGGAAATGAATAAATGGCTTAAAATGCATGCATATATGTATATACTAATGTGAACATGTATGCATTCCTTTCCTCTTTCCCCAAACAAATTTTAGTCATCTTGCTGGTTATCCTTTAAAAATATTACTTGACGCCTAGCTGGTGCGCCTAAGTGGTTGAGCGTCGACCCATGCACCAAGAGGTCGCTGGTTCGATTCCCGGTCAGGACACATGCCCAGGTTGTGGGCCTGATCCCCAGTGGGGGGGCGTGCAGGAGGCAGCCATTCAATGTTCCCTCTCATCAATGTTTCTATCCCTCTCTCCCTCTCCCTTTCTCTCTCTCTAAAATCAATAAAGAGCCCCTGCTGGATTGGCTCAGCAGGTAGAGCGTCGGCCCGCAGACCAATGAGTCGTGAGTTCGATTCTGGCCAAGTGCATGTACTTCGGTTGTGGTTCATCCCTGGCCCTGGGCCGGGTCGTGCAGGAGGCCACCAGTCAATGTGTCTCTCTCACACTGATGTTTCTCTCTCTCTCTCCCTCTCTTCCTCTCTTCCTCCCACTCTAACTGAACAAAAATGGAAAAATATCCTCGGGTGAGTATTGAAAAAAAAAAGAGTTCTGTTGACTAGATAATTTTGGAACATGCATGTTTTGTCTCATGCCCTCCTCTCTCCCCCATTCAAGGCACCAGTTTAATTTTGGTTTACCTAGCATATTACAAACTTACTTGCCTACAAATCCTCCCTACTTTTTTTTCCCTCAGGTACTACTCATTAACATATTTTAGAAAGGATGCTTAAATTGACCTGCAATTTCCAATTCCACAATATGTTTCTCTGAATTTTACAACTTCAGCTAAATGTTCTGGTTAAGAGAAAACATAATGAATCAGAAGTTTTATTCACTGATGCTTTCTCTTACAGTAGCGTATCACTTTTAGAGTGGGAGAAAAATCTACCATAATTCCAATGAAACTAGACATCTCTAAGTATAGTTTAACTATGTGGTACCATCAATATCTTGGGCAGCTGATCCCCAAAGCCATTGGCTGAATTGCTGCTAATTCAGAGGATTTGATCTGGTTATGAAGCTAGATGACTGAGACACATCTGACAGTTTTGGCAATCAATGAATGAAATGAATCAACCATGTGGTGATTGGACTGGCTGCTCAGTGATCAATGTGACTTGAACAGAAAATAACTGTGGGTAAATTAATCCTTAAGCTGCAGGACTGTAGATGATATCAAAATAAAACTCAAATGGCCATTCATGATGAACAATTTTTAATGCTACAATTATAAATTGAACTGTTAAAAATTATTTCTGTGATTAGCCCATGAACACAGAAGATTCGTAATGTGGCAAAGGCCTTGGGGCGGGGCTGGGTGGAGGGGAGCAAAGGGCGGGGAAGGAAGTAGATGGGGGACATCTGTAATAGTGTCAACAATAAAAAATAAAAATTTTTAAAGTGACCTTTTTTCTAAACACTGAAAAAAATTATTTCTGTTATTAAAATGCTTTCACTTTTTCTGTCAGTCTACCAACATTCACTTTATCTGAAAGGAAGGGAATGTACTAAATGTTACTGGGAAGCCCTGGCCGGTTTGGCTCAGTGGTTGGAGTGTCGGCCCGCGGACAGGAGAGTCCCGGATTTGGTTCCCGCTAAGGGCATGTACCTCGGTTGCAGTTTGTCCCCGGCCCCAGTTGGGGTCGTGTGGGTGGCGACCACTTGATGTGTCTCTCTCACATTGATGTTTCTCTCTCTCTTTTTCTCCCTCTCTCCCTCCCGCTCTGCCTGAAGATAGGTGCAAAAATGTCCTCGGGTGAGAATAAAAATAAAATAAAATTTTACTGGGAATAAAAGGATCTATATTAGGAAAGAGTCCAAAAAAAGATCTGGGAGCCAGATGCTTTGTAAGTCGTTTTTCTCATAGCCTTGAATATGTCTTTGTCTTCCTACTTGTAAAAATAACTATTCTCAAAGACCTTATGGTTTAGTCGATTTTATTTACAAGTTTTGAGATTTTTATTTAATGTCTTCTTACACGACAAAAATCATTCTTAATTTGTCTACATAGCAGAGATAAAAGTGAATAAATATTGTGATGTTCTTTAATTAATTACATGCAATAAAGTCCCCTTCATCTTAATTGCAGGAACTCTACGAGAACCTGTTGTAATGTTTTCCCTTTTTCTTTTGATATGTCTCTTTACCCTAAAGGCTGCTAAGGTTTGAAAGCATTCTAATTATTTCTATTTTTCCATTTATTTCTACTCTAGCCCCCCCCACCCAAAATACTTTTCCTTCTTCTCAAAATCAAATTTATCAAAACACAATTCTGTATAGTATCCAAAGAATGAGTGTGTTGGTTGTAGGATGACCAACTGTCCTGGTCTGTCTAGTACTGAGGGGTTTCCCACTGTGCTGGACTTTCCATACTAACACCTAATACGGGGAAAGGCCCCGACAAGCCAAGACAGTGGTTCACTCTGATTGGTAGCTTGAGAGAAGAGCTGGGTGGAGCAAGGGATGCCTGCATCAGAAGCTGCAAGTTCAAGCCTCCTATTAGAAGTATTCTTCTCTCATTGCTGAAGAGCTGTAGAAAGCAATCAAACACCAGATGGGTGAATGAATTTAATGACTTTTAAGTGTTCCTTACACCAGTGGTTTTCAGTTCTGGCTTCTTACTAGAATCATGTGGATAGCTTTTCATAAATGATACCCTTCTCTGATATGACTGATCTGAAGGTGAGTCCCAGTCATCAGGTATGTGTTTGGAATTCCTCAGCTGATTCTAACGTAAGCCAGAGCAAAGAGACACTACGTTCACCCTGAGATTCAAACCAGTGTAGGTCTCGCAAGAGCCATTTATTTATCTATTTTTAAATTTATCATTATTATTGAAAGTATTACAGATGTCCCCCTTTTTTCCCCCATTGACCCCCTCCATCGCACCCCCACCCTTCCCCCGCCCCCACGCCCAGCATTCACTGCACTATTGTCTGTGTCCACGCAAGAGCCATTTAAAACAAGGAGAAATCTACTCTACAATCTCTCCCTTTTAAAACATTGCATGCGGGTTTCCACTTCACATTTAAAACAAATGAGAATCCATAAACTGACTTTAAATGTATTCACCTAGAGATAAGCTTCTCCCTTGTCATATTTTCATTCTGATTATCAATCACTACCATTTATTGACATAAATTTTGCAGAAGAAACTGTATTAGGCACTGTGGGGACACAAAGATATAAAACTCAAGGACTCTGCCTTTAAGGGAGCTCACTGTAGACTACATGAAAGATGACTCAATGATCAAGCAAATGACCTCATAAGGTGAAATGACCATGGCCTGAGATGGCTGGGATATCTGCACAGAGCCGGTAGAATTTGAAGGTTTTGAGGACTGGATAACATTTCTATGAGAGGGCCAGAAAAAGGAGAAAGGCAGTATTGAAGCAATCAGATTACCAAATTTAAACATATATGCACAAATAATAAAGTTCACATTCTGAGCAATGCAACTATACCTAGGGATGAACCTAGCTCTACATGAGGCCACCGCCGAGCAAGGGGACATAATTAGCACGGTCACTTTTTTGGTTATAACCACTCAGGACACTGAAGAGAATACAGGCAGATGAAGCAGTTGGTTCGACATAAGCATGAAGACAAGCTTGGTCTCCAACTTGGAGAAGCCATGAAAGAGAAGTGCATGAGTCTCTTCCCCCCTCTCCAGCTGGGCCACTGAAGAGACCTGGGAATCCAGGCAAATGCTACAGCGATCCTTGCCAAACCCTGGAAGTTCCCATTCTAGTTGACCCAATGATTACTTAATGTTAAAGGAATACATTTAGAACAAAAATCATGCAAAGGTTATATGTGATCACATATGTCACGCTATGTGATTATCAATCATTGATTCTGAATTACTTTTATAATGCAATGGCCTTTTCTCAGCATTTCAGAATTAAAGCACCACTGTTCCATTTGTCTTTGCCTCCTAAAAGAGTTCATTTTCATAGTTGTTCCAATATCTGGTCTTCATGCAAGATGTTAACGAAATGCCAATGAATGATCCTGATATGCATCTTCTCAGGAAGTCAGCTGGTAAAATTAACATTTAAAAGGAGGCACCACTGGTTATTTCACACATTATTAACTTATATTACAATTCAAATAAGCTTACAGCTGGCAAAAATATATATATCTCTTCTGAAAAGTGATCTCAAACATAATAGGCTTAATCAGAGATAAATTAAATTAGGCAGCCATGCATACTACAGCATATTAATTCTGAGTAGTTATTAAACACATTTTCTGTTATCAGTGGCGTGAACAACATTATATGCAAACAAATTCTTCAAGAGGGGAGCAAATAAAGTTTGTTTGGGATGCTGTGTGCCTGACATTTTCCCAAGCCTTCTTAAAATGTTAAATAATCTTTTCAGCTAACAATGGCACCAGGTTAAGTCCCCATAAATGAGTTGACTTCACTCTCAGACAATTAAGCAAAGGAACAGCAGACAGAACTGCCAGTGTGGTTTTGGATTTTTCCAAAGGGAACTTTTCTACCTTTCTCTGACAATTTTTAGAAGAAGGCATTTGTAGCAAAATTGTACAGATGTAAGGTGGTGAATGATGCATCTTACTCTGGGTTTAGGGTAACCTGTGTTGCCTAAGAATATTCAAAGAAGGCAATTATTATGGTTGAATGCTATTTTGTAAAAAAGATCCTATCGCTTTCTCTTTCTTTCCTTAAGTGGTAGTAATCTAAGCCATCAACTAGCACTAGATTCAATAAGTTAGCAAATGGTGCTTCTGTGAAAGAAAATAAAAAGATACATCTGAGATACATTATACACATAAACATAGATACAAACACACATACATGTATGTGTGAGTGTATATACACACATTTCCATCCTTGATGTACTTTTGCCATATTACCTTGTTCTTTTCCTGATCAATCAGGCCCTTTAATTCCTGCATCCAGAAGCAACTCAAGTTATGAGGTATGATACATACACCCCGAGTCTGAGACGCACGCTTCATATTCTTTGCGCTTTGCACATTTAAAACTCAATGTAAGGTGACAAGAACATTAAGCTGCCCAGTGAGCAAAATGTGAAACTGATCACCATCTGTTCTTAGCCGTGGGTACAATAATTGGCAAATTAAAGTGCCTGAGAATAGCTGGGCCACCTGCATCACCTTGGAATGGCTAATGAAGACGAATGCATGCAGCTAGCTTTACTGACAACTCCTCCAAACGCCGGTGGACTGCACAGGCAACGTTACAGTACATATTTAATTTACTGCCGAGTACACACCATGTTGAAGTTTTGATATTTAAGGGACTAAAACCCAACTACCCTCAATATTTTGCATATACATACTAGTTGAATTGAGACGATTACTCCCGAAGATCCAATGCTTTTCCTTTTAAGCTGGCAAACTGAGATCAATTTGCTTATTAAAAGGTTAAATTTGTAGTTTAGAATAACTATATTCAAATAAATATAAATGCTACAACAAAGGAAATACCTCAGTTTCAATGAACTTGCTACTATTCATCCATCCATCCATTTACTCAACACTTACTGCATGCCTACTACGTGCTAGGCACTGTGCTTGCTATTTGGCACAGAGAGATGAAAGTAACCTGCTTTGGAAGCTTGGCAGCTGCTGGAGGAAGACACGTGCACACAGAGATGCACACAGACCACAGGAGGGACTCCACGCTACCGCAGAAATACTTTCAGAGCAATTCCCCTCCCCTTATAGACAGCAAAGAGGACTCTTGAGCTGGACTCTGGGACCGTCCAAAGAGGGCACGGAATGAAGAGTTTCTGAAGCTGAACAAGCTTGAGAAAAGTTTCCCAAACTGAAAGGATAGCACGTGCACAATCAAGAAGGAGGTCACGGTCTGCTTGAAGAAAAGGAAGTGCCTTCAGAGCAGATGAAGGGAGGAAGTACAGGAGGCCAGAGGTAAACAAGAAGAAGATGAGAGCTAGGCAAGGGCGAGGAGATCAAGGTCACCAGAACACATCACGGAGTTTGGATCTAATTCCACATGGCAGCAGTTTGCAAAACACATGCCAGAGAACCCTGGGGTCCCCGCGAGACGGAGGCAGACTGGGAGGTGGTAGAAGGAGTGAGGGGGAGGCCAGGCAGTCAGGACTCGGGGCCCTGCAACTCTACTTCAATCACAGGAGCTTTGCTAATATCGTTTTATATTGGGCTTTCTTAATTTCTTAAATAACTTCTTTCTGTGGATAATTTTACACCTACAGAAAAGTTACAAAAATAATACAGAGAGCTCCCATAAACGCCTCGCCCAGGTCCGCACGACATTAACATGGGACATTGCTACGGTGCATTAGTCACAGCCAGAAGCCAGCTCTGGAACACTGCCGTTCACCAAAACCCAGACTTCACTCTCATGGCACCCGTCTTCCACTGGGGTACTTTCCCTGTGCCAGAGCCCAATCCAAGACGCCACCCGGCGTTTAGTCACCATGCCTCCTTCGTCTGTGATGTGTGACAGTCTCTCAGTTTTTCCTTGTTAGTCATGGCCTCAGTCGTCTTGGGGCGTATTACCACCAGGTGTTTTATGACTGCCCCTCATGGGGGTTTGTCTGATGTTTTCCTCATGACTAGACTAGGGCTGTGGGTTTGAGAGGAATACCACAGAGGTGAGGTACATTTTTCTCCACGGCGTATCAGGAAACACACACTTAGCACTTGGGATGTGAACCTGGACCACTTGGTTAATGTAGTGTTTACAGGGCTTCTCCACAGTTAGGTCACTTTTTTCCTCTCCTATTTGGACTCAGGCACTAGGTCAGCCCACGCTGCAGAGTGAGGGTGAGCTTCCCTTACCGGAGGGAGCTGGAGCTACCTATCTTACTTGGAATTCTTCTGGAAGAAAGGTTTTTCCTTCTACTCCATTTATTTATTTGTTCAGCTATTTATTTCTATCAGAATGAACTCATGTATATTTATTTTATGCTTTGGGTTGTAATCCGATATCATGTTATCTATTTTGCTGCTCAGACTCTTCCAGCTTTTGCCATTGGGAGCTATTTTAGGTTGGCTCTTATATCCCTTAACATGTCCCTTCCTTTTATTTTTTTTTTTAAGCATTTTATTGCTTTAGAGTCTCCCAGATGCTCCAGGCTTACACTGTTTTTTGCTGTCCCAGCCCTAGAACTAGCCATTTCTCCAGGGATCCCTAGTTCCTTTTACAAGAGGATAATATTTAGAAACCAAGATCCGAGCACTAATGTGCAAGGTGCTACAGGGGAACGACCGCCCTCAGGCTCTCTCAGCAGAAAGCGCTGGGAAATATACAGGTATATGCACATAGCTATCATTGTGCCCATATCTGTGTGTGTGTGTGCGTGTGCGTGTGTGTGTGTGTGTATTAAACTAAACCTGAACTCATTCTGATATGTCCAAGTCTCATCCAGCATTAGCCTCACCTGCTTCCTTAGCTGCAAACGCCCCAACAAGGCGAAGCCTGGCGCCCTCACACATTTACTTATTTGTTCAATCCCAGGATCTGAACTTTCTTTGAAAGCTGATTTCTATTACTTTAATATAATAGGAAAAAAAGCGTGAAAATAAACACTGTAAGAGAAGACCATTAAATTATTTAATGTAGAAAAGTGACATAATTATATTTATATTTTTTAGAAACATTATTCTGAGACAGAGTAAGGGATGGATCGAAGGGAGCTAAGGCTTGAGGTAAGGATAAATGTCAGAAATAATGCTGTGATTCTCCACACAGAATATTAAGAACCTGAAATAAAATAGCAGCTATGGGAATACAGAAGAAAAAATCAATATAACAGATATTTTAAAAGATTAATGCACAGAACTTAAGTGGTTGGATGTGGAAAGCAGGAGAGAGAGGTTGCCTATTCTGGGCATTTCCTATAAGTGAAATTATACAGTGTGTGGTCTTTTGTGTCTGGTTTCTTGCACTTAGCATAACGTTTTCAAGGTTCATCCACACTGTAGCCTGTGTCAGTACTTCCTTCCCTTTTTTAGCTGAATAATATCACACTGCATGTGTATACCACGTTTCGTTTATCCGTTCATCAGTTGGTGGATATTTGGGTTGTTCACACTTTTGAATATCAGGAATAATATTGCTACGAACATTAGCATGGACGTTTTTGTGTGAACATATGTTTTCAGTTCTCCTGGGTCTGTTCCTAGGCGTGGAGTAGCAGACTAAAATGATAACTCTGTCATTAGCTTTATGAGGAAAGGCCAAACTGTTTTCCAGTGCTGCAGCAATTTCACTTTCCCACCAAAATGTGTGAGGGCTCCCAATTCTCCACCCTCACCAACACGCACTGCTGCCTGGAGTTTTTAGTATAGTCATCCAAGTGGGTGTGAGTGATGTCTTGGGATTTTGATTTGCATTTTCCTAATGACTAACGATGTTGAGCATGTAAAATATTAACAATTCATAAAATTCTTAGTAATAAATAAAACAAGAGGCATGCAGGAATTCTACACTAAAAACTACAAAATACTGCGAGAGCTATTGAAGAAGAGCTATGTACATGTAGAAAGAGGGTATGTTTATGAACTGGAAGGCTCAATATGGAGAAGATGACAATTCTTCCCAAACTGAGCCCCAGATTGAACATATTTCCAATCATAACCCCACCAAGCTGATTATTTCTAGAAAGTGGAAAAGTGGTGCTAAAATCGACATACAAAGTTAAAAGAACTAGGATATCTACACCAACCTTGTAAAAGAAAAACAGGAACGGAGGCTTGTACCGTCTGACTCGAAGACTTACTATAAGACTTATCAATAGAGTGTGGAACTGGCATAAAGAACAACAAAATCAATGGAACAGAATGGAGAGCTCAGAAATAGATACACACTTATATACAGTCATCTGATATCTGAGAATAGCACTAAGGCATTACGATAGGGATAGGAAAGTCTTTTCAACAAATAGTGCTGGAAGAATTATACCTCAATAATAAAGATACCGACAACCTAATATAAAGATGGGCAAAGATTTAGTGGATGCTTTACAAATGAAGATCTATGAATGGCCAGTAAGCACATGAAGAATACTTCAACGCATTAGTCACCAAGGAAAATGTATATTAGAGCACAATGAAATATCACTGCAAACCACCAGAGAGCTAAAATTAAAAGACTACCCTGGCTGGTTTGGCTCAGCAGTTGGAGCGTCGGCCCGCAGACCAATGAGTCGCGGGTTTGAGTCTGGTCAAGGGCACATACTTCGGTTGCGGTTTGTCCCCAGCCCTGGCCGGGTCATGCGGGAGGCAGCCAGTCGATGTGTCCCTCTCATGTCGATGTTTCTCTCTCTCTCCCCTTCTCCTTCTCTCTCCCTCCCTCCCACTCTATCTGAAGATAAATGGAAAAATATCCTCGGGTGAGGATTTAAAATTTTTTTTTTAAATTAAAAAGACTGACACCACCAAATATTGTTGAGGATCTGGAACAATTATAACTATCATATATTTTTTATTGGGATGTAAAATGGTACAACTACTTTAGACCAGCGGTTTTCAACCATTTTCATCTCATGGCACATTAATTACTAAATTCTGT
This sequence comes from Tadarida brasiliensis, assembly GCA_030848825.1. Taxonomy (NCBI): domain Eukaryota; kingdom Metazoa; phylum Chordata; class Mammalia; order Chiroptera; family Molossidae; genus Tadarida; species Tadarida brasiliensis. The sequence goes on from CM061266.1 coordinate 84,871,850, forward strand.
GGCACACAAAAAATATATTATACTTTTTGTCAATGTGACAAAAAAAAATAGGTGTAATTTTGATTCATTTACACTGGACAGCTATCGTTATGCTGGCTGTTGTCATTTCTTTTTAATTTGACAATCTGAGGGAAAAGAGTTCAGGGCCCCTGACTAAACAGTCAGGTGCTGCATGTTGTAAAAATTCTTGAGCACACCAGTTGAAAATCGCTGCTTTAGACAAAGATCTGGCAATTTCCTCTAAAACTGAACACACACCTACCTATTATTAAAACTCCTCTCTCAGATAATGACCTAATAGAAATGAAAGCCTATGTTCATGAAAAGACTTGTTCAAGAATGTTCATAGCAACTTCATTCACATATTCATAACCTGGAAAGAGCACAGGTGTCCATCAACAGAAAATGAATAAACAAACCGATACATTCATACACTAGAACATCACTCAGCAAGAAATAGGAAAGCACTATTGATAAACTCAAGAATAGATTCATCTCAAAAATATACACAACGTGAGACAAACCTGACACAAAAGAGTACGTAGTGCATGGTTCTATATATGAACTTCTAGAACTCGAATTAATTACTCTGCAAGGTATTTGCTTGGAAGGGGTATAAGGGATCTTTCTGGGGTAATACATATTTGGTTGGCATAGGTGTATATACTTGCTGGAACTCATGGAAATGTACACTTAAAATGTATGTGTTTATGTAAATATATAGATAAATTTTACCTTAACATTTTTACTTAAAAATCATAAACTCTGAATTCTAATAATATACATATGCCAAAGTATTTAGGGGAAATTGTAGTGATGTCTACAATTTACTTTGAAATGTATCCAAAAATAAGATGGGTTCATGGATGGACAGAGGGATGGGATGATGTACAGCGGCAGGTATATGAGCGTTCACTACACATTTCTTTCAACTTTCCTGCGAGAGTAAACATTTTCAAAATAAAATGTTGCAGTAGGAAAAAAATCTTTAAAATGACTTATGATAAATAAATCATTGAAAAGACGAAAAGAAAGTCATCCCAGCTTCATAGTTATTAGCCATGTGAATTTGAAAGGTTGTGAAATAAACAGTCTATATCTTAATTTCCTTATTTATAAAATGCAAATGATAAATAATACTCACTATTGAGGATTGTTAAGGGACTACAGTTGCTAGTAGATGTAAAGAACAGTTCCTGGGATAAATAAGCACTTATTAAAGGTTTTCGCGACTATCTTTAGTGAGCATGGAGTGCCCGTGCCCATAAACCCACAAAACGAAAGGTTTCTGACTCAGGAGAGCACAGTGTTTGCACTTTGTTCAAGCAGTTGTTATGTTTGCTGCACAGATGAAACCACATTCACTGTGATTTTTTTTTCTCTGTGTGAATGTCATTTACTGGGACTCCGAAGTAAATTAGCTAGTAGAAAGGAAACATTATATTTATAAAACCCATACAGCATATTTTTAGAAATGGTATTTCCTTGACTTTCATTTCAGGGAAACGCTAACACATGGCATGGAGCACGCTAGGCCCAGAAGAGAAAGCGTGCAGGACGCCGCAGCGATGACCAGAGTGGGGCTTTGGCGAGGGAGTGGAACAAGGGAGCATCCTGGCTGCGACACCCTTCCATCTGGCACTGAGCCCACCGAAGTTACAGGCTTTGGGGGAATTCACCTTTGTAGGTCACCTTCAATTAATTTTCTTGTTTATTTGTTTAGCAAAAATTTAAATCAAAGCCTACTTGGGCTAAGTTCTATGCATGCCCTCTAGGATCTAAGCAAAATAAAGCTGGTAATTTTAGAGAAAAAAAAAATTCTGAGTACAGTATAAGGAGAGGTTAATACTGCTACCTCCTTTTTCAATATTTGTTTTAAAAATACAATTTCAGCATTTTCAATCACTAGATAAAGCAACAGCCTATTTTTACAAATCACAGGAATTCTCAGAGAAAAAAAGGTAACAGAATTCACACAAGTAAAAATACATTTTTATAAATCATATTTTCTAAAGCACTTATACATATCATTTTTATAAATAGATATTTTAAATGCAAGTGAAATTTCTTAACGTGCTATTCTTTAGTTTCAATTTAGTAATGTTTCTGATAAGAAAAACTGAGCTCCAGAAAGTTGAAAACTGTTTCATCAAATTATGACTGTTGTCCTTTGGGTTGTCAGATATAAATACCTGTGATAATTTTAGGAAAATGTGATTAGTGGATTTTTCACCCAGGATTCTAAAACAACAAAAAATTCTTTTAAATTAAAGGAAAATTAAATTCCATCCCCTTAACTCATCTTTATTTTCGGAGTATGCTTTCTCTACTAAACTTCAGGCTAGGATTTCTAACAGTGGCGGCATTGTTCAGTTAATAGCAGCTCTCTGTGTGTGTGAAAAATTTTCAAATGAATGGAAATGTTCTCAGACATTTTCTCTGGAAAACTTTCGCTTATAGTATTTATTCAAATGTTGTCCATATTTTCAGGAAAGAATTTAGAAAAATGTCTTGCTATAAAAAGATGTTTTTGTCAATTCAGAAAGGAACTCCTGCCCTGGCCAGTGTGGTCAGTTGTCGGGCATCGTCCACGCACCAGCAGGCTGCCTGTTCCGTTCCTGGTCAGGGCACACGCGGGGTTTCAGGCTCCACCCCCAGTAGGGGGCAGGAAGGAGGCAGCAATTGATGTTTTGCTCTCACATCAATGTCTCTCTCTTTCTACCTCTGCCTTCCTCTCTGTCTAAAAATCAATAAAAAAATCTTTTACAAAAAAGGAATAGAAGTAGGGTTGAGATTGACAAACTTCAGAGGAGGGGGTGGAGAGGAGGGAAGAGATAAACCAAAGAACTTATGCTTATAAGCATAATCAATGGACATAGACAACAATGGGGGGGGCAGGAAGGGGAAGAGGGTGTCAATGGGGGAAAAAGGAGAAACAGCTGTAACAAAAATAAATAAATTAAATTAAATTTTTTTAAAAAAAGAATATATATATATATATATAAAGGAATTCCTTCCCTTACCTCCAGCATACACTTACACACAGACAAACCCTGTGCTATCAATATAAGCTAAAAATAAAATTAAAGAAACAATGGCAGCAAGCCAAATTCTGGGATAATAGGGAAGAGAAAGCCGATCAGCAATCACCTCTCCTAGCCCTTAGCTTTTCCTCCCACTTACTTCTCCCAGGCTAGGGAGACGGGATGTCTGTGCTCTCTGACCTCTTGCTTGAGTGGAGACACAAGCTATGAGTCAGGTGCCCTGCACTTCAATGCCTTACTATTCTTCCCCTTAAGTGGAACCTTACTGTTAAGAGGAAATAAAATGTTACATGTAAATGAAAATAGTCATTTGGAAATCATCTTTCTGGGTTTCACCACCAACATACTTATAATCTTAAAGCATCCTTTCAATTTAAATACCAATGAGTTTCTCAAAGAAGTATATTAGGAGACCTATATTCAAAGAAGGTTTACCACTGACTTTAGGTGAATCCACTGTTTTCTAAACTAATGCAAATTGTATAGGAGGGTAAAAGGCCAAACTTGTGTAGTTCCTCCCAGTGTGGATCATCCCAGAGTAAAATCATTAGGGGGAAACCAGGGATTCCTGAAGCAGTTTGGAGGTTTCTGTTGTTGTTTGGTTTGGGTTTTTATTAGCCACTAGCTTATACTAGCGTATTTACTCGAGAGTATGTAACTGTCCTCGAAATTAATCATTACATAATTCCAACAAGTGTGCTCTCTTCAGTTTACCCAAATTAGAGAGGCTTCCCTATATTAATTTTGTCTCTTTCACAAGCATCCTTGAGATTCTTTGTCCTTAATTATTTATGTCTATGTCTCAAGTATTTAGAGCACACTGAAATTTTTAATTTTTCTCAGTTCCTAACACATTAGCTTTGTTTTCTGCCTAACCTGTTAACCTCATTTTGTCTTCAACCGTTTCTTAAATAATGCATTACTTATCTTTAAATTTTGCATCGCTGTATCTGTAGTAAAGAATCCAAATTCAGGTTTCAAGATACTCAAAATGAATTTGCTGACTTTCTAATGTGAATTAAAACCACACTTATTTTCTCACTTTTCTCCATTCCATTTGGAATTTTAACAGATATTTTCTCAACTCATACTTGAAAAATTTATAATCTAACATCATAACAAGTCTCATTTCTGCCAAACCATCATTAGCCTATCTTTTTTCCCCTTTCTTTTCAAAATCTGTAGACCCTGATACAAAAGAAATGGAACAGCCAATGTAGAAGGATAACAGCAGGCCTATTATGGGACACATTTCCTCACTTTCCATTGCAGCTCATCTCCTTGGCTGGTGTCAGAACCCAGATGGTCTACTCCAGCTCCTAAGAGCACGAGCCTGCAGAGGAAGGGAGAGAAAGGCAAGGAAGACTGCCGATCTGGTGACAATCTGAGCGGAGTCCTGACGTAGCAACTTGGAGACAGACAGGTGAATAAAGCAGCAATTTGATTTTATAAAGTAAAATCTACCAAAAATGAAGAGTGTGCAATTTGTTGAAATCCCATCACACTTATGAACAAATAAGCCAAGTGGGAAGCCAAGGCTACCTGTGGCTCTATCATTACATGGACACTAATAGAAACCATACACTACCGTTAGAAAATAGCACTAATAATATCATACTGGGAATATTAGTACCACTAGAACAAATTCTACTGAAAAACATAGGTGAGTAAGATTGAAAAGCATTCCCCCGCTGATCCCACACATACACAAAGCCTAAATAGTATCCTGATGCCCAGCAGCAGCCAGAGGTACTAGGTTCAAAAATTTCAGACAGAAACCCTATTTCCTGAGGTCTTATACTCAGTCACAAAAGTCTGCTGAAAACTAACCTTGGCATAACTCTTAGCATAGTAGAACTCCATCAAATACAACAAAAATAAAGATTAAAGGGGAAAAAAAACCAACCCTATAAACCTGACTTTCAGAAATGACCAGAGCATTGCTTGCAAGGGAGACCAAAGGAAATCTCAATACTTATTAATCTTTTCATATAGAAAATTACATGTGTCAAGTGGCAAGATCATTTACAGTGTAATAATTTCCAGTATCTGGAAGGGAATAAATAATTCAAAAGAGTGCGAATTAAACCCAGGAAAGGCTCTATCAGTTCTAGAAATAATTGCTTTGTCTCTTGAATTTTTCAAAGTTGCATTTTTTTTAGTGGTGTCAAGTGACTCAGCCCACAATCATATACAAAAATATAATTGACCATAAAAAGCTTTCATCTCTTACAGTAACGAAACAGAAGAGAATTGGAGAAGAGTCTAAGCTCTGAGATACATAGCTCTTACAATGTTACGGGAGTGTACACTTATTTTTTAGAGTCCTGAATAATCTGGGAACCTTAACCAGAGACTTTGATTTTAATAACTCTTGGGAATTGATGCTCTCAGTTAACTCTGATCTTTCATTTATTTTTAGACCTCAGTTTTCAATCACAGGAGGTCTAAGTGTGGGAGTTAGGTTTCTAGGAGGTGACATGATTGCTAGGAACACTAAAATACCTCCAAGTCAAATGATATTTATTACTACAGATATTTATTACTGTAACCTCTACAAATTTTTATTATGTTGTTTATGCATTCAACTATTGAACAAAGAACTATTTAGGAAATGCTAGGCAAAGTACTCACAAAACACCCCTAAACTCTACTAGAAAGTACAAATATATATTTACTTGAGGATTTTTGACAGCTTCCACTTTTTGAAGGCACCAGACACTAAACAAACATTTAACTGGAGATAGATCTTGAAAGCGGTAAAACTACCTGACTCCTGGGCACCACTGAACCTCAGAGGCTAAGGGTCAGGAGATCACCCTTCTTCCTTCTTCCATTCTCCCTCCTGTCTTTGCTCCGCTTCTTTTGTCTTCCCTCACTGTTTACACAATGGTACTTGAGATGGAATTGGTAAAGCCACATTATAACTGCTCATAGGAAAATCAGTGGGCAAGGGCAGACGCAAGTCTAACAATGACAACAAACCAGAGAGAAAACTGTGTCGACAAGAAGAAAATAAAAGTTTTTTGTGGTTTAATTTGGAGAACAAATATTTTCCAAGCGCCTACTTTATGGCAGGCAGGCCACAGCTGTGCAGACGGTAAACACAGAGAACCACGAGGACACGGTGGCCCGGAGAAAACCAACCAACAGAGACTGCTGCCTGTTCTGTTACGAGAAGGTAGGCACATTTTATTTGTGGAAGACTGTACAGCAGTTAGCTACTACGAATGAGCCAGATGTCCACATGTTAACAGATAATTCTAAAAAAAACTCATGTTGAGGAAAACCAAGTTTCAAAGGTATAAATTCAGTATGATCTCATTTATGTAAAGTTAAAAATAATATTCTCTCTATATATAGACAAGGATGTGTATTAGTTATGGATATATTAGATAGAGATATATATCCATAACTGATATTTATTGATTTTTTGTTTTTATTGATTTTTTTTAGAGAGAGAGATAGAAACATTGATATGAGAGAGAAACATCGATCAGCTGCCTCCTGCACGCCCCCTCCTGGGGATCGAGCCTGCAACCTGGGCATGTGCCCTGACTGGGAATCGAACAGGGACCTCTCAGTCCATGGGGACGATGCTCACTCAATTCACTGAGCCACACCGGCCGGGTTCCATAACTGATATTTATATAATACATTATATTACCTTTGGGGATGGATGAATAGGAAAATAGTGAGGTTTTTAACTTAAAATAGTTGACATCCAAAGCAAATACAGTGGTGTCAACATTTTAATATATGGGGGTGGGTACATAGGTTTATCATTGTCGGTAAGTTTAAACTACTTCAACTTTTTATATATGGTGTCAACATTTTAATATATGGGGGTGGGTACATAGGTTTATCATTGTCGGTAAGTTTAAACTACTTCATAATAAATTAACTGAAACTAATATGATATTGTATGTTAACTGTAACTGAATTTTTTTTTAATTAAAAAAATTAATATATTTAAAAATTTTATGGTTCAAAAGAAAAATGCTGTAGAGCCCTGGCTGGTTTGGCTCAGCGGTTAGAGCGTCGGCCCGCAGACCAGAGAGTCCAGGTTCGGTTCCTGCTAAGGGCACGTACCTTGGTTCCGGTTTGTCCCCGGCCCTGGTTGGGGTCGTGCGGGTCGCAAGCACTCAATGTGTCTCTCTCACATTGATGTTTCTCTCTCTCTCTTCCTCCCTTCCTCCCTCCCGCTCTATCTGAAGATAAATGCAAAAATATCCTCTGGTGAGGATTAAAAATAAATAATTAAATAAAAGAAGAATGCTGTAGAAATTTAGGTGATTAGAAGGAGCTGTTCTAATAAGTCCCATTTTCTTACTTTTGAGCCCGGACTATACAAGGCTGATTATTTTCCATCTTTAACAAGAGGAACAATAGACACATAATGTAAAAGAAAAGACTCTTCCTGGTATAAGTCAGTGGCAATTTTGCAAATAGGTGGTTATTTCCAGGTGGAAGAGAATTATCTGAACATAATTATACTGAATCCTATAGCTTTAAAAGCGTATTTCCACTCACATACATCTAGGCAGGTTACTCTTTTTCTTCCTTACAGGGTGTGGATGTGAGGTTTACGAGGCACCGCTAATGAATGCCACATTCTGACTGCTGTTAAAAATGTATGATCCGAGTCGAGACTTTGGAATAACAATTTGCACACTTAAAGTACTGGGTAGCTGTGCAAGACCTAATTAACTCTTTTTAAAACCCCTCACTAAGACTTCCTTTCCTTTCAAAATCGCCAGCAAACATTTTCTAATGCAATTCCGAGGAGCTCATGGACGCTTAGGAAGACGAGCAGGAAGCGAACCCACAAACGTATTATTAACTTTGGATCCTAGGTAGTTCTTAGCATGAATAGCAAGGAGCCAGAGGTTTTTGTTTTTGTCATAGTGGTAAATAAGTCTGAAACATTTCACTGGTGAGGCAAGAGTCACTTGAGACATACTGTTAAATATGAGGGGTGGAAATATTTCATATAAACAAGTGGTTTTACACAGCACACATTTTTCTGAGAAAGCAGTCTCCATGCATGCGAATTAGATATATACCCACAATAAGAGGGCATACTGACCTATAATTTTCAATATTACATCCTTGTATTTTTTTATTATATGCTATTTTTCAACTAGTAGAGGAACATGGTCTCATAAAGATAATATTTATTCTTGCAGGTTTATAGAGCTAGTAGTGCATTTCAGGAAATGAGAAAGTATGAGAAGTCGAATATAACTTGGTGTCTTGAGCACAAAGGAAGACAGGACAGGAAAATCACCGTGGTTTAAAAATCTGGCTCAGGAACTGTGTCATAAGCTTCAAATAATTAAATAACACAAGATAAGGAAAACCCTTGATGTTATTATTCCTCTCTCCATAAATGTAGCCTTTTTATAGATGATAAATCTTATCATGTAGGATTCTTCATTTTACGAGAAAGTCCTTTAATCCAGCTCCATTTTTCAACTGTGTACTCACTGTGTGTGTTTTCTGGAAGCTAAGACAGACAGTAAGTGTGATCCACTATAACAACGGAGACACCCCTACTTAGAATTGTACCTTGAATTCTTCTCACTTTGTTATTAAGTAACCTCTGTATTAGGGAATTCAATGAATACTTGTGCTAAATTCCAAGAAAAGAGCAGTGAACGAGAATTTGTTTTTCCATGGGCCAACTGCACCTGCATTACGGTAAATGTCTCAAGAGATCAGAGCCTTAAGAAAGCTTCTGTGGGAGAACTTTCCTGCAGCTCAATTTTTCTAAGTCTTTCCTTTTAATTTCTAGCTTTACTTGACACTTTGGAAGGATCCAAAGAAACAAAAGTCAGCAAGTCATTTCCCTATTCTCTGCATGCATAATGGATGAAGTGGGCCTCCGACAAGTAAGTGAGGGAGAAGACTGAAACGCTGATGAAGGCTAGTGGGTGAAGCAAGGGGTATCTGGCTGAAGGAAGAGTATTTCAGCTCCAGTCCGAGCCCTATGTGCTCCCCACAAACTGATTCTCAATTTCTGGGACATGGAGTAGAGAAGTGAAACTAGGAGGGATGGTGAAAAAGTACTTCCTTTCTCAGTTTCCTCTCAGAGTTCAGATTTTCTACCCCTTCCTCTCTCCATGCCTGCACTGGTACCTTTACAACATCAGCTCCGCCACTCCCTCTGGGGTCCAGGCCCTGTCCTTTCCCTAAATCTCCAGAGTCGTCCTCTCTGCTGTTTCCCTGCACCGAGTTCTGATATTATCTTTCCTATGTTCACGTTCCCATATCAAACAACAGTGATCTTCTTTAAGCACCAAACCAGAAATACTGGTTCTCCAAAAAAAAAATTCATATATGCATGTTAGTATGCTTCTAGACAGCTACAAAATCAATATAATCCTAGAGCAGAGGTACGATAGAGTGGGAAGAAAACGGTACCCAGAGCTAACAGCCGGGGTCTAGGCTGAGCTCCAACCTTCATTCATCTCTGCTAATGTCAGTATTTTCAACTCTAAGTGAGGAGTTCATAGTCTGGGCAGTCCCGGTCCTCCTCTGCAGGGAAGGGCAGAGTTTGAATCTGATTGTCACAATGACTGGGGGCTGGGGAGCTACCTTTGGTTCCTGGGAACCAGGACTGTTCACTATTTTAAAGTCCATGGGACAATCTTGCATCATAAATACCAATAGTGGCCCCATTGAGAAACACCAGTGATGATTTTTAATGCTCCTTCAACGAGTCTGAACTCTTAAACTTAAGTGGAATGCAGAGAACTTAAGAGACTTGGAAAAGAACTGTGAGAATAAGTACATTTTTGGATTATACAGTTTTATAGGAAAAGTTAAAAAAAAAAATGGGTTTACTCTCCTGAAGAGAAAAAGCATGACCTGAGTCTATGATGATACAGGAGGACTCTGGCCAGTAAATTCTCTCTTTCCATGGAAAAAGAAACAAATTGCCACCCTAGGAGGTTAGAATCACTTTAGGCTTTCTTGACAACAAGGTCTAAGAAAGCAGAATGTATATCAGATTTCAAAATAAAAGTGAGTACCTAAGTATGAAGGTTTAGAAACAAGTAGATTCTCATTGGTTTCAGAAAGTTCAAGCAAGATCTTGCTTGTAGACAAGGGAGGAATATTGAGGTAGCTTCTCAAGTCCTTCCTGGCACTTCTGTCTCTGTGGATACACTTACTAGGTTTCTACACACTACAGTGTTCTACCAAACTGACAGAATGGAGAGCTGAAGACGGAGTTCCCATCCACCCTCTCCCCTAACAGGTGTCCCATGCCTCGCACTTCAAAGCCAGTCAATCACGAGGCCCAACGATGAAGGGTGCGGTGGGAATACTGGAATCTAGCCCAGCACTGCAGTAAAATCTACTTTGATTTCTCAGTGGAAATAAAAGAGAGAGAAGAAAAACACACACACACACACACACAGTACCACAGTAAAGGGCTTTTAGGGGAGAAAATATTTGTCACCATGGACAGAATAAAAGTTCCACCAAATGAATGAAATGCTTGTGGAAAAAGATGTGTCATTCCAGGGGAAGTAGTGCGCTCCCTTTCCCTTGCTCTTCATTTAGTTTTTGGCCACTCAATGTACCAAGCTGTACCCTCTTTCCTGTTTATTTTTCCATCCATGAAAGATGCATGGATTGAATATATCCTTTGGGTAAGTCTTTTGTCAGAAAGCACTTTCAAAATAAAAGAGTTTTACTTGTACTATCTCAGCAGCAAAACATGTACTTCCCAAATTGGTTTGCTAGCAAGCTTTTTCCTTGAGTAAGCAACAATATTGTTCGTAATCTTTCAAGCTGTTAATATACACACATTAAAAGAAACAACAACAACCCTGTTCTACCATTATGAATCACAGGGCGAGGGACCCTTGGTAGAACTCAACAAAGGCATTCTGGCCAGTGAGACTTTATACTTTGAAAAGAGTCATAATGATAATACTAATCGTTATCAACAAATGCAGTTTTGATTTTCAGAGCTTCGAAATACAATTCACCCACAAGGTCTTAACTAATTAAAAGTATTGAACAAAATCTGATATATGTGGACATACTATATACATTTACTGAATCTGTTCAGTAAGAACCTATGAATGCAGAAATAAAATCTGTTTTAAGCCAATGTGGAGGATATTTTATTTCTAATATCCTTGTACCATCCCACAGAATATACAATAATAAGTATGATGAGTTGCAGATCAAATTTCTTTTCATTGAGATCCATCTCCCAGTGAAATCAAAGGACTACAATCTGTGCATAATCTACTCCCCGAGTTCTTATTGCAGGAGAGTAGGACTATTATCCATTTTTAAAATATCACTCAGAGTTAATAATATCTTCGGTGAGAGAAATGGAAAAATTAACACAAACCTTAAGACTCCAGCAGATCAGAAGACAATGTTCTTTAGGGACTTGATTGAAACAATGTGTTCATAAAAGGCTTTCACAAAGGAAGCTGTTCACAAAGGAAGTCCCACAGAAGACAGTGTGGCTTTGACATGCAGGGTGCTTCTGGAAGGAAAGAAAAGCACACCGTTAGATTAGGTCCAAAGTACCATGCCTGCCAGTCTCGGCCTTCGTGGTCAGAAAGCACTGTATTAGCACGTGTTGCTAATATTAAAATAATGGTAGTAAATTCTGTTCATTTTGTGCCTCCCAAATGGCCTTATGTGTAAATGTCAGAGTGGGGAATAGTAAGCTTTCAGCACTGCCTTTAGAAATGTCTAAAGGTCAGAAGCACTTTACTAATTAAGCAAAATCTGCTTTTCCCTTTTTCTAAACAGGCCAGTGTCGAAGAACTGTGGGTGAGTCCAAAGGCAGCAACACTAGTGTTTACTGAGCACCATCCTGGTGCAAGGACCGTGTGAGGGCCGTCGTGTACATGGACACTGTCTTCAGAACAGCCCTGGCTCCATTTTACAGATGAGCACAGCCAGGCTTAGAACCCAGGTCTCACAAAGCCCAAGGGCCTCAGATGTGGCTCTTTCCCTCATTTCACTTTGTGGCCTATGTGATTTAGAAAAAATTTTTCACAAACAGAATTGACAAGAGAACAGACAATGTTGCAATATACTAAATTAATTGAAATAGTAATAAATTAGTTAAGGAATTTCTTGCTTAATTTGTTTTAATTTTTTGTATCAAATACTGTCTTTTTTTAAATCCTCACCCAAGGATATGTTTTCACTGATTTTTAGAGAGAGGGGAAGGGAGGGAGAAGGAGAGAAAGAGAGAGAGAGAGAAACATCAATGTGAGAAACATCCATTGGTTGCCTCCCATATGCATCCCGTCCAGGTAACCCAAAACCTAGGTATGTGGCCTGATCAGAAATCGAACCTACAACCTTTTGGCATACGGAACGAGGCTCCAAGCAACTGAGCAACCCAGCCAGGGCTCAATGCTGTCTTCTCAGTCAAGCCTCACGGAAATACAGACAGCCCGCTCTGAGCAGCGCACTTCTCCTCCCACTTTCCTTCCTTACGGAGAGAGGGCACTCACTGGAAACCCAGTGGCTCCCCTGTGTTACGGGGCAGGTTTGTGTGCTGGGTTCCATCGAGGATACAATGCAAACATCGAATCTCCCCAAGGTCCCTTTGCATGACCCACAGTTCCTTCAGTCTCAGCGAAAGAGAACACCTTTTCCCAAGGGTTTTCCTGATGCAATTAGAAATGGAACCCACACCTTCTGTGGACATCACTGAGCGATACTACTGTGTCTCGTCAAGGCCAGCTATCTCTACCTTAACAGCTGCGCCTGACTGAACAAGGCTCCACAGGCCTCCTCTCGATTTCTATTCTCATGTTAATCAAATATCTGCATGTTTGGGTGGTCCCAGTGCCCACACAGACAGCGGCCCAGCTCAGCCTCCACTGGCATCCACTCCTACAGTGTGCTTAGGGGTCCCACCCACCAACTAATCACTTCAAAATTTCTCTTGAAGTTCCAGCTTTTAATGCCACAGACTTCTGTCTGGGTCTTGGAACTTTTAGCTGCTATCCACACTGCACTGGGAAGGCTAGAGAATGGCAGAAGAGGAAGGTCACACATAGTTTAAAAAAAAAATTTTTTTTTTTTTTTTGGCACCAAAAGCTGAAGTCATGAATAAGAAACAGGGAAAAACAACTGACAGTACTTTCAGAGTTTTGCAGGCATGTAGCCTGGGATTAGTACACTGGGAATACAAGAAAAAGGAACAGAGCCAGAGCCAGCTCATCTTTGCATAAAAGAAGGGAAAGGGCATGACAAAAAACAGGGAAAAAAAAGCATTTGGACTGCAGAGTCGAACCTCAATGATAGAATACAAAATAAACAGAAATTTGTCTTAAAACCTCATACAGTAGCGTTCTGTTTTCTTTAAGCCACTTAAAAGCAAAGTTTCATGTGATAGACACAAAGGGTAGACCCCTGTCCCCATGAAATCCCAATGGCAGTTTTCAAGTATTCACTCAGCCACTATTTACTGCATAAGTATGAAAATTCCAGGAATACTAGAATAAGCAAGATAATCTTTCCCTGGAGCATCTCACTGCCTTGGCGAAGAATACAACAGCTAAGATGTCAAAAATTATAAGAAGGTGGTACTAATACATATTTGAAAGAATGAGGCCTGGACCAGACTGCCTGGTGGTGTTCCTGCTTTATCATTTGCTAACTGTATGACCTGGGCAGGTACTTAAACTCTTTTTTTTTAATCTCTTTTTTTTAATCCTCACCTGAGGACATTTTTCCATTTTTATTCAGACAGAGTGGGAGGAAGAGAGAGGAACAGATAGAGAAAGAGAGAAACACTGACATGAGAGGGACACATCGATTGTTGCCTCCTGCACGACCCCAACCAGGGCCGGGGATGAATCACGACAGAGGTACGTGCCCTTGGCTGGAATCGAACCTGCGACTCATCGGTCCGCGGGCTGACGCTCTAACTGCTTAGCCAAACCAGCCAGGGCTAAACTCTTTAACCTCAGCTTCTTCATCTGAAAAATGCAGAATGACATACTTCTGGCACAGGTTGTTGTGAGCATTAAGCAAAATAACCAATATAAAATGCCTGGTCCAACCAGTGGCAAATGGCATGAACTCGTCACATGTTAGGAAGATATAGTCGTATTGTTACATAACAGAATATGATGATGTTGGTGAGGCAGAAAGTGCTCCCGACTCCACTGGGGTCGACAGGAATCCAGAAGGCCTCAGGGAGGAAGGTAACATACAAGACCACTCATAACTAAACAGGCCCAAAGGATTAGGCTTCTGCAGATTCTCTGATGATCACTGAAAAGCTAGAAAATGAGCTACTTTCGAAAAAATAGATCTATGAAATTAGACATTATTTTCCACGATTTTGTGTGGAAGTAGATAATTACCATAACAACATAACCAGAGAATGATTAAAACAAAATCTTTGCATTGTTACAAGAAAGATACAATATCCCACTGGATCCTGTTCTATTCAACTGTAATCCAAAAATGACATGGCTTTCGATGGAACTTAGCAAGAAGGGTCTCGGGTCTGATTGCTCATCAAGGTTCGATCCCAGCCCAGGTGGCGGTCGTGTGGGAGGCAACCAATCCATGTGTCTCTCTCACATTCATGTTTCTCTCTCTCCCTCCCCTCCACTCTATCTGAAAATGAGTGGAAAAATATCCTCGGGTGAGGATTAACAAAAAAAAAGTTTGACTCAATAAAAAATATAGAGAAAATTGTGATTCTTATAAGACTTTGTATTTCCACATAAATTTTAGAACCAAGTTGTCAATTTCTACCAAAAAAAAAAAAAAAAAAAAAAAAAAACAACAACAAAAAACCCTCTGGGGCCATATTCAATCTATATATTATTTTGGAAAAAACTAGCATCTTAACAATACTGAATCTCCCATCTTAGAATATGGTATCTCCATTTATTTAGGTCTCCTTTAAATTTTATCAGAAATGTTTTATAATTTTCAGTGTATAGGTCTTGTACTTCATTTAAATATATTATCTTATGGTTTTGATAATATTGTAAATACCATTGCTTTTCATTTCATTTCAAATTATTTCTTAGTGTATAGAAGTAAAATTGATATTTTCATAATGACCTTGTATCCCGAGGCCTTCCTTGATAAATTCAACAGGTTTTTATTAAGTTCAAAAAATATTTTTAGATTCCTTAGGATTGTCACAATCATGCTATTTACAAATAGAGATAATTTAGTTACTTTGTCCTTTCCAATATGTAATCTTTTAAATTTTATTTTTAGTTAATCTTATTGCATTGGCTAGGATCTCTGGTACAATGTTAAACAGAATTAGTGAGAGTGCACACCCATGCCTTCTTCCTGATTTAGGAGAAAAGCATTCATTCCTCATACTGTTAGTGGAAGGTTTTTCATAGATGTCCTTTTTCAGATTAAGGAAGATGCTTCTACTCCTAGTTTTGCAGAGAGTTTTGATCATTACTAGGTGCTGAATTTTGTTATATGCTGTTTCTGAGTCTAGTGAGATAATCACATGATGTTTTTCCCTTTATTCCATTAATGTCGACTGATTTTTTTAATGTTAAAGTATACTTGCATACCTGGAATAAATTCAACTTGGTAAAGATGTATCATTATCTCTATATATCACTGTATTCTACGCCTAATTGTGGGTTAAATATTTTCATGTATATGATCATGGGGGATATCAATGTGTAATTTTTTTTATAGTGCCCTTATCATGACTTGGTATTAAAGTTGTACAGATTCCTGCCCTGGTCAGGTAGCTTAGTTGGTTAGAGCATCGTACCAATATGCCATGGTTGTGGGTTTGAAGAAGCAACCAATGAATGCATAAATAAGTGGAACAACAAATTGATGTTTCTGTTTCTCCCCCACCCTCCTCCGTTTCTCTCCCTCTCTCTCAAATCAATAAATAAAAATAAAAATAAAATAAAGTTATGCAGATTCCAGAGAATCACTTGGGAAGTGTTATCTCTAACTCTACTTTCTGTATTTGCTTAAGATTAGTATTATTTCTTCCTGAACACTTTGAAGGAATTTATTAGTAATATCATCTGCATCTGGAATTTTCTTCATGGGACAACTTTCAATTATAAATTCAATTAATTTAACAAATACAGTTATTTCTATTTTCCATTTCTTCTTGTATCAGTTTTAGTAGATCTTATCTTACTAAATAAGAAATTTGTCCACTTCATCTAAAATGATTTTCTTTGTCTCTTACTGCTTCTCAAGTCCCATAGTAACAATTCCTGCACTTAGGTCTTTTCGTTTCTACTTCACTTAACTAAACTATATCCATCTCTCTGGGCCTCCTTTCTTGACATATTTGCTAAACGACATTTTTTCTTCTTCTGTTAGCTCTTTAGCACTTACTAATTTAATCTTGTACTGCCTTGTATTTTTCATTGTTTAATTAGTTTATTTTATCTCTGAAAATAAATTATAGGATCCATGAAGGCAGAAATTGTATCTTAAACTTCACTGTTCCGTTCCCATAGCATCTAGCATAGTTTTAACATTAAATAAATATTTATGAGATTACTGATTTGTTTACTCTTTCAATTAGTTTAACCATCTCTTGTGGATGAGCTTGGAGTACATTATAGTGCCAGAAAGCATGGAAGTGTTAAAAATAAGAATAAAAATACAAACTAAGAGTGGGTATGTCCAAAGGCAGAGCAGCCAACCTAAAAGAGCTCCCAGTGGCCACAACTGAAATGATTTGAGTAACAAAACAAATAATAATTTTATACCATATAACCCAAACAATAAATATCCATGAGTCCATAATAATATAAATAAATGATTGAATAAATAAATGGGAAAGAAGAGACATATCTTCCTTATAGAATTCCAAATAAAAAATGAAAAAGGAGAGAAATAGAAAATAATGAGAGCCCTGGCCTGGTGGCTTAGTTGGGTGGAGCATTGTCCTGTACACCAAAAGGCTGTGGGGTCAACCCACATACCTAGGTTGTAGGTTCGATCCCCAGTCAGGGTATGTACTAGAGGAAACCGATCAATTATTTCTCTCTTACACTGATGTTTCTCTCTCTCTCTCTCTCTCTCTCTCTCTCTCTCAAATCAATTAAACATATCCTCAGATGAGGATTAAACATAATAATAATAATAGTAATAACAATAAGACCTAGTAGTAATTGCTACATGCAAGATCCAATGATAAATATTAAAATTAGTGGCCAAAAATTTCAGGAAGAGTTAAATAGCCTCAAAGTAGCCCTCTAAAATATTTATTAAATACTCTGGTAGTTTTAACATATATCCAAAATTCTTTCACCCTCTTCATTCCAGAAGATGTAACTTAACTCTCCCCTTGACCATGTGCTAGACTTATTGACTTGCTTGAAATAAATGTAACAAAGAAAAAGAAAACAGCACCTGAAGAAACCTGGCAGCTATCACCCTAATCAAGTCATCCAAGTTAACAGCATCCTAAAAGTCATGTTACATCATATACCTTTTATACGAGGAAAAGGGGACTTTACTCTCTGTGGTATTTTTCTCTAGAATCCAAAACCCTCATCAATCCTTAACAAAACATCAAAAAGAAACCTGAGTGCTAGTCTATAAAATATCTGACTAGTACTCTTCAAGCTGCCAAGGTCATGAAAGAAGGAAAAACTGTGACACTATCACAGATTGGAAAAACTAAGGGGATATGATCCCTGTGACATCCTAGACTGGACCCTGGAACAGAAAAAAGAGAAAAACAGAACTGAAAACTGGTGAAGTCTGGATAAAGTATGGTGTACAGAGAATTGTCCTGTACCAATGTTAATTTCTTAGTTTTGATAAATGTACCATAGTTATGGAGCCATGGTACCACAAATACCCTTAAGGGAAGCTGGGTGAAGGATACACAGAAACTCTCTGTATTGTCTTGGTAAATCTAAAATTATTTCAAAGTTAGAAGGTCTGAAAATTAAAAACAATCTATTATATCATTTCATACACTTAGGTTTGGATTTAGTGGTAGTGTGTGTTCCTTGTGTTTATATTTATAATTGAACATATGTTCCCTTTTGTGATATATAGTCTAGAGCAGTTTGGATTTATAATTAAACATAAACTAGTTTTATGAAATAAGCTAAACAAGAGCAATTTATTAGTAACATTATAATTTATTAGTAATATTACTTACTAATAGCCATGTTAGTAATAGCTATAATAACTATTTCCAAGAAGACACAGGGTACCATAAAGGAAGTAAATAATAAAGGTCAATATCCATAATCACTCTTGCTTTAAAATTAATGGAAATAACACTGACTCTCTAAGAAAATAAATGAGGAAATGAAACAAAGCTATCCTTTATTGAAGCTGTACCAAATATTTCACATTGTAACTTCTCAAGCAACTGTAAGAAGACATGAGATTTATACTGGTTCTAGATGTTTCCAGCTCAAGATGGCAAACAGATTTCATCAGTTTATCCCATGCATTCTCAAGTTCCCATTAACATTAAAGTCAAGAAGGCAAGTGGTCATAAATCTATGATAACAAAGAAAATGGGAATGGATGAAATATTTCAGCAAAATTCTAGATAATAGAATTGAACAGAAGACTGATAAAGCTATAACTTGGATACATGTAAGAAAGGAGGATGATCAAAAGAATACAGAACTTGGAGAACCCTGCTGGGAAACACTGCAAAAAGTAAGATACTGGGCTATCATCTCTATCATACTGAGTTCTCACTCAAATTTTCATTCTTAAATATATTTGGATAATGACTATTGACAGAAATTTGAATAAAGTTGGAAAGATTAAAAAAATTATACAATAAGCAAACAAACAAAAATGACCATTGAGGAAACCTGAATAATTTGGGGAACAGACAGGAACTTTAAAAACTCTAAAAACCAAGAACAGAATTATACATAAAAGGAACAATCAGAGAATAAGAAAGAGTATTAGAATATTAACAGCATAAAGTCAAAAAAAATTTTAACCAACATAAGAAACTAGTTTTGAATAAGTCTCCCAAAATTTAAAGCAGAACATTGAGAGAAAAATGGAAAACATAAGAGAAAAGATGTACAGAATCCAACTAGGAGGCCCAGCTACTAAAATTCCTAAAGAGAATTCCCAAAGGAAAAAAAAAAAAAAAAAAAAAAAACCAGAGGAGAAAGAATAATCAGATAAATCATTTAAAAGGAATTCCCACAACTAAAGGTCACAAGTTTTCAGAATGAAAGGGTTCATTAAGAGGCCCATCAACAGGGCCCATCAAGAAAAGAACCATAACTAGAAATGTTTTAGTAAGAAATTCTAAAAATAAGTTTCTATAAATTGAAAGAAGAAAAAGCAACATTCAAAGGGACAAGAATCCAATTTCTTATCAGCAATACTGGATGCTAAAAATAGGGCAATGTCGCCAAAATAACTAAAGAAAGTTATTTCTAATCTATAATTCTTGATTTAGCCAAAACATTAATCAAGTCATTTTCCAGTATTAGAAATTCAGAATATTTACCTCCGACATGCCCTGTATTTGACAATTCCTGAGGATATGTTTCAGCAGCACATGGAAATAAAGTGAGAATGAGGAGGACATGGGTCCAGGTAAGATCAGTGCCTAGATAACAGTGATTCCAGCCTGGAACAGGGGGGTGGGAGGGTAATCCAGAAAAAGAAGGAATTTCAAAGATTTCATTCTATCTCCTGAGAATTTGAAGGTACATGAGGTACCATAAAGGTAGATGATGCAAAGAAAAATAAAAGCGATTAGGAACTCTAGGAAACATAAAAAACTATACAAAATATGTCAGTGTAATCATATATATTACTTTGGTCAGCAGTGAATGATAATTACATATTCATAATACTTTATTGATTTTTTACCTCTAGAATCAACCTAAGACAAAACATTAAAGTCTTAATATGGTTAAAAAACAAATATAAAGGATATCAACCTTAATAATATAAAATTAAAAGCACAAATGAGAGTACTAGAAGGTATTAAAGGGAGAAGAAATTACGGAAACGATAATATTCTCATCTTACAAAGTAAGGAATCATTAAATACTATGTATAGTTAATAAGAGTGCTATAGGAATAAGTGTGTTGTTTAAAGGCCCATAGGTAACAAGGGAAGAACTAAAAAGTGAGTATGTATTGGGAGTGGGGAAGCTTAGTACCAAATAAGCTAGATTCTTATCTGTCATAATAAGTCAACAGATAATATCTAAATTTCACAAATCAGGAAATGGTAATCATATACACACAAACACACACATATACTTGACTCAGCCAATGTCACAAATATATTTAGAGCTATAAGGGCACTAGCAAAGTATAAACACAGAGACAAAAGAATTATCAGCTTTTCTCCGCAATATACCTAGGGGCGAGATCCAGGACTATAGCTTTTCATCATAAGCCTACTGTACTTTTTCAATTTATTGATAAAATAAATGTGAAATATTTATTAACATTTTTTAAATATCTATTTGGAAATCACCCACTTCAGGGATATTAGTTGTTAAAGAATTTGTTTTTAATGTGGTTAAAATATTTGTGAAAAATATATGAGGTAAGTAAATGCCTGTCCTTCACGACTCTCCATGAAAGGACCTAACACAGATCACGGGAAGGGGCAAACGGTCTCCTTTGCTCACTAACACAGCAATGGGACACTGCCTAAACGAGCCATCCAGAAATATCCTGAGTCTGTCACTTATTTCCTCTGCAATTTCCAATAAGCAAGATGACAAATGGCCCATCAGAATCAGGGTCTATGAGCCACATCCCCAATTTTCATTTCCAGGACACAATACCTCAACCATCAAACATGATATAGCTCAGATGACTTTAGGCCTAGAAGGACACCGCAGAATTTATGTCACTTGAAATTTGGGATGTGTCTGGCATGGCATGAAGTTGAAGTTTCCGGATATAATAACTATTCTGTGATATAGATTTGGAAAAAGTAAAAATGAAGGGAAGCCTTAAAAAAGAAACAAATGTCAAAATAAGAAAGATTGTAGAGCCTGTGGATGGTATTCCCATTCATCTTCAAATTTCCTCTGCTTTGTGTTTAAACATTTCAAATGAAGAGTTTTCCTAATGTCATTCGATATAGGCCAATATCTGAAATTCAATGGCAGACTTTAAATACTTCCCATCTTGTAGGAGCTTTAAAAATAAATGCTGGCTTGGTTTTCACAAGGAAAAGAAGAGTCAGGCTTTTTCCTCCCTTTCCTGAATGAGAATTTTCCAGCTGCTGCAAAGTTTCCAGGCACATGTTCTCAGGGTTGGGTAGTCCTACGTATAAATACTCCTTTTTAACAAAAATTAGGGCTTAGAAAGGTTCACAAGTAGTAACAAACTAGATCTCTGTTAGAAGTCACTATGGAAAGAGTTTATCTGTGTGTGTGTGTGTGTGTGTGTGTGTGTGTGTGTGTGTGTATAATAACAACCAAAAAAGGTAAATAACCTATAAATATTACAGGATCATCTTGCTGTGGATAAAATCAGTGCTTAAAGAGTCTCTTCGATCATGACAGTTAAGCTTTCCAAACCTTAGAATCAGGGAAGGACAAGATTTTGTTGCCTGGTCAGCCTGCACTGTTGTTTCTGATATATTCACATGCAGCAATGGTTGTTATTAACATTATAATTACTATGCAACCCTTTTAAGTAGATAAGTTCCATGAGAGCAAGGATATTGTCTCGTTTACTTCTGTATCCCATCATCTAGAAAAGGGTCTAACATACAATCAGTACTCAGTAAATTATTGTAAATAACTTTACTGTAAAGAGCAAAGGAGCAAGCACAGGTGAAAGTGCTTTGCAAATCCTAACACATTCTAAGAGTTTAGTTATCACTGTTGTCATTCCACACAGTCCAGTCCCTTGTTGGGGCTCTGGCAAAGTCATTGCCTGCATTTTGATTGCTAATACTGGCCTGTGTAATTCGTCTCACCTACAGGCAAGGCAGAGTGTGAAGTTTTTCAGAGTATTAACACTGGAACCCGGCTGCCTGAGTTCAGAGTCTGCCTCCAAGATGGACTGACAGGCAACATGACCTTGAGCAAGCTATTTAACCTTTTTATGCTGAGTCTGTTCGTCTATAAATTGGGAGATACTGCCTCACTTACGGCGATGTTGTGGGAATCAAGGGGGTCTGTGTGTTTTTTTTGTTTTTGTTTTTTTTTTTTACTAATGCCATACAAGTTTAAGGATATGTTTTACATTCCCAAATTCCTTAAGTTTCAACTTGATGCACTATTTGTCTACCTATTTATCTGCTTAAAGAGCCCAGTGGAGTCACAGCTCAGTAAGTTATATACTTTGAATGAAATATGGATGTTAGCTGAGGCATTTAATTACGGAGGCAGCTTCAGAGTCTATCCACTCTCGGCCTGTTTTTCCAAGCACATTGCTAAATGTGTTTTCTCTCTCATGAAGGCCTTTTAAAGTGACTTGGACATGACAAGCTTCTCTAAAGGTAAAACAGTGTAACTGTTAGTAAGAGTTGCTTTAGGAACATTCTTAGCGTTGGTAAGCAAGCGTATTTTCAGGTAACAATTTCATTCATAAAAGTTTAGTTTATGATTTTATGAAAAAAATGATATAGTTTGTGCAGTTATAGTTATATGCTGTCTTTGCTCCATTAGTATCGGAATCCAGATGTCAGTTTACTTCCCTGTAAACACAGCAGATTGCTGTGAAGTCTTCTGGAGACTTTAAAAGGAAAATTCCAAAACAAAACAACACACCACTTCTGA
This sequence comes from Tadarida brasiliensis, assembly GCA_030848825.1. Classification (NCBI taxonomy): domain Eukaryota; kingdom Metazoa; phylum Chordata; class Mammalia; order Chiroptera; family Molossidae; genus Tadarida; species Tadarida brasiliensis. Next base: position 84,894,639 of record CM061266.1, read on the forward strand.
ACCATATTCTGAGTGGTGAGTAAGAACTTCTCATTGACATTACTAAATTAGGTCAAGGGGTTCTCCTGGGGGTGGGGGGAGTAGTTTGCCAAATAAATTCTAAAATTCCCAAAATAAAGCATAAAGCAATGTGCCACTGCACTGATTGCTGTTTGCTCTTCTCTAGTGCTTTGGGAAATGTGGGGCCGCTGGCCTGCATCACTTCACCTCCTTGTAGGGGAAAAACTGGCAGCAGCAGCCACTTCAAAGCGTAATCATCTTGCAGGTTCACACTAAGAGATCCAGGAGGAGATCACCGGAAATTTTCTTTCCATTGGTGACCACGCTAATACCCCAGCGTAAAGCTTAGAAGTGTGTGTGTGTGTGTGTGTGTGTGTGTGTGTGTGCGTGTAAGTTCGTATTTATTTATGTATGTTATAATACATACACAATATACATATAGAAGGATGGTTGATTGATTTATACTTTTAAAAGATCAGGTTGAGTTTTTCTATTACTAGTTGGTCTAAAAATGGCTGTTCAGATTGAAACCATTACAGATAGTTCCACAAGAATCTTCCCAGAGTAACGGAGCTAATTCTAACCTGCTTTTCTTCTGACTGTATTATGTATTTCTAATTACACAATATTGTTTGAGGCTCTCACACCATTTTGCATATTTTCATCCAAAAATTCAAACCTGTTCCATCCTGAGAACAAAAGCTGGCAACAGGCACTCCAGTGATGAGTGAACAAGATGCAATGAAAAAGCAACATGCTGACATGAAAATGTCATGTGAGCTGCTGAATGGCACACAACTCCAAAGTTTACCGAAGTATTTTGAAACGCTTTGCCAACGAGCATATAATTGACTGAGAGTCTTGCCAGCACTGTTCTAGAGATGTCTAGCATACTACATAATACAGAAAATCATTTACAATAAAAAATAAATGTTAGAAATGTATTTTTGAGGGCTTTCAAAACCTGTGCAGCCCACCCCACCCCATTTTAGCAGGGAAATAACTGTGATATTATCAGCTTCATATGTTGATGTTCGTATTTTAATTGCTGCCTATCACTTGGATTTTTGCAAGTCAAATAAATCAGTCAATCAACCTGTACTTATTATAAGAACCAAAGAAGAATAAGTTTCCTGGCTCAAATTGTTACTAGTAAGATCCTGAATCATGGAGCCAGCATCTGCCATTCTTTATGAGTATTATATTCTTCCATCCATCCATCCACCCATCCATGTACCCATCTAGTCATCCATCCATCTATCCATTTTTCTAGCAAGTATTATTAGTCAAGTACCTAAGATGTGTCAAGCACTGTGCTGATTGTCAGAGACATAGTGATGCATAAAATGGAGTTTGTGCTATCATGGAATTTATGGGATAGCTGGGAAGACTCACAGTAAAGGGAATAATAATCATAATTTGTGCTAGGTGCCAGGGTAAAGAAAAAACAGCATGCTAAATGGGGAGTAGAGAGACAGATCATAAAAGATCCCTGAAAGAAATAGCATTAATCCTGAGGCCTTAAGAATAAGTAGTACTGGGTCCGAAAAAAATGAAGGGAGTTAGGGGCCAGAGGGAACAACAAAATTAAATAACCAGAGAAAGGGAGGGTGTGAGACATTAAAAACTCAGATGAGGAAGGGCTGGTGTGGAGAAATGGCTAAAAATAAGACTAGAGAGATGGGCACAAGTTGGGACTATTCCTATTTTTCTGAGATTCATTCTTTGCCCTTGATCCCTCTTCCTGATAGTTTATCATTTTAATAAATACTGAACAGGGTAACTCTAATAACACACCCTGAAGTAGTAATAAACAATGTAAGTAGTATTCCATTATTCTTAACACAAATCTCACCTAGCAACACAATGAATTATATATAACTAAACACAAGTAACCATCCATTTCCTCCACCAGGAAACTCTGGAGATCTTTTTAAATGGCAGGTCAAGCATTGTGACCACATCTCCATCTCTGATTTACATTTCCTTTATGAGACATATTAGAGTGAAGAAAAATAACACAACAATAATGACTACATTTGAAATCAGTAAATAAAAGAGAAAAATCACAAGTACTCCTTTATCTTCAAGTGAAAGTTCTCCCTTAGCTGTCTGTGTGATTACACAGTTTGAAAAATGAGTTTTCAAAGAAAAATATGAATCTTAACAATACAATTTTTCATTAATTCAGTATATAAACAATTAAATATTTTCACAGAAAACACCAAACTCTTTTAACTATGAAATCCATATATTAACGCAATGCTTGTCTGCACTCAGACACATTTGTACACACATTTGTATGTGTATCTATTTCTCTCTTAGCAGTGAGAGGAGCCGTAATAATTAGCATTTATCCTTGTGGGCTAAGCAGAGCAATAATATCTACTTTGTATTCATCTCCAGAGACACAGGCAATTTTTTATTTCAACCCTTTTTCTTGTTGGATTCTATTTAAATTAAAGTAGAATAAAATATACTTCAAACCAGTTTTATATATCCTAAATTTCCAATTGAGAGTTTAAAAATTTTTTTTTAGTTCTAAATATTTTGTTCCATCACAGCGAGTTCCTATGGGTAGCTAGCTGCTAAATTCCTAAATCAGAAGCAACTATAGTTCAGGAAAATGTTTATCTCTAGCACCAAATATATTTTTAATCTTAATACATTGTGAAATGTCTCTTCAATCCTTAATTATTTTCTACATCCTCTCTTCACTCTGGCAGGTGAGCTTGTAGCTGTAGCTCGACACGGGAGCTGAGAGAGAAGGTGACCGACCCTCCTCTGAGCTCTCCCACCCAAGTCCTGGGTCCGGGGCCACGCAGTCCTGTTCCAGTGAACACCTCCATACTCAGGTGTCTGAAACGACAGGCAGACATCTACTAGCAGGCACGTTTGGGCTTAATATGTACAACTTTCTTACAACCAGAGCAGTCTAATAATGGGATTGTTTGCCTTATGAAGTAGTAACTCCCTTTATCTATGTCTGCTGAGCACTGGAACATTGGCTGGGTAATCAATCAAGATGTCATAGGTGGATTCTATAAAGAAAAGCGGCCAGGAGTCCAGCCTCGATCACCCTCACCCTCCATCCACAATCCTAAAATAACCTTGTTATCAGGGCTGAGGCTTCCTGTTTGGCCAACTGTGGGTCCAGGCACCCTCATTTCTAAAAACAAGACCACTTAAAAATGGCTGGTTCAGCCCTGGCCGGTTTGGCTCAGTGGTTAGAGCGTCGGCCCACGGACCTGAGAATCCCGGGTTCGGTTCCCGCTAAGGGCACGTACCTTGGTTGCAGTTTGTCCCCGGCCCCAGCTGGGGTCGTATGGGTGGCAGCCAGTCGATGTGTCTCTTTCACATCAATGTTTCTCTCTCTCTTCCTCCCTCTCTCCCTCCCGCTCTATCTGAAGATAAATGCAAAAATTTCCTTGGGTGAGGATAAAAAAAAAAAAAATGGCTGGTTCACTGGTGCCTTTCAGGCACACATCGAATTTCATCGTTACAGCAATGCAATGATATCATTCCCAAATAAACGGATGTTCATAGCTTTAACTGACTTGTCTGAGGTCACACACCCAGGGAGTGGCAGGGCTGGGACCAGAATACATGTCTCCTGAGTCCCTGTGACTCACAGGCTCCAAAAGGGCAAAAGCTCCGGAAATGCCTCAAAAAGATCCTGGGACCAACTGCTTTAAAAAAAAAAAAAAATCACTATGGGTGATTTTTAAAATGCATATTCCTGGATCCCAGCCAAGAACTAGAAACTAGATTCTCAAAGGGTGGGGTCAACAATCTGCATTTTAATAAGCTCCCTAGGCAATTTTTATTCACAGTAATTAGAGAATTATCACTCTAAGTCTTTTCTTCTAGCTCTAAACTTCGGAGAATTCGGTCAGCTTTCATTAGGAACATCTCTGGGATTCTTTAAATTCATTGTTTGAGTGTCTTTCATGAACAGGCACTGCCCTGACCCTCCTGGCCTCACATTTTTTATTTAACAAATACTTACACAGTATTTACTACATGGAAGGCTCTGTTACTTGATTAAATTCTCACCACGACCTTGTGAGGTAGATCACATTGTTACAATGCCCATGTTCGGGACGAGGGAACATGCACAGAGGGGCCAGAGGGACTGGTCACAGGCAAGATGTGATCCTGGGCAGTCAGGCTGAGTTCATGCGTCAAGTTCATGTCGCCCACTACGCTAGACCTGCGGCTCCAAACCAAGGTTTGCAACCACCATGAGAAGGGCTGGATGTCCTCCTGCCCGTCCTGCTGTGCCTTCGCCTGTTCTGTTTCCTCTGCACACATGTCCTGAATGCCCCCGATCCCTTATTTACATGGTTAATCCCTCCTCCTCTGACAAAACCTGGACACTGTTGCTGGATGATCAAGATGAGTTCGCGTCTCTTCTTCTGCACGCCCAGGGCGCAGGGCACATGGCCCCATGGCACTCATTACACTTGGCTGTACCCACAGGGCCCATCCCAGCGTCCACAGGAGACTGTACACCCTAGGAGCACACATCAAGCATTATTTATGTTCTTCCCAGGTGTCTAGTGGTAAGCAGCAGCTCCGTAGATGCTTGAGGCACAAATGAATGGTTGGATACAACAAAGTAAGGAATGGTTATCTGCTTTATAATAGAATTTACCACTGGTTTCCAAACCCCTGCTTTCATTTACATATCATTAATTTCTGGACAGAAAAGCCTGGAGGGCAGAAAGTTAAAACTACTGCCAATTGGAGATCCATTCAAATTTCAGATAAAATATCTCTCAGATTATAATTTAAGTCAGTGGGAAATTCTCCACTGATCTATGAACATGTGAATCAGACACAAGGTTTTCCGGGACTCTTGCTGCATGAAGGGAGGTGTAAACATTAGAGCATGCTGGCTTCGGGACGAGAAAGTGCAGGCAGATGGGGGCTGTGCAGCCCGGCTGGTGAATTCAGTCCCTTCCTCTCCAGCTGGCAGAGCAAAACACCGAGAGGGCTCTGCGCTCTGGCCTCTGAGGGATCAAGTTCCCCTGCTCCGTAATGACCACTGAAGCCATCTGGAGAAAACAAAATTCTTTCATACAAGAACACAGGGAACAAGGGGGAAGCTGTAGTACTTTGGTTCTTTGGCTCCTGCTTCTAGAAAAGTCTAGTTGGTGTTTCATGTAACTTGTCTCCCAGTGGCCTAGTAAATCAAACAGGATCGTTGCGAAACGTTCTACAGAATCAGGGTAAGAATTTCTTGCATACCTAGAAAGCCACCCCAGTTGTAATTAAATGCTTCAAACAAGCAAAGCAGCCCAAACACAGAATACTAGCTTCCCCGTCTCGTGTAGCTTATTAAATTCTTGAGATTGTACACATGCTAAACAGTCTCACCAACATTTTTTTTCCTGTTAAAAAGAGATTTTGCCTTTTCCCTCACATCAAGGAAAGTATATCAAAGAAGTACAAAACAGACTTTGTGATGAGCACAAACAGACCGTATTCTTGTCTCCTTCTAAACAATAGTCTCAGACAAACACAGGGGAAAGCCATCGTGCTGATTCAGTGATGGGAACTCAGATTACCACACAAATAAGCAATGTGTTTCAGATCAAACAGGCTGCACTGTACCTCACAATTAGGTTTTATGATAGAAAATATGTTTACAAAGCTTGTAGCCTTGTGATTTAAGGAAAATGCCCTCACGTTTTAAGTCCCTAGAAGTTCAGGTGTGTGGAACCCATATTTTTTGAAGTAAAGCCCAGTCAATGACTTTGCCCAAACGTTCAGAAGGGAGTGCTGTCTGCCACGGTTGTAGGCTTGATCGACTCGTGTGGGCCAATTATCTCTGCTCTGCCCCATGGTCAAAGAACACACTATTATTTCTCTTCAAAAGGATCTGATGGGATGCAGGGAGCACTGAGACATGATCAAAAAGAGCATCTCTTGCCCTGGCCGGTTTGGCTCAGCAGTTAGAGCATCGGCCTGCGGTCCAGAGAGACCTGGGTTCGGTTCCCGCTAAGGGCATGTACCTCGGTTGCAGTTTGTCCCCGGCCCTGGTTGGTCGTGTGGGAGGCAGCCACTCGGCGTGTCCCTTTCACATCGATGTTTCTCTCTCTCTCTCTTCCTCTCCCCCCCAACCCCACTCTATCTGAACAAAAAAATGGAAAAATGTCCTCGGGTGAGGATAAAAAAAAAAAAAGAGCATCTCCAAAAACAAACAAAACCCATCTAAAGAATGCATTCCTTACCAAGAAGAACTATGAACCATATCAATAAAGTCCCCTCTCCTTTCCACACCTTCCCTGCCTGCCTTCATTCAGCCCATTCTCAGGAAGTGTGTTGTGGAACTGATCTGAGCCAACTGATTGTTCATTGATATCAGGTTCCTTGGGATAGATGACACCTGAGGGTCTCCTCTCTCACAATCCTGCTACCAAATTCTGCCACATATGCAAACATCTATTAGCAAGTAGGCATAAAACAGTTAGGTAACCAGTTCCACAAGAAGTCCCTCTCTGTTCTTTTCGGTGTTCCAACAGCATTTTGGATCAAAAGCTCAGTGCTGGTAGACCATGGTACTCTAACGCAGACTCAGTTAACTCTGTTAGTTTACAACAAATCTGCATATAAGATGGTCGAGAACTATAAATCTGAGGTCATATTCAAAAGGTGACTGGATTTCCAATATCTGGTTCACTAGAGTCTTACGTCTTATTCACGCAATGGTGAGAATCCACAAATCTTGAGCTCCTTTCATTTCACCACTGGGGGGCCGGGTTCCAAATCCTCCTTGTTGATCAGATACAAAGATTGCTGAAGCATTTATGCAACCATCTCACGAATCTTTCAAATACTAGCCAAACACCCTGAACTGCCTATTTTCTATAGGTACTTCAGATATTCGTTTGCCATCTTCGAAACGAATGTAGATTAACTCACATACAATACACACACCCCACAGTGTCTACACTGAAGAATTTAAAAGTAAACTATAGAAAATATAATCAAGTGGAATCTCCATTCATTTTAACATTCTCTCATTAAATTTAAGATTGAAATCAGTGATTCTAAGCAGAACATGACAAAACTCTGCCCTACCCAAGTCAAGAATCCTTGCCAAATCTTATTTCCTTTCCATAGTATCTGAAAGACTGGGGACCTAAAGAGAGCACGGTGGATTAGACGAAGAGCCATCTCCGCATGTTTACACTCCCTAGTGTGTCTGCCTCCCCACTGTGCTACGAATTTCCTGCATGAGCCTGGACCGCATCCTTCTTCTTGGTCCCAGAATCAAGCAGGGAACTTAGTCCATAGCAAATGATTTTTTAAAAGTTCACTAAATAATTGAATACATAAATGAACTCTACTTTAGAAATGCGAGTGCCTACTGACTGACTGTTCCAATGGCTTAGTGATCTGGTTTCATCACCATGGCCCTGGGCAATACCCGACCCTTTACTAACTCTCCCATAGTAGGTCAGACGCCAATCCTGGAGTCCCTTTCCCTAGCAACCTTTGCTAGAATATGCTTCACTGGCATTGTCCCTAACTGTTCCTTATATTCTCATAAGTTTAAGTCACCCTACACACACACACACACACACGCACACGCACACACACACAAGGTATTTTGATGTTCTAATTATCTTATTAATAACTTCTCTAAAGTAAAAGGCAAAGCTTTTTTAGATTTTCCTAACTCTATTTTATTTAAATTCTTAAAAATTCTCTGCTGTGGTTTGAATGTTGTGTTCCCCCCACCCCCAAATTCCTGTGTTGAAACCGAACGCCCAATGAGCTGACATGGGAAGGTGAGGCCTTTGGGCGGTGACCAGGTCATGGAGGGAAGCCCTCACACACGGGGTCAGTGCCCTTATAAAAGAGGCCCGAGAAGGATCCACTGCACCTCCTGCCCTGTGAGGTTGCAGGGAAAAGACACCAGGAAATGGACCCTCCCCAGACACAACTCTTACGGCACCTTGGTCTTAAACTTCCCAGCCCCCAGAACGTGAGAAATAAGATCCAGCTGTTCACACAGCACACGGCTTACGGCCGTTTTGTTACAGCAGCCCCAAGGGGCAAGACAGTTATTAACAAATACTGAATTATCTCCTACTATGTGGAAGAAACTAGGCTAGCTGGGTAGGGTCCAAAAATGATATGACATCATCTTTCTTTTCACAGGGCTTTTTACGCAGACGGAGAGACCCAGGAATTGTCCCCAAAAACAAAACCACCAGCAAATGAGCTACGCAGGATGCAGGACGAGGGCGGCTTTGCTGTGGTGGCCGCCGGCCAGGCAGAGTACAGGGCCTCTGAGGAGGAGGCAGCACTAAGACAGAAGGCGTGATGGAAGCACTTCGGGGCCGAGGAAGTGCCAACCAGCAGGTCTAGGCCTCGGGATGTTTTGCAACAACCCGAGCAGCAAAGACACCAGGGTCGGGATCAGCGGGCAGGCGGGGAGGAGGCAGGCACTGTGCCGAGAACCTGCATGTACCAGGAGTCGCGGCAGCAGGCTCACCTGGGCAGCAGCCGTCACCTGCACTGACCACTGCTCTTCAAAGTCAACCCTTTCAGAAACTCCTTCTCTTTAGACATAGGATAAAAAAACTGTGCTAACTTAAGCTGCTGGAAACTATTTGGGGTGGTATATGTTTACTGGATAAAAAAAGGGAAAAGTGATTTGGAAAAAGCAGGGTTGCTAAAACCACTACAAAGGAACCCCAAGTGGCCAGCAGCTTGCGCGCCACCTCAGAAGATGAGCAACGACAACGGGCCACACATGAAGGTGAAGGACACAGCTCCTAGCACGGCAGAGCTGCGTCCTTCTGCACAGTCTCCAGCCACATTTCACCGCAGAAGCCCAAGGGCCCCGTCCTTTAGAGATTTAGCTTTAAAGATCTAGCATGAGAATTCTAGACTCCTGTATTCATTTTCACGGACACATTATACGATATCAGCACAGTGCCATGAACTGTCATCAGAATGAAGCTCACATGACTTTCTCCAGTGCAGAAACCTACACTTTTCTTTATCCGCAGAGGATTTAGCATCATCTCTGCAAGTTCAACAGGAGATCTGCACTTTCAATAAAATGATATTACTTCAGAGAGTTGAAGTGTAGAGACTGCACCTACTGATTACACCACAAACAGAATGCAGTCGTTCCCTTCCCTCGCCATTCTCAGACGAGGTGAGAGAAAGGGAGGGAGCACCAATGGTTACCGGAGTTCACTTCTGTAATCTGGGAGGCAGGTGTGATCATCTTCACTTTATAGGTGATGAAGTGAGACTAGAAGAGTAATTTGTCCGAGGCCACAAAGCTCACAAATGGTAGAGCTGGGGCTCAAACCCTGACTTGAGTTCAAAACCTCTCTTGTCCCTGTACACAAGAGAACAGGGGCCAGACACCTCCCGATGTTCTGTGGAGGACGGGAGAGCAGGCAAGAAAGGGGTGCAGTGTGTGAGGGGGCTGCCACCTCCCTAGCCCTGAGCAGAGTGCGCTGGGACAAACACACTCATGACAGCCGGAATGGCCAGAAGAGGCCTAACGAGGCTTAGCTGAGTGGAAGGGGAGAGACACCCGGAGTCCAGTGAATCAAAAAAGTGTGCTTGGCCATATGGCTGTACTTACGGCTATCAGATGCTATGTTTTTAAGAATAAAATCTGATGTCAAATATCTCACTGTGAAGAAACATAACTGTGTCTCTGGATGATCTGGCTGCTGACATTAGCTCGGGCCGGCAGCGTGCAGAGAAGGGGGCTCTCCACCAGGAGACCCCGCTGTTCACTCCGTCGCCCTGCTCACGGATCCCCAGTCATGCACACAGCCGTACACTGACTGGCATGGGAGATGTACTTATGTAAGATTCCTGTCCTTAAGGAACCACAAACTGTGGGGAAAACTGACAAACAACAAGGATTCCAATGTACAGTCAAACGCAGAATGTCCACGATCAACAACAACTGCCTTGGGGATCCAGGGAAGGGAGGAACACAGCCTCCCAGGCTGTCAGGGTCCCTCCCAGACACCCCCTCACCACTCCCCCCAGTCCAGACAAAAGCAGAAAGAAACAAACGAGTAGGGCCACACTCTAACCTCGGTCATCCCGCACATCTGGGCCACACGATTCCTTCTAACATGGCTAAGGCGGGGGTAGGGGGTAAGCTCCTATGTAGTAACTAGGAATTTGCCAGAAACTTTGCCAGAAACAGTTTTCCTTAACATGGCGATGCAAAACAGGTCACTATTCTCCAAACAAAAGAATAACGTGCTCTGGCCCAACGCTCTCATTTAGAACCGTGTGAAAAAGTGAACATACTTTGACTCTCGTCCAGACCCTTTGCATGAGGTACACTAGCCTCTTGTGTGTGGACACAGGCTTTTTTTCTATAATAAGAGAACAATTAAATTCTATATTTCATAGGTACACTATGACAGACATAAATCGATACACTCCAATGTTTTACTGACATGGCCGACTGGGTAGTAAACACTGAGCACCCATTCAGAAGGAGACAGCCACACGAGCAGACACGCCTGGGTACCCGAGGGATGCCGCGTGCTGGCAGGACACCGCAGTCCCTGTGGAGAGAAGCCAGCCATCAGGCTTGCCCCCAAGACTGACGCCAGAGGCCCTTCCCGTCCGCTCAACAACAACTGATCCTGGGCCAGTACTCAGCTCCCACAAGAGGGGCTGTGCCCAAATTCTCTTTCCCATGAGACCAGTGACTAACCTCACCCCCACAAGGAAGGCCACAAAGTCCCCCCATACCCCATACAGCTTGCACACAAGTCAAGTCCTTTGGTGCCAAAGTTGTCCTTTGTCCCTGAGCCCTACAAGGCCACCCTCAGGTCCTTCCTCCTCCCCAGGAAGCACAACAGAGAGCAGGGAGGGTGGAAACAGCCACTGCAAGGGAGGGAGAGGGGTTAAGCACACCAACAGCCCCCCTGGCCGGCACCGAAAGACACTGTGCCCTAAAAGGCCACTGCTGGGAGCAAACAGGACTAGAAGTTCCACTGTCAAGACTGAAAACATAAATTTTGCAACGCTGCATTTATATGGTATTTTAATCACTTATTTGTAAACCTAACCCCTCTCCTTGATGAGAGCTCCCCAAGGCCCGGGCTGTGCCCTCAAGGCCGAGCTCAGTGTTCAGCAGAGAAAGCGGGCTCATTACATGCTTGCTGGGAACACCAAAACCGAATGCTGCAAGGCAAGACAGTTGCCCCAAAGGGAAACTTGAGTTTTAAAGCTGATGTGACATTTAGGTATTTATAAGACACCATGGAGACTGAGTTGTATAGAGTCATGAGTAGAATCGAATTCTAAGTATCTGACGATTTATTTGTGGACATCAAAGCGGGTCCCCCTTCTGAGAGGTCAGAGGCTGACGCTCATTGATAAAGACCTCTCAGTCACATCCATGCGTGAAGTACGAGGAAAAGCTCCATTTAAAAATACGGTAATTGAAAAAAAGTGAATTTTGTAATAATGAGATTCAGATAATTCAATATTTTTACTACTGAACCACAGAGGTCTAGATTATTAGGGAATAGCAGTTGCTTTGAATTAAATACCACTCTGGGTAAGCCAGTATTGGCTTAATGAGTTTTTGTGTATTGGGCTTAATAAAAAATTGTATTAGTCATTTCACACAAATATGGTAGAGTTGATGAATTACTCATAATGAAGGAAAATAACCCTTAATCCATTTTAATAATTCCCTTATTTCAAAATATAAAAATTTATCTTTAAGCACACAAAATCCTAGATAATGATATAGGCCCAGAGAAATGCAGTGATTTGCCAAAGTCACAGCGCTAATCAGGGATGAGGTAAGATGGGAGTCTGGTCTCAGGACTCCTTGTCTCCCTCCACTCGCTCCACTTCCGCGGTTTTCAAGCAGCTCTGCAGAGCCCACCCGGCACCGGAGGGGGCTCGAGGGCAGCGACCACTGCTGGTCTCATGCCTTCTTCGCAAGGAGACCCACTGGACGCTGGTGCCCTGGGATCCAGATTTGTGGATCTTGTGGCGTCAAAAAAACTACGACATACAATTACCATTGTGTCACAAAGAAGGGATATTTTAACACTGAAAACTTTTAGAGGGACAGAGTCTCATAATAAATGGAGATTCGTGATAAACTATAATACTGTCCTACATTTTCCTCACCTCACTATGGATCACGGGAAAATGCAAACGTGGAAGGCACTGTTCTGCAGACCTCCACTGGGGAAAGCAATGGTTTCGTGGGAAGAACACAGAATTTAGGTCTCAGCCACATCACAGGGGCAGGACATCCTCGAGTGAGTCATTTTGATTCTATCTGGGTTTTATCCATGAAGTTCAATAATAATTCCTGACCCACCCCCTAAGAGGGTTGTTCCTGCACACACACACACACACACACACACACACACCCCTAGTTTGGTTACCCTTAAAGCGTGGCCTCAGGACCACCTGCATCAGAATCATCTGACATCCTATTTAAAAACCCCACCCTGGACGAGGCTCTCAAGAAATGAGGTTACAAGGCAGGAAACCTGGGATCTTATTTTAAATGATGGTTTACAATATCTGCTCTAGTTGCTGGTGGTAAGATTGCAAGGAAAAAAATCTTTTGAAAATCTGCAATGGCTATAAAAGTGGAAAAGGGGAGAATGGGAAGAGGAGGAAAAGAGCAAGGACTAGAATAAAGAGAACAGCACGTACCTCACAGTCTGTTTTTCATTTGACAAACAAGGTTTGTGGACAAGATGAGTGACTTTTTAACCCTACTCTCAGCAGTTAAACTATCATCAAGCAAAGTATTTCCGCAAATGCAGGGCTGCTCTGGTAAACGTGCCTGGGAGCTGTGTCCCTTCCACCCTCCTCTTAGACACGCCCACCTGCAGGCACCCTCTGAGGTCCCCTACACTGGAAGAGGAAAACCACACTCCTCATCTCTGAGGTATCACTCTGGCTTCACAGAAGGTTCGACTGCAATTAGCAAAGAAAAGGCAGCCACTCAATCACCACATTCTCCTTTTTTTATCCTCATTGGATGACACAGTCATTGATTTCGGGGGGGTGGGGGAGAGAAACATTGATGTGAGAGAGAAACATCAATGGGTCGCCTCCCGTACCTGCCTAAATAACCTGGGGACTGACCCACATCCTAGGTACGTGCCCTGATAGGAATCGAACCCGTGACCTTTTGGTACACAGGATGATGCTCAAACAACTGAGCCACAGCAGCCGGGGCCAGATTCCCCTTCTTGACAAGGGATTCACATGCAGGTGAAGTGGCAGGACCCACCCCAAATACAATCAATGAGAAGATACTACCCTTCACTTATTAATTACACACATTGGTATAATTAAAATTAAATATGTATCAAAAGTTCAATTTCACAGAGAAGTTTTCTATATGTATTACCGTAATTTTAAATGTATACTGAATAGGTCTATGGAACGCATCCTTCACCAGTCACCTCGAGTAAACAAACGCGCGCGGCTGGGCGTGGCTCAGGCACGCTGGGCGTTGGCCCTCCCGTTACACCTGCTGCAGGAAGTCATGCTGCACGACAGACCAGTCACCTCGCGTGGCGCTGCGTGATCCCGTGCTCACCATTTGCTGAACACTGACTTTGGATTTAAGTATGTAGACTATAGTTGTAGATATGTACCGTTTATTTATGTAGGCCAAATTACTACAGTGTTTTATCCAACATATGGCCTATTCGCTAGAAATGTGTTAAAAATAACAGTGATTTAATAACAGAAAAATAACCTGTTAATTTAATTATAAGCAAATCGTGGTTAAAAGCGTTTTACAATGAACAAGGTGTTAATTTTCACATATGACATACAGACTAGAAATTTTGTCCATTAAATCTGAAGTCCGTTAAATCGAGGTCTGGGAGGCCAGAAGTCCTCAACCATTTTTTAATCCATTTCTGTTCTTCACTGAAGGCTGAGCTTCTAACCACGTGCGTCGTCTCCTGCCTCCCAAGTCCTATGGAGTCTGTCTCTTCCTTTCCATCCCCTATGGCTGCAGCCGCACTATAATTTTCTGGAAACTCTCTGAGCCACTCAACTGCCTTCCTCACACTGCCCCAGCCTTCAGACGCTTTCAGTTCACAGCAAGCTTTTCTAACTCACTGTTTTGTTAGTGACATCTGAAAATCCATAGTCTTCACAGAGACACATTAACGGCCCACATCTCCTAGCTCCTTTTATTGACAAGTGTTTGTCTAATGCTCTTTTTGAATCATTAGGACACCAACCTCTTGTTCCCTACCCTGGACATGTCTTCCTCTCTGGGTCTGCATCTCGGTGAACAGCGAATTCCACTATTCACCTAGGTGTTGAGGTCAAATTTGGGGGTTCACCCTTGATACATTTGCTCACCGCACATCTTATGTAGCCCAAGTTGTGCCATAGCCATGAAATGCATTCACTTTCCCCCTTGCTCAGCTCACTCTGCTCCAGCTATGTGGACTCCTTGCTGTCCGCAAACATATCAAGCGCATTCCAGTTTCCGGGCCTTTGCACATGCTGGTTTCTCCACCTGGAATACTCCCCACCCAGATATCAGAACAGATATATCCCTCCTTTCATTCAGGTTTCAAGGAGGTCTTACCTGATTGCCCTACTTACAACAGTGCTTCCATTTCTCTCTTTACCCTGCTTTACTATTTTTTTCATAACATCACCACCTGAAATTCCGTTATACATGCATTAGATGATATGTTTATTATCTGGTTCTGCTCTTGTAAGTTATTCAGCAACATAAGGTCTGAATAATTTTGTTTTTGACCCAGTATCCCAGGTGTCAAGAATCATAAAAAGGCACTGAGATGGTACTTGATAAATATGAGGCAAGAAGGAAGAAAGAGAGGGAGAGGGAAGGAGGTGGGTGGCAAGGAGGGAAGAAGAAAAAATTTGACTTTGTTCTTTTTTTTTTCTTCTTCTTTTTAAAGTGGGAGGGAGCCCTGGCCGGTTTGGCTCAGCGGTTAGAGCGTCGGCCTGCGGTCCAGAGAGACCCGGGTTCGGTTCCCGCTAAGGGCATGTACCTCGGTTGCAGTTTGTCCCCGGCCCTTGTTGGTCGTGCGGGTGGCAGCCACTCGATGTGTCCCTTTCACGTCGATGTTTCTCTCCCTCTCTCTCTCTCTCTCTCTCTTCCTCTCTCTCCCTCCCACTCTATCTGAACAAAAAAAAAGAAAAAAAGAAAAAATGTCCTCGGGTGAGGATAAAATAAATAAATAAATAAAAATAAAGTGGGAGGGAAAGAGAGGGAGGAAGAGAGAGAGAGAAACATCGATGTGAGAGAGACACATCGAGTGGTTGCCATCCATACAACCCCAACCTGGGCCAGGAACAAACTGCAACTGAGGTACGTGCCCTTAGCGGGAACCAAACCCAGGACTCTCTGGTCCGCGGGCCGACGCTAAGCCAAACCAGCCAGGGCTTGACTTTGTTCTTAAAGCCCTATTTCATCAACTACCCTTTCTCATTTAATGTCAAATAGTGTATATTGATAATTTTTTACTGTACTAAAATACATATAACATAAAATTTACCATTTCCATTATTTTCAACTGTATAATTCAGTGGCATTAAGTACATTCACATTGTTATGCAACTATCACCACCCTCTATCTCCAGAATTCTTCTCATTTTGCAAAACTAAAAGTCTGTACCCATTAAACAAAAACTCCCTGTTTCTCCAACCTCTGGTCCCTGGAAACCCCCATTCTACTTCTATTTCGATGACTGTCACTAGTCCAGCTACCTCATGTAAATGGAATTACATTGTTGTGTTCTGTGACTGGCCTATTTCACTCAGCACAATGTCCTCAAGGTTTATACATGTTGCAGCATGTCAGAATTTCCTTTCTTTTAAAAGCTAAATAATATTTCATTGTGTGTATATATCACATGTTTTCCTATTAATCCATTGATGGACCCATGGGTTACTTTCACCTTTTGGCTATTGTAAATAATGCTGCTATTAACATGGGTGTCCAAAGGTCTCTTTGAGACCCTGCTTTTAATTCCCTTGGGGATATACCCAAAAGTGGAATTGCTGGATCATAAGGTAATTCTATTTTTACTGTTTTTGAGGAACCGACATACTGTTTTTCCACAGCAGCTGAATCATTTTATACCCCTACCAGCAGTCCACACGTGTTCCAATTTCTCTACATCCTCATCAAAACATTGTTATTTTTATACTAGCCATCCTAAGGGGCATGAGGAGATATCTCACTGTGGCTTAGATCTGCATTTCCCTAATGATCAGTGCTGTTGAGCAACTTTTCATACATCTGTTGACCATCTGAATGCCTTCTTTGGAGAAATGTCTACTCAAGTTCTTTGCCCATTTTTTAAATTGAGTTGTTTGGTTTGTTGTTGTTGAGTTACAGAAGTTCTCCATATATACTGGATATTAATCCCTTGTCAGATATATGATTTGCAAATATTTTCTTCCATTCAGTGGGTTGCTAAAAAATGTATTTTTAATTCCTGCCCATAATTTATTTTGGATGACGTACTCCTAGAGAAGAGAGAGCGTGCCTGTTGGTTTGATCCATGCAATTCGTAGCAAATAATGCTCTGCGCAGGCTTGGTGCCTACAGTTTTCTGAGGATGATGATGGAACAATGTAGGATCCTACATGGTATCACTTTTTCAATAGCGGCTGACAAATGGAAGTACAGCTGTTAATTAAAAGCACATAATGTTGCTGATTATGAATAAAATGTCCCAGCTCACTAGAGCACAGTTCCTGTGGCATTAGTAGAGAATTAACTAGCTCTATTAAGGATTTTGAGGACTAGCCACTTTTTATCATCCTTTAATTAAAACTTCTACATCTTATACTTGAAAGCCTATTTTTCTCACCCATTATTTTCATTCTTTATTCTAGCCTTGAAAATCCAGGATGAGAAATTTTAAAAGCACAAATGTTTCTAAATAAGCTTTTCTTACTCTGTAAAAATAAAAAGACATGGTTTTCTAAAATTTAAAAAAAAAAAAAAGATTATAATGTTCTTTGAATTAGAAGGCCAAGAAAAAGAAAAGCAGTAGTGAGCAGAACACTTTGGATTTAAAGTTCTTTTATAATCTACAATATACATTTATATGAATACATTATTTCTTTCTACCACCCTACTCACACTAACTGAGAAATACCATAGTCCAGGGTACCAGTTTAAGTCCTGAAGTGGAAAATCATCCAGTTATAGCACAATTTACTTCACTTTCTTCTTAATTTGGAATAGTTATTTGCTCGGAAGTACCTGGCACAGTAAGACGTAACCTCTCTCAACCTTGGTTACCTTCTTCCCCCAAAGACCCACACATGAGCACCTCACATGGTAACACTCAATAAAAGTTTGTTAAATAGCCCGGCCAGTGTGGCTCAGTGTGACCCATGCACCAAGAGGTTGTCGGTTCGATTCCTGGTCAGGGCACATGCCCAGGTTGTGGGCCCGATGCCCAGGTTGTGGGCCCGATGCCCAGTGGGGGGCATGCAGGAGGCGGCCAACAGATGTCTCTCTCATCGATGTTTCTATCTCTCTCTCCTTTTCCCTTCCTCTCTCTCTAAAATCAATTAAGAAAAAAAAAGTTTGTTAAATAAACTATTAATTTAAATCACATTGGCTAGGGTTTGTTGGGCATTATGTGCCAGGCTATGTGCTTCAGTCATGACATCACAACGCTAGAGTGGACTGTTGTCCTTCATGCCCACTATATTTCACTACACTCACTTCCACACTTCTCCCTATAAGCCCCCAGTTCGACCTTTCTCTCCTCTGAAACTTCTACTGTATGCTACCTTAAGGAAAGGAGCACTTACTTGGTGTTTCTTATATTGATTGTGGGACCCCATATTTCTAAATCTGTTTATACAAGTAGAGTTTATTGTGTAGCTAATTTCAGCCCATATAAAAAGAAATAAAAAAATAACGTATTTTTTGCTTCGTTGTCTGTCACTGAATTTAGCCTGACACATCCAGCAAGAAGGAAAAGCCAGTATTGTGATGTGATAAAGAATCCGAATAATAGAAAGCAATAAGAGAGTTAACTTTCTACACCAGAATCAGTACTTGTTTGATTAGAGAGACACACCTGTGCCCTGGCCGGTGTGGCTCAGTTGGCTAGGTGCCATTCCATGCACCAAAAGTTGCTGCTTCGATTCCCGGTCAGGGCACGAGCCAGGGATTCGGGCTCACTCCCAGACAGGAGGTGTGCAGGAGGCAGCCGACCCATGTTCTGCTCTCACATCAATTTTCTCTCTCTCTCTCTCCCTTCCTTTCCTTCTCTAAAAAAATTACATATATATATATATATATATATCTGAATTTTTCTTTTCTGTTTATGCTGTTTTAGTCTCATTAAGTCTATGTTTCTGCTTTCTTCTAAATATTGTTTTCCATATTTCAAACATATAATTAAGTAAAAACAATGCTAAGTGAGATGATATACTGTTTGGAAAACAATAATATGATATAATCAAATTTTCACTCTAATTTTCCAAAAGGGTTTCCTTTGGGGTAAAACTTTTAAAGCTTGATTTCAGCTCAAAGCTGAAGTTTCTGATTCACTTGTATTTGGAGGAGAGTCAACTCAACCTTTTCTCTGTTGATCGTATGCATTTGTTTCCCATAAAAATAGATCAAGGCTTAATCTGCTTTTCGTTGATGCAGCCTCTCAGAGACTTCAGGACCATTCTCCTTTTGAATTCTTGGTCACGTAACGTCACTACTTAGGTCATGTAAATAGTACAAAAGGCTGAAATGATATTCTTGCTCAGTCTTCCAGTCTTAACCCTGTACAATGCATCCCTTAGTACACATCCTTTCTATACATAGCACTATTGTCTATTACAGACATCTGGAATTGTTAGATCAAATGGAATGTGTACTTTAAATAGTATTATAGACTGCCAAACTATCTTCCAAATAACTGCATTACATTATTAAAATTTCACCCTAAAGTCTATATATGAGAATACCTATTCCTCATATTCACACCAACACCAAATATTATCAATGTGGTAGATAAAAATCTTTGTTATTTTAATATAAAATTCCATAATTGTTATGAGTTTGAGTATTTTATTGTCCTTTTTTTTAATTCTCTTACTCATTTTGCTTTTCATTTTGTTGTGGTGGTTCTGTAAGTTATTCTTTCATAGAGGTTTTGCATCTCTAAAAATATCTGTATTTTATGTTCATGTTTGATATTTCTAGTTTCAAAGTAATTTTCCATGACAACTTTAAAGCTTTATGCTTCACTGTATTGCAGAATCTAGGGTGGCCAAAAGAAGTCTGCTAACATAATTAATATTCTTTCTTTCTTAGGTAGGGTAGCATTGTTACTTTTCATCTCTGGAAAACAAGTTTTTCTTTACCCTAAGAGATCTGAAATTTCATCAAGATGCACCTAGGTGTAAGCTGTTTTCTTTCATTGTGATGGCAATTGGCCAAGCCATTTAATCTCTAGACACAAGTCTATCATCAGCTTAGAGAAATTGTCTTCAGTTTTTTCTCAGATAATTTCTTTTATTATTTCTTTTCTATTTTCTCTGTTCCCTTCTAGAACTCCGAGTCAATAACTGTGACTTCTTGGGTTGATTTTCCATGTCCTACTTTCTCTCATGTTTTCATTCTTCTGTCCCGTTGCTCTGTGTTTTGGGAAGAATGCCTTAACTTCCCAAGTCACCATTTTGGCATTCAGCATTTCATTCTATTTATTATTCAGCCATTCTACAGATTTTTTTTTAATTTAGTACATTACATGTTTCGCAGTATGTCTTTCTTAATCTCTGACTCTACCATCTTCATTTTCTTATTTTCGTCTGAGCAGTATCGTGTTCTCTTACACCTGACGTAGACTTTAATGCGGCCGGGGTATGCAACGCTTGACTCCCAAACTCCGTGGACTCTCATGGCATTTTGGTTGAGGTTTCTTAATGCGGAAATTTGGGCGCATTGCTTAATATTATTGTGTGCTTACCTAAAACAAAAAAAATTATAGTACTATTACTAATAACAGTAGTTAATATATGTTGAAAGTTTCCTGCTTGCTTTAAGTATTTTATGTGTATTAGTTCATTGAATCCTCACAGAAACCCGGTTATTCCCATTTTACAGAGACAGACATTCACAGAAAGTCGCTAACTCTCCCAAATGACACCGCGTGAAGGGAAGAGCCAGGTTTAACCTCGGGGAGAGTGGTTCCAGCGCCCACTCAATTTAAAAAGCCAACAGTTGCCCTGGGCGGTTTGGCTCAGCGGTTAGAGCGTCAGCCCGCGGACCAGAGAGTCCCGGGTTCAGTTCCCGCTAAGGGCACGTACCTCGGTTACAGTTTGTCCTTGGCCCTGGTTGGGGTCGTGTGGGTGGCAACCACTTGATGTGTCTCTCTCACATCGATGTTTCTCTCTCTCTCTTTCCCCTGTCTCCCTCCCACTCTATCTGAAGATAAATGCAAAAATGTCCTCAGGTGAGGATAAAAAAAAAAAAAAAAAAAGCCAACAGTTAATTGTTGCATAGCTGTTCGAACAGCAAAGAAACCATCAATGCAGCTGTTACACCAAACTGTCCAGCCTGGAGTCCTCTGAGACCATACACCAGGAACGCCTCTGACTCAGGGTCTCTCTGAACTGCTGCTACAGCCAGGATGACTCCCCTGTGGATATGTTATGTTTTAATATTCACTTAATATTTCATGTGACATGTGAGCGAAGGCTATCTCGAAGCAGACAGGAAGTGAAACAAAGCATCCCGTGTTCACAGTATTTCAAACAATACCTATCAGCTTCCATAAATCATCTGATTCAACGCAGGTAACAAACCTGACACAGGTACTGTTAAGCACTGAAGTACATAATCAGAATAGACAAAATGTATGGGGGATTTACTGTGTGATAGACAGAAAGAGCAAAATTTCTCCGGAAGGACCAAAGCTGTATAAAGGGAAGGTACTACAATTCATGTATTTCTTACTTATCACTTCTGATAGAAAGGCACCTCGGCTGAACCTACAGAGTCTAACTGGGGTAAAATGTTCTCATCAGAGCTCATCACACACATGACACCACGAAATGAAAATATATGACTTGGAAAAGGGCTGGAGCCCAATGCCAACCAGCAGAAATCTCTCCTATGTAGACATACATCAACACCAGAATTTAGAAATGGTTAGCTTTCCACATTAGCCCTAAGTTGTGCAGAATAAACCGGGTTGAGAATGGTTAAGAGTTAAAAGAGTGCAGTTATAGTGACAATAACATTAAACAAAACTGCCCAGGAACTAAACTACCTCTGGTTATTTTTAAATCTTTAAGAACAAACAGGAATTTGCTAAATCATTAAAATCAAATTAGTATAATTTAGAATCTAAAATTATTCATTATTAATGTAATGATTACATTTCTTTAAATTCAGTTAATGAAAAATCACTGTTACTTTTTTTTTTAATCCTCACCCAAGGACATTTTTGCATAGAGCAAGAGGGAGAGAGAGAGGAAGAGAGAGAGAGAGAAACATCCACGCAAGAAAGACACATCGACTGGCTGCCACCCACACGACCCCAACCTGGGCTGGGGACAAACCGCAACCGAGGTACGTGCCCTCAGCGGGAACCGAACCCAGGTATCTCTGGGCCGAGGGCCGACGCTCTTAACCGCCAAGCCAAACCGGCCAGGGCAAATCACTGTTACTTTTTAAATATTTTTTATTTTTATTGATTTTTAGAGAGAGAGGAAGGGAGAGGGAGAGAGAGATAGAAACATCGATGAGAGAGAACATCGACTGGCCGCCTCCTGCATGCCCCCCGCTGGGGATCAGGCCCACAACCTGGGCATGTGCCCTGATGGGGAATAGAACCGGCGACTTCTTGGTGCATGGGTCAACGCTTAACCACTGAGTCACACCAGCCGTTACTTTTAGGAAGACATTGTGTTAACTAATATCATTGGGTACCATTTAGATTAGCCAGTTCACCTCTATATAAGCCAAAATTTATACCACTAATAATAAGATTAATATTTTCTATACAGAGGTGGGCAAAAGTAGGTTTACTGTTGTCTGTATGGAAAATAATATAATTAATAAATAATAATAGAAGAATAAACTGTGTTTCCCGTACTCAAAACTGTAAGTCTGCTTTTGCCTACCCCTGTAGTCAGAATGAAGGTTCTTGGCTATATACAATAATAAGTGGAAAAATAAATTTTCTACCACTCTATGAAAAACATTATTCAAATACAAATATAAATATATAAATACAAATGAATAAAACTAAATTGAACAAGAAGAAGAAAAAAATAAGTTCTAGAGATCTGTTGTACAACATTGTGTCTCTAGTCAGCTTTACCCTATTGTACATTTAAAAAATTAAGGGCAGATCTTACATGAAGTGTTCTTACACCACAACAAACATTTTTTTTAAAAGGGGTAAAAATAGTATTATTAGGGTAATGGAACTATTGGAAGTTTTATATTTTGCTTAAACTTTCAAAACATTTAATTTCTGACATGTTAAAGACTGAATAAATAACTGTTCTGTTACAAGTATTTTCTGTAGAAAATTTTATAAAATATAAAAATTAAAAAAAAAATGACCCATAATTCTTCCATCCTGAGATGTTTCCATTGTTTAACAATTTGATATATACACTTTCCAGTTTTTCTCTTACTATATTTTTATTTAAAATATGGCATAATTCTGGGCCTTTTCACCAAAAAATATGTTACGGACTTTTTCCCACATTCAAAAATCTTCTATGACAGCAGTTCTCAAACTACAAACTGCAGACTCCTAGGTATCCCTGTGATCCTTTGCGGGGTGGGGTCTGAGAAGTCAAATCTATAGTCATGTACTGCTGCAATGGTATTGGCCCTTTTACAATGCTGCTCTGTGCACCAGGACAGAAACAAGGGTGGTAAAACGGCTGTAGCCTTAAAAAGAAGGAAGGCAGTTTCTGCGTTCCAGTGCAGTAGCAAAGAACAACATCCATTATTATCCAAAAAGGTTATTAAGATGCTCCTTCCTTTACTGTGCCAAATATTTGTGGGGCTAAATTTTCTTTATATTCCTCCACTGCAATGTATAATTCCGACTGAATAGTGAAGCAGTAAAGAGGACCCAGATGTCTCCTCGCGAACCAGTCCAGTGAGATATTGAAGAGAGTTGCAAAAATGTAAAGGAAAAACACTAACCTTCTCATTAATATTTGCATTTTGAAAAATATATTCTCCAAGAAGTGGCTTACCTGTGTTAACAGGTAATGTGTTTATTACTGTTTTTAAATGTATAACCATACAAATATATTTAAATGTTTATTTTAGTTTCTAATACAGTAAATATCAGTAGCTGAAAAACCCCATGGATGAAAGCTCTTTGGAATCCTCAGTAAGTTTTAAGAGTGTGATGAAGTCTTAAGACCAAAAAGTTTGGGAAATGCTGTTTATAACAAAACCTTTATCAAAAGCTTAATGGCCTTTTTAATGGACACACCGTACTGAACTCCAGAACACGCAGTTTTTGAAAGCAAGCACTCCTAGTAAATCCTTAAGGGCCCAGTAGAATGTTTCTCCCAGTGAGCAGTCCTGACTGGAAACAGCTACAGCTCGTGGTCGTCATATCCTTCCCCGGGAGCAGGAAAGGCCGAAGGAAAGTACCAAGCAATGGAGCTCCCTCAGCTACATACAATTGCATGCGTTCTCCGGCTTAGCTTTTCTCTCTTCTCAATATTTTTTCTAATTATTCTAGGATTTCCACAGAAAAATGTTGAAAGAATTTCAAATATAAATTTAGTTTAGAAAGTCAAATGATATTTCCCTTTAACTCACATTAAGTTTTTCTATTTATCTTTTATTTCTGACTGATAGTCAGGTTGAGTCCTTAGCACCTTAGTTTTGCTCCTTCCTTCCTTCCCATCCTCACCACTTCCCAGACAAATAAGTGGAGACCCACATGGCCCCTAATAAATTAGAAATATTATTTAAGTCAGTCTTTATTTGTACAACGTTAAGAATATATTTATAATACAAAGAACTCATGGCCCAATTTATCTAGTTTGTTAATCTGGATTATCTTTTTTTAAAAAATGTTTTTATCAATGTTTTAGAGAGAGAGAAACATCCATCAGTTGTCTCCCACACACACCCTGACTGGAGATTGAACCCACAACTTGGGGATGTGCCCTGACCGGAAATTGAACCAGCAACATTTTGGTGCATGGGATGACACTCAACCCACTGAGCCACACCAGCCAGGGCAATCTGGATTTTCTTAAATCAGGACTACCTACGCTAATTAATTATTGTTTTTCATTAATCTAGATTTTTTTGGTATACCAATACTTAATTTAATTTATTTTTTATTTTTTAATTGAATATCTTGGGGTAACATTGGTTAATACAATTCTATAGGTTTCAGGTGTACAATTCTATAGTATAGTACATCATCTGTATATTGTATTGTGTATTCACCACCCTAAGTCAAATCTCCTTCCATCACAATTTATGCCCCCTTTGCCCTCTTCTATTTCCCCCCAGCCCCCACTACCCTCTGGCAGTCACCATACTGTTGTCTGCGTCCAAGAGTTCTTTTTTTTTTATTTTGCTTAATCCCTTCACCCTTCTCACCGAGCCCCCAAACCCCTCCCCTCTGACAGCTGTCAGTCTGTTCTCTGTATCCATGAGTCTGTCTCCACTTTGTTAGTTTATTTTGTTCATTAGATTCCATATATAAGTGAGATCATATGGTACTTGTCTTTCTCTGACTGGCTTATTTCACTTAGCATAACACTCTCCAGGTCCATCCATCCGTCACATTTTTTTTTAAGCCTGGCCAGAGTCCTAGAGCATACAATTCCATAAAATGCCACTTTTCTCATGCATTAACATTACTTTTTAACAAATTAAATATATACAGAGTTAGTGTCATTAAACTCAAATGGCATCTGCGGGGGTTACTCTAAGCAACTTTAAATCAGACCACACTCCCCAAAAAAGGACTTGTTCAGAGCTTCGGAGTCTTCACTGTCACAGAGGCATCTGAGCACCCATTTAAGTAGTCCAGGGTGTCTGAGCTGAGGCGAAAGAGAACAGACCTGAAGGACAGTGCAGCCGTTCATATTATAAATGGGAACACGGGAGCTGCCGATTCTGTACTTTAGCATAAAGTGAGCAGGGGGATCTTTATCAATGATTTTCAAAGGCAGAACTTGAATTTTCTCTCCAAAAATCTAAACTGGCTCTTCCTATTTTGAATCAAACCACACCCTTCACATCAGACATACTTTTCTGTGTTATGAGTCAATCACAGCAGACTTGAGGTACTCAATCCATAGAGATTCTAAGGAATCAAAGAGTGGGGTATGTAACAGTCCACCTGGGTCCTCCTCCCAACTTTCTCTGGGCCCAGAAAGCTCGTATCTGGCCACAGGCTTGTATTCTGCAGACCAGGCTCAGCGTTGCTGCAATCAGTGAGTTACAACCCTTCCTCGGACCACATCGTCCTTCACTCGGGGCCCTACTCCTAAATGTCTACTCCTTTCCTCTCCCAGGATAAGAAAGTGATACTTTTGGACTATGTGCAGATTCTCATCATTTGCCAACAATAACGTTTTTGCCTTCTCACTTTTCTATAAGAGAAAGAGAAAAATATTAAAAAAAAAAAAATGCTGTTCCCTAATATATCCTAACCTAACTTCTAGAACGTGAAGACAGTAATGCCATCACAGAGGAAAGTGAACACCTCAGCGAGATCTTCCAGGGCTCGTTGGAAGAGATGCTGTTCGTCTGCAGTTACAGTACTTCTAGACCATAACAGCAGGAATTGGTTCTGCAGGCAAGGCCTCGGGGGCACTGTCGGTCCAGCACTTACCAACTGAGAACAGCTCTGCCTTCTAGAGACATTTCTGGTGGCCACAACTGGGGAAGGCGTGTGTGTGTGTGGGGGGGGGTGTCACTGGCATCCAGTGAGTAGAAATTAGGGATTCTGCTAAACATCCTACAATGCACACAACAGCCCCAACAACAATGTATTATCTGGCCTATAAGAAACCCTGTCCAAGTCTAATGCAAAACACACAGGTTGTGGGTACTTGGATATAATGGAAACAGTGCTTGCATTACTCAGTAGGTCATTCAACTAGTTGCATATTTGTACTGTCTTCATTATCAGAGAGTTCTGATCCCTAGCTCTATCATTTTCTAGTTGTGTGACCCAGGGCAAGGAACTTAATTTCTGTGCTTCATCATGAATGGAAAAAAATAATGCTTCCATACAATTGTTCTGAAGATTACATTAGATAATACATACAAAATGCTCAGTGAATAAGTGTTAGCTGCTGCTATCACCACCATCACCACCAAACACTTAATAACTGTTAGGTGACTAGCACTGTGTTTGGACCTGAATAAAGGCTTGAAATTGATCACTGAGGAGCTCACAGACACCCAGCTAAACACACGTGCAATCAGAAGACATCCAAAATTCTAAAATCCTACCGAATTGTCCCAGAGCAAGAGGCAGTCTATGTGCCCCTTGACGACTCAGACTCATCTTTTCATTCTCCCCTAGCACCACAGAAAGCTGTGCTTGTCCTTCCTCACGGGGGGGTCGGGGGTCGTCTCATCTCTGCTTCCCTGCTCCCCTCCCTTTCACCACAGCCCCAGGTTCTCTGGTTCGGGACCTCAGGCGTTTTGTGGTAACAAGTTATTCTCACCACAAAGAGATAATATCGTGCAAGGGGAATGGCTTCCCATGGGACTTAGAAAGTGAAGGGCTGACAGTCTTACCATGCTCAAAATTCAGGGGTCAAAGTCTCAGCCCAGGAATAGCATGTGGTCAGCACATACCATCAGTCCACCTGCTCTCCATGGCATTTTTGGCACGTGTCAACTAGAAACTCTTAATTTAGCAGCAATAAGTATCTTGTGATGGGAAAAGTTCCCCCAGTTGAAAAAAAAAATCTCATAATTTATTTCCCTTATTGTATCAAGTGACTTTTACTTACCCTCTTTTTTTTTTTTTTTTTTTTAACCTCACCCGAGGACATTTTTTCATTTTTTGTTCAGATAGAGTGGGAAGGAAAGAGAGGAAGAGAGAGAGAGAGAAACATCGACGTGAAAGGGACACATCGACTGGCTGCCACCCACACGACCCCAACTGGGGCCGGGGACAAACTGGAACCAAGGCACGTGCCCTTAGCGGGAACCGAACCCGGGTCTCTCTGGACTGCAGGCCTGTGCTCTAACCGCTGAGCCAAACTGGCCAGGGCTACTTACCCTCTTAACATCAGCTGATACAGCTCTGCTCCTTGCTCTGTGCAAGAATGGTATAATCTGCACATACATATTGTAATCTGTAACTGCAGGAGTGACTACAGCGTAGCCTCCACTAGACTAATAGCCTGTAGCATGAACAAACAGGGCTGGACGGAAGGCACACGCCTGCGAGAATACCTTCAAGCTCTGCAGTTCGGGGATGAAGCTCTGTCTTGCACCCTTTCATACATTCAGCAACAGGAAAAATTACTTGGAAGGTAAAAGCTCCATTTAGATGCTGTATATTTTTCGCTGATTTGGATTAAACCCAAATGATTATTTTTAAGTGAATGCAGAAACACTGTGGAAAAATAAATCATGTTCTAATTGCCATAATGCTGTATCATTTACTCACACCAGGAATGATCGGTGGTGAATCTGGTTGGGTGGTACGTCCTAAACAAGCCAATTAGTGCACAGATTAACCTCTGTAATCACTCTCTAGCCAATTGCTTTCCATAATTTTTTCATAAAATTTGTTTGCACTCATGTTTCTTAATGAAGCAGGTAACTAGCCCTGCATTTCAGGAATTTGGTCCTCCAACACAGAAAAGTTTCCAGTATTTGCTCTGGAGAAATTTATTGCTGATTACTTGCATGTAATAAAAAAATTAAAAAAAAACCCTATTTTGCTGAAAGCCTTAAAACCATAAGAGGACACAAGATAATTAGTTTGGGGAATATTAGAAAACAGAGAGTTTCACTTAAAAACAAGCTCCATAATTTCTCGAGTCCATAAAACCCTTCTTCTAGAAAAATACACATTCCAAACAAGAATGATAAAGGAGGCAGAGAAGTACATGCATGACAGCCTTCCTCCTTCAAAATATATCATCACCTTCCACAACATCTATCATTCTGGTCACTCACAATCTTCTATGATCGGGAAGGAGTATTTTTAAGATCTGATTGTAAACAGCACTCAGCTGTTCCCTCTTCTGTGGGGGCAGACCTAGGAGGATGCTCACTGTGTCCCGAGTCTGAGCCGAAGCCATGTCTCCTCAGAGGTGTATCTGGTATGTCTAGACTAAGAGGTGGATTCTCTTTGGACCAACCTATATGAGAGACCACGGAGCCTTCTCGGACAGAAGTGAAAAAGGAGGGAAAAGGAAACAATTTTCTTCTAGGACAACGGACAACGATACAAGAAAAAAAGTGATGCTGATAATAATATGTCTGCTCTTTGAATTTGAGGAGACTGTTCCAGCAGGCACAGAGGGGTCCCAGGCAGAGAAATTCAGTAAATGTAGTGCCAAAAGATCTGAGCAGTTTATCTGAAATCTCAGTGGGGCACTAGAAATGCAAGATATTAGTTGTATTTGTCATTTTAGGGGAAATGACACTCAGTCCTGGGCTGCAGCTCAGTGCCCTGGATGTGAGGCTCTGTCACCCTTGGATGGGCATCGGTAGAAGTCACAGAAACTCTGTTACAAATGACACCGGGACCACAACAACGGGAAACCTTCCCCAGGTGGAAGGGGAATCGACGTGCTGGTGATTCGTGGTAATCCGGAGGACGCGGTCACGCAGTTCACGCGGGACGCTCACTGGAGACTCCAGAGCTATTTGGAGGGATCTGAGAAAGTTAGCTGCAGCCAAAGAAATGCTGTCTTGTAACTGTTATTGTGATTTGTTTTTATTCCCAGAATGAAGTGGTTGGGGAAATACAGAAAACATGCAGAAGTAATAATGATGACTGCGATAATAGCTACTTTATTTTCTGTGTAGCTCTCAGAATTGTTTCTGTGAAGGAGGGCAACTGTATCCAAATATTTCACTGGGAACTAATAAGCTCTCAAGTTAAATTATAAAAGTCCTGGTGATGTAAGACACAATATCCAAAAATATTGAACGAGGTGGAAGAAACTGCTAAAAATCAATGTTTCTTCTATCTTCTCATGATCATAAACCACCGACATAAAAATTATCCTGGCTTATTACTGACTGGAACCAAGGAGTAGAAGAACTACTGTCTCATTTACTTGGAGTCTACAGGTTATTTGGGGCACTCCTCGCACCTGAGCAGTCTCTTGCCCAGGGCAGAGTCTGTCTGGCCACAGGTAACACCCAGAAGGCAGAGCCTCACCCATAGCTGGAAGCAGAAGCCATGCTATGGGGCATTAGCCTCTGTCCTCCGATCAGATAGTAGCCCTGTCTCTTGATGAACTTGTTTCCTGGGCTCTGGACCCAGCCTCCCCGGCCTTACGACAGCCGCCCATCCTCTCAGCACTAGCTCAGTTCTTTCCGTGGTCCTAGGGCTTGACCTTGGCCTGTTCCGGGCTGGCCTTCCCCGCCAACTCTGCCTTCCTGGCGAAACTGGCCTTCTCTCAGGCAATGCCTAACTTCAAATCATAATGATATATTTAATCTAATCATTATAGGAATTATATATGGCATCAACCAAATTGTTCCTTCATTTTCCTTTCATTTCACCGTTTTTTCTTTTTGACGAAACCACAGAAGAGATGAGCAGCTAAATGTTGAATGAGCAGCATAGATCTGCGTGAGGCCAGAAGGACCCAACAGGGCACAGGCTTCAGCTGTAGATTTGGGGTGCACATATATAAAATATACTGTAGATTTTGGGGTGGATACCCTTTTCAGATTAAGAAAACTTCCTTTTTTCCTGGTATACTAAGAATTATTATCATGAACTAATGTTGACTCTTAATAAATACTTTATTGGCATATAATGAGGTAATCATATCATTTTTTTCCTTTATAAAATTAGCGTGGAAAAGTACATTAAGCCAATCTTGTATCCTTGGTTTAAACACATTTTGTTCATGTATTAACTACTTTATGTTAATTGATTTAACTTGTTAATATTTTCTTTATCAAATTTGTACTTATCAAAGTTTTTGATAATATCCTCTTATTATATTTTCAATGTCTGCAAGAAATATTCCTACTGCCTGACTATTTTAATCACCTTTTCCTTGTTTCAGCTTGCCAATTTTAAGACTTTTCAAAGAATAAACTTTTGGCTTTCATAATAGTCTCTGCTACATATTTGATTTTTGTTTTAAAATTATCATTGTTTTATGTTATCTTTTTTTCTTCCTTGTATTTTCTTTCATTTCATTTTTTCCTTCATTTTTCTAAATTTTTGAGATGGGTGTTCAGTTAATTAATTTTTATTTTAACATATGAATTTAAAACCATAAATTTCCCTCAAAGATGGCTTTAATTGTACTTTATACATTCTTGTATGTCAAAATTTCATTATCATTCATGTCAAAATATTTCTAATTGTCATTGAGACTTTTTTCTTTGATCCATTATTTATTTAGCAGTATAAGTCTTAATTTTACATATAGGAATACTCAAGATTTTACTGTTGTTTTCAAGATTATTGTTACTAATGTAGCTTAAATGAACAGTAATCAATTCCATCTCTTTCAACCTTTTTACATCCTTATATTTTAGATATATTCTTGAAAGTAGCATTACATTGTACCTGTCCAATCTGACCATCTTCATACTTTAATTGAAGCACTGTCTATTTATAATTAATGCAATGGCTAATGTATTTAGATTGAAGTCTCTCATCTCATGATCTACTTAGCTTTTCTGAACATTAGTATCAACTTCAAAAAATATCTGGCGCCAGAGGTACGCAGGAAGACTTCGAAGGAAGGGTGCTCAGTGAGACAAGGGATGAAAAGGAGGCCAGTGTGGCAAGAAGTGGGGAGCAGTGAGATGAGCGTGAGCGCCACCCTGCAGAGCTGCATGGGACAGTGCACTGTGTAGGGCGATGCACGGTCTGATTTGTTATTAATAGTCCCTTGGACAGCTACGGTGAAAACTGACTAGGGAAGGCAGGAGTGGAAGTGGGGGGGATGACAAGCCACCCCTAAAGACATCCCCCACAAAAAAGAGGGGGTGCCTTTGACTTGAGAAACAGACGCAGGTGGATTCGAGGTACATTTGAGGATAGAATTAATAGGACACAAAAATGGCTCATAACGTATGGAGTGTGGGAAAGGGTGGTCTCTGGGATGATGTCATGATTCTGGCTCAAGAACCATGCTGACGGAAAGTATTTATAGTGAATTTATACCCACAGTGAAGTCTCAGGCTTATAGTCCATTTATCAAATCAACCATTTATTATCTTATATCTTTTTTCTATTATTTAATAAACTTTTAAAAATATAACCTTTGGAAACCTCTCTTAGTTCCACAAACTCCAATTACTCTTCAGTATTTTTCCTCTGCAGTTTTTGTGCTAAAAATGGTATCAAACAAAACTGCACAGGGCGTCACATAGTAAACTGCATTATTCTTCTCACAAGAGACACTATGAAAGTTTGGACAGAAACCCTCAGTGGTTCAGACCAGTTTGACACTGACTCTAAAAATATTAAAACACAAAAGTTTTTGTTCTGCTGCATTTTTCATAAGGAAACAAAATTGAAATAGATAATTCTGGTTGAAAGACAATTTATTTTTCCCTAACATAAAACTTCAGTACCACTGTTTTCAAAAGAAGATTTCTATTATAAAAACCATCATGTTTGTAATTGAAATGATAACCCTCAAGTCATTTATTGGGCCTGCATTTCATTTAGGTTTTCAAGTTTTGACCTCTTTCTCTACAATAAAGATAAAGTTCCTAATGGAATTATAAGACTGTTAAGTAACACAAAGTTTTTCTTCTTTTTTCAGTTACAAAAGTTATGTCAAAAAGCATCCAAAAAAAAAAAAGAGAGAGAGAGAGAGAGACTGTTTTCTGACCATTAGAGAAGCTTCATTTACTTGGGGAACATATCCCCACCAGCGATCAATCTGCAGAGCATCACTGACAGATGAGACGGTCCCCTGGTGTGCAAAAATGAAATGGTGAGGACGCCGGCGCTCCTGTATTTAAAGCACAGAGAGTGTGGAGGACTGGGGTGGGGGCTCGTGTGTTGTACATGAGGGTGTGGAATTAGGAAGGGTGTTAGTGCTCCTATTTTTGCTAGTGACGTTTCTCCTGGGGCTGAGGGATGAAAAGAGGGGGAGGGGGATGAGGAATTAGGTAGAGCTTCATTTTCCAAACACACGTGTGAGCCCTCAGCAAGTGGATCACGGCCAGAATCTACCGTATTAATTAGAATAGAAGATATCACAGTATTTCAAATTAGCAGAGGTGAGATGTCATGAAACGCCTGTCTCACACACACCAGTGTATTTTGTGACAATACATAAATGTGTGTGTATTGATTTGTCCTATAACATGGTCCTGACTCGAAGGTATGTGGTAAAAAGTTAGTTGCTGAGCTATAGTATTTAAGGTCCCCCCTCCTTTCCTTCTAACAGAAAAGGGTGACGGCATTAGAGGTCTGGTGTTCATTTTTCACTTAGGCTTTATACCTTCAAACCAAAACACTGAGTTTTTACTTTACTTCTGTTTGCAATAATGGACC
The DNA here is from genome assembly GCA_030848825.1 of Tadarida brasiliensis. Lineage (NCBI taxonomy): Eukaryota > Metazoa > Chordata > Mammalia > Chiroptera > Molossidae > Tadarida > Tadarida brasiliensis. The sequence continues at coordinate 84,927,378 of CM061266.1, forward strand.
AGAGAAGAAAACCTCCCTTTCAACCTTTCAGAAATTATCTATTTGTCTCAGTCTGTGCCAGATGCTGATTCTCTGTTAAACAGCTCTCACATCCCTTCGCCACTCTAGATCACTGACCTTTCAAAGATTATAATCTCTCTCTTTTGTTCATCTCTTTTATAATGATCTTTAAAACCTGGCGTATGAAGTGGCTTTATTTAAAAATGCGTTCTTATCTAAATTACTGTCCAACTGAAAAAAGGTACACAATGAATCGGAATCCCTTCCCCCGCTATATAAACTTGCAAAGGTTCATTCATCCTCTCTGAGCCTTGGTTTCCTCGGCTGCACATTAAAATCAACAGTAGCTAGACTGTTGCATGGAGTGGAGGTGATCTGTGCAAAGTGCCCGACAAGGAGGAGAACACACAGAACCCGGGCACGCACTTTCCCACAGGCATCTGGTTTTCCCTCCTCTGTCCCGAGCGCAGCACACGGCCGGGCCCACAGTAGACGCCTGATGAAATTCCACAGCTTTGAATTAAGGACAGATGCTGTGTATTTCTTAATAAGAGAGTATACCTATTGCCAAAATAATTGCAAAAGCCGATCTTTCTGCTCGTATCAGCTCATCGATGTTTTTCTGGACTGGAATATCCCAATAGAAAACACCACCTCTCAAATGGTCCAGCTACCAAGGGGACAAAAGTCCAGTTCCATCAGGTGAGCGTCATCCTCCCTGCGAGGAGTTTAATGCCCCTCCGCTCTGGGAAGGGGCCAGTAACTGGAAGTGGCTGCTGGTCAAGACAAGCAGAAAACAGACTGAGGAGAGAGTGATATTTTTGCTTGTCTTTGAAAGGAAAGAAAGAATGAGTTAATAGTTATTTTGCTCTGAGAGAAGCCTGGAACAAACCATCCTGACTAGACACCAGTCCTTTTTTTCCAGACTTCCTTTCTTCTGCTCTCATCTATACAGAACACCTCACCCCCAACCTTGCACCCACTGCTCTGTCCTCTAAATCTTTACCCCTGGGGTCCCAGGGCATCTCTGAGAGCCGGCCAGTTGACCTCACCGGTGGCCCCACTGTCTTGTGACCACAGAGCTGTGTTGAGGGAGGAGAGGAGCACGATGTTCCACGACAGGGCTTGCCATCTCCCAGGAATCCCAGGTATCTGAAACCCAGTGACCATGCCTCCCAATAAAACAGGCCGTATGTGTCCCAGTCCACTGACCGTCATCTCCACAGGACCGACAGAAGTAGGAAGCTACTAAGGGTTGCCATCCTACCATCTTCAAGGTAACAATGAAAATACCACTCTTTTACATCCAGCCTTTCCAGCTGACGCCAAGGTGGCATTGGCTGTCTATTAAATTGGCTCAAAAAACAATCTTTTTGTCAGGTTTCCTTCTGTTCCTCTGTCACACACCAGGGGAGGAGGAGATGGAGGACGGGAGGGAGGAAACGGAACCTGTGACGCCTCAGTGAGAGGCCGGGTCTGCGGGCCCCAGGCCCGGAAGGTCGCCTGAAGACCGCGCTTTCCCAGAGCGTGCTCCTGCTCCCGCTTCTCTGCCAGGCGGCAGGGTGACACACTGCATGAAGCACACCCAAAGGTCCCATGTGGAGAAACTTCCAGAAACTTGATGATTTCCGCAGCCCCTGCTGGGTCACAGTGGGCCTTTCCCGGGGCGAGGAAAGGGCAGCTGCTGTTTGTGTCTGAAAGATGTTTCAGGGGAAGAGTCTCCTCCGAGCAAGAGACACGCGTCAACTGTTAGCATCTACTGTCCTCTCTCCTCTTTCACCCAATAAAACTGGCCAATTTGTCTGAGCCACAGGGACCTCTGGCAGGGTGGGGTGGGAGGCAGGCAGGGGGGTGGGGTGCTATTTCAGTTGGTTGAAGTTTTCCCCATAATGACAAGGGGCAATAGAACTGTTTGTGTGCATTTGATAAATATATAACAATGGATCGGCATTCAAACAGGTCTAGAAAGTTCTAACGTTCACTGTTAATTGAGCCCCTGTGTTGTGCCAGTTGATATTTCAGAGCTGGCAATGTGGTGGTAAATAAGGTCCTGCCTTCATGGAACACATATGCTAGCAGAAAGAGACACTAAATAGACAAGCTGAAACATAACTGCAAATGGGGGTGCGTACCAGGAAGAGAGTAAAACTCGGCCATTGGATGAGGGACTGGATACAGAGAAGAGGTCATTGTAGTCAGGTTTAGAGAAGGCACTGAGTGCCACTGAAGCTGTAAACGCAAGGATCAGAAGTTGTTGTCAAGCTCTGGTTCTGGTCAAGGGCACTCAGGCAGCAGACGCCCTGCGGTGACTGCTGAGGACAAGCTGGGCCACCCCTGGAGCCCGGTAAACCACGGGCAAGTGGCATGAGCAGAGGTCACAGTGCAGCAGGGCCAGATCCACAGGGGCTTGTGGACGGTGCGAAGGAGCTCCTGTGTCACTCTCTTAGCAAAGGGAAATCACTGGAAGGGCCCTAAATCAACATAAACATCCTCCGCCCCCTCACTGTGGGCTCCACTCACCACCTTCTAGGGCTCCATGCCTTCCAGGCCTCTGCATACTCCACGGCACAGATGCATTCCCCGTACCCCCAAAATCCGCTTTACCGTTATTTCTGATTCAATCGAGACTGAACTTTGAAAATAAATTATTTACATCTCAATTAACCTATCATTAAAAAAAAAAATCTCTCTCACCTACCACTGCACTTCACTTACCATTCTCGTACTTTAAAATGGCGTGAACAGCAATAAACAGGAACCAGAAAACAGTCAAAACTGTACACACGAATCTAGAGTGTCCTTCTCACGATGACCCTGAGGCTGACCGGCCAAGTCCTGCTGTCCAGCGGGAGTCCCCGGAAGTGCGTGCCTTCTGCAAGTGAATCAGCACAGAGAACGCAGGCGGGACTAAACTGCTTTTCCCCGTTACGAGCTGTCAACGTCTCCCTTTAGACCAATTAAGGGTTATTGTTTCAATAAGCAAGCAAGCCCGCTGTTTGTCAAGCTGGCTCAGACAACCATTAGATCACACAGGAAGCAGGCCTGGCCCATCTCCTTGTCTCTGAACCAGGGCACAGTGAACGTCCCCACGAACCCCACCCTAGGTCCGCAGACCAACCGGGAACTGCGCCTCTTTAGTCAAGTCTGAGCTGTTTCCATGGGGAAAGGTTTTCCTGACACAATCAACTACTTTCGTCAAGTTAAGGCTCTTAAGTCTGTGTCTGCTTTGATTTCCTTAAATGAAAACAATCCAGAGACAAAAGTACAGAAATGAACACAGTTTCAAACAGCCAAGAAGTCCATAGGAAACACATTAACTTACTTTGCACTGCCAGATAAATGACAAGATATGTGTATAAGGGAAGCACATTTGGAAAAACCCAACCATGATGTGTGAAGATAAAATTTCTCTTTGCCTGAGAAGGGTGACTGAGAAAGGGACCGAAGAGGGCGATTGAGAGAGCACTGGCTAGGCCGGCAGCAGGAAGACAGACACAGATGCAACTCTGGTTTGTTCTAGTTCAGAGGTCCAAAGGCGAGGCTTTCCTTTCGAAAAGGCGAGCAAACGACTCAGGGAAGTTTACTAACTTAAAGGACCCGTTTGAGTTGACAATAATGATCAGATATCACAAAACCACGTTCTGCCTGAATACGTTCGCCTGTCTTCACATGGTTCCCGAAACCTACAGGGAGACTAAACAAGAGACAGTCTCCTCAGAGACACTTCTGCAAAGTGGGACTCTCTGGTGCTGAGACATCACACTGACCCCGGAAGACAGAGGTCAGGCAAGGCAGGTCCGGACCCTGACTTGGTGTGCAAGCCTGACTTCCCCACACCGGTGGTGGCCCGGTCCAGGAACCCAGGTCCTTCCCGCCAAGAGGGTGGCTAGAGTCTATAAAAACAAAATAAAACTTTTACATACAATTAATGACTTTCTATACCTAAAATTTGGTTAAAGACTTCGCTTGAGTATAATTGATATGAAATTCTGTTCTGAGATAGGACAGAATTTAAAACTGAATTTAAATTTCTGATTATTAGGACGTATTAGAAAGAGAAGACAAGTTTCCCTTTCAGAGGAAACATACTTATTTGCAAACTGCCACCGTTCCTTAAGAGTCAAAACTACTAAAAGTACTTGAAATCAACACAATTCTTAGAAAAACAAAACAAAAAAACACCCCTTTATTAGAACTATTCTGGTTTCCAATGACAGAAATAGAATTCAAAGTAGCTAAAGTAAAAAGGGGGCTCACTGGCACGCTGAGCTGAAAAGTCCACGGCTGACGGGCCCAGGTACGACGCGCTCTGCGCACGCAGTTACGGTATTCCAGAGACTCCCTCCGCCTCCGCATCTCTGCTCCCCTCGGCCCGGCTTCATTTTCCGCAGGTTCTCCTTGGCAGCCGCAAAATGACCACCAGAAGATCCAGATCTGTGTTGTTATCATACGGCAGCCGAGGTTTACAACACAACAAGAACGGAACGTCTTTTTCCGTGAGTTCAACAACACCAGCTTTAGGGTTGGGTCGCCTGAAGCTGGCGCGGTTCACACGCCCTCTCTAGTCTGCAGGAGGAGGGAGTACCACCGGAATGGCTGGCTCGCTGGGCCGGGCCACCCTCCACCTGCAGTGGGAATGATGTTAACACCACCTGAATTCTACAGGGTAAGAAGAAACTTGGTTCCCGAGGGAAAACTTGAGGTGCTGCTACCGAGAAAGGCGCACACACTGCCACGTAAGACCAACAAATACTTACCATACACCCTCCACGCCGTGCCCCCTTTCACTGTCCCTCCCTTTGCATCATAAGCCTGTGGAAACCGAGCTCAGGTCGGTCAAGGTGGGGAAGCAGGTGAACACTGCACACCTCCTCCCACCACCACTTCAGAATTAAAATTAGATCAGCCTGGGGACCTCCTGAAGACTAGCTGAGCAGAAGGCCTGTAACTAAGACAGGGAGCAGCCACAGGGAGGACGGTAAAGGGGCGGAGACACACCCATGCCTGGGGTGGAGAACTGGGAGGGGGTCGCTGCAGAGCTCCCCTTGGGAATGAGGTGTCCGAGCCTCACACAGGTCCCAGCCCAGGGCTCCCGGGCCAAGAAAAGGAGACCTCACAACATCTGCCTGTGAAAATCAGCAAAGATTCTGTCCACTCAGGGAGAAGGAAGGGTGCTGGGAAACCAGCCATCCTCTTAAAGGGCCCGCACACAGACTCACTCACTAACAGGCTCTTACTCTTGGGTCTGTGGAGGGACACAGTGGCTTCAGAGGTGCCAGAGACAAATGGAGAAACTGAGTTGTGTGGGTTCAGAGAGAGGGCTGGAGGGACACCCACAGTGTTCCTGTGCTGAGCCCTCTTCCACACAGCAGACACAGGTGTCATCTTTCCTGTGCTGAGCCCTCCTCCCACACAGCAGACACAGGTGTCATCTTTCCTGTGCTGAGCCCTCTTCCACACAGCAGACACACAGGTGTCATCTTTCCTGTGCTGAGCCCTCCTCCCACACAGCAGACACACAGGTGTCACCTTTCCTGTGCTGAGCCCTCTTCCACACAGCAGACACACAGGTGTCATCTTTCCTGCGCTGAGCCCTCCTCCCACACAGCAGACACACAGGTGTCATCTTTCCTGTGCTGAGCCCTCCTCCCACACAGCAGACACACAGGTGTCATCTTTCCTGTGCTGAGCCCTCTTCCACACAGCAGACACACAGGTGTCATCTTTCCTGTGCTGAGCCCTCTTCCACACAGCATACACACAGGTGTCATCTTTCCTGTGCTGAGCCCTCTTCCACACAGCAGACACACAGGTGTCATCTTTCCTGTGCTGAGCCCTCTTCCACACAGCAGACAGACAGGTGTCATCTTTCCTATGCTGAGCCCTCCTCCCACACAGCAGACACACAGGTGTCATCTTTCCTGTGCTGAGCCCTCTTCCACACAGCAGACACACAGGTGTCATCTTTCCTGTGCTGAGCCCTCTTCCACACAGCAGACACACAGGTGTCATCTTTCCTGTGCTGAGCCCTCTTCCACACAGCAGACAGACAGGTGTCATCTTTCCTATGCTGAGCCCTCCTCCCACACAGCAGACACACAGGTGTCATCTTTCCTGTGCTGAGCCCTCTTCCACACAGCAGACACACAGGTGTCATCTTTCCTGTGCTGAGCCCTCCTCCCACACAGCAGACACACAGGTGTCATCTTTCCTGTGCTGAGCCCTCTTCCACACAGCAGACAGACAGGTGTCATCTTTCCTATGCTGAGCCCTCCTCCCACACAGCAGACACACAGGCGTCATCTTTCCTGTGCTGAGCCCTCCTCCCACACAGCAGACAGACAGGTGTCATCTTTCCTGTGCTGAGCCCTCTTCCACACAACAGAGAGACAGGTGTCATCTTTCCCACGCTGAGCCCTCCCCCCACAGAGTCACATCAGAATCTGTATTAGCCTGGTGAGCCCAACTCACTGCACCCTGATGACTCCCTGCCCCACCCAGCTTGTGCACTTCCAGAGGCTATTTAGGAGGCAGGCAACTGGCCTTGGCCTAGGCTATAGACTTTCTTTAAAAGTCTCAAAGGTGCACAGGCCCCAGGTGGGGGCTTCTGGCATCGGTGTGCCCTCTGCCTGTCGCCGAATGGATCCAGGTTCAGCACTGGTGCCAGATCTGAATGGGCATTAACATGGTGAACACCACCAGCCCCACCCTGACGATGCCCTGAGACACAGCCTCACCCCACTCCCACACTGCCCCAGGATCTGTCAGGCAGTTGGCAAGCAGTGGGAGGCCTTGGGGTGCCCTCTGTGTTTTGCTGAGCTAGCCCAGGCCAGGTACTGGTGGCAGCCCCCCTCAGTTTGCAGCATGGCCTCTCCCATGAGCCTCCAGGTAGAGGAGAGGCACCCACCAACTACAGATCACTTGGTAGCTCCTACCAGTGAGTCCTGGGCCAGTGGCTGAACTTGGCCTATACTGGAGCCCATCCTTAGAGGCCTCGGAAACAACACACCTGGGAGCCAGCTTCAGACTACAAAAATACACCACCTAATTAGCTCCACAAGTGGCATACCCAAAGGGTGGCCTCAGCAGGCACCAGATCCCGCTGGGGCAAATCCCACTCATGGGGTCAGCCTCCACACAGCAGCTGGCACACTATGGTCGTGGCCAATACACCCAGCCAATAAGCCTGACAGTCAGTCCCACCCACAGTATGGCGGTTCCTAAAAACTTAAAAATGGAACTGCCTTATGACCCCGCAAATACCACTTCTGGGTACATAGCCTAAGAAACCCAAAATACTAATTTGGAAGAGTATATACACCCCTATGTTGATTGCAGCATTATTTACAATAGCCAAGATTTGAAAGCAACCCCAGCGCCCATCAGTAAACAAGTGGATGAAACAGTGGTGGTACATGTATACAAGAGAATACTACTCAGCCATGAAAAAACAACAAAATGTTATCATTTGCGACAGTGTGGATGGACCTAGAGAGTATTATGCTAAGTGGAATAAGTCAGACATAGAAAGACAAATACAATATGATTTCACTTATATGTAGAATCTAAAGAACAAACAAAATAGAAACAGACTCAAAGATACAGAAAACAGACTGATAGTTGACAGAGGGGAGGGGGGTTAGGGGGCTGGGTGAAAAAGGTGAAGGGATTAAGAAGCACAAATTGGAAGTTAGAAAATGGTCGTGGGGATGTAAAGTACAGCATAGGGAATATGGTCAATAATATTGAAATAACTATGTATGGTGTCAGATAGGTACTAGGCTTATTGAGGGGACCACTTTGTAAATTATATAATTGTCTAAGCACTATGCTGTACAACTGAAACTAATTTAAAAAAATACTGAGTGTCAGCTGTAATCGAAAGATAAAAAAAAATAATATGACATATTTCTGCACCAGGAAGCTACTGACCTTTTAAAGCTACAAAGCATTTTTATATAACAAAACATTTTTTTATCTTAAACGGTATATTACAATTTAGTCAAATTGGATATTCATAATCGGCAACACTTGATGATTGCATTAGATAACAGGATGAGCAAAGCAAAAGAACACCATCTTAACATCATTTAAACGGCACATGGCGTCACGTGGAACAGGTGCCCCGAAACTGCTCTAGCCTCGAGGGCTCCCTTACCCTCTCTCCTTCCAAGGCTATACTTGCCCAGGGCAGCGAGGTTGAGCCCAACAACTGCATGGACACCGACTCACACAAGATGAGATTGTTCTGACTTATGTGTATGCAGTAAGCTTAGTGTGTTTAAATTCTCTTCAAAAACACTTAAATCCCCCCACCCCACCCCAGCCCCGCCGCTTGCTTCTTCTGTTTAGGAAACATTAATTTTTTAGGGATCTGGGTTTTTTACTTAGCCTCTGTATTTTTATGTCCTGCTGGCCGGCCCCGTCTCTGCCTGATGCATTCATCCATCTCTAACCTCTGTCAGAGGGGGGTGGGGGGGCGCTTTAGCCCTGCCACCCTGAGAGGTTTTTGATCTCTTACCAAACCTCCTTGCAGGTTGTGGCTTAGGAAGAAAAATGCTTTAAAAGACAATGCTAAAGTATTTACTGACAGCCTCAACCTCACAGTGGGAGATGCTTTCTGATGTCAGGAAAGGGCCATGCCAGGAGGCTGCCCACCAAGGGGTTTTTACATTCCTAGAAGCCACAGACACGGGCTCACCTTTGCTGCAGGAGGTAAACCGCACACCATCATAGGTTTATTAACCTGGGAGCATTTAGCTAAAAATGTACCCTTTTACTGTATTCCCAGAACTCTCCTTCTTCCCCTTTCATTCCATATACTATATTTCCTCCCCTCTTCTTTCTCATATACACAGAATTTTAGGTTAAACAACTCGACTCCTCTGGCTATCCTTTCTCCTCCCTGTCTCCCTGCTTGTCCATGCCCCAGCTTGCCTGCTCCCATCTCCACACCTGCTCTTCCTCCTCCCACTGGCTCTGAACTCACTGCTACCTACAGGGAGGTGGGGTCCCGCCACTCCACTGCATCAACAGTATGACCAAGACAAGCCTGACATGTGGGTTTAGCCAGCGTCAACCCACTCAAAAGGATCTGCGTGACCTCCCAGTCCTTTATCTGTCCTAATACATGAAGGCAAGACTAGTTCTACTGAGCTAGTGAATGAATGAATCATTGCTTGTCCAATAAATAGCACATTTGAAGACACAACCATAGGAGCATTAGGGACAACCCCATTCCACAATTATTTCAGTTTTCCGAAACAAACAAGAAAAACAAATGCTACCCCATAAGACAGACGGGGCTGCACACTTGGCTGCCCTGATGTAAGATTTGAAAAGAAAGTTCATACTTCACTGGCTCACTTAAATGTATCTACCTCCTTCCTTTTTGACATCATTTGTACAATTCCCTTTTGCTTTGGTTTCTGGTTTTGCAAATGGTTAGTTCCCACAGATAATGACAAGTGGAGGGATTAAAGGAAGTGTAGGATGATGAACAAACAAAAAGCTCGGCATAAATCGGGCGACGGCGATGTTCACTCATGGCAGAGACACTGAAGAAGTGTGTCACTCCCACTCCAGGCCTGGGATACTGCGCAAAAGCATCCTTCCCAGGGCACTAATGCCACTTGGGGGAAAATACAAATAATTACCAGTGGGTCTTGGGTAATGAGGCATTCTTTGTTATTTCTAAAGCAATTTCATAATCTTCTTTGGAGATTTCAAAGACATTTTCCATCCCTTTCCAAAATGTACATGGAATGACAAAGGCAGGTGTGCATGAGGACCCAGCCACACATCTAATAAGAAGGTACAACACAGGCCCAAATAGAAAGGAACATTAGTAACTTACCAGCAATCTGGGCTGCAATAGTATTCCTGTCTACATTTATTTCCAAAGGACCCTTCATTGACCATTATGTAGTTGTATATGATGATGATGATGATGTTGATGATGATGATTTTTGTTACACACGTTTCTCCCATATATGATTTTTTTTTTATCCTCACTTGAGGACATTTTTGCACTTATCTTCAGATAGAACGGGAGGGAGGGAGGGAGGGACAGAGAGAGAGAAACATCAATGTGAGAGAAACACATCGACTGGTTGCCACCCACACGACCCCAAACGGGCCGGGGACGAACCACAACCAAGGTATGTGCCCCTAGTGGGAACCGAACTCGGGACTCTTTGGTCCACAGGCCAACGCTCTAACTGCTGAGCCAAACTGGCCAGGGCCCATATATGATTTTTTAAAAAGAGTTACATAACAGCCCTGGCTGGGTAGCTCAGTTGGTTAGAGTATCATCCTGATATACCAAAGTTGCAGGTTCGATCTCGAGTCAGGGCACATATGAAGCAACCAGCCAGTATGGCTCAGTTGGCTGGGTGTCGTTCTGTACACTGAAAGGTTTCCGGTTCGATTCCCAGTCAGGGCACGTGCCTGGGTTGCTGGCCCAATCTCTGGTAGGCGGGGTATAGGAGGCAGCCAATCAATGTTTTGCTCTCACATTCATGTTTCTTTCTCTCCCTCTATCCCTCTCCCTTCTTCTCTAAATTTTTTTAAAAATCTTGTTTTGCTGCCCTGGCTGGTTTGGCTCACCAGTTAGAGTGTTGGCCTGTGGACCAAAGAGTTGCAGGTTTGATTCCGGCCAAGGGCATGTACCTGAGTTGCGGTTCCTGCCCGGCCCTGGTTGGGGGTCGTGCGGGAGGCAACCAGTCAATGTGTCCCTCTCACATCGATGTTTCTCTCTCTCTCTCCCTCCCTCCCACTCCATCTGAAGATAAATAGAAAAATGTCCTCGGATGAGGATTGGAAAAAAACGTTGTTTTGCTGAGCATAGTGCCTTCTGGTTCCCTCCATGCTGTTGCGAATGGGGGGATTTCATTCTTTCTTATGGCCATTTATCATTCATACTTTTTATCATTTTTTTTCTTCTTGTTAAAGAAGACTCTTTGGCATTTCTTGTAATGCTGGTTTGGTAGTGATGAACTCCCATATGATTTCACTTATATGTGTAATATAAAGAACAATATAAACGAACAAACACCAGCAAAAGACTCATAGATACAGGAAACAGACTGATGACTGGCAGAGGACAGAGGGCTACAGGACTGGGTAAAAAAGGTGAAGAGACTGAGAAGTACAGATTGGTAGTTACAAAATAGTCATGGGATGTAAAGTACAGCATAGGAAATACAGTCAGTAATAGTACAATAACTACGTATGGTGCCAGCTGGGTACTGGAAATGCCAAGAGGAACACTTTGTAAATGATTGTCTAACCACTATGTTGTACACCTGAAACTAATACAAAATAATTTTGAACGTAAACTGTAATTGAAAAAAATTTTAAATTAAAATAAACTTTGTTGCTAAAAAAAAAAAAGGACAGTGGTAACCACTGAATGCATAAATAAGTGGAACAACAAATTAAAGTTTCTCTCTTTCTCGCTCGCTCTCAAAATCAATAAAAAAATTTTTTTAAAAAAAGAATTACACCAAAAATTTTAGAACTAATCAGCGAATTCAGTAAAGTTACAGAATACAAAACCAACATACAAAAATCAGTTGGATTTCTATAAATTAACAACAAACTATCTGAAAAGAAATAAAGAAAACAATTCCATTAGCAATAGCATCAAAAATAATAAAATACTTATGAATAAATTAACCAAGGAGGTGAAAGATCTATACCTTGAAAAGTATAAGACATGGATGAAAGAAATTGAAAAAGACACAAATAAATGAAAAGAAACCCCATATATATTAAATCCCAAGAATTGAAAGATTTAATATTGTAATGATATCACTACTACCAAAATTGATCTACAGATTTAATGCAATCCCTATCAAAATCGTAATAGTATTTTTGCAGAAATAAAAAACCCACCTTAAAATTCATAGGGAATCTCAGGGATTCTAAATAGTTAAAGCAATTTTTTAAAAGAACATATTTAAGGGTCTCATACTCTCTGATTTCAAAATTTGTTATAAAGCTACAGTAATTAAAATAGTATGGCACTGGCATAAAGACAGACATATAGACCAACAGACAGAATAGAAAGCCAGAAATAAACCCAGGCATATATGGTCAAATGATTGTCTACAAGGGCGCCTAGACTATACAATGGGGGAAAAACAGTCTTTTCAAAAAATGGTGCTAGGAAAACTGGATATTCACATGTAAAAAAATGAAACTGAACACCTATTTTACACTACTCACAAAAATTAACTCAAAATAAAGATTTAAATGTAAGATCAAAATTGTAAAACTACTAGATAAAACAGCTGGAAAAAACTTGACAATGGTCTTGGCAACATTTTTTTGGATGTAACACCAAAAGCACAAGCAGCAAAGCAGGAATCAACATAAAACTAAAAAGCTTCTGCACAGCAAAAGAAACAATCAGCAAAATGAAAAAGCCACCTATGGAATGTGAAAAAAATATTTGCAAACCATATATCTGAAAATGGGTTAATATCCATAATATCTATGAAACGCATATAACTCAATAGCAAAAAATAAATAAATAATATTTTGATGTAAAAAATGGGCAGAGTCCTTGAACAGACATTTTTCCAAAAGAAGACATACAAATGACCAAAATGTACATGAAAAGTGCTCACCATCACTAACCATTAGGGAAATACAAATCAAAACTACAATGAGATATCTCCTGAGACCTGTTAGAATTACTATTATCAAAAAAGACAAGAGACAAGTGTTGGCTGGTGAGGATGAGGAGGAAAGGAACCATGGTTGGTAATGTAAACTGGCACAGCCATGAAGAAACACAGTATGTAGGCTCCTGAAGAAATTAAAGATAACATCAGTACATAACTCAGCAATCCCACTTCTGGTTATATAATGGAGGAAACAGAATAACTATTTTGAAGAGATATCTGCACCCCCATGTTCACTGCAGCATTATGTACAACAGCCAAGGCATGGAACATGGAAGCAATGAAAGTGTCCATCAACAAACAAATGGACAAAGGAAATGTGATATATGATATATATAAACTTTATTCAGCCATAAAACAGAAGAAAAGTCTGCCTTCTACGACACCATGGATACTCCTAGAGGGTATTATGCTAAGTGAAATAAGTCAGACAGAGAAAGACAAATATTGTATGCTCTCACTCACATGTGGAATCTAAATATGCTAAACTCACAGAAATCGAGAGTAGAATGGTGGTTGCCAGAGGCTGGAGTGTGGGAGAAATGGGGAGAGGTTGGTCAAAGGGTACAAACTTCCAGCTATAAAATGCTTATGTTATGCTAATGTACAGCATAGTGGTGACTCTAACAATACTTGAAAATTGTTAAGAGAGTAGATCTTAACTGTTATTACCACACACACACACACACACACACACACACACACACACACACACGGTAATTATGTGAGAGGATGCAGGTTACTAACCTTAGGGTGGTAATCATTTGACAATATATATGTGTGTATCAGATCACCATGTTGCATACCTTAAAGTTACATGTTTACATCAATAAAATCTCAATAAAGCTGGGGCGGAAAGGGAAGAAAACTAGTTATATCTCTACAGTGCTGTACAATTTACCAAGTATTTAGACATTCATTATGTCCATTGATTTTTATAATTTTTTTGTATCTTAGTTCCAAAATGATTAAATTGGTGTCTAAGGGACTTAATGTGAGCACTACAAGGACACACAGTGCCTGCAGAGCCAGGAACCAGACCTGGTCTTCTGACTCCTACCCATTATACCTCTGTTACATCAGCAACGTTTTTCTTATTTTCACCATTGGGCTCATTATACCTCAGACAATCACTGAGACTTGAAAATACAAAGTAGCGTTATATATAGCAAAAATTTTATCATGTCTTTCTACCTAAGAGATCAAGTGTTAAATGATATATTCCTGTCCATAGATAACTTGAGTTACTAAACTTTAAAAAAATGACTCTAAAATAAACTTAGAATCCACTAATATCACAAAGCTTCCATAAGTAAAAAGGAGTTAGGATCAAGGAGAGAAGCTACAGAGAAAAAGTGCTATTGTTACAACATCACCTTAGCTGTGTCCTAAGAATCACACAGGAGACACCTGCCATCAGGAGCATGTCCTCAGCCACAGGTGTTCTCAGCGCTTGCTTCTTTGCCTTGTACCTGACTTCGCTAATTTTGCAGTACTGTACAATACTTCTTTGTGTTATATAAAAACTACTCTATTTGGACGTGTTGACTTCACTAATTAGTCTATAAATACTTGACTTTTACCCACTGCTTTGGTAAGTAAGATAATTGCAAAGGAAAGGCCAAAGCATTTACAGTCAATCAGATGACGAGAAAGGGAATATGGTCTTTCCAGCTGAGTAAAATGTAAAACATCATGTGGCAAAGGCAGGAGCTATTAGCAGGATCAATATTTCCCCTAGTACTTCAATAAATCATTGTATCAAAGCCCCGGCACAGGATGGAGAAAAACTCAGTCTACCTACAAGGAAGAGTCCACATTGGAAAATAAAATTCTATTTAAATTACAAAGACTTAATTGGTGCACAAAGGCAATGACAGTCACAAAACCGGTCTCCAGTTCTGGATGTGCTAAGAGTTTCTGAGTCATTAGTGCAGGAAGAAAAGCAGAACACAAAGAACGCGGCTGCTCTCTGGGCTGCACATTTATAATTTGCAACTGGTGAATATGGATGAATCTGCCCCGCTGCAGCTGGGGATGACACAGTGCTTCACAGAGACAGCACACGGCAGGGAGACCACAGGAGATGCGGGCCCCAGTTATAACCTACCTGTGCCCACAGTTAATAGATCGCAATCTTGTCACATCTCCCCTTACTTAAAATTTTCTCCTTTCGGGGTGGGTTCCGAAAACTAAAAATACTTTGAAGCCACATGGACAGTCAAAGAATAGCAAAAAGTGTCCCATACAGTTCTAACTATAAATGATAGTTTTTTGTTTTGTTTTTGTAAACCCGTAACCTCTCCCATTCTTTGTTGCTTCCAGGAAAACAAGCAAGCAATTAAAAAAAAAGTTGCTGGTCTTAGTTGTCCAATAATTTTTAATATGGAACAAATCATTTTTCTTTTCTAATACATAGCAAAAGACAAAAATAGAACAAGACATATTTTAGTGATCAATACAGAGAATACTAGGCTTTCCCTTAAGGACACTATGTGTCTTTATTTATAGAGACGACAGTGAATATAGATACTTTTTGACTCTACTATAAGCTTTGCTTTGTAATTATAATATTTTATCTAAAATATGTTGTTGTTTTTCTTACAAGCTCAAATTACTTTACTGCTGCTCTCTCAACTCTCACAGCAAGTTAAAGCTGCGAACTGAGAGGTCACATCAGGACATTTGTTAAAAGACCACAGCTAGCAAATCAGCAACCAAAGGAGGCTCACTCCCTGACATCTTTTTTTTTTTTTTTTTTTTTTTTTTTTTAATTTTAGAGAGAGAGGAAGGGAGAAGGAGAGAGACATAGAAACACTGATGAGAAAGAACAGCGATTGGCCACCTCCTGCGTGCCCCCCACTGGGGATCAGGCCCACAACCTGGGAATGTGCCCTGATGGGGAATCGAACCGGCAACCTCTTGGGGCATGGGTCAACGCTCAGCCACTGAGCTACACCAGCCAGGCCCTAACATCTTAAAATAGTCATCTAGGACTGATGAATTCAACAAACATTTATCGCATACTGCAATATGAGAGATTCCTTTGATGATAATTATATTAAAGAAAGTTCCCATAACATTCTCATCCCAAAGAGTTTGACAATCTAAGGTCCGCAGGGAACAAAACACTTAGGAAGTTAATGGCATTATGACATTTAAATTATAATACAAAATAAAAGTTGATTGTCACAAGCACTGTATATCATTATGTGCCAAAAAGAGGCTACAGTAAGATTTAAGAGAGACATTTCTATTGGCCGGGGTTTTTAAGGAAAGGGTAAAAACCTGAGCTACACAGGATCTGAGAAGGTGAAAAGAGAAGGATAAACATTCAGTCAGTAGGAAAAGCAGGGACAAACAGGTTAGAGCACACAGAACAAGGAGAAGCCGGAGAAGGGTCACGGTGCACATCAGAGGGGCCTCGGGTAGAAAGTCCATCCCAACAACCAGGGGGGTGGCAGCAGGACTGCGTGAGCCTCAGTGGAAGAGCGTGTGTAAGGCAGGAGAAGAAAGGGAGGCCAGGAGAAGTCTCATTCCGTCTCCAGGTCCAGGAGCATGTGGGTGTCAGAATTACAGAAGGATATCCTCTAGATGAGAGAGACACTTCACATAAGCCTAGGAGAGGTAGGGGTATGGGATTTATAAAGAAGCCTGACGCTACCAGGAAGCCTGCTTACCACAGAAAGTGGGTTTCAGAGGACCTAGGAGCAAGCCACAAGTTCAGGGAAGGGCGCTGGGAGGATGGTTCTGGTAGAAGAAACTCCGGGACAGGGACAGACACGAGTGTGTGAGCGAGGACCTCTGTCTGGGAGGGCTCTCATGTGAGAGGGCAGAGATGAGAAGCACGGTGACTGCCTGGTGCTGGGCGGAACCTGGCGTCGTGCAGCATCCAGAGCGTCACTCGGTGCTGAAACAGAACACTACTTCAACCCCCACCCCACCACCGACAAATTCATTTCTGGTTGAAAGTAGAGGGAAAAATAGGAAAGGTGAGAAAACAAGACATAAGGAAAACAAGACCTCCTTGGTTAGGAGGTCACAGCTGGTGTGGCCTGTACCACTAGAGCTGATGTTCTTCCATACTCACACCTATCTCCTGCCTTATGAGGTGTCAGCAAAACTCGGCCCAGCATCCCACTGGGGGAAATCACAACGAGTTGGAGGGGGTCCCATCCATGAGAGTGTACTTAAAATGCTTACTGTAAAATAATGCATAATTTAAAATGAGAGTGCACGGTGAGCCAATGCCACTGGGAAGGCTGCTTCCGTGGCACCTTCTGAAGGCGGGGACACCAACAGGTGCCGAACTGTCCAGAAGGCAGCACCTGCGGAATGGGCGCCTCCAGGGACAGGAGGAGACTCTTCGCTGGGCTTCCAGTGGGTAGTGCTGCCCTGTTCACTCTCCAAAGCCCACTGGGGTTTGACTGGTTAAAACAATTCTGCAGTCTCCAGTGTGAACCATTCCTCTGGGTGTCCTTGTTCACGCAGCAGTTAATTTGGAAACGATTAGTCGGCTGCTCACTTCCTGAGCACACGGCAAGGCTGGAGGGGCTACCGGACTGGACCAAATGCCGGCGCAACTCTCAAGGCGTCAGCCCGCTGGCACGGGGTCTGGGCGCATGTCAGCATCAGGGCAAGTCCATTGCTTCTGTCACTGGTCACAGTGAACTAGTCACTGGTTTGCCTTGCTCTGGCAAGCTTCTGTTTATTTATTTTTGCCTCTGTAACAAGGAGACACTTCCACCTTCCATCACTAAATAGGTTAGACAACTCATTCTTTTTCTTTCTTTTTTTCCCCCCCACTCTTCCAAGTAAAGGGCAAAATGGATCATTATGGCAAACTATAAGTGGGACATCACCAAAAGATTCAAAGAATAAAGACAGGTAGGTTTTTATAAGAAAGCTATTGGATTTGTTTGGTGTTTTTTTGTTTTTTGCATTTATCTTCAGATACAGCGGGAGGGAGAGAGGAAGGAATAGAGAGAAACATCGACGTGAGAGAGACACATCGAGTGGCTGCCAACCACACAACCCCAACCGGGGCCAGGGACAAACTGCAACCGAGGTACGTGCCCTTAGCGGGAACCGAACCTGGGACCCTCTGGTCCGAGGGCTGACGCTCTAACCGCTGAGCCAAACCGCCCAGGGCTGGATTTGTTTTCTTAAAATATTTTTTTATGGAGCCGATTTCCTCTCACCAGCTGGCCAACAGTCTTCGGATCTGCGATATCTTTCTGATAAAAGAGCATTTCTTTTCTGCCACTTAATCAATTGTCTACGTCTAGCCTCCAACCACACTTTGTCCCCTTAAAGAGGACAAAAGCAAGATGAGAACACGCTTCTCTTGTTTCAGCCTTCCTATCCCTTGCCCTTCTTTTCTACAAACCATTTGGCTTCCACAACAAAAGAGGGGCTACGGGCAGAGTAAAAATATGTTACTAGGGACTTGTGCAGTTCATTGCACCTCACTGGGCCCGATCTGGCCGGCACATACACATCTGGCCTGCTGGCAAGAGTCAGCAGAGGTCAGCTGTGTGTGCCCCAGGACGCAAGGGGAGCACGGGGAGTTAGACAAGCTCTCCGCTTGCTGATTCCTCGGATGTGCAAGGGCCAAGGCCACAGAAATTGTCCCTCCAATCACAGGTACCCTTATTGCAGGTTGTTATTGCTGTTTTCTCATTTTCAGTGCTCACTTCTTCTTTTAAATTTAAAACCACTTTGTGTGTGTGCTTTGGCCCTATATAAACTGCACTGGGATGCAGTGCCCTGTGCCCAGCGCACTTTGTGCACAACGCTGACTTCTGCCTCGTCTACGGACCCCACACCTACAGCAGGCGCTGCAGATTCAGACCTCGCTGTCTGGCCGTTCAGACCACTTCCGAAAAGGACTTATGTAAACACGATTCCTTTATTGTTCTTGAGGTGTATATATAAATCATCCCAAATCACAAATAACCAAGCTATGAACAGGAGAACAAGGATCATAATTGTGGAGAACATGTGGAATTTCCTCTTTTAAGTCAGTTGCCAAAGGTAATACAGCAGGAACCTTCCAGAACAGTGATGAGAGTGAGACTCAAGTAAAAGGTTAGCAAAACATACGGTGTTTATAAAACTATAACAAGGAAAACCTTCCTTTCTAACAGGAATTACAACATGATTCAGAAGCATGGCTTGCAAGGGAAAATATCTAATTCTTTGGGTTAAGTAACTTTTTAAAAATGCTGACACATTGTCCAATAGTAAAGCACTTTACGTAGTCTCTAACTAGGGTTTTTCTTTAAAACCAATATATGATTAAAGTAAACGTTTCAACTGGTTCAAAAGACTAAGTAAGAAATGTAGGCTTCTGCGCTGGCCGGTTCGGCTCAGCGGTTGGAGTGTCGGCCTGTGGATCAAAGTGTCTCAGGTTCAATTCCGATCAAGGGCACGTACCCGGTTGTGGTTCAGTCCCTGGCCCTGGTCAGGGTTGTGCGGGAGACAACCAATCAATGTGTCTCTCTCACATGGATGTCTCTCTCTCTCTCTCTCTCTCTCTCTTCCTCTCTCTCTCTCTCTTCCTCTCTCTCTCTCTCTCTCTCTCTCTCTCTCTCTCTCTCTCCCCTTCAATCCCTCACACTCCATCTGAAGATAAATGGAAAAATATCCTCAGGTAAGGATTAAAAAAAAAAAAAGAAATGTAGACTTCCTTCCCAACACAGTCTCACTTTCTAGAGATAATAACCATAAAGAGTTTCTTGTATAGTCTGTGCACTATAAGCATACGTATCTTCCTATTGACACACGTGCATATTTGCTGGTACATGCTTAAACTATATGGAGATATTTGCTATTTTATTCAAGTGTGTTCAACTACATATAAAATTACCTAATTACCTGCAGCACTGGTCTACATCATTGGCAGATAATGACTTGCCCTTTTTAATGGCTACACTGCATGCTATCAAATAAGTTGGTATAAATACCTATATCCCTACTGATGTACTTTCAGGTTACTTACAAGTTTTTGCTGTTATAAAAGAAGATGAAATATACTTTCCTATAGTTATAGCTGCATATCTTGTATAGATAAAACTAAAACTCCTCCAAAAAATATTTTGCCAACCTACACTCCTCCCAACCATGCAACAACTTCTCACCATCACTGGATGGTATCAATTGTTTTCAATTGACAATAAAAAAATACGACCTTATTTTCATTTTTTTCTTTAATTAATGAGACCATATTTCTTGGCCATCATATTTTTCTTTGAACTGACCATTCATATTCTTTACTTATTTTCTTCTATTGTGTTGTTACTTTTTATTGGTTGATACATATGAGCCGTTATTTAGCAAGCAAATTAGCCCATCATCTGTTGTATGTATTGCAAATACTTTTCCGATGTTTTTCATTTGTCTGTTAACTTTGGTTTTTGTTTGTTTGTTTGTTTTGGTGAGGGGGGCAGTCTTCTAGAAGAGAAGACATAAAAAAATACATCAGTAACTACAACACATAGATTCCACGGTGCCAACCACGATCCTGAGGAGTGCTGTGCCTATTTTACGTAAAATGGTCTCAAGGACTACTTGATGGAAAACCCCTCAAGCTCCCACAGTCGCAAGGCCCTCTACACAGTGTCCACTCTTACTTGGCCACTTCCTGTCTTCCTCTCAGTCGGGATCCCAACCCAGATGCACCTGCTCCTTGTATAATACCTGGAAGTCATTCAAAGGGCAGTAAACAAAATTTCTTTTCTCTTTCACTGGTTCCCCCTCCATTCCTACCAACACTTCTGGGAGGAGTGGGGAGACAGCAAAGTGTGTAACCAAAAGACAGGTCTGGAAAATGATTTCACTGATGACAGAATTCAGCAGATTCCTTTGTTTCCTTTGGCATCTTCAAAACGACTGCCTGAGATCTTCTATTTTGGGGATTTGAATCCTATCCCTTATCATTATCACTGATGTAGAATACTGAGAGTGCACTCTGTGTAAGCGGACTTGTGACTGGTACGCAGAGATGACGGCGTGGGCCTCGCCAACAATGGAGGGGCGCAGCGTGGGCAGGGGAGCCAGCTGCTGGGTGCAGATCCTGACCCAGTGTGGTCACTGTATTACAGAGCCAGCTGACTTCCTGGGGCTCAGATTCCTTACCCACAGGTTACAGATAGCTACAGTGTGTCCAAATTGATAAGTGCAGCCACATCAAAGAACAGCTGTAGTAAAATGGGTTGTTACTCAGAGCAGTGCCTGGCTCGTGAAAAGTTTTAAATAAGCGTGGCCCGTTAATAATTAACATAAAGAGCAACATAAGTCCAAGTGTGATAGGGTCCAATAAGCCTCACTTATGCACGCTGTGACCACAGAAATGGGAGCCTGGAAGGAGCAGTCAAGAAATGCAGGAAGAAATGGGCAGCACTGGAGCAGGAGGCCGAAGATCAGCAAAGACAAATGCCATGTGCACTCAAAGGTGGGGAAGAGCCTTGAAAAGCCCACTACCTCACCTCAGGGACAATGAGTGTAAGTGCAACAAAAGGCTGTGTTTGGACAGAGGAGAAAACAACTTTAAAAATGTATATTGCCTTCCCACCAACAGTGCCCAAGGGTTCCCTTTTCTCCATACCCGCCCCAGTACTTGTGGTTTGTTGATGGTAGTCATTCTGATAGGTGCTAGGGGATAACTCATTGTGGTTGTAATTTGCATCTCTTTGATGATTAGTGACTTCAGGCATTTTTTTCATATGTCTATTGGCCATCTGTATGTCCTCTTTGGAGAAGTGTCTATTCAGGTCCTCTGCCCATGTTTTAATTGTATTGTTTGTCTTCCTGGTGTTGCAGCCACTGTGGAAAACAGTACAGAGTTTCCTCAAAAATAAAAATGGAACTGCCTTTAGACCCAGCAATCCCACTTCTGAAATATATCCTAAGAATCCCAAAATACTATATATGCACCCCTATGTTCATAGCAGCACTATTTACAATAGTAAAGATCTAGAAACAGCCTAAGTATCCATCAGTAGATGAATGGATAAAAAAGCTGTGATACATACACAATGGAGTACTATACAACTGTAAGAAAGAAGGAAATCTTACCTTTTGTAACAGCATCTATGGACCTGGAGATTATTATGCTAAGTGAAAGAAGCCAGGCAGAGAAAGATAAATACCGTCTGATCTCACCTTATATGTGGAATCTAATGAACAAAATAAACTGATGCAAATTAGAGACAGAGACATGGAAACATGGAACACACACAGCAGGCTGTCAGCTGTCAGAGGGGAGGAGTGAGCGGGGACTGGATGAAAGAAGGTGAAGGGATCAGTCAAAAACATATATATATAACACTCAGACACAGACAACAGTGTGGTGATAGCCAGAGGGAGGGGGGGTGAGGCTAGCTGGAGGTGGTCAAAGGAGGGGAAAATGGGGACAGAAAGAGACTTTGCTTGGGGTGACAGGTACATGATGCAGTAGGCAGATGATGTTTTATTGAGTTGTACACTTTAAACCTGTATGGTTTTGTGAACCAATGTCATCCCAATAAATTCAATAAAAAAGTGTATATTGCCAAGGACTTAACCTCTCAAATATCTCAGCTCTGTTTATTTAAACAAGAAAATGCTTACTTATTCTTTGCTCTCAATTAATAAACTGAATCAGCTGTTATCACAGAAGTAGAGCTAATCCCTAACTTAAGAAAGGAAAGTTGTGTTCCAAAAGTTTATCTCTGAGGCAAATATTTGAAAAGAGAAACACCTGCCCTGCTGTGAAGGATGGAGACTTTTCCAGGCTGGTCTCCACAGCCCTATAAATCCTGCCAAGGCAGAGGCATAACACTATAATCCATCTCATTCATCCATCTCATTCATTCATTCATCCATTCATTCATTCATTCATTCATTCATTCATTCATTCATTCACCATTGGATGAATGCCGACCACCAACCAGTGCATTGCTCTCCTAAGGGAGGTCTGACAGTTGTAAACAAAGAGAAGCAAGGTCTGTACTCTCAGGAGGCTTATATGTCTCTGCGGGGAAGTGGAGAAACAGGGACACAGAACATAAAAATAAACAAACAGATGAATAGGGTTATTCAGACATTAAAAAGTGCTACGAAGAAAGTAAAAGTGAGTGCCATCATGTGGTAGAAGGCCACTCCGGGGAAGTGACATCTGGGTGATATCTGAATGAGACAGGAGATAAATGGCAGGAAGTTCCCAGCAGAGAGAGCAGTGTGAGCAAGGATGCTGAGGCTGGAAAAGGCTGATGTGTTCACAGACGGAGGAAAGGCGGCCAGGGAGGCTGGAGCAGAGTGCGAGAGAAAGTGCCAGGGGCAACGCTTCCTAAACAAAATGTAATTTTGAACTCCAGCTTTGGACATCAAACACACATCCCCCGTTGCCTTCTGCGGGCTGCAGTTTTTGTTGCCAGAGCCTGCCAGGGGTTCAGGAACTGCTCCGGCTGTTAACACAAATACTTGAGGTTGGGGACCTCAGAAGCTCCAGTGGCCTGAGGCTCTCACCCATGGGTCCATGATGGGGCCTTGGGATCCAAAGAGTCTGAGAGGAGAAAAGTGAAAGGCTTGGGTGAGAGAAGGGTAACCAGGGGTCAGAACTCCAGTATCCATAAAGACACTCTAGAGAGTGAGAGCGAGAGATTTCACTCCATCTTCAGCAGAATTTCAGTATAATTTGCTTAGTTAAGGAAAAGACTCGTATGTTTTGTTTCCTTATTTTGTCTGTGAACTTCCACTTTGGACAAAATCAACTGGAAACAGCAGAAAATCCAAGAATGACTGATGTATAAACCAAGACCAGGGAATAAAGACAGTTGTTGGTTTATCACTAACCTTTTAAGATTTATGTAAAAACAAACAACAACAACAAAATATGCCATCCTAATAAATGTTCCGTAGGATTGCTCTGAAAAAAAAACAAACAAAAATAAAAAAACAAAAAACCACCACTAAAGGATGGAAAATGAATCTCAGCTACTATGACAATTTTTTAAAAGATTTTTCTATTTGGTTTGTTGGTTCATTTTTAAATGCTTAATCTTTATAATCACCATGCGAATTACAGTATCAAAATAACTTGTGACTGATGGTAATTAAGAATAGGAAATTTGCCTGGCCGGTGTGGCTCGGTGGATTGAGCATCGTCCCACGGACTGAGAGGTCCCGGTTGATTCCTGGCCGGGGCACATGCCCAGGTTGTAGGCTCAATCCCCAGGAGGGGGCGTGCAGGAGGCAGCTGATCGATGTTTGTCTCTCACATAGATGTTTCTATCTCTCTCTCCCTTCCTTTCTCTCTAAAAAAATATCAATAAAAACATTTTTTTTTAAAAGAATAGGAAATTTAAGAAATTCCTGTTTTTATAAGCCAAGTTTCAACAAAATGTTTCTGCTACTAAAATTTTGCTCTCTTATACAAACGTTGAAGTTGAGTAACTTGTTCTGGAGATGTCAAGGTTTACATTTTTCTTTTTTTCTTTGTCCCCAAATCAATGTGAGACTTTTATTGCATCTTTAAAATATAGCAAATAAGTGTGAACATCATTCAGCATCTTGGTGTTTCTATAGCTGGACAACTTAGATCTTATTCATCAGTCTGCTGAACTGTTCCTTTTTCAGAAACATAGATGCCATCCAAAAATGTTCTATATCCTTGTTTTTAACAGTCGTGGCTTGCTGAATCAAAGCAGCTGAATTTGATACAAGTTCAATGTCCTTTTTTTCAAGAACAACTCATCTTTCTGGGCTTGAGATGCTGAACAAGCAACACCTGACCTCATCCGAACTCTGTGGATGTATTTTTCGCCCAAGAACTTTCTGATTTCAACAAGAGAACCATTCTCCTGAATAACGATGTTGATGGGGAAGTGAGCGTACACAGACCTCATCTTGTAACTGAAGCCCAGTGTGACGCCCTTAGTCATGTTCTGTACATGACTGCAGATGGTACGAACCATGGCCAGTTCCTTCCATTTCCCCACCATTTGCCAACCCGGAGCCTCTTCTTTTTCTTTCCAAGGACACTGAGTTCTACATTGATGTGGCTGAAGTCCCTCCGCAGGGTGCCTCTGGGGCCCTTCTCAATAACTACGTCCCTGCAGAGTGATGCCCACATTGTCTGGGATGTCAGCAGTCTGATTGCTGAGAATGGTCTTCATCCTCGCAGTAGATGCGGCAAAGAGCTACATTTCCCCATGTATTGTTTATTAGCGTGGGTTAATATGCCAGTTTATACTTGGCATTCAATTTCTTTTATACTTAAAATAATAAGACCAAATTTCTCTAGGATGCCATACTGCTTTCTTCAA
Organism: Tadarida brasiliensis; assembly: GCA_030848825.1. Classification (NCBI taxonomy): domain Eukaryota; kingdom Metazoa; phylum Chordata; class Mammalia; order Chiroptera; family Molossidae; genus Tadarida; species Tadarida brasiliensis. The sequence goes on from CM061266.1 coordinate 84,952,378, forward strand.
AAAGGGTGATTATTCCACAAGTAATAAGGGGTAAAACTCAATGAACTTGACCACAAATTCTAGGTATTTCGAATATTTCAGATATAGTCATTTTAGGGCAAACCATCAATGTATAGGTTAAATAATTTTATACTTATGTCACATAAATTCTATGCTACCAGTATTTCTAAGGAAGACGAACATCCATAGTGAATAAATATATTTCATTTCCGGGTTTGGGACATAAAAATTGTTATTCCCAATGGCAATAGCATATCTATCTTCTGTTAGAATGTGATTTTTGTGTGTGTTAAAGTCCTTCTATCTGCAGCAATACAGAAGAAACAATGGTTATTTGGGGAATAAAGTATTATTTCTGAAAGACAAACAGCTAAGACTACAAGCTAAGAACTTAGTACTATCTGGGCTGGTAACATTTGAGAGGAGAATAATTATAAGACATTGTTTCCACTCTCAGAAGAGAAGGTAAAGATCTTTGAAAAGCTTAATAACTTACTGAACTATACTTATACATATTTTTCTTTTTATTAATTAATATTTTTTATAGCTGTCCCTCCTTTTTCCCCCATTGACACCCCCCACCCTGCTCCCATCGCTCTCCCCCCACCTTCACCACACTGTGTCCACTGGTTATGCATGTAAGTTCTCTGGTTTATCTCTTCCCACCCTCCCACCACCCTTCCCTCTGAGGTTTGTCAGTCTTTTCCCTACTTCCATGTCTCTGGATCTGTTTTGTTTATCAACTTATTTTGTTCATTATATTCCACAAATAAGTGAGATCATGTGATATTTGTCTTTCTCTGACTGGCTTATTTCGCTTAGCATAATACTCTCCAGGTCCCTCCATGTGGTCTCAAAGGGTAAGAGATCTTTTTTTCTTATGCTGCGTAGTACTCCATTGTGTATTCCACTTCTAGGAATGTACCCTAAGAAGCCTGGAACACCAATCAGAAAGAATATATGCACCCCTACATTCACAGCAGCACTACTTACAATAGCTAAGATCTGGAAACAGCCCAAGTAGTAGATGAGTGGATAAAAAGCTGTGGTGCATATATATCCTTATATTTTAAATTAAATGAGATTAAATGTTCATGTGTGTGAAAATGCTTTGCAAAGTATACAAAGCACTGTAAAATTTAATGGCATGCCATTATTACTGGAGCTGTCTTATTGTTCCAATTATTATGACTAAAATCCTGTTTATTATTTTTTTCAGTGACCAGGCCCAGACCATCTAAAATGAGACTAAGCAGAACAATCTTTCCTCTTAAAAGTAGAGACAACCAATGGGAAATGTATGCCATTCAAGAAATCAGTTTGTTCATTTATAATCTGAACAAAATAGTTCCATGTCAATTCTTGATTGGTCTCTCCAGAAACTTTCTCAAACTCACCAGGACAGATGGAGGAAAAAAAAAAAAAAGAATATCAGGGTATATTCCTTATGCTTAACTTTGAAGAGTTAAAAAAGTAACACTTTTTAAAAATTATTTTTGATTTCAGAGATAGGAAGGGAAAGAGAGAGAGACAGAAACATTGATCTGTTGCCTCCCGTACTCGCCCCAAACCCACAACCCCCAGCATGTGCCCTGACTGGGACTCGAACCCACCACCTTTTGGTGCACAGAACGACATGCAACCAACTGAGCCACATGGGCCAGGCAAAAAAAAGTAACACATTTTAATACTAATATTACTATTAATATTAGTATTATCTAATTATTAGTATTATTTATTATCTCTACCTCAGTACTCATGTGTAATCTTTTTACCTCTATTAGTTTTGAAAATCATGTGATCTTCAGTGAACTGATCTCTCACTTTCAGGTAATCTTTCTATAATATATAGTTTTTTAAACGTTGACTTTAAAATGGACAAAATTATATCCAAAAGTCAAACTGCTTGCCAAGAAAGCACTTTGTTTTTTAAAAAAAAGATTACAATCACCTGAATGGTCAACATCATACCCCAACCCCTGTCTAGGTGCGGTGCAATAATTAATTAATCTTTACATATTTATGCAAAGTAGGACAATGAGAATGATAAAGGTCCCTCACTCAGATGGGAGGGACCGAGGCACAGAGAGGTGTGCCCGGTGGAGGCGGAGTCACCATGTAAGCTGCACATCGACTCTTCTCCCTTCCCGCAATCAGAGCAGCAAGAAGAAAAGTGAATTTATAGGGTGGATTTGTAAATCATGATAACATGCGTCAGGGTATGATTATGTAACTTCAAACATCTTTGAGTTTTACAAGCAAAAAACCCAGAGCTTGATATGTATGAAGCGCCTACATGCCTCTTCCTGGTTTCTTGTTTACAGTAAATTTTATGGCAGGATTTTTCAATTTGTGAATTCTAGCCAGTCTGCTGTCTAATGAGACTCCAGCCTGTGTGGGTTTAAAGCTTTCTGACATTTAAAAATGTTTACTTTGGGTCTCTAAAAATCACAGGAAATATTCTCCTACTATAAAAATGCTGATCTGTTGTACTTTCAAAACATAATATATTTTAAAAAGTCCCTAGGTGATGAGTATTTCCTGTGATAGAATACAGGGTTCAGTGCCGGACTGCCACGGTAAATCCAGCATCCCAATAAAGCAAGTCACACGGAAGTCTGGGTTTCCCGGTGCATATAAAAGTTACGTCTACACCAAACTGTGGTATATGAAGGGTGCGATAGCATCATGTCTGAAAAAACAATGCACATACCTTACTTAATACTTTACTGCTAAAAAATGCTAACCATCATCCGAGTCTTCAGCAAGTCTTAATCTTTTTGCTGGCAGAAGGTCTTGCCTGGATGGTGACAGCTGCTGCCTGATCGGGGTGGCGGATGGTGAATGCTGGGGGGCTATGGCAAGTCCCTAAAATAAGACAATGAACTCTGCTACATCGACTGACTCTTCCTTCCACAAATGGGTTCTCAAAGACCACTGGGCAGAGGTCACCAGAACACAGAGAATAACAATGAAGAAGTTAGAAACAATGTGAGGATCGCCGAAATGTGACACAGGGACACAACACGAGCAAGTGCTGCTGGAGAAATGGCACGGACAGGCTTGCTCGACAAGCAGGGTTGCCGCAACCCTTCTATTCGGAAAAAAAAAAAAAAATCAGCAAAGCATGATAAAGTGAAGTGCAATAAAAAGAGATGCTGTATCACTCTTTTTTTCAATTCTTTGACAACCAGCACTATTATTTATAAACTTGATTTAAACCTGATACTATATAACTACAGCCACAGTATTTTGATTCAAGGTGTCAGATAAATGCTTTACCTCAAGAGGCTAATCCAGAAATCACTTCCCCGCTTCCCTGACGTGCACGAAACCTTCTAGAACAGCTGGCATGTGGCGCACTGTCCATGGAGAATGACATACGTTAAGAACACCCAATACCTGCGTTAAAAGTTCAGCTTCTGACAACGAAGAGTTATCCTCGGCAAACATGTCAGGGTGCCCTTGAAAGAAAGTCAGAGAGCCCTGGCTGGAGTGCCTTAGTTGGCTGGGCACCATCCACGCACAGAAAGGTCGCCAGTTCGATTCCCGCTCAGGGCACATGCTCAGGTTGTGGCCTTGATCCCCAGTAGGGGGCGTGCAGGAGGCAGCCGATCAATGTTTCCTCCTCACACCCATGTTTCCCTCTTGCACTCTCCCTCTGCTTACCTCTCTCTAAAAATCAATTTTTAAAAAAGACAGAAAGAAAGTCAGACTCCTCTGGCCATTTCTGCCACTAAGAAAGAGGAAAAATCACCCTTCAACCAAACTAACGTCAGCATGACAACCTCCTCCCAGGAAGATTTTGTTAGATCTTCCCAGCCCACTGGAGGCTCTGAGGGCGAAGTCAGACCACAAGGCGGAAGAAGAAAGAGCAGCACAAGTAAGGAAGCAGCAAGCTCCCAAGGTGCTGCACCCCGCATGGTCAGCCTCTCCCCCCCCCCGGGCAGACCCTGAAGCCCCAGGGCTGTGGTGTTCTGGGTCTGCCAAAACGCAAGCTCCTTCATTTATTGCTGATCCGGGTCCATTAGTATAACTATTATTTTCATCACCAAAATCATGAAGTTTAGAAAACTCATTCTATTAATGAGACTAGACAGAGAAAGGCAAACAGCCTTCATTTCAAAAGCCGATTTTGATCTATTAGCAGTGGCTGCTAAGGGTCTGAGCTGAGAAGAACTCTGAGGCAGGGTAAAGTGCCATGTGCCCTTAGATATAGTGTATTCCTTCATTTATACATTTATTCACTTAACTGTTCATCTGGAACACTTCAATAGATCCTTAAGGCATCTTCCTGCCTACATCCTCACCCCTTTCCAAGCCACACTGCTAGGAAAATGAACTTTTCCTTAATAGTGTTGAATCATGTTTGCCCATCTCATCCCTGGTTCTTCATTCTCACTGGGCCCTCTTATGAAGCACGCCACATAAGCACACAAACACCAGTCATGGCAAACAGAGGAACAGAGTGGGTCCATGGGTGGATGGAGGGACAGATGATAGATAGATAGATAGATAGATAGATAGATAGATAGATAGATAGATAGATAGATATAGATAGATAGATAAAAGAACCTCAGATAATTCATCCAGGACATTTTGTTAGTCAATTTACCAGTTATTCTCTGTTTTCTGTTCCCCTGAGTCTCCTTTGACTTTGTTGCTCACAGACTTTCTTAAAAGCTTTATCTTCCTTGTAACCTATAGGCTTGGGTAAAAACATTCCCGGCGAGACTTTCAGCAGAGGAACAATATTCTGGTATTACTGCATGAAGAGTCATATTGAAACAATGCCTCTTCCTTTATTAAAATCTTTTCATTGGAGTGTAAAGAACAAGCTCCTTAGCAGTGCATCTGGCCCCTGCTGCTCTCACTCAGTGTCATCTCACTAATCTTCATTCCCCAAGAGTGAGCCCACATCAGGATGCTTCCAGTTCCATGTCTTTGTCTGCTTGACAAACTCCAAGTTGGTTTTGAAAACCCAGTTCATAACCTACACCACACCTTGATAAAAGCCAGTCATTCCTTGCTTTGGGTTATCTCTGTACCTCTTGCATAAGTACATCTATAGTTGAACCAATCATATTCTTTGTTAATTAATTTCAATTAATATCTGAGAACTAGTTGAGAGCAGGTAGTTTGTCTTTTTTTTTTTTTTCTTTATTGATTTTAGAGAGAGAGGAAGGGAGAGGGAGAGATAGAAAAATCAATGACAGAGAACATCGACTGGCTGCCTTCCTCGTGCCCTCCACTGGGGATCGGGCCCACAACCCGAGCATGTGCCCTGACTCGGAATCAAAACAGCGGACCTCTTGGTGCATGGGTTGATGCTCAACCACTAAGCCACACCGGCTGGGCAGGAACTTTGTCTTAATTTGTCTATTTTCTTAGCACCCAGGACAGTTTAGGACACACTTAATATACCTGAGGATACCTGCAAGATTTTCAGTTTAGGAGGCAAAGGGAATAGTGATACATTAACCAAGAGAAGGAATGAAAAATAGAAGCAGATTGTTTTGTAAGATGCAATTTGTTTCATTTGAAGATGTTCAAATCTCAAAGTCCCAGTAAGATGTGTCCCAGAAGAAACCAGAAAGTTGGGAAATCTGGGCCTAGAGCTAGAGAAAGTGGTTGGAGCTGAAGGCAGTCATTTGGGATTCCTTAGCATGTGGGTAGCAGTGGAATCCATGGATAAAAAAGGACTTAATAAAAGACAAGAAAAGGAGGTAAGAAAAGAACCACATAGAAAGGCTTTGGGAAAGAGTAAGATATCAGAGAACTTAGAGGACTTAAGAGGCCAAAGGCATTGCAAGTTTAAAATAAGAAGGGGTATCAACCGTTTTAGTGTCTCATAATGGTCAGGTAGTATGGAAACTAAACAGAGATGATAAATTTTACAACTTTGGAGGACAGGGTGCAAGAAGAAGTATGACATCATTGAAAGCAATTTCAGTGGGAAAAAAAGACCAGACAAACACAGACTGCAGTTGGTTAGACTGAATGAGTGTCTTTCATCCAGATTCATTATGGAGACCCTGGTTCTGGATAGAGATGACTTGGTTATGAAACTGGCTGTGGCCAACCTGCAGGGGAGAGGGGAAAAGAAGGATCGAGAGCATATTGAATAGAAATTAGCAAATGAGAAAAGCAGAAAGGATTCTATTCTTCCCATTGCAACATTTTACATATGTTATATTTTGGGCAAGACGTCTTTAAGAAAACTGGTTCCACAATTTCTATTGGTGATGAATGTTTATTCCTCATGTTTCCACAGAGGGGAAGGAATGTCAGCTTTATAAGATAATACAGTCTCTGCCTCCCTTCCCATTCATTTCTCCTCGGGAAGAAGTAATTTAGCTGATTTTTGTGTTTGGACAAAAGAATTGAGCTTATCCAGCTCGTCACCTTCCTCCCTTAAATTCACTGGAGGCTTAGGACCTCATATTGGGTTATGCTTTCAACAGTCTTGCACAGCTAGGGAGGACGGGGGCCGTCCAACTCTGCCTGTAACTGAGGGGTCAGTTTCTCAATGGGGCTGTAGTAAGAAGCCAATGTAGTCACAGATGTAAGCCATATCCTCCAGCTCAGCCACACTGATAATCAAGTCTACAGTGCACGCTCCGTCTGACTCCTGCGTGTGCTTCTCAACTAGATTTGAACTCAAGGACACAGTCTGTGCTTCTGAGGAACAGCCTTAAAACTCCCTTTCAAAGAGATTGTTTAAAAAGAGATAGAGAAATACAAGGCCTCCAATCCCTCATGTAAGATTTGAAGGGGTGGAAGTGGGTAACCTCTAAAATCCCTTTCAACAATCTTCAAACATTTGTTTGTTATTTTATACAGGCATACCTCAGAGATATTACGGGTTCAGTTCCAGACACCACAATAAAGCAAATATCGCAATAAAGTGAGTCACACATTTTTTTTGGTTTCCCAGTGCATATAAAAGTTATGTTTACACTACACTGTAGTCTATTTAAAGTGTGCAATGGCACTGTGTCTAAAAAACAATGCACATACCTTAATTTAAAAATACTTTATTGCTGAAAAACGCTAACCATCATATGAGCCTTCGGCAAGTTACAATATCTTTGCTGGCAGAGGGGTCTTGCCTTAATGTTGATGGCTGCTGACTGGCAAGGGTGGTGGCTGCTGGCTGGGGTGGCTGTGGCAATTTCTTAAAATAAGGCAACAATAAAGTTTGCCACATCGACTGAACCTTCCTTTCATGAACAATTTCTCTGGATCATGTGATACTATTTGATAGCATTTACCACAGAAGAATTTCTTTTTAAATTGGAGTCAATTCTTTCAAACCTTGCTGCTGATTTTTCAACTAAGTGTAGGTAATATTCTACATATTCTACATATTCTACATCTTCTGTTGTCATTTCAATAATCATCACAGCGTCTTCACCAGGAGCAGACTCCATTGTAAGAAACCATTTTCTTGGCTCATCCATAAGAAGCAACTCCTCATCTGTTCAGGTTTGATCACGAGATTGCAGCAATTCAGTCACGTCTGCAGGCTCCACTGATGCATCTAGCTCTCTCCCTGTTCCCACCACATCTGCAGTCACGTCCTCCACTGAAGTCTCGGACCCTGAAAGTCATCCATAAGAGTTGGAACCAAGTTCTTCCAAACTCCTGTTCATGTTAGTATTTTGACCTCTTGCCATGAATCACAATTGTTCTTAATGGCATCTTGAAGGATGAATCCTTTCTGGGAGGTTTTTAATGGACTTTGCCCATATCAATCACAGGAATCACTATCTATGGCAGCTATAGCCTTACAAAACGTATTTCTTAAATAATAAGACTTGAGGGTCAAAAATTAGTCCTGTATCCATGGGCTGCAGTAAGGATGCTGGGTTAGCAGGCATGAAAACAACATTAATCTCAGTGTACATCTCCATCGGAGCTCGTGGGTGACCAGGTGCACTGTCAATAAGTGATAAGATATTTTTAATCCTTTACCCGAGGATATTTTTTATTGATGAGAGAGAGAGAGAGAGAGAGAGAGAGAGAGAGAGAAACATCGATGTGCGAGAGAAACATCAATCAGTTGCTTCCCGTATGAGCCCTAACTGGGGATCCAACCTGCAACCCACATATGTGCCCTGCCTGGCATCAAACCCACAACCTTTTTGATGTAAGGGATGCAGCTCAACCAACTGAGGCACCTGGCTGGGCACGCAATAATGTCTTAAAAGGAGTTGTTTTTTTTCTAAGCAGTCGGTCTCAACAGAGTGAGCTTAAACTATTCAGTAGACCACGCTGTAAACAGCCGTGCTGCCATCAGGCTTTGCTGCTGCACTCATAGAGCACAGAGTGTGTTTGGCATACTTCTCAAGGGCTCCCAGGTTTCAGATGGTAAATGAGCACTGGCTTCAACTCAAAGTCACCAGCAGCTGCGTTAGCCCCTAACAAGAGGGTCAGCCTGTCCTTTGGAGCTATGAAGCCAGGCACTGGCTTCTCCTTTCTAGCTATGTAAGTCCTACACGGCATCTTCTTCCAAAAGACAGCTGTTTCATCCATATTGAAGATCTGTTGTTCAGTTCGGCCACCTTCATGGATTATCTTCGCTCAATCTTCCGGATAACGTGCTGCAGCTTCTGTCATCAGCTCTCACTGTCTTCTTTCCTTAGACCTCATGAACCCACCTCTGCTGGTTTCAAACTTTCGTTTCACAGCTCTCTCATCTCTCAGCCTCCACAGAATTGGAGAGAGTCGGGGCCTTGCTCTGCATTAGGCATTGGTTTAAGGGAATGCTGTGCTTGGTATGACCGTCTATCCAGACCACTAGCATTTCTCTACGTAGCAGCAGTAAAGGCGTTTCCCTTGCTCATCATTCGTGCGTTCACTGGAGTGGCACTTTTAATTTCCTTTAAGAACTTCTCTTTCATTCACAACTTGGGCTATCAGCCTTCTATAGGCCTTCCTCACTGAGCCTAATCATTTCAAGCTTTTGATTGAAAATGACAGTCATGCAACTCTTCCCTTTACTTGAGCACTTGGAGGCCGCTGCAGGGTTGTTAACTGGCCTAGTGTCAATATTGTTACGTCTCAGGAAACAGGGAGGCCCACGGAGAGGAGAGAGACAGGAATGGCTGTCGGTGGAGCACTCCACACACACCACATTGATCGATCAAGTTCGCCACCTTATCTGGGCAGATTTTGTGGTGCCCCAAAACAAGTACAATCACCACAACAAATACAGTAATAATGAAAAAGTTTGCAACGTTGTGAGAATTACCAACATGTGACACAGACACACAAAGTGAACAGGTGTTGCTGGAAAACGGTGCCGACAGACTTGCCATAAACCTTCAACTTGTGGAAAGCAGTGTCTGCAAGGTGCCACGAAGCGAAGTGCGAGGAAATGGGACGTGCCTGTGCGCATGCACATCGGGCTAGCAGGATGAGCCAGGAGCTGGAGACAGCTCAGAAGCAAGAGGACGTGGGAATTTCAAGTAGATGCGGGTGGTCAACAGTGTAACACGGTAGAAAAGTCTCTTAGGATAAAGGCAAATTAAGAGATCAGAGGATACCTTATTAGAGCATTCTCTGAAAAAGGAAGGGATTCATAAAATGAAGATTGCTATATATAAACAAAAATGTGTGTGTATGATATGTGTGTGTGTGTGTGTGTGTGTGTGTGTGTGTGTGTGTGTATGCACCTATAGATAAAAAACAAAACAGAGAATCAACCTGGAAAAAAATTCCTCCCAATTCCATCAGCTGGAATTCTAGGTTTATATAAGCCTCTTACCCCACTAGATTATAAGACTGTACCTTTGCATCAAATTTTCCCAGAGAAAAAACAAGTAGCCACAAAATGCTTAAAAGCAAATGCTAAGAACTGTTTGGCTGAAAGAACAAAACAGAGCCTGTTAACCAAGCTGAAGACAGTAGCATATTACTTTGCTCTCTTGTCTCTTGGAAGCTCTGAGACCTTTCCACTTCCAACAATCCATATGTGCGGGGTTTGGGTGAGGAGGGTTTCCAGGCTGTGAGATCAATGAAAACAATGAGGATCCATGGGGGTCATCACTTTCATGGCTTAAGGACTAATGGATTTCATCTGATTCATCAGTCAGCACCTCCGGGACCAGAGTGGAGAAAGCAATTTTTTGCTGCTGCTGTAAACAGAAATCTCATTCAGACTTGTCCTGAATTCTTGCACAGAAAAGCTCTGCTCACCTGCCTTTTGAGACACAGGTCTCCAGCGTGCACTCCCCAGAGGCAGAGAAAGTAAGATGTGTTCTGCGCAGTGAAATCAGTTGCTATGTGTCTCATTGTGGCAACCACAAGTCACAAGGGCAAAGCTGATCCTCCGTAGCTCCCAGCTACACTCCCCCTGGAATCTAGCCTGCTGTTAGAGGGGTCATTATCTGGTTATCCCCGGGGCCAGTTCTCACAGTGTACACATAAAAATCACCTCTTGGGTAAGACATGAAATTTAAAATCATCCCTTTATGGATATCATTGAGTCACTCCATTACCTCCGGGACAGATATAAATTACGCCTTCTTTGATTCTCTTAAAATTTTAGAGGCACATAGGGACAGAGAAGGATCTCATTGGTACAAAAGATAAGGCATTCCAGGAAGAAACAGAAACTTGTGTGATATTACCTGCCATAGCTTCAAAGGTTCTCTGCTTGGTCAAGGGAATTGTGTAAAGCAGGGAACACTAACAGCAGGCATGGACGCTAATTACTGCTGGCGGCCAGGAGTCACTGCATGTCACCGCTTCGTGTCCTCACGCTCACCGTTCTTATCTCAGTGACGTTTCGTTTCACCAGACTGACGCACCCAATGGATTGGCATCCTTCTGGGTGTCTGCGACAAGAAGGCACGCAGAATGCCCATATACACTCCTATGCCTCTCCCTTCTCCCAATTTCACTTGTTAATACTGAGAGAGTTACCTGTGCCGTGGAAATGGGGCTGTTTGAATCCTCTGGAGCCCGTTTGATTTTTACCTCTAGAAGCTGCCAAGGCTTGCTATCACACGCCTTGTGTACTGATATTTCAGAGAGGGTGTGACATTTTCATAATTAGCACGAACAAAATGCAACGGCTGTCGCCACACAAGTACAGAAATGTGTGTGTTCTCATGCTCTGCTGCTACAGTGACCTATTTCACACCAGCATCTGTTCAGCGCTGACGAGCTAGTCCAGATGTAAGCTGGCAACACACACCGCAAGCAGGCTACCCAGACATCCGCACGGCCACAGATGGTCCATTCCACAGTCCACTTCAATATGAACCTGACTACTTTTTTTTAATAAAGGAACATTCCCTAAAATTCACACCCAAAGTATATTGTTTTCCTCAGATGCCTGATAACTTTAGGACAAATAAAAGAACAGCATCCAAAAAGAAATCAGTCTCGCCACAGAAGTTAATTCAATTGCTTGGTCTTCTCAGCTGCTGGCAAGAGTTTGAGGAGTTCTCGGACTTGTGGGAAAAGTGAGACCAACGCCAGTATCCTGCCTTAAAGGCCTTCCAGAAGCAAAACGCACTGTGCAATATTAATTTTTCAAGTTAACAATGAGAGGTATTTGAAACCTACTGTTCCCCCAACAGAAAACCACCGTTCTGATGCCAACACACGTACCACTGTCACCAAAACAGATGCCAATTTTGTACAAAATGCCTCTAAGCCCTTGACCTAATGAGGTTAGTGACAGGGATACAAATGACTGGAACAGAAAACGAAACTCAGAAAGAATTTTGTTCATGAACTGCTATATTTCCCCTGTCGTTTAACCAATTTCCCCCACAAAATGACAACGCAGACCGCAAATCTTCGAAGCTAATGCTGCCCATGACAGACTAAGTGCTTTTTAAAATGTAATATTATATGTGTCAATCTGATAGGGAAAAACAAGAGGCCACGTGAAGGACTTCGCAGATAAGTAGGGGTCTTGCAAGGTTATAAAGATGCCAATCAGGAGAGCGAAACACAAAGCAGCGTCTCCCTTCCAACGAGGGAAAGGGCACCATCGTCCCATCGTCACCGGCTCTGCAAAGGACAGGCCTCTCAGCCTGAGCCCTACACCCACACTGCCCTGGCCCCTACTGCACCAGACCCCGATTGTTACTAAACTCATGTTCGGTTAGAATCGGTCCTCAGAAGACATTAACGAAATGATTTAATGTGTGCATCGGGCTTCCTGTTTCCCAAGTGTTTAATCTTTGTGATTCGCTACAAGCCCAAATCACGACAGGTGGAGGAACACTCAGGATTCTGAAACTGCTCACAAAACACACTTTTGTTCTCAACATTCACCCCAGTCAGGGCATCTGTGGCATGTATGTATGGATTTACATACTTATTTATATCTGGTGGGCAGACAAGGTTATTGTATTGTATTTTATTCTTTTCTTTATTTTATTTTATTTTTTCCATCACCATCTACGCCCCCATTCCCTCTTCTACCTCCACACAACCCCCTCCCCACCACAATCACCACCGCACTGTTGTCCGTGCCCATGAGTTCTTTCTCTTTTTTTGTTTTTCTTTTTGCTCAAACCCTCCACCCTCCCCACACACCCCCATCCCCCAGAGCTGTCTGCCTGCTCTTTGTCTATGGGCAAGTGCGTTATTTAAGCCCCTGTCATGCTTGGATTCTCAGTAAAGAGAAACCACTGGTTTTCTGCAAACATAGTTCATCAAAATAGGGCACTTTCTCCCTCCAGAATCACTGCATAGTTATTGACAGGGGTTCGCTACAGAGACACAGGGTGTGGAAAGTCCAGGTTATTCAAGATTCCTGCACAATGACTGGCATCCATGTGGAGAGATAGCCAGCTGCATTACCTGCCCTCACTCAATGCTCTAGGAATGATATACCACATTGAAACGTGATGGAATGGGAAATGGACTAGTTAAAGCTGTAGATTCCCTTTCCTTCCCTTATAGAAGTTTCTGAAAAGTGGTATCTGCAAACAAAGACAAGAGTGAGAAAATAAATAGGGTCATGAGATGCAGAAGACAAAGAGGGTTACGTAGACTCAGGAGAAGCCTCTTGTTAGCCGGCTGAGCGGCGGGGGGAGGGGCAGCAGCAAGAGGGAACAGCATTCCTGGGGAGGGGCTCAGGACAGACTCATGTTCTGCACGAGCTCCTCCCTTTTAAAGGCCTGGGCTAAAGTTCACCTAAAACTGAATTGAAAATTTGTTTTAAGCACCTGTAATTAAAAAACAGTTTGGCTTTTGAAAGAAGAGGTGCAGGAGTCAAGTGTGAAGTGAATCACCTGGCCGTTTAAGTTTACTGAAAACAAATCACCACAAAGACCTCCTGAAAGGAGGCGGAAGCCTGCACAGACTTTATCTACTGCTGGTTTAATAAGAACTAACAGGAAACTTAACTCCGTCTGATGCCTAAAATCTCTGAGTTCTCCTGGGAGAGAGCAGCAAGCACTACCTGCTTCTCAGGTGAGAGTTGAAAGAAAAGCCTGCCAAACACAAACCAGGTAAATCTCAGGACACTACACTACTGCTGACTTCGTTACCACCCATCAGCTATTCTGACAGAGGCCAGAACATAAAAGATCTCAGTAGGCAGCACTCGGTCCCCCTATCTTCCAACCATCTAAAATTCATTTTATTAAACCCTTCCTAGGAAGAGCCTCCGACTTCCTGCTGACCCGTGAATCCTTCAGCTCTTCTCGAGAGGCTCCTGTTACAGTAGGCTTTCATACCTTGGCCATTAACAACTTACCATCATTCCCAGCAGCTCAAAGCTGGGACTGCCACCAGAAGGATAAGACAAAGATTTCTCAGTAGTTTAACAAAGTGCCAGCTATGGTCCTCTTCACCCAATAAAATGCCCATCCAGCCACTTGGAATTTTATGCCAGGTTCCACTGCTGTAACATCAACCAACCCAGGTGGCATGATAGTCCACGAGAGACGAGAAGGTACACCTTGATTGTATCTAGGGGCTAACTGCCTACGCAGGGGAGAATTTAAGAAAGCACATCCTAGAAATACATTGTAATATGTAGTTCCTAAAGGCTAAAAAGAGAAAAATATAATAATTTATATTTCATTGAAATGTGTTGACCTTGTGGTCTAATGGGAAACTTGTAAGAAAAGATAGTGAAACAAAAAACACTTTTTTTCCATTAAAAAGACCACTCAGGGAGAAGTGTTAAGAATGAAGAAAATGGGATCTTAAAAGCAATCAGGGCAATCGTATAAGAAATGCATATCTAATCCCATCATTTCTTTATGTACATTGGTCCAAAATCCTTAACATGAACTTTTGCCATAAGACAACAGAAGCTAAGGATTTTAAACTGGGAAGAGGGACCATATAACCTCTCCTTATGCTCTTAAGACCCAATCCCCAAAACACTAATTCGAAAGAACATATGCACCCCTATGTTCATAGCAGCGCTATTTACAATAGCCAAGTTTTGGAAGCAGCCCAAGTGCGCATCAGTAGATGAGTGGATAAAAAAGCTGTGATACATTTACACAATGGAATACTACTCAGCCATAAAAAGGAAGAAAATTTTACCCTTTGTGACAGCATGGATGGACCTGGAGAGCATTATGCTAAGTGAAATAAGCCAGTCAGAGAAAGACAAGTACAATATGATTTCACTCATATGTGGAATTTCATAAACGAGCTGAACTACCAAGCAAAACAGAGATGGTCTCATAGATAAAGGGCAGGCAGTCAGCTTGTGTGTGTGGGGTGAGGGGGGTGAGCAAACAGAAAAAAAAGAGAGAACTCATGGACATGGACAACAGTGTGGTGATTGTGGGAGGGGGTGAAGAGGGAGGGGTGAAGAGGGCATAGAGAGGATAAATCGTGATGGGAAAAATAAAATAAAATAAAAAAGGCCCAATCCCTTTGTCATTCAGGTTTTTGCTTTCTCCAGGAAACCTTCCCACAACTCACTATGAGGATGAGTTCCCTACAGTACGACTGTGTAGGACCCTGGAATTTTTCTTGATAAATATGACTCGCACTTGTAATTATTTTTCAGCGTCTATCGTCCGAGATCTGTGCTGTGCAACATGGTAGACGCTAGTTGAGAACTTGAAGTGTGGTCATTCAAATTGAGATGTGCTTTCCCGTGAAGCACAGACTGGGTCTGGATGACGTAACGTGGATTCCTCCAGAAGGAAAGCTGCCCTGCTGACACCTCTATTTCAGTCCAGTGAGAACCACACTGATCTCTGACCTTCAGCACTACGAGAACAAGTTTAGGTTGTGTTAAGCCACTAAGTTTGTGTTAATTGTTACAACAGCAATAGAAGACATGAGGCTGCTGGAAGGCTTACATATGTGGGTCACACATTTCATTGGACAGCACTGGCTTCGATGATAAACCATGAGGGCAGGGACATAACCTGCTCATGCCCTTCTCCCAGCACAGTGACTTGCTCATGCTGGTCAGCCCAAAATCGTGGCAATGAATGAAGCAATTTAAATAAAGACATGCCCTGGCTGGTTTGGCTCAGCAGTGAGAGCGTTGGCCTGCGGACCAAAGAGTCAAGGGTTCAGTTCTGGTCAAGGGCACGTACCTCGTTTGCAGTTCGGTCCCTGGCCCTGGTCGGGGTCGTGCAGGAGGCGACCAGTCGATATGTCTCTCTCCCATCAATGTTTTTCTCTCTCTCTCTTTCTCTTTCTCCTTCTCTCTCTCTCTTTTTCTCTCCCTCCCTCCCTCCTACTCTATCTGAAGATAATTGGAAAATATCCTTCGGTGAGGATTAAAAAAAAAAAAAAGACAGTTTCTCTCCTTTCAGAAGTCTATAACCCATTCATTATTTGAATAAACATTTATTAAGCACTTACTCTGAGCCAGGTACTGTGCAAAGCCCGGAGAATACAAAAACAAGAAATGGTTGCCAGGGGCTGGGGGGAGGGAGGGACAGGGAGAAACTGCTTGGCGGGTATAGGGTTTCCTTTGGGGATGATGAAACGTTTTGGAACTAGATAGCAGTGGTGGTTGTACCACATTGTAAATGTCTTAAATGCCATTGAATTGTTCACTTTAAAATGGTTAATTTTTGTTATGCAAAATTTCACCTTAAATAATCATAAAATAAACAAGAAAAATGGCATGATTCATCGTCCCTGACCTCAAGGATCTCAGTGTAGCCCAGAGTTGTATGGACGTAAGTACGTACGTGTCATAAAGCACTAGAGGCCTTATGCCAGCTCACTGTACCCAGGGCACAGCTGCTTAGAAGGGAGGACAAGGGCAAGGTGGAGGATGTGCAGATACTAACAACAACAAAAAACAAAAAAAATGAGTGTCAGGGAAAGCTTGAGAAGAGGAAATTGTGGCTGTTTTAACTAAATCTTCCAAGGTAAGTGAAGATTTTTTAAAAGCATGAAAACTATTTAAGGAGGGGTATTCCAGACAGAAAGCTAAAACATTTATAGCATTCCTTGATGACTTTTCAAACTCTATCAATTGACAACTCAGCTTCCATGTCCCTATCCTAACTGATAGTCCTTACAGAGTAAAATCTTAATCCTTAAAGTAACAGCTACTGTGTTTACCAGAGCAAAGAGCTGTTTGAAAATGAAAACGATAGAGAAAGGAAAATAGGAACCAGAGACTTGATTGATTCTGTGAGCAATCCAATCAAATATACATGTAATATATAATAGAGAGAAGAAGGAGGAAAAAAACCACAACAAAACCAGTTTTGCTTAGAGTGTATCTGACTACACATGACAGGCATTTGAAACCACCTGGCTTCTGATATAAGCAAGATGTACTGACCTAAACACAATTTGGGAAGAACTCTAAAGGGTCATCGAAATCACAGGAGAGGAATCATGGTAGATAAGACCAGGTGGTTTTTCTTCCGGTTGGGAAAGATTTAAGTGCAACCTGGAAATATCAATAAAATTATCTCAACTAAGAGCTAACTCAGATTCAACTGTATTCTGGATAAAGGAGAAGAGGTAAACTGGAAAAAAAAAAAAAAAGTACTATATTTATGCTATAGGAGGATTTTATTTTGTTTCTAAAATTTTTGACATATTTGAAAACTTAATTTTCTAATCCTTAATAATGATGAATAAAATAGCAAATATTTGTTCTTAGTGCAAATGTTACCTCCTCAAAAGGTCTTCCTATCAAAGTCTACTCACTCAGCAGTTATATCAAATCACCTTGCTTTATTTCCTTCTGACCATTATCTGATTACTTTCTTGTTCACTGTCTGTGTACCTACGCCTCCCTGCTCTAGAATGTAAGCTGCATTGGAGCACGGCTGGTAGGTCTTGTTTACTGCTTCATCTGCAGCATCTATAAGACTGCTTTAGTCGCCTGGCCGGTGTGGCTCAGTGGACTGAGCGTCGTCCCATGGACTGAGAGGTCCTGGTGCAATTCCTGGTCAGGGCACATGCCCAGTTTCGGGCTCAAACCCCAGCAGGGGGCATGCAGGAGGCAGCCGATAGATGTTTCTCACATTGATGTTTCTATCTATCTCTCCCTTCCTCTCTCTCTAAAAAAAAAAATCAATAAAAACATATATTTTTTAAAAAGTCTGTTAGTCCAGCTGGTGTGGCTCAGTGGTTGAGCATCAACCCATGAACCAAGAGGTCGCCAGTTCGATTCCCAGTCAGGACACATGCCCAGGTTGTGGGCCTGATTCCCAGTGGGGAGCATGCAGGAGGCGGCCAATCAATGTTCTTGCTCAACGATGTTTCTATCTCTTTCTCCCTCTCACTTCCTTTCTCTCTAAAATCAATAAAGGAAAAAAAATTAAAAAAAAAAAAAAAGACTGCTATGGTAGATACCTTTGTTGAATGAATGAATGGGCAATCCAAATTTAATCAATCATCTGACTTGATTCCACATCTCATCTCCTCCCCACAATAACTTATAAAACTTTATAACTGGAAGATTTATTAACTTTAGTATCTATTCTAGAGCTCATACTAGATTTATTGAATATTGCAGGATAATTAATAACATGGGACTAGAAATCCTATGGCCTAAACAGAAATTCTAGTTCCTTCATTTCTTTTTCTTCTAGTTTTTCAGCCTTGGATAAGCTACTTAACCTTTCTATTACTTGGTTTCCTCACCCATAAAATCAAGTTATTAATATTAGCTATGTTATAGGTTTTTTTAAAAACTAAAGTGTATCTAATAGTGTCTGGGACCTCACCTGACCGGTGTGGCTCAGTGGCTGAGCATCGACCCACGCACCAAGAGGTCGCCGGTTTGATTCCCAGTCAGGGCACATGCCCAGGTTGTGGGTTCGATCCCTAGTAGGGAGCATGCAGGAGGCCGCTGACTGGTGTTTCTCTCTCATTGATGTTTCTCTCTTTCTCTCCCTTCCTCTCTCTCTAAAAAAAATCAATAAAGACATATTTTTTAAAAAGAGTGTCTGAGACCTATTAAGCACTCACTAAATATAAACTCCATAAGTTGAAGTCACAGAGAAAATAATGATGGCTTAATAAAATATAGGATTTTCTATGCTCAGATGGTGTTAGGAGTGAGTTATCTGTACCTACAGGTGTTCAAACAGAAACTTAATTATTAATTTGATGGAGATATTGAAGAGAGATTCATGCATCACAAAACCACTGTATTAGGTAAGTTTTAATATCCCCCTTCCTATTCTCCCAACCCTAAGATTCTGTGGAGATGACTAACACTGTGAACTAAAGCTAAGTATATAGAACAATTTCCAAATGCATAAAACAAAGAGAATTTCAGCCTCTAGTATCCAGCAGGTGCATTTAGACTATTTTCACAAGAGAGTCGATGCTTTTTCTGTACATGGGGAAATTCCTGCTGACGTCTGACCACTGGTGTCTATGTTTCTGATCTCTTCATAAACTCCGAGGAATTAGGGGTGGATGAACATGGGGACTGGAGCCCAGGTGGTCTTGGAGACACAAAAAGTTAGGCTTACTTAACAGGATCATGAGAAAGAAAACTAAGAGTAAGCCTAAAGGGGAGAAGTTGTAAAGACCGTGAGATCTGCAAATGAGCCAAAAAACAAAACACCCAAAAACATTACAGTTCTTAATGGGAAAGGAAGAATTTAAATGTATTCAAATTCAAAGAAGCCCATATCTTACTGCAGATAGAGGGATAGGAAGCTGGGAAGCAGCCGGCCTCTCCCAAAGAAGCCCCAGAGTAGGAATGAGTAGCTTCAAGGGCTTCTTTGAGATGGCCATCAATTCAACTAGCACAGAGGGCAGGGGTGGGTGATGAGGGCTATGCAGGTAGGGGGAACACCCACATGCAAGTTGCTGGTAGTTGGGTCTTTTAAAGGGGGGATGACCTGAAAAATCTAAATCCAGGTTCAGAGTAAAAGAATGAATCAGTGGGCTGCTTCTAAATCTGTGGCATCAGGACATAAACTGGGGTACACATGTCCTAGAGATACACAAAATCCTAAATCTCCTGCTACACCAGAAAAGACCAATTAAAGGGCATTCTGCATTAATTTTTATGTTAAGTGGATTTTTATCATATTCTAATTCTCTACAAATTAGCAATGTATGTGCTTGTTTATCTGACCTTCAGCTCTTTTGTTCTTATAAACAATAATGAACCCCTTTAGCACAACAAATATTGTTATGAGCATTTGCAGACATGGTATAACTCAATTCTCGCCAGTGGTAGATCTGGAGCAGCTTCTCTATGAGGTATTTTCAAGTGCTGACCAGAATAGCTGCAGCACTAAGAACAGTTCCTGTATGCTCAGGTGAATACCTAAAAATACACACTTATTCTCCCTTCTATAGCAGTGAAAGTCATTTTCAACCACCCTATAAAGACTTTGATGTCAATGTGTGTTAGCCTCAGCTAAGCTGTTTCCTATACACATGTTTGGGGGGGGATTCTTTCAAATTCTGATAAGCTAGCCAAATGTTGCTTTGAAATTGTTATACTCCTTCCACACTGTTTGCGCACAATTTTTAGTAAGCTCATCTTGAGTTCAAAGAACTTCAGAATTTATTTTTATAGGTAAGGTTCCACCCTCTCTCAGAGAAACTAGGGTGTTTTTGTGCTATATGGACACAGATTTGCTGGAGCCTTTAGGAATTTATTTCAGAATCTTGAGAAGTTTTAAATTAGGTGTACATATGTTACTTAGTGTGCAATATTTACATTCTTGAACTTGTCAGTTTAATATAGCTTGCCCTTTAGGAGATTAATTGCAGCAGATGGTAATAAAAGTTAGGACTCTGTTGAAATATGATATATAGATTTATTTTAAGTCTATTGGAAGAGTTAGTTTATTTGGTAGACCTTGCAGTCTCTTGTACACAAACACAGAGCAAAATATTGGAAGGAGGTGTGTCTGAGCCAAGCAATTTTAGATTCCTAATGGCTCCTTTTGGCATCACTATTTCATTGCTTTCATCCAATTCCCAGAGAGGAAAAAATACATTTCTTTTCTACACAATCAAAAACAATTTGTTTAAAAAAAAAAAAACTTAAATTTTCTCATAATACATAGAACTGTCATATAAAGAAGGAAAAAAGTTTAAGATAGGAGTCCCAAGATGGCTGTGGAGTAGGTGGAAGCTACACTTACCTCCTCCCAGCACCAAACCCTATTAACAACTAAATAATACATCAATCAACCTGAATAACTAATTGAAGGCTAACTGAATAGAAGTATGATAAACAAGGATCTACAGAAGAAGCCACACTGAGATTGGTAGGAAGGGCAGAGACATGAAAGGGCTGGCCCTGCACCCACATGTGGCAGTTGAGAATCTGGAGGGCTATCTCTGCTGCAAAGGTCCCCCCTGAGGAGTGACTGATCTCAATCCCACACCAGGTTCCCCAACCCAGAGCACCAGAGCCAGGAAGAGGAGCCTGCATAGCATCTGGTGGTGAAAATATATCTGCCTGGGAGAGACAGGGAGTTTTCTAAAAACCCAGGTGCTCTCTTTAAGGGCTAGCACACAAGACTTTGTTCTTAGACACTCACCCTGTAGAGAAAAGGTAATTCAGGACATACTGGAGTCATACAGAGAAAATCTGGGTGCCCTGGAACCAAGGAGAGATCTGGAGGACCAACCACTGAGGTCCCTGTGCTGAATCTCTAACCCATACTGCCCACAGATGCCATCTTCCCAGGGTCAAGCACTCCTGTTCTTACAGCATCAGTCTGGGGAGGGCACTAGTTTGGTCCTCCAACCACATTACTGAGCTTGAGTCCCTGCAAAAAGGTCTGCTGGATGCACCCAACCAGGACCTTTGGTGTGTTTTTTTCTTGAGAAGCCCTTGGAGGATACTCAAACAGACACTGAGCTGTGTAGCTCTGGAGCAGGGGCCATTTTCTCTACCCACTGTGCTACCAGCACTCCTCCCTGAACAGGAGACATACTTGTCCTGTCCTTCTGACTCCTGGTAGCCCAGCCCTGCTAAGCTCGCAGCCTACAGAGGGGTGGGCTGGCTGTGCACAGCCAGGACCTTCAGTGCACATTTTCTTGGGAAGCTCTTGTCGAAGACTTGGACAGGAAATGAGTTGTGTGGCTATTGAGTAGGGGCTATTTCCCCCTCTCTGTGTTCTGCCAGCTTCTTTCCCCATAATGGGAGACCTACTCATCCTGTTCTGACTCCCAGTGGCCCCCATCCTGCTGAGCTCATCCTGCAGAGAGATCAACAGGTTGCAGCCAGCCTGAACCTGCAATGCACACTTTCTGGGGGAGCTGGGGTCTGAGACTTGGGCAGAACCTGAGTGGTATGGCTCTGGTGTGGAGGCCACTTTCCCACCACTGAGTGCCTTACTACACTGGCTCCAAGTAGGAGATCTATTAGCCCCATCCTCCCAACCCCAGTCACGCCATCCTATCAAGCTTGTACCTTGTGGCAGAGACAGTGGGTTGTGGATAGCCAGGGCTCATGCTACAAACATTCTTCGGAAAGCTCTCAAGGAAAACCAGGCTGCCTCAGGAGGTAGTAGAGCAGCCAACAGGTGGAGGCAGATCTCCGGGTACTTTTGCAATTTATTGATCTGTCTCCAGATATGTATCTGGAGAAAACCTTTCTTTGTACACAGCTTGGCCCCTCACATGCAAACCCAGGACCAATATAGGTACCCAAAAACAGTGGATTGCTTGGTAGCTTCAGACAGATAACTCAAGGCCAGTTAAAGGTGGCATCTAATATTGACCTGCACAGGAACCCCTCCCAAGTTGACCCAGAACCAATAAAACAAGTGGTGGGCTTCAGGCCACACCAGAGCACAACCCAACTAGCCAAACAAGCAGCACACACAAAGGGAGATCCCAGCAGAACCCAGACCCTACTGGGGACAACTCTGCCTTGAGGGGTAGCCCCTGCACAGGGTCTCATACTCTGTAATCAGGGTCAATCTTCATTGTCAGCCAGCCTAAGGCTTACCCTCACTCACAAATAAGCCAACAGCATTCAAGATTCAACTATGGGAGTGTTCACAAATCCACAAAAGAGACATTCTTGAAAGATATTGCTCAGGTGATGTGCAAGACTGTGCCACTGAGCCTCACAAGACATCTAAAATATAAAATCCCCAAGACATATGTGAAATTAATAGCAGATCTACCTAATATACAGAGACAAACACACACAAAAAAAGCAGACAAAATGGACAAAGAAACAGGCCTCAAATGAAATTACAAGAAAAATCCCCAAAGAAAGAATTAACAGAGGTAGTAAGCATTAAGAAGAACATACAAAACATAAAAAAGAACCAGTAGATATGTAGAATACAATGTCTGAAATGAAAAATATACTAGAAGGAATCAACAGCAGGTTAAATGAAGCAAAGGATTGTCAGTAATTTAGAGGACAAGATAACAGAAAATACCAAAACAAAGCAACAAAAAGAAAAAAGAATTTAAAAATGTGAGGGAAATCTAAGGGACCTCTAAGACATCAAGCATAACAATATCTGCATCATAGGAATACCAGAAGGAGAAGAGAGAGAGCAAGGGATTGAGAACATATTTGAAGAAATAATGGCTGAAAACTTCCCTAACCTGGTTAAAGAAAAAGACACACTTGTTCAGTAAGAACAGACAGTTCCAAACAAGATGAAATCAAAGCAGTATAAAACAAGACATATCATAAGTAAAATGGCAAAGGTTAAAGACAAAGAGAGAATCTTAGCATCAGTTGCCTATAAGGGAGCTCTCATAAGGCTATCAGCTCATTTCTCAACAGAAACACTTCAAGCCAGCAGGGACTGACATAAAATACTGAAAGGATTAAAAGCAAGGAGCTATAACCAAGACTACTCTACTAAGGAAGGCTATCATTTAAAATTGAATGAGAGCCCTGGCCGGTTTGGCTCAGCAGTTAGAGAGTCAGCCTGCGGTCCAGAGAGACCCGAGTTCGGTTCCCGCTAGGGGCACATACCTCGGCTGCAGTTTGCCCCCGGCCCTGGTTGGTCGTGCGGGAGGCAGCCACTCGATGTGTCCCTTTCACGTCAATGTTTCTCTCTCTCTCTCTTCCTCTCTCTCCCTCCCACTCTATCTGAACAAAAAAAATGGAAAAGTGTCCTCGGGTGAGGATGAAAAAAAAGAAAAA
Organism: Tadarida brasiliensis; assembly: GCA_030848825.1. NCBI lineage: Eukaryota > Metazoa > Chordata > Mammalia > Chiroptera > Molossidae > Tadarida > Tadarida brasiliensis. The sequence continues at coordinate 84,975,920 of CM061266.1, forward strand.
TAATAAAATAAAATTGAATGAGAAATAAAGAGCTTCCCAGACCAAAAAAAAAAAAAGTAGAGGAGTTCATAACAACCAAACTAGTATTAAAATAAATGTTAAAGGGTCTTCTTTAAGATGAAGAAGAAAAAAACAGAAACACAGTTATAAAGAATAAAATGTCAATAAATAAGTACATATTAATAATCACTTTAAATGTAAACACATTAAATGCTCCAATCAAGAGACACAGGGCAGCTGAATGGCTAATAAAACAAGACCCATATATATGCTGTCTACCAGAGACCCACCTCAAAACAAAAGATGCCCACAGACTGAAAGTAAAGGGATAGAAAAAAAAACAATTCATACAAATGGAAATGCAAAGAAAGGTGAGGTAGCAACACTTATATCAGACAAAATAGACTTCAGAACAAAGGCTGTAACAAGAGACAAAGAAGGACTTTACACAATGCTAAAGAGATCAATCCAACAAGAGAATATGTCCCTTGTAAATATATATGCACCCAACATTGGAGCAACTAAATACATAAAGAAAATCTTGACAGTAATATAGTTATAGTAGGGGATTTTAACAGACATTAACATCAACAGATCAATCTTCCAAGCAAAAAATCAACAAGAAAACAGTGGCCTTAAATGACACATTAGAACAGATGGATTTAATTGATATTTTCAGATCATTTAACCCCAAAGCAGCCGAATATACATTCTTTTCAAGTATACATGGAACATTTTCTAGGATAGACCACGTCAGGAAACAAAACAAGTGTTAATAAATTCAAAAAGACTGAAATTATACTGAACCTCTTCCCTGACCACAATGCTCTGAAACCAGAAATCAATTACACGAAAAACACACAAACACATGGAGGCTAAATAACAAATTACTAAACAACAAATGAGTTAACAATGAGATCAAGGAGAAATCAAAAGATACCTTGAAACAAAAATGAAAACACAAAATCTATAAGGCACAGTGAAAGCAGACCTAAGAGGGAAATTTATATTAACACTGGACTATCTCAATAAGGAAAAAAAAAAACCCTCAAATACAATCTATTCTTTCACTTAAAGTAATTAGAAAAAGAACAACAAAGTGAATAGAAGGAAAAAATAATAAAAATCAGAGCAGAAATAAATGAAATCAAGTTTTAAGAAACAATTAAAAAGATCTATAAAACCAAGAGCTGATTCTTTGGGAAGAAAAACAAGACTGATAAAGCTTTAACTAGACTCATCAAGAATCAGAGACAGGATTCAAATAAATAAAATCAGAAATAAAAGAAGAAAAGTAACAACGACACCACAGAAATACAAAGGATTTCAAGAAAATATTATGAACAACTATATGCCAACAAGTTGGACAATCTCAAAGAGATGGATAACTTCCTAGAAACATAAATCCCCCAAAACTGAATCAAGAAAAAAACAGAAAATTTGAACAGACCTGTTACAACTGAATAAAAGTAGTAATCAAAAGACTCCCAGCACAGCCCATGGTCACAGACAGCAAACAGTGTGGTGAAGGCCCGGGGAAAGGGGTAGGTACTGGGTGGATGTGGGTAAAGGTGGGGGAATAGGAGACATCAGTAACAGTGTAAACAATATAAATAAATAAATAAAAATTTTAAAAGATTCCCAGCAAACAAAAGTCCTGAATTGGATGGCTTCACAAGTGAATTTTACCAAACATGCAAAGAAAACTTAAGACTTATTCATCTCAAACTCTTCTAAAAAATTCAAGAGAAGGGAAGACTCCCAAGCTCATTTCTTCAAGTCAGCATTATCCTAATTCTGAAACCAGATAAAGACACTACAAGGAAAGAAAATTATAGGCCAATTTTCCTGATGAACATAGATATAAAAATCTTTAACGAAAAAGTAGCAAAGCTGATCCAGCAATACATTAAAAAGATTATACACCATGATTAAGTGGGATTTATTTCTGAGATACAAGGTTGGTATAATATCTGTAAATCAAAAAACATGATACACCACATAAACAAAATGAGGGATAAAAATCATATGATCATATCACTAGATACATGAAAAGCATTTGAAAAACTCCATCATCCATTTATGATAAAAAGTGGGAAAAGTGGGAAGAGAGGGCCTTAATATAATGAAGGCCATATATGACAAACCCACAGTAAACATCTTACTTAATGGGCAAAAACTAAATGTGTTTCCCTTAAGATCAGGAACAAGACAGGGATGGCAGTTTTCACCACTCTTATTCAACACAGTACTAGAAGTCTAGCCACAGTGATCAGACAGGCAGAAAAAATAAATGGCATCCAAATTGGAAAGGAAGAAGTAAAACTGTCATTATTTGCCGATGACATGATACTGTATGTAGAGAATCCTAAAGATTCCACTAAAAACCTACAAGAACTGATCAATGAATTCAGTAAAGTAGCAGGATACAAAATAAATATTCAGAAATCAGTTATATTTTTATACACCAATAATGAACTATCAGAAAGGGAAACTATGAGAACAATCCATTTACAATTGCTTCAAAACAGAATAAAATACCTAGGAATAAATTTAACCAAGGATGTAAAAGACCTGTACTCCAAACATTATAAGACACTGAAGAAAGAAACTGAAGAAGATACAAATAAGTGGAAGCATATACCGTATTCATGGATAAGAAGAATTAACATTATTAAAATGCCCATACTACAAAGCAATCTATAGATTCAATGCAATTCCAGTCAAAATGCCAAAGGCGTGTTTCACAGAACTAGAACAAATAATCCAAAAATTTATATGGAACCACAAAGACCCAAAATAGCCTCAGTAATCTTGAAAAAGAAGAACAAAGTTGGAGGTAGCATACTACCTGATATCAGACTATACTACAAGGCTATGTAATCAAAACAGTATGGTACTGGCACAAAGGCAGACATATAGATCAGTGGAACAGAATAGAGAGCCCAGAAATAAACCTATGCTTTATAGTCAATTAGTATTTGACAAAAGAGGCAGAACATACCATGGGGTAAAGACAGTCTATTCAATAAATATTGTTGGAAAAATTAAACAGACAATATGCAAAAAAATGAAACTGGACAACCTCTTACACCATACACGAGAATAAGCTCAAAATGGATTAACAACTCAAGTGTAAGACTCAAAACCATAACACCCCTAGAAGAAAACAGGCAGTAAAATCTCCAACGTTTCTCTTAGCAATATTTTTTCTGATATATCTCCTCGAACAAGGGGAAAAAAAGAAAAAATAAACAAACAGGATTACATCAAACTAAAAAAATTTTACACAGCAAAGGAAACCACCATCATAATGAAAAGAAAACTCATGGAATGGGAGAAGATATTAGCCAATCATACATCTGATAAGAGGTTAACATCCAAAATTTATAAAGAACCCATACAACTCAACACCAGAAAAACAACCCAATTAAAAAGTGGACAGAAGACCTGAATATACACTTCTCCAAGGAAGACACACAGATAGTCAATAGACATATGAAAAATTGTTTCACGTCACTATCATTAGAGAAATGCAAATCAAAACCACAATGAGACACCACCTCACACCTGTCAGAATGGCTATCATCAATAAATCAATAAACAACAAGTGGTGGTGAGCTCGAGGAGGAGAAAAAGGAAACAGTGCACTGTTGGTGGGAATGCAGATTAGATGATGCAACCAAAGTGGAAAACAGTGTGGAGTTTCCTCAAAAAGTTAACAACAGAACTGTCTTTGACCCAGTGATTCCACTTCTGAGAATATACCCAAAGAAACCCAAAACACTGATTTGAAAGAATATGTGCACCCCGATGTTTACGGCAGCATTATTTACAATAGCCCAGATCTGGAAGCAGCCCAAGAGGCCAGCGGATAAAAAAGCTGTGGTACATTTACAAAATGGAATAGTACGTGGCTGTAAGAAGGGAGGACATGTTATGTTTTGTAACAGCATGGATGCACCTGGAGACTAGTATTATCAGTGAAATAAACCAGTCAGAAAAAGTCAAATATTGTATGATTTCACTTATATGTGGAATCTAATGATTAAGCAAACAAACAAAACAGAAACAGACTCATAGATACAGAGAACCAACAGCTGTCACAGGGGAGGGAGGTTGGGGGTGCTGGGTGAAAAAGGTGAAGGGATTAAGCTGTACAAATTGGTACTTGCAGAATAGCCTCAGAAATGTAAATTATAGCACAGGGAATACAGTTGATAATATCAAGATAAATAGGTATGTGGCCAGCTGGGTACTTGAAGCAGCAGAGGGACTGCTCTGTAAAGTACATGATTTTCTAACCACTTTGCTGTACCTCAGACACTAATACAGAATAATGCTGAAAGTAAACCATAATTGAAAAATAAATTTAAAAACTTGAAAAAACCGTATTTTCCGAACATAAATGGTTCCAAATTACACATGGCACTGTCTCTAGTACCCTAGTAGGTGCTTTTGGTTGTGAAAATAAACTGGAGGACTCTACTGGCCTTTACTATGTAGAAGTCAGGGATGTTAAATATCCTGCAAAGCACATGACAGCCATTCTTTTTCTTTCTTCATTTTTTTAATCTTCACCCGAGGATATTTTTCCATTGATTTTCAGATAGCGTGGGAGGGAGGGAGGAGGAGGGGGAAGAGAGAGAGAAACATTGATATGAGAGAGATAAATCAATTGGTTCCCTCCCGCACAAGCCCAACCAGGGCTGGGCATTGAATCACAACCGAAGTACATGCCCTTGACTGGAATCAAACCCATGACTCTTTGGTCCAAGGGCTGACGCTCTAACTAATGAGCTAAACCGGCCAGGGCATGACAGCCATTCTTCATGAACAAATAGTCCTACCTAAAATGTCAATTAGGGACACAAGGAGAAAACACAGAAACTGATTAAGAGCAGAAAGTTATCTCTTTCTATTTATGATAAATCAAGTCAACAAAAAATACATAATGATACAGAATATTTCAATACCATAATTAAAATGGCATATCTACTTAGTATGTATCATACCTGCACCCTGTAAACAGAGAAGATATCTTCTTTTCCAGTATCTAAGAAACAGGCACAAAATTTGACCATGTGTTATTCCACAAGTAAAACATCAACACATTCCCCTAAATAGGAAAGTACAGAAAACATTCTCTTATCACAGTGTAATAAAACTATCAATTATTAACAAAACTAGAAAATATATGCCTTATCTTCTGAAAATATTAAAACTCTCTCACAATTTTGGGCCCTGGCCGGTTTCTCTCAGTGGTTACAGCGTCGGCCCGCGGACCGGAGAGTCCAAGGTTCGGTTCCTGCTAAGGGCACATACCTCAGTTGCAGTTTGTCCCCGGCCCCAGTTGGGGTTGTGTGGGTGGCAGCCAGTCGATGTGTCTCTCTCACATCGACGTTTCTCTCTCTCTCTTCCTCCCTCTCTCCCTCCCGCTCTATCTGAAGATAAATGCAAAAATGTCCTCGGGTGAGGATAAAAAAAAACCCACTGTTTAAACAAACCTATAGGATAGCTAGAATAGTACTCAAAGGAAAATTCATAGACTTAAATAGTGTATTAATAAACAAGGAAGAATAAAAAATAAATTAAGCATTCAAGTTTGGAAATTAAAGGAAACAAAAACTATAGACAGCAGAAAAAATTACATACATAAGTACAAATTAATTGGAATAGTAGATAATAAATAAATCAAAATGCTAGTATTTAAACTTTTAGCTAACCAAATCAAAGGGATGAAGGAGGCAGCTGATATAATCACACAAAGGAAGAAACAGTAAAAGGCAAATAACACAAATATATAAGACTTTTTAAAATCATAACTAGTTTTGTTGCTCAACTCTGTGCAAATAAATTTCAAAGCTTGGATAAAAGAGACAATTTTATAGAATATATTACCGGTATGCCAAAGTGTCTCCAGAAAACAGAAATTATCTAATCATCAGACCAATTACCAATTATTAAGCTGTTAAATTATTACCACCAAAACTGGACACACACAAGCACGCGGCCCAGATGGTTTTGCAACACGGACTGCCAAATCTTTAAAATAACAGGTAACTCCAATATACCCCTGAAACTCTTCCAGAGCACAAGGTAAAAAAGAGAAGAGTAGTCTCCAAGTTCTTTTTACAAAGCAATAGTAACAGATATCAAAACCTGACAGACTGCATCAAAAAGAAAAACACAGAGCAAACTCACTAAGGAATGGCAATGCAAAAATCTTTAACTATTAACAAATATAATGCAATTTGAATAACAATATGCATAGCCAAACAGAATTTATTTCAGGATTGTAAAAAATAAGAAAAAGATAAAACACTAAAGAAGAAATCTCTCAACACCAAATTCCTCACTAGAGCAGTTGGTGCCCTTAGAATAGGACAGGTTTCCGCTCCACAAGAGTCCTACCGCTCCAATGCTAGTCACTTAGTCTTTATGGACTTGTGCAATTTCAAACCTCCTTACCTCTGCTAATTTTGTGTCCATGGTTTGAATGTTATGGGCCCATACTTCCTCACATTTCTAAATACCCTATCCACTCATCAAAACCAAATTTAAATATTAACTCATGTGAGAACAGCTTCTTTGACTCTCCCCACAATCAGAAACCTCTCTCCTGCAGCACAACCAGAAAGCTTTCTCTCTCTCTCTCACAGCACTCACCACGGTTAACCTGTCTCACAGGTATTCGTGCAATGGCACTGCCTCTCCTTCCAGAGTAGGAACTTGTTTCAGGGTAAGGATCATGTCTTAAGCACTTTGTATTCCAATCACACCCAAGCACAAGTCCTTACATACTTGCATGTTTTGCTGTACAAACACACACACGCAAAAGAATATAAAAACAAAAGCAAGCTGAAGACTTACGAGTAGTGGTTTTCCTTAAAATGTTACTGCATGTGCACAGAATGAAAAGTTAAAATCTGACACCAGCAGGCAGTAACCAGGCCAGCCCCGCTATCATCCCGAAGCCGGAATCGTGGCAGCATGAAATGTGCTCGAGCTCCGGACTGAGAAACTCTAATTACCTTCAGCCAGCTAGTAAGCTGACAGTAACAGATACTGCAGAAGCCAAAAAGCAGCTAAAACCATCAATTTAAGGCATAGAGGTGGAATGAGTAAAGAAGTCAGGGTGGAATTGTTAGTTTCTTTAGATTGTTGGTGTGGAAGCAAGTACTTCACACACACACACACACACACACAGTACACATACTCATCCTCTTCATATTTTCATTTTCTTAAAGCTCCAATGTTAACCTGTATTCTAAAATTTCACTGAAAACATATAAGCTCGTGAGACAGTCGTAATAAAGTGTTTCAAACGTATGTGTAATTTGTTATACGCAGCAGGGTCAACAGTTCTATCAGAATTGCACAGAGGTTTACTAAGAGAATACTAAGCAGCGCAGAGACTATGGGATTGAATGTGAGAAACCGACATTAGGTTAGAATGGTACAAAAGGCCATATTCTAACCATTGTTGATATGCTTTTGGAGAACTGGACTTCCAAAATAAACCCATTATTCTGAGTACTACTTCAAAAGCAATGAAATAACAAATTTCTGGTTCATTCTGAATATAGGAGTTACAGTTTATTTTAATACTGTGTAAAATAAAGAAGTTGACATACCCAGGACTGTCCCAGAATGGAAATCTAACAGCTACTTTTTCTCCTGCTCCTCGTGTTGACCCATCCCTCCTTCAGAAAACACCTTTCTTAGATCTGACATATCAAGTTGGTTTTCCTCCCTCATCCTCACAGACCCCTTTTCTCCGTCTGCCCTTGCATTTCAGCGTTCCTCAGGCCTCCACATTCAGCCCTCATCTTATCTCATGCCATTTCAGATCTCACTACTATTCACGGCTTCAACACTAAACGAAAATCAAAGTTTTATGTCATCAAAATCTGTCTCCAGATAAGAACCACATGCCCCCATGTGGTTCAATCTCGTGTGTATAAAATGAACTCACTTTTCTCCATCCCAACTGAGAGAGGCTGAATGATGGTTCCCCCAAAGATGTCTACATCCTGACTCCCCAATCTTTGATTATGTCCTTATCTGGCAAAAGGGACTATGCAGATGGGATTTGATTACGGATGCTGAGATTACCCAGGTGGGCCCAATGTAGTCACCAAGGTGCTTCTGAGGTGGCTGAAGAGACAGTGTTAGTGATTCCATGTGGGACGGACTAAACTAGCCACTGTGGTTTTGAAGATGATGGGAGCCAGGAAGCGAGGAGGGAAACAGCCTCTAGAAGCTGTGAGCAGTGAGGGAGCATTCTGCCCTAGAGTGTCTGGAAGGAGTGCAGCCATGTCGACGCCTTGATTTCACACTTCTGACTTCCGACCTCTGGAACTGCACGATAATTTTGTGTTGTTTTAAGGCACTAAAATGGTGGCAATTTGTTACAGTACCACTTTGAAGCATCCTTAGGTTCACTGATCACTTTCTGTTGTTGTTAATCCTCATATGAGGATATTTTTTCCATTGATTTTTAGAGAGAGTGGAAGGGAGAGAAAGAGGAGGGGGAGGGAGAGAAACATCGATGTGAGAGACTTTGATTAGTTGCCTTCCACACACACCCTGATCAGGGTTGGGGATGAAACCTGCAACCCAGGTACATGTCCTTGACCGGAAATCAAACCCAAGACCCTTTAATGAGTGGGCTGATGCTCCAACCATTGAGACACACCAGCCAGGGCTCACTGATCACTCTTGATACCACTCTGCCACATGACTGGCCGAGACCTAGTGATTCTGCCTCCTAAATTCTGTAAGCTGCCTCCCGTCCATCTGTACTCTGGGACGAATCTGCCTCCTGCAGTCCTTACCAGTTTCCCTGAATCCACTCAGGCCACTCTCTCCCCCAGGCCCAACCTGGGCAAGTTTAATCTTCAATCTGTCCTCAGAAGATTTGTACAAGACACAAATCTGGCCCGGCCGATGTGGCTCAGTGGTTGAGCATCGATCCATGCACCAAGACGTCGCCAGTTCAATTCCTGGTCAGGGCACATGCCCAGGTTGTGGGCCTGATCCCCAGTGGGGGGCATGCAGGAGGCGGCCAATGGATGTTCTCTCTCATCGATGTTTCTATCTCTCTCTCCCTCTCCCTTCCTCTCTCTCTAAAAATCAATAAAAATAAAAAAAAAATTTTTTTAAAGACCCAAATCTGATAAAAAGGCCTCACGCCAGATAGCTCATTACTGACAAGAAAATGACAACTCAGTTTCTTACTTGATAAATAGGCCTTCATATTTCAACACCCACCTGATCATCCAATTTTAATCTCTGCCTTTTGTCCAAACTTGGTGTCGCACCCAGCACTCCGTTCACACTTGGTACTTCACCTGCACTTTGTCTGTCTGCCCTCCCACTCCTCGTCTACCTGGCAAGCTCCTACAGAGCTTCCATGACTGAGCCAACTCCACTGGCAGGCTCTCGGCCGTGAGCTCCTCCGTCTCCTTCCCCATGGTACTGAGCCCAGACCTCACTGTGAACAAATAAGAGACCAGCCTTCCCTTCTCCTGACCTCTGGCTTACGCTTGCCCTATCTTTCTCCTGGTTTGGGCTCACATTTGGCTTTGGAATTTCCTTGAGAATGAATTCGGACAGACATCATGCCCTCATATGCCTGTATTTTCTGTGAGCTGGTGCTAGGTTTGAGAAGTAGGACAAGAGCAACCAGCTCTGGCATCACGGATAAGAACTTCACCTTAAAAGCTAGTCCCAGTTCTGCTACAGAGACCCACTCAAAACTGCTCTGTGCTGCCCCTCGCTTTCCTTTCTCGGTTGCCACGAGTTCCACTTCCAGTTTTCGGCATGGTTAAGATTTTGTACTTTCAAATCCTTTTCATTTCTGTTCTCTGGCCCATCTCCAACTTCCTAATAATTGTGTTTAAAACATGGAGGTGAAAATTAGACTCTAACATGGGCTTTATCAACGTTGAGCCCAGCGCATGGATTATTTCGTGGCTCTTGAGTGTTACATTCTGGTTAATGCAATCCCAGATCACGTTTGCCTTTCTGACAACAGCCCCAGACTGCGGACTCCCACCCCCGAGTGATAGGGTGAGAAGAGCTTTCTACCTGCAGAATATCTACACGTCAACTCCATTCTTTATGATGGCTAGGATAATCTATCAGTATTTTTTTTTCCAGACTAATAAAAACCTCACACTTTTGCAAAGAACTGTCTGATGCAGACAGTATAGTTCATCTCGACTTGCTGTCTGCTCTATAATTGAAACCATTTGAGTCAAATCAAAGCCTCACAAAGTTCTCTAGCAGTTTTCTTCATTTTTAAACATGTTATATATTAACGTGCGTAACAGTTTGATTCAAAGAAAAAATAAATACACTTAATTGTTTAACTATCGTTGATACACTTTCATTATAGAAGCTATGAACACCAGAGATAATGAGTTAGACCAACCATGTGGAAACATTTTGGGGGTTATCCTCTGATCCCACTAACCTCTGTTTTTTGGGTTTTTTTTTCTTTTAAGTCTACAACGAGAAAGACACAGCTGAGAGCAGAGAATGCTTTTTAAGTTAATCTGCTTTTCTGATAAAGCCGTGGAAGCGGAGGCCCAAATTATGTTTTGAAGTGAAATGGGACAAGATAAACAAAAAGTTCATCTTTAATTGGCTCCTGGGGAAAAAAAAATCTCAATCCAGATTAAGTATATTTCTACTATTGTAGTAAATTAGTTCATTTCACTTTCTCATCTTGACCCCGTAAAACTGAAGCACACACAGTTAAAAACTTTTGACACACTTTACAGACATAATATTATCTCCTTAAAACAATACCTAAAACGAGTGGATTTGGAGTGCAAAAATCTGGATCCCGGTCTTAGCTCATCCGCTGTCAAATCAAAAATCACATGACCCCTCTAGATTTTCATTTCCTTTATTCAGGACTGTCAATTAGTAACCATACTAATGCTTAATGTCTTCTTTCCTCTGCTACGAGTATGGCTGAGCAATCCATACTACACTCAACAGAGTAAAACTAAGAATAAGATCCAAACCCAAACCTGTGATGTGGACAGCACAATCAGAACAGAGCCTGGCACTCGGAAGGAGAAAAAGTGGGGTTGAAACATGAACCTGAAACTCACCTGAGCCCCATTTCCCACACCTCCTAGAGATGTGACTGCTTAGCTGTAGTTCCTCATCAGTGCATGAGACTGACTGCACCAGTTTCAAAACTGGGTCTTACAGCAGGAATTCTACTCAGACTGTCAATAAACAACAAAGCAGTGGTACAGTGTGGATGCAGAAGTGTGGGTGCAGGGTCCTGCTCACTCTAACCCTCCATTTCCATCCCAGCCCCTGAGAAAAAATTGAAAACCAATGAATGAGATAAAAATAAACAGCAACAACAAAACAATGAATGAGATTTAAATATGGTTGTTTCCAATACTACAGTCTCCATGTCTCCTAACTATAGTGCACTTTTCTTGGACTTAAAGGCACATCTTATAGGTTCCATCCACACAAGTCCTGATAAAGGATTATGTGATAATCATGGTTTTGGCTAATAAAAGTTTAAGGTAACTCTTCCCAAGGCACCTCTGAAGGCTTTGAAGCCCTCCCCATAACCCGCACCTCAGCCAGGTATCACCTCCTGCAGCTCCCCTGCCCCCACAGACCTCCACCAGGAGGTCACAGGCCTGCAGACCACTTCAAAAGGCTTCCTGGAGCCTCTTCCAGACAGCTAATTTACTCCCAATTATCCCAGCTCTCTCTCTCTGTTTTTCCTGGTGTTTGGCTGGCAAGTTGTTTTATTTTTAAATCATCAGAAGTGATTCTGGTAATTTTTTAATCATTCATCTGAGTGGGGGGGGTCATTTCAACATCTTTTTGACTAGATATGAAATGTGAAAGGAATCCAAGGAAGTGTGCCAGTACAACTTCTTGTAATTAGATATCCATTTAAACATAAGTGACTTCTGGATTTAAGACTTGTTACTGTGTGTCAGCTGACCGATGTGTCCTGAAACATTCTGTCCTTATAAACATAATTTAGTACATATGTAATCATTTAGAATCTTGAGCATCTGGAGCAGGTGAAAATGTGTGATTAAGTAACTTATGGGAACACTAATAGATGATTTAAAATACCAGCACAGTTGTGCCCTGGCTGGGAAGTTCAGTTGGTTAGAGTGTCGTCCCCATACACCAAGTTGTGGGTTCAATCCTTGGTCAGGACACATAGAAGAATCAACCAATGAATACATAAATAAGTGGGACTACACTCTCTCCTCTCTCTCAAATCAATCAATAAAAACAAATTTAAATACTATCACTGTTTTAGTAAAACACACACACATAGAATGGAATACAAAATTCTGGGAAATAAACATTAAGAATTAGGCCATTTGATTTACTCCTGTAATAATAGAACATCAATATCTATTAGTATGTGATTTAAATTAATTATTCAAAATTAGTTTGGTTGAATTTTTGTTTTTAAATCAGTATGAGAAATTTATTGGCATAGATTTTTCTATGCTAAAAAGGCAATCTTAAAATATATTATGGCAGGAAGGAAGAAGGGGAGGAGAGCGGGTGGGGGAGAGAAGGGGAGGGAAGAATAAATTAGACTTTTGCTAAAGATGGTCTATATGATTCAACTAAGCCAAATCAAGGCACATTAATATTTGCCAGATTGCTATCCTTCCCTGCAGAGGAAAGTTTCTGAAAACATTATGTTTATCACAAACTCCCCTAAAGTCAAATTGGATCTGATAAAGTCAATAATTCTTCAGTAGTCTGAAAATCGATTTCAAGTATAAGTCGCTAATAATTATTTCTTTGCCAGGTACCCATACAAAAAACAACTTCAGCCCTGGCTGGTATGGCTCAGTGGTTAAAGCATTGGCCTGTGCGGACACCCAAGGGCCGAGGGTTCAATTCTCGGTCTAGAGCATGTACGTGGGTTGCAGGTCTTATCCCCAGATCCCCAACGCTCGCAGGGGGCAACCAATTGGTGTGTTTTTCTCACATTGATGATTCTCCCTTCCTGCCTCTCTCTTTCTCTCTCTCTCTCCACCCCTCCCGCTCTTCCACTCTCTAAAAATCAATGGAAATAATATCCTCAGATGAGAATTAATAAACAAACAAACAACCCCCCCCCCAATTTAAAGTTCCACTAAGTATTCTATATCACTGAATTTCTCAAAAATATCAGTAACTATTATAGTAGTCATTCAATAACAACATTTGGCTAGTGCTTCATATATTAACAGAATAAATGCCAACTACTTTCAAGAACTGTTCGTGTAACTGGATCAACAGTTTGGCTGAAAGGATTTCAGAGGACAACAGTCTGGGGTCTCAGAAAGCCTGCTTCCTGGAGCGACGTCCTCGTCTGTCACCGTCCTGTGGAGTTCTGAACTGACTGCTTTGCTGGCAACAAAGGGATTCTGCTGTTTTACCCAAAATGTATCTTCAGGTCTATTTCCAGAAAGAAGGACCAAAATGAGGAAACAACTCTATTGTCTCACCTACTGATGGGATCAGAACTTGTGTGGAGAGGGGGTGAGTCTGTGGGAAGGCCCTTCCAGGTCTCTGGGGAAGCTGTTAATGCCCCAACTTTGTAGCTTCTCCTCAATTCCCAGGTTGAAGGGAATTAAGGAGTAACTACAGAGATCAGAGAGGCTGGGAGGCTGCCTCACCCTTGAGGACCCATCTGGATTCGGGGTTCTATTGTCGACGCTACCCCTCCCCCACCCTGGCACACACAGGCACCCCTTTTGAAACAACATTAGTCTTCTTTCAGGAAAAGGTTTGGACTATTTAAAACTCAATTCACAGGAGGATGCTTGATAAATACTGGTCTTCTGAACTCCTCTCTTTGCTCTGTCAAATATATGACCTGTTCTGCACATAAGTCGTTGGGCGATGAAGCTGAGTGGCAGAAGGAAAATGAAAGTCCCGCCAGCTGAATCCTTTCGGGTGTTTGGAAGAGTGTCCGATCCCCCTGTCCTCTAGGTCTAGTGTATCTCTGCAAGGGCAGCCAGCAGGTGTGAGCCCATATAAGCGATTCTCTCCTACTGAGCCCCATGCACACCTGTACTTGGGTGGATGAAAGAGTGTGAACTGCAAGAACAGAGGGCAGAAGAAGTTCTTCCAAGATGCAGTTCATCTGTTCCTTCAGGTATGTCTCCACTCTGCAACCAGGAGCGCAGTACCTAGAAATGTGGTACAAACTTGGCATAGGGGATTTCAACAGTCAACAACTAACAGCAACTGGCTCGGGTTTACAAACAGAGGTCAAGGACTTCTTTTCACATGTACTGTTAGCTAGACTGTGCCTGCGTGGTATAACAGTGTGAATACACACACACACGTGCAAATGCACACACACACACACTCCTCAAAACATTTAAATAAGAATAGCTGTATTTATATAAAACAATATGTTTGAAAAGTAGAGGCAATGTAGCAACAATTCCTAAATTACCCTTTTGTTTATTTAGTACTTCAGTACAAAAGACTAATTAGTATTTTGCTGAAGTTGTAAGAAGAGGGGGCTGAGGCTGACACAGGACCCATAGTGTCTAATCTTTGGCATATAAAGTAGGTGGTTAGGATATGCCAGGCACTGTAATGTCTTCCATTTATTTATTTATTTTTATCCTCACCCGAGGACATTTTTGCATTTATCTTCAGATAGAGCGGGATGGAGAGAGGAAGAGAGAGAGAGAAACATCGATATAGGACAGTCACATCAACTGGCTGCCACCCACACGACCTCAACCGGGGCCGGGGAAAAACTGCAACTGAGGTACGTGCCTTCAGCGGGAACCGAACCCAGTTCTCTCTGGTTCATGGGCCGATGCTCTAACTGCTGAGCCAAATCGGCCAGGGCACGCCTTCCATTTATTATCTCATTGAATTTCACGACAACACTGGGAAGTAGGTATTATTATCTGCATTTTACAAATAAAGAAACAAAAGTTGAGAGAATTTACCATGATCCCATAGCTAACTATTATAGAGCCAATATTCAAACCCAGGCCTAACTCTGAGTCTCAGACTTGAGCGCACAACACTATGCACTGAGCACGGTGGCCCTGGAGGTGTCCTGTTCCAGTCTCTCTTCAGGAGAGCCAGCTGCAGAGAGCACGGCGGACGAGCAGCTGCTGCAGCTTTGCATCCACCGTGGATTTCCTCTGAGACCACAATTCCCTGGGGCTTCTCTCAGCCCATGTCTGAGCACGGTGGGCGCCAGAATGGGCCCATTCCCCCCAGAACTGGGATTCCTCTAAAGCTGCACTGTCCAATTCAGTAGCCACTAGCCACATGTAACTACTGGCCACCTGACATGTGGGCAGTGTGACTGAGAAATGGAATGTTTAATTTCATTTCATTTTAATTATTTTACATCTAAGTAGGCCCAAGTGGCTACTGGCTACCATGCTGGATAGCACAGACTGAACACATCCACCACTGCAGAAACGACCCTGCCCTAAAAGGACAGCCTCTGCTTAAACAGATCGTCAGGCTGAACTCTGAACAGATCCAAAAGGGAGGGAGGTATAAAGGACTTACCTTAGAGGCACTTCCTTTGGAGACTGTTGTCTCAGAAGAACCTACCGGCACTGGGAATGTTGTCAGAGGTGAAGGGCTCAGGTGTTTTATCAGAAAGGTAGGTGGAGAACAGGAAGGCAGCATGCATGGACCTCAGATTGTTACTGTTGTAATTAGCTAGTTGTTAATATTAATAATAGGGAGAAAGAAAAAGGGAGGCCAGACATGGTCATCTGGGCAGCTTCACAAGAAGCTGCAACTTTCACTTCCCAGGGAACCACCGGTCCATTTCAGGCAGATCACTGAAGAAAGGGGTCCAACAAAGGGGAGATGGATGCATACACAACAAAGTTGGGGTGACGTAGGGAAGAGGCGTGCCTGTCAGTCAAACCTGGGAACAGAGATAATTGGCCAAAGGCATGGAGCCACTGCAAGCACTTGAAATCTTAGAAGGTTAAAATCCCCAGACAAAGAAATCCTCTCTTGTTCCTCTGGTTTTGCTCCTGCCTCCTTGCACTTGCCCGTGTTCCTTCCACAGCCATGTGGCCCTAGACGCCACGTGGCCCATCCATGCGGCCCCCACATGCAATGAACTGCAGCTGGGAACACAAGCGAGGCTAGCCAGATGCTGGACTGGACTGTGCAAATATGGAGCGGAAACTCTGGATGCCAGCTTTAATCCTAGCTCTGCTGGAGACAGAATGGAATTTTTTCCTAGTGGGACGGAGGGAGATGGGGCCTTGGAAACTCCGGGTTTAATTCCACACAAATATGTCTCACTCGTTCTCCTATTCGAGTCTCAGAAAATTCCTTTGCTAGTGACATTGCAAGAAGTCTACTTCCACTGGCAGCTGGTGGGGACACAGAGGACACCCCACCTATATAACAAGATGACTCAGATACACCCTGCCTCTCTGGGGCTAGACCCATAGCTAGAGAAAGAAATGGTGCCCCAGAAAGTGAAGAATAGCACCTAGGTCAGAACGGGGTTTAATGGATTTTGTGTGGCTTACGGAGTGAGAAGGGAAATCAGAGCGCATGAACAGAAATGAATAGAGTTTTATGAGTAATGCTGTGTAGAGGAAATTATTTACATTTTTTCCTTCATCAGTGTCTCCTACGCTCTTCTTTCTCTTTCATTATCTGTCTCTAACCTTATTTTTTTTAAACCTTATTCTCCCTCATTTTCTTTCACCCTCCAGTCACCAGAAAAAAATATAATTCAATAAATATTTTATTTATTTTATGCATTAGACTGTTATTTTCATTGTTCTTCATACAGATTAATGGAACATTAAACTTTTTCTTTCTCAAAAGAGTTCATTGCTCTTTTAACATTTACTATGGCCCTCAGTTACATTCTTTCATAGGTCATGGAGCCAACGGGGAGGGGAGGTGACACCTTTTACCTTCATCAGAGGTATTTTCACAAGAAAATATTGGTTAACAATAGCTTTCTTGTATGAAATAGAAATAAAACACCTGTTGCCCAGCCAGTGTGGCTCAATGGATTGAGCGTCCTCCCATGGACTGAGAGGTCTGGGTTCGATTCCCGGACAGGGCACATGCCTGGGTTGTGGGTTCAATCCCCAGTAGGGGGCGTGCAGGAGGCAGCTGATCGATGTTTCTCTCTCACATCGATGTTTCTCTCTCTTTCCCTTCCTCTCTCTCTAAAAAAAAAAAAATCAATAAAAACATATTTTAAAAAAATAAAACACTTGTGAACATCAAATGTACTTACAAAATATGTAAATAGAATTTCACTTACTTACGGAAGAGCTGTAATCAAGACAAAGGTCTTTTCTTAAAACAATCGACTTTAGGAGCTCCTTGCAAATTAAGTGTCTGTTCTTCACTAGTCATTAGCCCAAATTGGTACTCAAGCCATAATATGAGAAAAGAAACGATTCCTATCGACAGTTTTAAATGCTGTGGTCCCAGTACCCAGACATGCTATTATTAACTGGCTCTGTGCATTCATCTTCAGACTGTGTGGAGTTAATACATTTACTTGGAAAGACAAGTGAGTCTTCATATACAGCTTGAAAATACGAGCTTCAGAAACACAGATGCTCTACCAAATTCTCACTTGCTCACTCCAAGCTAAATTCAACCTCTGAGCTTTAAAAAGATTTTCTAAACTGTTAAAGACAAAAAATAAATGACATTATACAGTCACATCTGCCTCTGTCACCATTTAGGGCATGTTATTACAGACATTAGACATCTGGGTGGGGGTTTGGGGGAAAGATGTATTTGGCAGCCTCTGGCTACCATGACGATTCGAGCGTACTGTCTCTCAAAAAGTTCGGTCTCTGCTCACCTACTGTTAACGTCTCTACAGTCCTTCCATTTGTATTCCAAACGCTGAGTAGGTTCATCTGAAAACACCAATCGTCACAGTAAGTAATATTTATGTGGAAAGTGAGCTCCTACGGGGTGTTTCTCTTGCTTCTGTTCTAGTTAGTACTAAGGATTCTACAAATCCTTTCGATTTGCAGTGATGCAGTTCAGGCTGGTTGCATTTTATGGCTCTATTTTTGAGTTACTCAGGAGATGGCTCTTCATGAGAGTCTTAACAAAAACTGTCAAAATTAGCCACCATTGTTTTTCCTGTGAAGCAGCCTCCATTCTGGATGTTCACAAGGTGGTCCCTCTCACGTCAACATTCTAAGGGACATAAACTATGAACAGTAATAATTAGAGTTTCCACATATTACTGTTTTCTGTTTATTGAATGTGAAATAATGCACTTTGGACACATCATTTTTCATTTAGTCTTCAAAACCATCTGTAAAATTGTGGAAACTAAACTATGGAGAAAGGTCCAATAACATTTACTCAACAGATACTTACTAGATGGCTGCTACGTCCTGGCCACCAGGAATATAAAGATAGATAGCATCACAGCATGACCTACCCTCGTGGACCGTACTGTCCATAAACAAGACCACAGGTCAGCCCAAAGGGAAACGCACAGCTAGGGAGAGACGGAAGCAGGAACAGAATCTAAGTCTGACCTCAAAACAAAAACAAAACCACAGGTCTGACTGACTTCCCCATCGAAAGCCGAGGCGTCGTCTTTGACCCACCTCTCCCGTCACACACTGTGCATCCAACCTTCAGCAAACTGTGTTGCCTCTCGCACAAAATAAATCCGGAATGTGACCACACCTCACCGCCGTGGTCCAAGCCACAACTGCGCCTCGCCTGGGTCATCACATCAGCTCCCCACTCACCTCCGAGTCCCTAGGCCTTTCTCCACTCAGCCTGCTTTCATTGGAGAAGCCATGTGGGTCTTGTTCAAATCTTAAGTCAGACGCTATCACTCTTCTCAAGCCCTGTGAAAGTCTCCCATCTCACTCAGAGAAAAAGCCAAGTCCTCCATGGCCCCCAGGGCTCCATACAGCACACACCCTCTCACCTCCCCGACCGCCCACCCCGCTCACTCTTCTCCACCTCATGGGCTTCCCTGTCTCCCCCAGACAGGCCTGGCACCTCTCAGCTCGCCAGCTTGTACTTGCTGTTCCCCTCGCCTGGAGCTTCCTTCCGAGATACCTGCATGCTCGCTCCCTCGCTCCCTCTGGTTTTCACCCGACGTTACCACCCAGCAAGGCCTTCCCCGATCGCCGTATCTATGACGGCAACCTTCCCCTAGCATTCCCGTCCCGTCCCTGCTATTATCTCCACAGCACACAGCACCACCTGACATGGTACCCTCTCTACGTGTTTATGTTGCTTATTGGGCTGCCCCTCCGGCTCTCCTCAACTCTGGATCGTCGATCATGCCCCTCTCTCTCCAGCTCCCATCCGGTGCCACGGCCTTGGGAGCCTGAAGTCAGCCACTGCGACAAATGCTGCAAGTCAGGCCTTTCCCCGCCCAGAGGCAAATGGCCGGCAGAGCAAGCGTCTCCTACAAATAGACTGCCCTCCTCCACTGAGAAAATAGGCTTCATGAAGGCAGAGTTTTGTTTATTTTGCTCACTGCCTTCTCCACGACACCTCTAATGCTTGAAACATTGTAGAAACTAAACACAGAGTGGGGCAAATGTAGGTTTACAGTGTTGGTATGGAAAATAATGCAATCATTAATAATAATACAAGTATAAACTCAGTGTTTTGTGAAATCACAACTGTAAACCTACATTTGCCCCACCCTGTATTTATTGAATGAAACAGTATTTTACTGTATCTCCTATACTCAGTTTGAAAAAGTACCAAAACTCCAACATTCTATTTTCAAAGCTTCTAGAAACAAATTGTGTGGTTGAGAAGGTCTGGCCATTTCCTGAGACTACTTCATCTGTTCATAAAGGGGGCTCCTCTCCACTCACAGGGGTCATGGACAGAAGACACAGAGATTTCCAGCGAACCTCAGTCTCTGGAAACACCTCCAAGGGAACAAACAGGCAACTAGTAAATTGCAAAAAGCATGGCCAGCTGGGTTTAATTGTTATTGTAATTCGTTAAAACAAATATTAAACTACAGGTGATGAGGCCTGCAATGTATAAAAATGTGGGAAAAGTTTTGAGCTCCTTTAAAATGCACTATTTAGTATGTGAAACCACTTTTTTAGGGTTCAAGGAGCAGTTTCCCAGAAGCGCTACAGGAAACACCAGCGGACAAGGACCTGCGTAAGTGAAACGCTGCTCTTACAGCAGGGACAGCTCTGTGTAAGTGAAACGTTCTATCAGACACAGAACGCTGCTGATCCACTTAACAGTGTTAATAGGATCTTCACTAGATTTGAGTGAAAATACTAGAGTTTTAGCGAGCTTGTTGAGTCCTGTGGAGGCAGCCATAATTCTGTTGAGAATGTGACAGAATCTCTGACGAAGACACTAGCGTACTAGAGTCAAAGTTTCGGATTAATTGGGCCGAGAATATATAGTTTGTACTTACTGTGCAAAGAGGTTCATTGTTCATAAACAACACTGTCTACTTTTCCTTGCGCTGGAGTGACCAATATACCTTAAATAACTCACTTATAACTGCATAGCTTATCAGTAAAAAACTCCTTGTACTTTTTCTTATTTTCAACCATCATCATTGGCAGTAAGATAACACATTCTAGGCAGCGAAGCTACCAAAATTTGGTCTGGCCACATAGAGAACCTCAGCTCAGTGTGCGCATAGTGTTTTCAAACCCTCAACACATCAGACAAATTATTTCATGTGATCTGACCAATAAGTCTATAGGGCAACTATGATAATACTTATAATTATGAAAACCAAAGCTCAGGGAGGTTACAACTCACCAGTTAGGACAAATACGGTCACTGAAGTCACAGAGCACAGACGCAGAACCTGTTTTTCTTTCTACCACATGACGCTAGTTCTCTGGGAAGAAAATGTGCTCTCTTCAGGGATGTGTGTTAGGCCTGGGCGGGCACCAGGATGCCCTGGCCAAGCCTCAGGTAAAGATATCTTACGGAATAGCTACAGTCCTCATCCCTGAGGGCAAATCCCACCTTGAGGTTAGGGTATTCCACGAGGCTGAGGGCGAGCAGCACCCAAGATGCTGAGCTGAGACTCGTCCCAGAGCAGCAGGAGTGGGGTCCTCGGAGGGCACAGGTGACGCAGCATGGCAGGGGACCATTCCTCCAGTGATTCTACCTTCACAGAACCTGCCTCTGTCAAATGTCCCTAAAAAATGTCTTAGAAACGTATCCTCCCTGTTACTAAAGACACTTTAGTAACTGAATCCTTAATTCAATACACTAAAACATCATTTTATTTGGAGGGTGGAAAATGGGTAGGAATATCAGTAGGGCAATGGATGTCTTCTGGCTGAGTCTCCTGATAATAGGAATACTGGATTCTAAATAACATGATTCCCCCCCAACACACACACACTTAAGTGATTTCTATTCTGCTCACTGTCAGAAATATTTTACCTACTATGTAGAAAACATTGTGCCAGACATCAAAGGATATAAAGATGAATAAGAGATGATTTCTTCCCTCAAGGAGTCATCAATCTAATGGAGAGCTGGAAATCTTTCTCAGATATATTTTACCTCAGTCTATCTTCTTAAAAAGAATACACTGAAGGGGGTGGGAGCGGGGAGGAGGGTATCAAAGGGGGAAAAAGGAGAAACATCTGTAACAAAAATAAATTAATCTTTCAGAAAAGAATACACTGAATATTATACAACTTTTCCTTGGTGACTCCAGGGTCACCCTATGAACATGAGCTGCTGTCCTGGCCACAACAACAGGCATAGCTATAGTTAGAAATGAGCGTGACATCGGAGCTCAGAGCTACCGATCACAGGAGTTAACCGAGAACTTTCCCTCTGCCTTTTTGAACTGGACAGATAGACAGATTCACAGATGGACAGACAGATGGATGGAGAGACAGAGATAAGTACCCCTGACGTCAGTCTCTTTCTGGTCTTTTCCTGTTCTTCCCATGCCACATGTGACCTACAGACCTCCTGTGTGACAAATGTGCTTTGAATGAGCACAAACCCGCCTTCAGTTACCACTGCGCACAGCTCACGCCTTCCCTGCTGGGCACCCTGCAGAGTCTCCAGAGCTGCCAGGGACCCACCTCCTTCCAGCACCCGAATTCCACACAGATCACACCACCCCTTCGAACCTCTGCCAATTACTCTGCTGCTCAGCACTTTCTCTCTTCCTGCCATAGCACAGGGCGTGGAATGCCTGGCAGAGTGCTCTCACAGAGTGCCCGCTCCGTCTGCCCCCAGGCCCATCTCGGACCCGACACCCCGCTCCGTGCCCTGCCCAGGCCAGGCTGACACCCCGCTCCGTGCCCTTCCCAGGCCAGGCTGACACCCCGCTCCGTGCCCTTCCCAGGCCAGGCTGACACCCCGCTCTGTGCCCTTACCAGGCCAGGCTGACACCCCGCTCTGTGCCCTTCCCAGGCCAGGCTGACACCCCGCTCCCTGCCCTTCCCAGGCCAGGCTGACACCCCGCTCCGTGCCCTTCCCAGACCAGGCTGACACCCCGCTCCTCTTCATGGCCAGCGAAGCAACAAGTCCCACACCCTCACTGCGTGTTCATAGATGTGGATAAAGTGTTCTCTTTCTCTTGCACCCCGCAGAAGACACTCTTTGTGTTTATAATAGCTCACTTGGGCGGGATAGTTTGGGAGTTTAAAGTTCCTTATTATTTTCATAAATTTTCTCAACTCGGTGGTTCTGATTTAATAAAATGGCCACTTTCACTTTATTTACATTTATATAAATAGTTTATATTTCGGTCATAATGAATAATTCGGGGGCTGAGCTGTTATCATGGATATGCAAATCGAGCTTTCCAGAAGCTGCTCCACGCATTCTGATACTGCTTCCTCTCACTTAGGGGTGACAAACCTACAGAAGAGGTGAAAGTCTGTGCTTTGTATCTAAAAGGCAAAACAATGACAAAGGATGACACACGCGGGGTCTGATTATTTCTCCCCATATAACTTCATGCCTGTAATTGAAAAAAGTTCTTCTTATTTATAACATAAAGCATGATATGGGATCCTTTTATTTTAATTTATCTTTATCACTGAAAGTATTACAGATGTCCCTTCCATTTTTCCCCATTGACACCGCCCTCCCCCCTTCACCATACTATTGTCTGAGTCCATTGGTTATGCATATATGCATATAAGTTCTTTGGTTTATCTCTTCTCACTCACCCCACCCCCTGCCCTCTGACAGCTGTCAGTCTGTTCCATGTATCCATGCCTCTGTTTCTATTCTGTTCCTCGGTTCATTTTATTCATTAGATTTCACAGATAATTGAGATCATGTGATACTTTTCTTTCCCTGACTGGCTTATTTCACTTAGCATAATACTCTCCAGGTCTATCCATGCTATGCCAAAGGTAAGAGTTCCTTAATTTTTTTCTTTTTCTTTTTAATCCTCACCTGAGGATATTTCTCCATTTTTGTTCAGGTAAGACTAGGAGGAAGAGAGAGGAAGAGAGAAAGAAACATTGACGTGAGAGGGACACATCGAGTGGTTGCCTCCCGCATGACCCCAATCAGGGCCTGGGATGAATCAAAACCAAGTACGTGCCCTTGACCAGAATCGAACCCGTGACTCATTGGTCCGCGGGCGACACTCTAACCACTGAGCCAAACCAGCCAAGGCGAGTTCTTTATTTTTTATGACTGCATAGTATTCCACTATATAAATGTACCACAGCTTTTTTATCCACTCACCTACTGATGGGCACTTGGGCTGTTTCCAGATCTTAGCGATTGTAAATAGCGCTGCTATGAACATAGGGGTGCATGGATTCTTTCTGATTGGTGTTCCAGTCTTCTTAGGATATGTTCCTAGAAGTGGGATCACTGGGTCAAATGGCAGTTTCATTTTCCATAGTGGCTGCACCCGTCTGCAGCACCAGCAGTGTGCTAGGGTGCCCTTTTCTCCACCCAAGCAAGGGAGCCTTTCATTTTAATCTCCTTGTAGGCTCTCACTGAAGTTAGCACACATACTGTAACTGCATTATAACTAGTAGTATAACTATTACATTATTATGGCATAAAAATTAATGTAAGGTGGACACGTTAAAAATGACCATTGCAAGAAAAACACCACTCCACTGTACTCTGGAACCTCGTGTCTGTAAAAACCATTTCCGTCTCCTGTTCATCCGGACCACAGGCAGATAAACTAGTGTCTGGTTTCAAACATATCTTCACCAATAGGATTGTTCTCTCAGAAAATAACTTCCCATGATTCCCCCAGTTCTGAAATTTTGCACTCTCTCATAAGCATATGAAAACCCCAGCATTTCACTTTGACCTATTTCAAATTTACGCGGCAGAGTTCCAAACACAGGGAATTGCATACTGCCCGCACTTAGCACATGGTATCAACCATCTGCCCTGGCCATCAGGACACATTCCAGATATTTCTCCAATGTGAGATTATACAGTCAAAGTGCTCTTGGCATTTCTGTAATGTTTGTGCAAAATTTTGCAGGTGATAAATGGAGTCTAGCTTTTCCAAACTGGGATCTATCTAATCACATGCTCATAAGTACTTTCACTGTGCTGTGTGTTCAACTGCACATCTGTGTCCTTACTCACCCATGCCTATTTAAAATACTACTCAGCATAAAAATGTCAACTGACTGTGAATTACCAAATTCAGGTGATTCCAAATTAGGATGGTGGTACCCTGGCTGGTTTGGCTCAGCACTTAGAGCCTCGGCCCATGGACCAATGAGTCGCGGGTTTGATTCCAGCCAAGGGCACGTACCTTGGTTTCAGTTTGTCCCCAGCCCTGGTCGGGGTCCTGCGGGAGGCAACCAGTCAATCACATCGATGTTTCTCTCTCTCTCCCTTTCTCTCCCTCTCCTCCTTCCCACTCTATCTGAAGATAAATAGAAAAATATCCTCGGGTGAGGATTAAAAAAAATAATAATAATAAAAAAATAAACCAGGATGGTGGTGAGGCTTGTAGTAACATGGTGCAAAAAATTCAACAGCGAGAGTTCAGCAATGCCAATAATTTTTCGTTTTTTGTTTTTTAATGAAAACATTCAGTGGAGGTAGTTCAATGATGGCAACAATTCTTATTGTTACCTTGCTGCCACCCCATGACAGGTGTGGGATAAATTCTGTCTTGCCAATTGCCTAGATGTTACATGTAGAAACCTGAGTTAACAGGCCATGTCTCCCATTTATACCAGCTCTGTCCCACCAGCATGCCAACGGCGCCCTGGGAAACTGCCGTCCCCTAAGCTAGCTCTGTTCACCCGACAGGCACAGAAATCCATGGGTCCATCTGATAGGCATCAAGAATTACAACACTTAGACAAATAATCCTGCAGTCTAAATGTTTAAATGTTAAATGCTAAATATACACTGAAGGATTTGAATCAAGGAACTTGCAAACATGACTCAGTCACACATCTGGTTGTCAGAATCCATTAGTCATTTTGAATTTATTTATAGTGAGACAATCAAGTCACAGTGCACGTGGTCTCAAAGGTCTACTTAGATGATGAAGACCTGTGATACTCTCTGAAGGATGGCTGACTCTCCAACCTTAACAGGACTACAGTAGCACCTCCTTATCCACGCGGATATGTTTCAGTACCCCGGTGGATACCAACACACAAATCCTATGTATACTATATATTTTTCTAAACACACGTACACTTCACAGCTTCTCTTTAGCACATCCAAACTGCCAGCATCACTACTCTTGCAATTTGGGGCCATTAGTAAGCAAAATTAAGGGTGACTGGAAAACAAGCACTGTGATACAAAACATCATCTGCACGCTGCATCGGGGGTGCATCACCCCAAGAAAAGTCTCTTTCTGTCCCTGTTTCCCCCCCATTTTGGCACAGTAGATCTGATAACCAGGACAGCTATTTAAGTGACCGAGGGCAGGGAGCATATACAGCTTGGATGCTCTGGACAAAGGGATGATTCATGTCCCAGGAGGGATGACGATGGACAGCATGAGATTTCATAACGATATTCAGGACACAGTGCAATTTAAAACATAAATTGTTTTTTTTATTGAATTTATTGTGCTGACACTGGTTCCAAAACCCTACAGGTTTCAAGTATGCAACTCAACAAAACATCATCTGTACACGGCATCAGGGGTGCATCATCCAAGCAAATCTCTTTCTGCGCCTATTTCCCCCCATTCTGTCTACCTCCACCTCCACACCAACCCCCTTTCCCTCTGGCTGACACTACACTGCTGTCTGTGTCTATGTGTGAGTTACATTTATATATATATATATTTTTTTTTCTTAATCCCTTCACCTTTTTTCATGTAGCCCTCCAACCCCCTCCCCTCTGACAGCTGTCAGTCTGTTCCAAGTATCCATGCCTCTGTTTCTATTCTGCTCCTCAGTTCATTTTGTTCATTGGATTCCACCTTTAACTGAGATTACATGGTATTTGTCTTTCTCTGACTGGCTTATTTCATTTAGCATAATACTCTCCACGTCCATCCATGCTATTGCAAAAGGTAAGAGTTCCCTCTTTTTTATAGCTGAGAAAGTATTCCATTGTATAAATGTACTACAGCTTTTTTATCCACTCATCTACTGATGGATACTTGGGCTGCTTCCAAATCTTGGCTATTGTAAATAACGCTGCAATGAACATAAGGGTGCATGTATTCTTTCAAATCCGTGTTTCAGGATTCTTCAGATAAATTCCCAGAAGTGGAATCACTGGGTCATAAGGTAGTTCCAGTTTTAATTTTTTGAGGAAACTCCACACTGCTTTCCACAGTGGCTGTACCAATCTGCATTCCCACAGTGCACGAGGGTTCCCTTTTCTCCACATCCTTGCCAGCACCTGGTTGATGATTGGTTGATGATAGCCATTCTGACAGGTGTGAGGTGATATCTCATTGTGGTTTTAATTTGCATCTCTCTGACGATTAGTGACGTTGAGCATTTTTCATATATCTATTGGCCATTTGTATATCTCTTTGGAGAAATGTCTATTCAGGTCCTTCGCACATTTTTAATTGGGCTGTTTATCTTCTTGGTGTTAAGTAGTATAAATTCTTTACATATTTTAGAAATGAACCCCTTATCAGATGTATCATTGACAAATATGTTCTCCCATACAGTGGGTTCCCTTTTCATTTAGTTGACAGTAAAACATAAATTGCTTATATCTGGAATTTTCCATTTAGTATTTTTGAACTGAGATTGTCCACAGGTAACTGAAACCCCAGAAAGTGAAATCGCAGATGAAAGGGGGCTACTGCATAAGTTTCTGACATTTAAAATATCTTAAGTCAGTAATTTTAGCCACTTGGAAAAAATATGTTTCAGCATGTAATTTAGATTATTTCAACAGAGCCAGTTCAATCCTAAATCATCATTTCTAACGAACGCAGTCTAGCAATGCTTCTTTTGTAAAGCCACTTTGCACAATAGTGCTAGAAACCACAGAATGCGACTTAACAATAATTACTTGTACAGTTTTCAAAACATGTGAACCTCTCAGCAGCTGGGAGCTTTGCCCAGAGGCCTGAGCTTGCCCCTGGCATGGCAACTTGCTCTTCTTCATGAGTTCCAGCAATGTCACATTGCTTTCCAGCCTGCTAATGCACTGGCCTCATAAACAGATTCTCTAAATGCTCTCCAAGGTTCTGATACTATTACATCCAGAGTAGACACTTTCTGTTCCCTTTTGTGAATTCTGCAGGGTGGTGGTGGTTGTTTTCAGTAATCCACATCCAATCCATCACTGTCAATAGCCATCTTCATATATGAATGTCACCACTGCATTATTAAAGAATTCTTGGGCCCTGGCTCGGTGGCTCACTTGGTTGGAGCATCATCCCATACACCAAGAGGCTGAGGTTCGATACCCAGTCAGGGGTAAGGGCACATACCCAGGTTGGGGTTCCATCCCCAGTCAGGATCCGTACAGGAGGCAAACTAATTGATGTTTCTCTCTCTCTCTCTCTCAAATCCTTGGGTGAGGATTAAAAAGAAAAGAATTCTTGGTGAATAATTTTACGGGGAGAGTCGAGGAGGGGTGACTGTAGGAAGGCAGCCAAAGGAAAACCATGTCAACTACTCTGGAAGCTGCCTCTGAGAAGCAGCCTGTGTGTGTACACCAGGAAGAACAAACAGTAGATTTCACAGTGCCAGCACAGTTAACAGTAGCAGAAAATGCTACACGTGAAAACACAGATGTGTCGTGCACTCTGGGGATCCCACTCATACCTGTAAGTCATAGTCTGAGAGCACCACATTTGAGAAACAGAGTTCTGGATGACTGACAGAGATCTGGAAGGGAGCCAGATTACCACTGACAAACAGTTCTAATAGTTTCTAAATGGACAGAAATAAGTTGGTGCCCCACTTGTCATCAGCTATAAAAGACACATTTTCTTTTTTTTCCTAAAGGCTTAGAAATAGAACTACGGGTATTTTCCAAAAGAATAAAAAGAAAACAGACTGTATGACTTTTGAAAAGTTTTTACCCAGAAATCCCCTGTAAAGTAGATTTAAAAATTATTGCTTTTAGAGAAACTTATTCTCACAAAAATAATCTGGCCAATTAATTGTCATAAATTGTCCTCGGTGTTTTTCTCTTCAAGACTTTCATGATGTTTCCAAAATAAATCAGTAGCATTTTGATCTGTGCGTTCCACTATAGCCCAGCCTTTTGCCCCATAAATATATTACAATAAATTTCCTTTCCCATCATCTATCACTCCCTGTTACTCACCTCACAAATCCTCAACAAAGGTTACTCAATTGGTAACTGCAAAGAAACACTAAGCCTCACATTTTGTAATCAAATGTGGAGTGATAAAACTATTCTTAAAAACATTTCTCAGTGATAATAAAAATGTATACCAGCTAATAACATACTATCTTAATTAATTTTATTACCAAGGAGTGTTGATAGTTGATAACAATGAAGTACTTATCATAATAAATTGTATTATTGGCCAAACCACATACACAAATTCATCATATTAACGAGAGTCAAAAATTGGTTGTCAAAGTTCATCACACTCATTTCAGTCAAAATTAGATTCTGAGAAGTCCACAATATTTATATAGTTAAATGTGGCTCAGCCTGCATTGGATGATGAAAATGTTCTAAAATTAGATTGTGATAATGGTCCCACAACTTGTATATATGTTAAAACCACTGAATTATATACTTTAAATGAGTGAACTTTATGGTATACAAATTATACTTCATTAAAGCCATTTTTTAAATGGGTAAATCAGAAACTAAGAGTTGATTTTTTGAAAAGGTAAAACTGACAAACTTTTAGAGAAACTAAGATAGACAAGAAAACAGTAAGTAAACAATAGTAGAAGTGGAAGAGATGTTAGGACTGATGCCACAGAAATAAAAAGGATTATAAGAGATTTCTATGAATAATTATATGCCAACAATTTGGATAACCTAGAAGAAATAAATTCCTAGAAACATACAACCAATCATACTGACTCATGAAGAAATAGTAAATCTGAACAGACCTATAATGAATAAGGAGATTGAATCAGTAACAAAAAAGAAAAAGAAAAAGAAAAAAAATCCCAACAAAGAAAAGCCCAGCATCAGATGGCTTCAATGGCATATTCTGTCAAACATATGAATAAGAATTATGCCAATCCTTCTTAAAATCTTCCAGAAAATTGATGAGGAGGGAACATTTCCAGATTCATTTGATGAGGCCAGCATTACCCTGATAACAAAGCCAGGCAAAAATAACATAAGAAAACTGTCAGCCAATATCTCTGATAAATAAAGGTGTAAAAATCCTCAACAAAATACTAAAAAACTAAATTCAATAGCACATTAAGAGGGTCATATCCCATGACCAAGTGGGATTTATCCCTGGGATGCAAGGATAATTCAACCCATGAAAATCTATCAGTGTGATACACACATTAATAAAATAAGGAATAAAAATCACATGAAAATCCTGACACCAAAAAAAGCATTTGACAAAATTTAACACCCTTTCATGATTAAAACAAACAAACAAATCACTCAACAAGCTAGGAATAGAAGAAAAATTACAACATAATAAAGTCCATATATGAAAAGCCCACAGCTAAAGTTATACTCAATTGTGAAAAATTGAAAACTTTTCTTCTAAGATGCCACGTCTATCAACATAGTACTGAAAGTACTGGCCCAAGCAGTTGGGAAGAAATGAAATGCATCTAAACCAGAAAAGAAGAAATAAAGTATCTCCATTTACATATGAAATGATCTTATATGTAGAAAACCCTAAAAATTCTACATATTAAAAACAAACTATTAAAACTCAGAAAAGTTCTGAGATACCAAATCAACATACAGAAATCTCTTGTATTTCTATATACTAACAACACACAACCCCAAAAAGAAATTAAGAAAACAATCCAAATACAATCGCATGAAAAAGAATAAAATACTTAGAAAGAAACGTAACCAAAGAAGTGAAAGACATACATTGAAATGTATAAAACATTGATATAAAAAAAATTAAAGAAGACAGAAATAAATGGAAAGACTTCTTCATAGGTAGAAAGACTTAGTATTGTTAAAATGTCCATACTCCTCAAAGCAATTTACAGATTTAATGCAATCCCTATCAAAACCCCAAAGATATTTTTACAAAAATAAAAAAAATTCTAAAATTTATGTGTAACCACAAGAGAGTCAAAAAAATCTTGTGGGGGAAAAAACAAAATTGAAGGCCTCATAGTTCCTGACTTCAAAACATATTACAAAACTACAGTAATCAAAACAGTACGATACTGGTATAAAGAAAGACATATAGACCAATGGAACAGGATAGAGAGCAGAAATATACCCGCGCATACATAGTCAAATGATGTTTGACTAGGATGCCAAGACTATATAATGGGGAAAGACTACTCCTTCTCTTCAACAAATGGTGCTAGGAAAACTGGAGGTCCATCTACAAAACAATGAAACTGGACCCCTATCTTATACCATTTACAAAAAATTAACTCAAAATGGAATACAGACTTAACTATAAAACTTAAAATTCTAAAACTCATAAAAGAAAACATAGGGGGAAACTTCATAACACTGGTCTGGACAATGCTTTTTTTTTTCATTTTTATTTTTTGGATAGAACAAAAGCATAAGCAAAAATTGACAAGAAGAACTACATCAAACTAAAGGGTTTCTGCACAGCAAATGACACAGTCAACAGAGCGATGAGGCAACCTATAGAACGCGACAAAATATCTGCAAACCATACACTTAATAAGGAGTTAATATCCAAAATCTATAAGAAATGCCTACAACTCAGCAAAAAAGAGACAAAAAAAACTAAAACAAAAACAACACAAAAAACCAACAAATAATTTGATTAAGAAATAGGCAAAGGACTTAAATAGACATTTCTCCAAAGAGGACATACAAATGGTGAACAGGTATGAGAAAAGATACGCAAAATCAGGAGTCATCAGAAAATGTAAATCAAAACCATAACGAAGTACATAATGTCACATCTATTAGGATGGCCATTATTTAAAAATGGAAAAAACAACAACAACAACAAAAAATAACAAGTGCTGGTGAAGGTGTGGAGAAATTGGAACCCTTGTGCCCTGTTGGTGGGAATGTAAACTGGGTGCAACTCCTGAGGAAAACAGTAAAAATGCTCCTCAAAAATAGAACTACCACATGGTCAAGCAAATCTACTTCTGGAGATACATCCAAAAGAATTAAGATCAGGATCTCAAAGGGATCTCTGTACTCCCATGCTCACTGCAGCATTACTCATAATAGTCAAAATGTAGAAACAATCTGAAAGTTCATCAATGGAGGAAAAAGAAAATGTAACACACACACACACACACACACACACACACACACACACACACACACACAATGTTATTATATTATTAGCCATAAAATCGGAGAGCCTATCATCTACTACAGCATGGATGAACCTTGATGACATAACGCTACGTGAAATAAGCCAGTCACAGAGGACAATATCACACTTACATGAGGTATCTAAAGTAATCAAACCCAAAGAAACAGTAGAATGGTGGTTGTCAGGGGCTGGAGGGAGGAGCAAATAAGGAGTTTCCATGGATGTAGAGTTTGTTTTGTAAGATGAATGTACATTCTATAGATCTGCTGTACAACATGTGTTTATAGTTAACAATACTGAATAATTAAATGTTTGTTAAGGAGGTAAATATTATGGGGCGTGTGTGTGTGTGTGTGTGTGTTTAACCACAATTTAGAAAACATGGAAGAGCTCTCCTAGGGATGCAAAATATCAAAAGTAGGAGCAAGAGGGCATCTAGTGCTTTTCTTAGTTTACCCTGAAAACAGAAAGTCCTATCTCTGTTCTTGGTGGAATAGTGTTTATTGCAAAAGCAGCCTCTTCGGAGCTCTCCATACTGTGCTCCACCAGGAATCTGCTGTTAGCTTCACAGCATAACAAGTGCAATGTCAGAGACTCCTTACCTTGGCACTAAGGACCTGAGAAACACTGGCTGCAGTCGGCTCCTGACGATAATCCCAGAAGAGGTCACAGGTGGGACAGGCTGCCAGCTGGAAGGGCTGTCACTGCACACAGCATGCCCTAAACCCTGAAATGGAAGCACCCACATCTGTGTCAGAGTTGAACAATTCAGAGTCTCTTTTTCTAAACTTGTAAATTTGTAAATTCCCCAAAGAACTTCACACTCACTGCCTCACCTGTGCTTCTGATGACAGGCCAGATTTGCAAACAGTCTGCCTGTCAATGTACTCATAAACATTTCCCCAAAGCAGTGGGTGAAGAAGCCGTGTCTTCCTCTGCACTGGCTCACTTGTGCTCGCCCTCTTGCCCTTACTCTCCAGCACTCGTCTGCTGTCCTTGGCTGTGTTACTGGTCTCACGTAATCTAGATCCTGCACTTACATCCCTGGTTACATAACCACCAGCTGCCCCTAAGGGCCACTGGACCAAAACGAATAGTCCCCTACATGTGGGGGGCATGGAGGCACCTCCCCACTTCTGATGGGGGATGCTGGGGACCGGTTAGAATGCTATGGAGTCTGCTATACATAAAGTGTGGTCTGCAAAGCAGCTACAGAGGAATCTTGTGGGAGTTTGCTAAACATGCAAAATCCTAGACCCCACTCTGGACCTAAGGAACAAGAGCCTACATTTTAACAAGATCCCTAGATTATCTGGATGTATATTAAAGTTTTGGAAGCCCTGGTATGAAATCTAAATATATTTCAATGCTAGATTGAAGAATTGGGAGAGGGGGCAGGGGGAGGGAGAGGTTCTTGAGTACAAGGCTATTTACAGGAGTAAATAGAAAACATTAATCAAATGCATATTTGTTGAATGAATGGTTTACTGTCTTTAAAATAAGAGAGATAAATAAATCCAATTATTCTATGTATAGTGCCTTAAAACATCAGTAAGCTTAACAGCCTTCCACAGCAAGGCTTGAATACATATTCTTTCCTTGTATTTTAATGAATCTATCCCCATAAGATACCTTTAAATTCTATTAGTATCAAGTAGGTGTGTTACATTACTTAGTAACATTGAACAATAACTCCTCTCCAAAAAAGAGGGAATAGGGCTTAAATAAATGAAGCTTATGTCTCAACAAATGAGCTGTGCATGAATTGAAGGAAACTTAAGTGCTAGGGCCCCTCACTGCCACAAGCCCCTTCCAAGGACCAGTAACTGACAGTATACTCAAAACGGTGTTCTTTTTGTCTTTGAAAACGCCCTAAAAAATTATATAACTTTAAAACTTCACAATACCTGGGACCATCCCTGATCTGGTAAGTTATGAAAACGATTTTTATGCTTGGAGTATACAAGACTTTTGAGTTTCTTTCAATATACTAGGAAATACTTAGAATTACATCACTACCATCCAATCTATAAACAAATATAACTTAAATGAAATATGGCCTAAAATAATTCTCATTTGTAAGAAAGAAAAATTATTTGCAATAAGATTCATATTTTTTAATATTATCATTTAACACCATTAAACTTATACACATGGTGTATTCACATTTTTCTCTCTTCCCTTTCTCTTTTCCTCCCACGTTAACTTAAAAACCTGATTAATGCCAGGGGAGGGGGAAAATTAACTGGAAGAAATATACAAAATACTTTTCCCGTGTTTCTGTTTACTCTTGTTTTATTATTTTCTCTAGGTGTTCAAGTGTGATATGTCTACTTGTATTTTTTTTTTCTTAGAAATACAAAAGGGAAAACGGGGAAAAAATCACACAAAAACCTCAATAAATTCTGTTGACATTTTAGTGCTAGTGTTTCAACTATTTAGATATATATTGTTTTAAAGACGTGATTTTTGAATGTGTATATGTGAGTGTACGTGTCTTAACTATGAGGGAAACAGATCTGGAAATTTCCACCTTTTGTCACCAAAACTACCCATATAACTTTCTTCGCAAACAAAAGCTGCCTCAGTATATCTGGCTACAACATAGTCCATAAGTACCATTATTAGTTAAACAAACTCCCAATGTTGGGCATTTAGTTTGTATCTGATTTTTCGTTTTTACAAATAAATCTACTATGTATATCATTACAGATGCTTCCTCCTATACTTTTCTCATTCTGTTCCTAGGATAAATTCCTTTCATGGAAACTGTTAAATAAAATTTAGCAGCAATTAACAGTCTGCTTTTTGAAGACAACTTTTATCATATATAGTGTGACCCAAACTTCATTTTTAAAAAAGTATTTGCCAATATGACAGTCAAAAAAATCTTTTTATTTTTGTTTTTAAAACCACTTCATTAAAGTAAAATGTGCATACAGAGTAGTATCGGGCTTTATGCAGTATCACAAAGCAAACACGCACCTGTACCACCCGTGCCACCGCCCGAGTCAGAGCGTCAGCAGCATGGTGGAACACCCTCACGTCCCTGCCAGTCACTACTCCATTCTTCCTCTTCAAAACTAATCACTATACTGGCATGTAACACCATAGATTGGTTTTGTAAATAGCTTCCTTGGCTCAATATTACACCCAAGAGATTTATCTATGCTGCTCCTTGTATTGCTGGTTTAGTCATTTTTGTTGCTGTGTAGTAATCAATTATATGACTATCCTGCAATTTATTTTGTCACTCTCTTGTTCATAGGCACTGTATCACTTAATATAGTTTATATATTTGGGTACTGCTGTTTTGGTCATACAGAAGGGAAAACTTTTATATGATTAAAACTATCATTCTTTTCCTTTATGATTATATTATTAGCACTAAGTTTTCAAAAGACTTTCCCTATCCCAAGGCAACAAAATGTTTACCTATATTTTCTTCTGGTTTTTTTTTTTGTTCCATTTTTACATTTGTATCTTCACTTCATTTAAAATTTATTGGGATATAAGAATTAAGTAGTTGTATGACTGTGTTTACCCTCCTTCAATGCCTAGGCAGTTTTCCCAAGATCTTTTATGAAATATATATATATTTCAGTCTATTTATGGACATTCTCTTTTTTTAAAATATTTTTTCCTTTATTGATTTTAGAGAGATGAAGTGAGAGGGAGAGAGAGATAGAAACATCGATGAGAGAGAACCTTGATTGGTCGTCTCCTGCATGCCCCCCACTGGGGATCAGGCCCACAACCTGGGCATGTACCCTGACCGGGAATCGAACCGGCAACCTCTTGGTGCATGGGTCGATGCTCAGCCAGTGAGCCACACCAGCCGGGCCATTCTCTTATTTTTTAAAACACGCAGATAAGTTATTCAATTGGTAACACAAGCACAAACCACAAAATTCAAGAGGAACAACAGAGTGCGTGAAGACAGTGCGGCTTCCCCCACACTTGCCCACCAGACACACAGCTCCTCTCCTCAGATTCAACCATGGTTTCTAGTCATTGTCTACCATCTCCAAAGTACTCTGTGCATACAAAAATGTACATATACACAATAGTGTGTGTTAATATGCCTTTAAAGTAACATACTGTGCCCTAGCCGGTTTGGCTCAGTGGTTGGAGCGTCAGCCTGCAGACCAGAGAGTCCCGGGTTCGGTTCCCACTAAGGGCACATACCAAAAAAAAAAAAAAAAAAAAAAAATATATATATATATATATATATATATATAAAATAACATACTGTAACACAATTCTAGAGTTTGCATTTTCATATAAATCAATATACCTGTGTTATCTCATTCTTTGTAATGTCTGCACTGTGACGCTGTATAATTTTCAGTGGCTGCTCTAGGTATCACATACATAAATGGCATCTATCGGTGGCATCGTTTTACCAGTTCATGTGAAGTATAGAAAACTTACCTACGTTTTTACCCTTTTCCTTCCCTATTTAAGATATAATTGTACTAAATATTTCCTCTACATTTATTAGCTACCTCAGATAGTGTTATAACTTACACTTTAACTACCAAATATAATTTAGAAAACTCAAGAGAAAGAAAGCCTAATGTATTTACCCATATTTATGTCTACTATGATTGTCTTTTGTTCATAATTTCCAAAAGACCCCTTTTTTTTATAGTTTCCTTTCTGTTCAGATAACTTTCTCAAATCACTTTTATATGGCAGACATGTTTAGTGTCTAATTCTCTTAGTTTTTCCGTATCTTGATTTCCCCTGTATTCCTGAAGCATATTTTCACTGTGTTTAGGATTATGAGTTGACAGTTCTTTCTGCATTTGAAAAATACTGTGCCATTTCCTTCTGGCTTTCATTGCTTTTAATGAGAAATTCACTGTCCTTCTAATTGTTTTTCTCCTGTAAGTAAGGTTTTGTTTCCCTTGTTGCTTTCAAGAAACTT
This sequence comes from Tadarida brasiliensis, assembly GCA_030848825.1. Taxonomy (NCBI): domain Eukaryota; kingdom Metazoa; phylum Chordata; class Mammalia; order Chiroptera; family Molossidae; genus Tadarida; species Tadarida brasiliensis. Next base: position 85,012,747 of record CM061266.1, read on the forward strand.
CCTCGAAAATAGTTTTCAGAAGTTTAATTGGTGTGGATTTCATTGTCTTTATTCTATTTGGGACTTACTCAGATCCTTGATTCAGTAGGTTTATGTCTTGATAAATTTAGGATGTTTTCAGCCATACAGATATAGAGTTAGAGATAGAGATATATAGGCATAGATAGATATGTATATGTATATGTATATGTATATGTATATGTATATGTATATATGTATATTTTTTCTATTATAATTTCAAGTACTTTTTTAGCACTCCCTTTTTTCTCATTTCCTTTTGGTACTTCAATGTCATGTGTATCAGATCTTCTGCTATAAACCCACAAATTCCTGAGGCTCTCTTCATTGGTTTTTTTGTTTGTTTGTTTTTCCATCTTACTTTCTCTCTGCTGTTCACATTGGGTAAATTGCTATCATTCTGTCTTCCAGTTCACTATTCTTTCCTCTGTCCCCTACATTCTGCTACTGAGCTTATCCACAGAGCTTTGCCTTTTTTTTTTTTATCCCCACCCAAGGATAGTTTTCCATTTATCTTTAGATAGAGTGGGAGGAAGGGAGGGAGAAACATCGGCGTGAGAGAGACACATCAATTGGTTGCCTCCCACATGACCCCAACCAGGGCCAGGGACAAACCACAACTGAGGTACATGCCCTTGGCTGGAATTGAACCCATGACTCTTTGGTCTGCTGGCTGACACTCTAAACACTGAGCCAAACTGGCCAGGGCCCACAGAGCTTTTTATTTCAATTTTTATATTTTCAGTTCTAGTATTTCTATATGGATCTTCTTTATCATTTATATTTCCTTGCTGAGACTTTATATTTTTTCGCTGGGGCTTTTATATTTTCATCTATTTCAAGAGTGTTTGTAGTTGCTTGGTGAAGCATTTTTATCATGGCTGCTTTAAAATCCTTAGGATAATTCTGACTGTCATTTCAATGTTGGCATCTATTGAATACTTTTTTCATACAATTAAAGGTCTTCCTGGCTCTTGGTATGAAGAGTGGTTTTCAACTGAACCTGAGACTCTGTTCTAATTTAAATCTTCTCTTTTAATTGGCTTTCTCTGACACCAATCTGACATTATTTCCAAGTGAACACAGAAGTCCAGGTTCCTCATTTGGGCTCCACTGACACTCAAGTGGGAGTTTCCCGTTACTGCTGGTGGGTTAGGGATTTGGGTTCTCCATGTGGTCTCCTAAGATGTTGAGCTGAGAGTGGTTTCATTGCCACTGAGTCTCCACAAGGTCTCTTCTGTCACAATCTCAGTAGAAAGAGGGAGGGGTACCTGTTTTTTGTCAGATGGAGGTAGAAGTCAAGATGCTCCAAGTGATCTCCATTGACATTGCAGCAAGGAAGAGGAGAGGAGCAATGCATTACTGGCCAGTTGAGATGAAGTCTTAGCTCTCTACTTTGTCTCTGATACCACCTCGGCAGGAATATTGATACCATCACTGGAGGGTAAAAGTCTAGACTCCCTACTCAGTTTTTCCTGGCATGGGTGGGGTGAGGCCAGTTGGTCCTTGGTGTTTGGTGGAATGGGGAGGTTATTCTCTAAAACTGTTATATCTTGCTACACTATCGCTTATTTTTCTGGATGGAAAAAGTAGACTTTATTGCAGCTTTTTTTTTCTCTGTAGCCACTGGAATTGCCAGGTTGCTGACTTTTTCAGTATCAAATCTTGGGTAAATGAGGCAAAAAGCAAATATAAGGAAGACACCACTGGGTCACTCTACAGGTCCTGATGTCCCGTAATCAGTCTGCCTCCTTCTCTTCTTCGCCTTTCAGAATCTTGTAATTGTTCTATATATAATGTCTATGACTTTTATTTGTACTTAGTGAAAGGAATAGAAAAATGTGTATCTACTCCAATTACCCAGAAGTGAAAGTCTGCATTTTTAATTTAGATCATTATTAGCTATTACTTAATTGCCTTTCACAGATGTTATACCATTTTACACTTCCAGAGAGTTGATCTTGCTTTATGCTATTGGTATTCATTGCAGAAACTGACATCTATTTTTGCCCTCACATCTAATTTTCCCAGGTTATAGGGATTCCATGCCTGCCATTTTAGAGTCGACTAAAGATGTCTTATAGGAAATTCTTTCTTATCGGGTAGAAAAGAACTAATGACTGCCATTCAGAAGTAAGCTTTCAGCAGATGCTCTCCCTCTTTCCTTTGCCTGCCTTCCACCCAGTCCCTGCTCATCTAACTTGAATGCTATCAATGGAGCTTCCCTAAAGCTCCTCCACGTACAGAAATAAACGCTGCAAACAGACCTGAGAAGGGACATTTTATTCCTGGAGTCCTCCCACTTTTTTTTGTTGTTGTTGTTAATCTTTACCCAAGGATAGGGAGAGAAACATCAATGTAGACACATCGATTTGGTTGCCTCCCCAACGACCCCAACTGAGGCTGGGGATCGAACCTGCAACCCAGGAACATGCCCTTGACCGAAATGGAACCTGTGACCCTTTGGTCTGTGGGCCAACGCTCTAACCACTGAGCCAAACCGGCCAGGGCTGGAGTCCCTTTTAATTAATTTTAAATCAGACTATATTTGACAAAACTTTCTTGACACTGACAGTATCCTCCAGCCTCACATCCTCTGCCACGTATGTTTCTCACTGCCTGATCTGGTCAGCACTGCGGACAGCTTGTGCATGTGAACTTCCAGCTTTCAGAGAAGCCTCACGTGAACACATTTTATAAGTAGTTTCTTTTCAGAGGCAGATATTCCCGACATATGTGAGAGAGCTAAGAATCAGCAACAGCAATTCTGTTAGATGAGTATCCATGTTCACTTAGCCTCACACTTGGTAATACCACATATTTATTTCCCAGACATTTTTGCCTCGTTGTCCTTAAATGATACTTTGAACACTAGTATGAAACAGAATATTACAAGAACAAGACAGAAATAAAATGTGGAAGCTCGATCATTTAAAACAGGAAGACAATTAAAACAGCCTCCTTCCGATATGCGTACTGCCATTAATACATAATCACCAAAATGGGTTTTGCCTTTTTTTTTAATTCAAAAACTGAAGCTCCTGCTTTCCTCTAAAAAGAATCGCACATACATGAAATAAAAGAATTAACGTCTGTGGATCTCAATGTAGTGCAGGAGGATGTGTGTGTATATCTACATACACTTCTTATAAAATATTTGTTCACAGTAGAATATTCTTTGGAAGAAAATGAAATGCATAAAAATATAAACCCACATAGTACGATCTAGCTGGAAACTATTTCTTTGAAATAGTCCACTCTAGTTTACTCTTATATGCTTATGTTTTTTTCTTTTTCAAAAATGGGCTCACACTGTAAATGCCATTTTGAACCCTGCTTGATTTACTTAACATAATAAGGTTTTCCCATTTGGTTAAATGGGCTTTAAAAATACAAGTCTTATCCCTGGCTGGTTTGGCTCAGCAGTTAGAACATTGGCCCACAGACCAAAGAGTCTAGGGTTCAATTCCAGTTAAGGGCCCGTACCTTGGTTGCTGTTCAGTCCCCGACCCTGGTCAAGGTCATGCGGGAGGCAAATAGTCGATGTGTCTCTCTCCCATAGATGTCTCTCTTTCTCCCTTTCTCTCCCTCTCTCCTTCCCTCCCACTCTATCTGAAGATGGATGGAAAAAATATCCTCAAGTGACGATTAAAAAAATATATTTAAATAAATAAAAATACAAGTTTTAAATGGCGACAATAATATTCTACCTCATGAAGGTGCCATAATTTATTTAAACATTCTTTTAATTGAAGACAAGTTTCTACAGTTTTGCCATTTTTAATAAGCTGCAATGTGTATATCTTTTTACATAAATTTTTTTGTTTATTTGCCTTGGGGTATACTGTTAGAATTTGGACTGGGGAATTGCAGCTACTGGCAGCACAAGGCTCCCCCCAGAGCAGGAAGCACTGCCGTGGGTCAGACCCAAGTTCACTCCTGGCCACAGCACTGAAAAGAGATTGCAAATTCTGCACCCTCCTGACACACACGGTTAGGGTTCTCTTCACAGCACTCTCCTGTGCATTTGTACGGGCAGGCAAACCCGAGGCTCCTCCAGCTTGCACAGAGACAGATTTGCCTACTCTCCTTAGAAGAGCTGCAGGGAACCAGGGAAACTGGGCTGTGTGTGTTTCCTTGGTTTGTACGCTGCCTCTTTTCACCGCTGTAGTATTAAGGACCAGGTTGAGAGTGTGAGTCAGCAGAAAGGTGTGAAACAGTTTTTGCAGGAAGCCCTACTTACTAATATATTTCAGGACAAATACAAAAAGTTTTCATGCTATAAGGAAAGAGTAGCTTTAAAACAAAATCAGAGACACAAGGTCTATACATAAGTAACCTTTTCTTATGTTTTGTTTTTATTTGGCTAAAACTTAGAAATCACATGTTTTCATCACACTATGTGACTGTCTCGCTGTACCTCTGATCAGACTTTGCTGTCAACAGGCACTTTTGAATCTGTTTTCTTTCCCTTAATATATCTTGCAAGTTACTTAATTGTAAAAATGTGGCTTGTCAGACACTACCTGCCAATATTTTATTCTTTAAAACAAGAAGGTTTTCCATTACTGTCAAGGCAAACAACAGTATTTTTACACAAAAGTAGTACTCATCTGTCAGCTTACTTTGTGTTTTTTTTTTTATCCTCACCCGGAGGACATTTTTCCATTTTTTGTTCAGATAGAGTGGGAGGGAGAGGAAGAGAGAGAGAGAGAGAAACATCGACACGAAAGGGACACATCGAGTGGCTGCCTCCCGCAGGACCCAACCAGGGCCGGGGACAAACTGCAACCGAGGTATGCGCCCTTAGCGGGAACCAAACCCGGGTCTCTCTGGACCACAGGCCGACGCTCTAACCGCTGAGCCAAACTGGCCAGGGCTGTCAGCTTACTTTGAAACACCCAATTTCCACCCGCTGTTCGCTCTCCTTGGAGCAGCCTTAGCAGGGAAAGACTTATATTTTATTTATTCATGCTCTTTGTTCATTTTTCTAGTGAGATGCTAGTATTCATTCTTATGGACTTGAGAAATTCCTTTAAGCATGGATGAAATTAACCCCATGTCTGTCATATTTGGGTCAAATGCTTTTCCCAGTTTTCTGTGCCATTTGAATTTTATATCGTGCATTTCTTTTTATCATTAAGAAATGTTTATTCTTGGTGTTAAGTTTTTTTTTTATCTTTATTGTTGAAAGTATTACAGATGTCTCCCTTTTTTTCCCCCATTGACCCCCTCCTCCTCACTCCCACCACCCACTCCTGCCTTTCCCCACACTGTCTGTGCCCATTGAGCGTTAAGTTTTATAAGTTCTGTATAAATTTTGGATATTAAGCACTTATCAGATGTATCAATGAATATGTTCTCCCATTCAGTGGGTTGTCTTTTTATCTTGTTGATGGTTTCCTTTTCGGTGCAAAAACATTTAAGTTTGATTTAAGTCCCATTTGTTTTTCTTTTGTTTCCCTTGCCCAGGGACATATAGCAGAAAAAATATTGCTAGAGAAATGTCTGAGATTTTACTGCCTATATTTTCTTCTAGAATTTTTATGGTTTTGAGTCTAATATTTAAGTCTTTAATCCATTTTTAGTTTATTCTCGTGTATGGCATCAAAAGGTGGTCTGCTTTCATTTTTTTTTCATGTGTCTGTCCAATTTTCCCAACATAATTTATTGACTAGACTATCATTATTCTACCCATTGTATGTTGTTGTCTCCTTTGTCAAATATTAATTGACTATAAAGACAAAAAAAAATTAGCAACTCAATTAAGAAATGGGCAAAGGACCTGAACAGACACTTTTCCAAAGAGGACATACAGATGGCCAATAGACATATGAAAGGATGCTTACAGTCACTAATCATCAGAGAAATGCAAATCAAAACCACAGTGAGATATCACCTCACACCTGTCCGAATGGCTATCATCAATAAATCAACAAACAATACGTGTTGGTGAGGATGTAGAGAAAAGGGAACCCTTGTGCACTACTGCTGGGAATGCAGATTGGTGCAGCCACTGTGGGAAGCAGTATGCAGTTAACTCAAAAAAATTTAAAATGAAACTGCTCTATGACCCAGGAGTTCCAGTTCTGGGAATATATCCGAAAAAAACCAAAACACTGATTTGAAAGAATATATGCACCCCTATATTCACTGCAGCATTATTTACAATAACAAAGATTTGGAAGCCGCCCAAGTACCCATCAGTAGACGAGTGGATAAAAAAGCTGTGGTACATTTACACAGTGGAATGTTACTCATCCCTAAAAAAGAAGAAAGTTTTACCTTTTGCAACAGCATGGATGAAATAAGCCAGTCAGAGAAACACAAGTACAATATGGTTTCACTTATATGTGGAATCTAATGAACAAAATAAACTAATAAAGTGGACACAGACTCATGGATACAGAGAACAGACTGACAGCTGTCAGAGGGGAGGGTGTTGGGGGCTGGGTGAGAAGGTTGAAGGGATTAAGCAAAGATAAAAAGACTCATGGACACAGACAACTGTATGATGATTGCCTAAGGGAAGTGGAGTTGAGGGGAGGTAGAAAAGGTGGAGGAGATATAAATGGGGATGGAAGGAGATTTGATGTAGGGTGGTAAACACACAATACAATATACAGATGATGCATTATAGAATTGTATACATGAAACCTGTATAATTGTATTAACCAATGTCACCCCAATAAATTCAATATAAAGAAATGTTAAAATAGGTATTTTACTTCAGCGCCTGTTTTAGTACACCTTTCCAAGTCCAGAACCATATATACACATATACATGCTACACTTACTTCTGGTTCCATTATGACTTTGCTGTTTCATTATGATTTCAATTTAGTTTTATTGTGATTTTATACAATGAATAAAATATCATTTTTGAGAAATTATTTGACTCCATTGATTTTTATGTCATTCTATTGTATTCTAGACAATTTCAAATACTAGGTCTTTTATAGTCCTTGCATTGGTTGTACCATTGTGTTGTCTGTTGATTAACAGATTGTTTACTGAGGGGTGTATCAGATATTTAATACCTTAAAAGACATTGTATAAGACAAGTATTACTTTCTTCACTACCATTTACTTTTTCTTTTCCTCAAAACTTTATTTTTGTGTGTGTGTGTGTTTTTTTTTTTAAATTTTTTTCCTTTATTAATTTTAGAGAGAGAGGAAGCGAGAGGGAGAGATAGAAAAATCAATGAGAGAGAACATTGATTGGCCACTTCCTGCATGCCCCCCATTGGGGATTGGGCCCACAACCTGGGCATGTGCCCTGACTGGGAATCGAACCGGTGACCTCTTGGTGCATGGGTCAACGCTCAACCACTGAGCCACACCGGCTGGACTTTTCCTCAAAATTTTAACTAGCTCACCCATTTATTCTTCTAAATAAATTTAAGAATCAATAATTCAAATTTGAAAATAAAAACTATCTTAGATTTTAAAGATTTAAATTTTGATTACTAAAGATGTTTACAACAGTAAAACACATAAAAAGGCATTCAAATTCACTACTAATCATAGCATTGCAGGTTCTGTCATCTAACAAGTAAATAAAAATGTTGAAGTTTGATAATCTCCATTGGTGGTCTAAATATGGGGATATGGGCATTTCATAGCCCAATGATGAGAAAAGAAGTCGGTAGCTATTATAAAGGGACTTTGTATCTATTAAAATGCAAAATGTGTGTACCATTTGATACAACAATTCCCCTTCTAGGAATCTGTCCCACAGACATTCTTACACATGTACACCAAAACAAGGCAGTTCACTGTACCACTGTTTATAATAATCTCATATTGGAATCCACATAAAAGTCCACCTGTAGGGCATAAACTATGGAGTAACTATACAGTAGGTAGGTAGTATGTATATGTACAAAAATTATTTAGAAAGACAAACACTAAAAGGGTCATTGTATTTACTTCTGGGGAGGTAAGTGAGATTAGAGAGTATAAAAAAAGATTATAATTTTTTAAATATAAGTATTTATTATTTTACTTATCCACTACAAGTTTGTGTTCATGTATAACTTGTAAGTTTTAAATTAAAATTTTTTTAAACAATACCTACTCACTATTAACATTACCTTTTCCTCGACGGCCATTTGGGTATCTTTGTGTTTATTTGCTCTAGAATTGGGGGTAAGTTACCGTACCTGGAATTGGCCAACAGACAATGTGTGTGACTACCGGCTGGCAATGGCCGCGGGTGGTAGTTCCTGAATCCACTACTCAGTTCTAACTCTGTGGTGCAAGTTGGTCTGGATACTTTTGGTGTTTAGTTAGCATGTGTCCTGGACTATCTTCAGTGACTGCGTAAGATTAATTTCCCCTGTCACTGCATATTTCTCAACCCCAAAACCCCATCAAATGAAGAGTACAAGAAAAGCCATAATCCTTGCACTCAATGCCAGGTCGACAAGCTCTTCCTGACTCTGCTCACAGAGTGCGATGGTGTGTTTCAACTGCAGGCGGTGGCGACTGGAGGCACTTGCCACCACGGATGGATTTATTCTTCACCTCCAGCACCACCCACTATATCAGGAGAGTCGATTTCTGGGAGTTGCAGCCTGTGAATATTATAAAAAGTTGGTACAGAGGGGAAGATCGGCTGCAGGATTGTGAACATATCAGAAAGCCACAGCCCACAGGAGACAGCTGCTCAGGCCTTCTCGCTGGTACATAAATCCAGTGTTAGCCAATGATTTTTATTCTCAATTCAGCTCCTTCAGCCTTGTAATCACGAGAAATTCCTGCAGGAATCCTGCAGAAGGCTATCAGTCTTATTTTCCACCAGTGTTACATTTTCTGTTTGTTTTTTCCTGGGTCACCACCGGTATGTATGTGGAAAGTTGGGAAAGGCTGCCTATCAGCCACATGACACCATAAACACACTCATTTGTAAATACAAATAAAGTCCAAACATAATACAACAATTCTAATGAACCAAAGAGTTCATAAACGAAAAGGTGTATGTGGGCAAACACAACGCTTAGAACACTTTTCTACACCACAGTGGGTATGTCTGCTACTTGCTAATCAAGCATGGTGACTCTCCAGGGTACGAGTGCTCCCAAGGCCCAAATAACCATGGGTTGTCTATATGTGCAGAGAACGGGGAACCGTTTCTGTGGCAGGAGCAAAGGGAGAGAGAGGAATGAAGAAAAGCATTAAGGACATCAAGAGGCTGAAATCCGAGTGGCAATAAAGGCAGACAGTGGGGGATGAATAGGGGATTAATACCTGTGATGTGATGAAAGAGGATAAAATCCATGAAGGGGTGCAGGAGACAAACTCTAAATTGCCAGTGGGAAACGGAAAAGGCATTCAGCTTAATTTCTTTTGGACTTAAAAATGAGATTTTGTGCCACCAGAAAATAGTAGGTAAGCATGAAAGCTGAGGCCATTTATCACAGTTATCATTTCTCCTGATAAGCATTTCCTAGTTTGAACAAATGACTAATATAAAAAAAAAGTCACAATTGAATTAACAACTTGGCTTCTAGTGATGTTCCCTGTAAAGAAACTTAGGAAAAAACATAATGTGGAAAGAATGAATATGTGATTTTTTTGGCCTTTTGACAGAGATAAATGTGCTAGAAGGATATCTTCCACTCTTTACTTTAAATGTAAAAATATATGTTCAGTTCATGTACTTTCTCTAATTTCCACACGTGAGAAGTCAGAAACAGTACTTAAAATGATCCAATATCAATAAAACATGACATATATCAGGATTTTGTTGGGTCTTGTCAGCTACTCACAGCAAGATAAGACAGCAAAGGAGGAGCCTGAACTTGCACCAGACTTCCAGACTTGTAGTTGGAGCAAGGGCATGTGAGTGTGTGAGTGTGTGTGTGTGTGTGCGTGCGTGTGTGTGAGTGTGTGTGTGAGTGTGTGTGTGCGCGTGTGTGTGTGAGTGTGTGTGTGAGTATGTGAGTGTGAGTGTGTGTGTGTGTGAGTGTGTGTGTGAGTGTGTGTGTGAGTGTGTGTGTGCGTGTGTGTGTGTGAGTATGTGAGTGTGTGTGTGAGTGTGTGTGTGTTTGTGTGAGTGTGTGTGTGAGTGTGTGTGTGTGTGAGTGTGTGTGTATGTGAGTATGTGTGAGTGTGTGTGTGAGTGTGTGTGTGTGTGAGAGTGTGTGTGAGTGTGTGTGTGCGTGTGTGAGTGTGTGTGAGAGTGTGTGTGTGCGTGTGTGTGTGGTGTGAGTGTGTGTGTGAGTGTGTGTGTGTGAGTGTGTGTGTGTGAGTGTGTGTGTGTGAGTGTGTGTGTGTGTGTGAGTGTGTGTGTGTGTGAGTGTGTGTGTGAGTGTGTGTGTGTGTGAGTGTGTGTGTGTGAGTGTGTGTGTGTGAGTGTGTGAGTGTGTGTGTGAGTGTGTGTGTGTGAGTGTGTGTGTGTGTGAGTGTGTGTGTGTGTGAGTGTGTGTGTGTGAGTGTGTGTGTGAGTGTGTGTGTGAGTGTGTGTGTGTGTGAGTGTGTGTGTGTGAGTGTGTGTGAGTGTGTGTGTGAGTGTGTGTGTGTGTGTGTGAGTGTGTGTGTGAGTGTGTGTGAGTGTGTGTGTGAGTGTGTGTGTGCGTGTGTGTGTGGTGCGCGCGCACGTGCACTGGGCAAACCATAATGCCTACGCTGACTTCAATTCAGGGTAGAAGAAAACGAGAGAGTTCCTGGACCCAGGACAATACGCAGGAATTGGGCCTGTAGCCCTTGGAAGCTCTCCAGCAATAGTCAACAGCACTTATCTCTCTACGGGGAAGCAGCAGGGCCCTATCACTGGGCAGGACACCTGGGTAGCACAGTCCAGGTACAGCAGCAAGTTCAGCCGGGGGAATTAGGTAGGGCCTCATTCCTAGAATGGAGACCAAATGATTGAATAAGAAAAGAGTTCTGACATGAACCACCTTCAAGCTGCCTAATATTTGGGAAGTCAAACACAGAAGTTTTGCTGTCACTAAGAGACATCAGGAAGGGTTAATGTCAAACAGGCAATGCCAACAATGGGTCACAAGCACTGGGTACCATGCCCAGGGTCATGCAAGCAATAGTAACACATAGCAAACACTATAAAAGGGGCTCTCTCCTATTATCAGTTGTAGCAAAACATCACATCCAAATTCAAAAGACAGAATCTTCTCAAAGGTGAAAATTTGCACTTACAGTCTGTGGTAAATGCAAAATTTCATAGAGTTATGGGAAGACGACTCTGGAAAAGCAGGCAGATCACCTAGTATCTACCCAGGCTCCCGCGTAACTTGTTATTTAACTTTGAGCATCACTTAACCTTCCAGGGCCCCAGTTTTCTCATCCCAATCCAATCTATGGCCACCTCTGGAAAATCTTCAAGCACATGATACATTGTTACAAGGCTCTTAATACAAATATTCTCTTAGTAAAAATTATCCTATATGGTGACATTGCTACTTATCCAGTAAATCTAGGGGGATAGTCACACTCAAAAATGGATGTTCGGAACATTGCAGCTTCCTTCACCAAAGCCCTTTGTAAAGTACACACAGCAACAAGCATACCAAAACCTTGGGTGGCAGAGATCCAAGGAGACAGGTCAAGAAGGAACAGCTAAGGGAAGAAGGAAGATCAGTCACTGAAGAAATACTAGGATGCAGTAATCAATTACTAGGAAATAAGCTAAAGCTTAGAAAATATACCAAGCGAAGCAAATAAACCAAGCAAGCAAGTGGATATCCTCTGTTACATGGTGCAATGGGGAGGACAGAACCATGAACGAAAGGCTTGGACCCTAAGTCATGCCACAGCTCAATGTGAGACCTTGACCAAGTTACAGCTTTTCAAGACTTGGGTTTCTATACGTAAGGTAAGGAGTCAGGATCATTGAAGTGACAGTTAAGAACACATGGACTTCGTATGCTGTGAGACAAACGGAGCAGAGCCACACACTGTACGGGTCCCATTTTATGGAGAACAGCATGGGAGCACTATTGCATCAAGCCCAGTGACTCAGCTCACAGCCCCTCGTCTTTCACAGAATTTCAACCCTGGCAAAACACTCATGCCTTAAATTCATTCAGATTCAACCTCCCAAGAGTTTAAAACCTTGCACACAAGGACTTGTTTTTAGTAATCTACTATATCTTGTTTAGAAATGAACAGACAATGTACCATAGATGATACAGAAAATTAAGGAGTCTACTCAGAAATACTGATCCCTAGAGGAGGGGAAAAAATTAATGGCATATCCACAGGCCTGTGTGCCCTGAAGCTCCGCAGCCCACAGACATCCCATCCCACAGAGACCAGGCCTCCCCAAAGCCCATCCAATGCTCAGACACTGATACAGCAGGAGGCAAATTCAGAGCATATATGGTAGGTTTTCCTGAACTCAGTAGGCAATCACATTTGAATTCAAGTCCTTTAAGAACAACACTAACAAATGTTCACTGAGTGTCTCTGCTTTACCTAGCGAGATTTTCAAACTCTCTTTCCGCCCCCATTTCTGCCCACTCCTCGTAACAGCCTCCCCACCATCACAGTGTGCTGAGTCTCCAGTTCCTCAACAGCGAACCTGAAAATGGCAGGCACACGCACCTCTGTGAAATCAGGATTTCACAAAGTCGAGAACACAGGTTTGTTTTGAAATCCATCATAACAAAACCATCCTCATGTGGCAAAGAGAAAAACACCCATCATAACTCTCGGCTGAGAGTCGTTAGTGAAAGCCAAGGGAAAGGGGGGAAAAGCAACTCTTAAACGTACAGAAGCATAGGCCACTGTGTTCAACGCATACAATCAGAGCCTGCTTTATGCTACAAGGATATATATAGACTAGGAGGTTTTTATCATTGCTATTTCATTCTACAAAATAGGACTACATCGTCTTATCTTTCTAGATGGCCATGAAATAATAGTACATCTTGTAAATATAGGTTGGTGACTTCAGAGAAGGGGGGTAGGAATTAATTCCAAACCTATCACAGAGTTTCAAGTTATTTCCCATGAGATTCACACCAGGCCACAGCCCTGGAAGCCATAATTTCCATATTTATTGGAAATAGCATTTCAGCCAAAGTGGCGCATGGTGTCCTCTCAGAGAGACCTCACCCAGGGAAACAGAATTAACTCACACTATCATCATAAGTAGCTAGAGTCTCTTTCAGAAAACTGCAATATTTGACCCCCTAATTCGGAGAAAGTGTCTTTAAATGCACTGTACTTTACTACAGACTGTAATTTAAGGAAGTGATTTCTAACCTAATAAACTTCTTTGCCAACTAAACCAAGAAGTTTAAATCTGTGCAGCACACAGTAAGTGATAATAGAACCAAATGGCTACTTTTTAAATCTATGTCTCCCAGCAGCACTGCTTAGCTGGGCTTTGTTAATTTGTGGTTATGTATTTTATTATCCAAGGAAGTTTCACAACCCGTTAAAGGTATTTTATATATATGACAGGTATGTGTTTATGTATGTGTTTACACATGTACAGTATATGTTTATATGTGTTTATATATGTGTGTATGTGTGTGTAGGCTCATGTAAATTTAGACAGCAATGAAACAACAATAAATAAAGGATGCTATGTATTTCATGTGTAATATATATGAATATTGAATCTTAAAACCACTGCCGATGGTTGACATTATGTAATTAATTGAGGCCTCCAGCTCAGAATACAACTCTGTACAAATTTGGATTTTTAGTTTTAGTTTTCCTTTGTTCCAAGAGTATTAATACCTCTCCAGGAATTATAAATAGCACAGAGTTGGCATGAACACTAACACAACTACAAAAAGATGTGACATATACAAACTCTTGCACACAAAAAATTGAGAAATTAGATAAAATTAGTTAATGAGAACAAACTGGCTATTGTATCCAATTGTTAACAACCCAACAGCACCTGATTTGATTCATGCTTATAAACTGAATAGAACTGAAAATAAACAGCACTGACTGGGACAGTCCTAGCTGGGAGCAAGCATTTAACCTTTGGGGCGACTACAAAACTCTCCCATTATGCATCCTGTTAGGTAGATCAGGTGTCTGACTCAACATGGTTTTTCTTTTTATGTTTTCAAAAATGCCCTTCACATCTATAAGTGATTACTTGGAGGTTTTTCAATGCTGTTTTAAATAAATGAAAATCTTTATTGTTATTCTTGATACGAGTATATAAAAATACATATTTTGGCAGTCTTGCAAAATTAATCTTAAAATAGTTCCCCAAAATTATTACATTCAAAACAAATTTATATCTCTATAAAGAGCATCTATTTTTATCTCCGAGTATTTAAAACCATGCAGTATGCTATTCCCTATTTAAAATGTCATATTTATAAGGGAAAAATTAAATTTTCAGGTTCATCATAATCATATCTACTTCTATAGCTCAATTCCAGGATATGTGCTTTTTCCACATTTTAGTATTTTTGAAAATGAGATATATCTTACAATAATATCTACATTAAGTGTGGGTACGCTTTTTTTAAAATTCTAAAACACTATTTTTGCATCTAGCAATCTGCAGCATATTAGACATGAGAAAATACACAATTCTCAAAGAGCTTTTCTGTTTACCAGGTTCTGCTAAATACTTAATATAATAGTACTTCTAACACAGAGAAATCCCTAGAAGTAGGTCAATGTCCCTGTGGCCTACTACCCACAGTCAACCCCCTTTTTGTTTAAAAGAAAAGACAGGGGTGGCACCAACAGCCACTAAAAATAAATAGAAAAGTGAAATACTTGCTTCTGGAGTCCCCTTTTCAAGCAAGCAGTGGTCATGTGACTCGGCTGGCCAATGAGAAGAAAGCAGGGAAGCAGTAGTCCTAAGAAGGGTTGCATTGAACTGATAAATAGAAGACACTTCGCTGATGTGACCCCTATTCCTCCCTTCTTTCTGTCTTGCCCTTTAAGGATGATGGTACTAAGGCTCAGAGAGGTCACAGTAAATGACTTCCAAACAGTGCAGTCAGTAAAGCGGCAGAGCTAGAGGCAAACCACCCCCAGGGCAACTGGCCAGTTCATTAGAAGCCAATTTCTTTACTGCTAATATGTTACTTGAGTAGTATGTCCCAAACAACTCAAATTTCATCAATGCAATCCTTTATGTAACTAGCACAATATAAAAACGGCACTCTAAAGTAGGACAAAGCCTGTCCCATTCCCCAACCATGCAAAGAAAATCTGCCCCGAATCACTTGCCTACCTTGGGGTAACCGCAGTTACTGCCTGCTAAAATTCTGAAATCAGATGAGCATGGCTGTGTTCTTCGACTGACGCAAGATCTTTTATTATCTAAGATACACATCTTTTAATGTGCCTCCCAATTACTTGTTTCATTTAGAAAACATACACATATTGTAAAATCAAGAAAAAGGAAAACAGAAAAACTTTCGTAATTTTTACCCTCAGAACACTGATCTGGCCTTGGTCAGAGAAAGTACATAAATTAATGAATCTATTAATATAGGGTATTTTTATTACTGTAAATCATTTCCCCCATGCCTCCATTAAATAAATGTTAAAGAAACATTTAAAGGCCCTGGCCGGTTTGGCTCAGTGGTTAGAGCGTCAGCCTGCGGTCCAGAGAGACCTGGGTTCGGTTCCCGCTAAGGGCGCGTACCTTGGTTGCAGTTTGTCCCCGGCCCCTGGTTGGGTCGTGCGGGAGGCAGCCACTCGATGTGGCCCTTTCACGTCGATGTTTCTCTCTCTCTCTCTCTCTTCCTCTCTCTCCCTCCCACTCTATCTGAACAAAAAATGGAAAAATGTCCTTGGGTGAGGATAAAAAAAAAAAAAAGAAACATTTAAAATTTGGTGGGATTAGGAACCCTCACATACCTTGGATATTCCAGCAGAACCACAACTTAAATCTCAGGTATTTCTCCAAATCTGGCTTTAGGACCTCAGGAACCCTTAGTCTGGAAAGGTGAACCAAATAACCCCACAGCTGGTAAGAAACAAGAACTAAATTCAGCCCCAAGGGCTTTGTCCACAGGCGCTGATCACTTGCTCTGCATACACTGCCGTCCTAGAACCATGTCAGAAGGAGACCTACTCCTGCCCACAAGGCCCCTGAGTCCCTGGACCAACTGAATGATTTAAGTCAATTTACCTGAAATCAGAGACACGATCAGTAATAGAAAATTTTTATTTTATTTTTTTGTTACTCTTCACCTAAGGATATTTTTTCCATTGATTTTTTATTTATGTTTTTTTTTTTTTTTTTTTTTTATCCTCACTGGAGGACTTTTTTTTTTTTTTTTTGCATTTATCTTCAGACAGAGCAGGAAGGAGAGATGGATGGCAGTGGACAGGCCTGGAAGGAGGGTGAATGCCTGAGAGAGTGAGCTAGCGTATGAGAGAGTGTGAGCGGACGTGAAGGTGGACGACCAAACTCGTGCAGTGCAGAGATGCGGAGCAGCAGGTTCTTGTGCTGAGGACAGGGAGCAGCCGGCTACCGCGGTAAGGGGCTCTTCAGGGTGCTTCTCCCTGTGCCGCGGGGAGGTCCCACAATTTTGGAAGATCCTGGGTCTTCCCTGGGAGGAGGCAGTGGGAGCGGTTAGGGCCCAGCAACCTAAGCCCACCAGTGCACCTGGCACCCTCGGACCAGTGGACCCCCTGTGTCAACACAGACCAGTGCACAGTAGTGGAGCTGCCAAGATGCCGGTTGCGGAAGCCGCAAACGGCCAGGAGCCCAGCACCATCCCCCACAGTAGCAGCCCGATCAGAGTTAGATATACCCCCAGCAACAGAGGCTGGGGAGCAGACATCTATCCCCAGGCAACAGAAGCAAAGACCAGCAGCAGAGACCCATCCCCAAAAACTACAGCAAAGGCTGAGCAGGAGCTGAGCCCCACGGGGCAGCAGCACTCCCCAGCCACCAGCGGTGGGACCTGGGGTTCCACAGAGGCCTGTGTGAGCCAGCGGCCCACAAGATAGGCAAGGAGTCGGGTCTCCAAAGAGACTGTGCGATCCAGCTGCCCACGGGACCTGCAGGGTGCTAGGGCACCAGAGAGGCCTGTGCGACCCAGTTGCCCACAAGATAGGCCTGGAGCCGGGTATCCAAAGAGACTGTGCAATCCAGCTCCCCACGGGATCAGCGGGAAGCGGGGGCTCCAACAGGGCCTGTACAACCCAGCTGCCTACAAGATCAGCTGGGAGCCAGGGCTCCAGTGAGACCTGTGCAACACAGCTGCCCACAGTATGGGCAGGAGCGTGGCTCCAATAGGACCTGAGCTATACAGCTACAGGTGGCACCAGTGACCAGCTGGGAACACAGCTCCAGAAAGGCCCACATGATCCAGCAGCAGCACCTACCAGGACACACCAATATCAGCCCCCAGTAGTCAATCCTCCAGGATCCACAGCAGGCAAGATGCGACACGCAACAAAGCAGTCTGGGAGGCACAGTAGCTTTATTTCATATACAGTGAGCTGCCTACACATCCAAACATCCCTCACCGGGTCTAGAGCTACCAGACGGCTAAAATGGGGAGACAAAGAAATAACACCCAAAGGAAAGAAAAAGAGGAATCACCAGAAAAGGAACTACAGGAAATGGAAGACCAACTTATCAGATAAAGAATTCAAAGCAATAATTTTGAGGGTGCTCAAACAATTTGGTGAGAACTACAAGCAGCTTAATAAGAATTATGAAGAGCTCCCTGGGTACTACTTCAGCTTAAAAAAGAGGTAGAAGCTATGCATAAAAATCAAGAGGAAATAAAGAATGACATAGCTGTTATGAAAAATACCTTAGAAGGGTTCAATAGTAGATTAGAAGAAGCTGAAGACCAAATCAGCAACTTAGAAGACAAAGTAGAGAAAAATACCCAAATAGAGCAGCAAATGGGGAAAACAATTAAAAAGCAGAAGGAGAGTTTAAGGGACCTGTGGGAAAATATAAAACGTAACAACATTTGCATTATAGGGGTACCAGAAAGAGAAGAATCAGAGAAAGGAATAGAGAACCTATTTGAAGAAATAATGACAGAAAACTTCCCTAAACTGGTGAAGGAAAAAGTCACACAAGTCCAGGAAACACAGAGAGTCCCAAGCAAGATGAACCCCAGAAGACCCACAGCTAGACACATCATAATAAAAATGGCAAACATTAAAGACAAAGAAAGAATCTTAAAGGAAGCAAGAGAGAGACAGAAAGTTACCTACAAGGGAGTAGTCTGAATCTAAGACTACTCTATCCAGCAAGGCTATCATTCAAAATTGAAGGAGAAATAAAGAGCTTCACAGATTAAAAAAAAGCTAAAGGAATTTACCACCACCAAACCAGCACTCCAAGAAATGCTGAAGGGACTGTTGTAAGAAGAAGAAGAAACAGAGAGAGAGAGAGAGAAGAACACAGGCATAAAATTAAAATGGCAACTAATAACTATCTATCAATAATTATCTTAAATGTAAATGGCTTAAATGCTCCAATCAAAAGACATAGAGTAGCTGACTGGATAAGAAAACACGACACATATATATATGCTGTCTACAAGAGACCCACCTCACAACAAAAGACTCACACAGGATGAAAGTGAAAGGATGGAAAAAAACTTGTCAAGCAAATGGAAATGGAAAAAAAGCTGATGCAGCAATACTCATATCTTACAAGATAGACTTCAAAACAAGGGCCATAATAAGAGACAAAGAAGGTCACTACATGATATTAAAAGGATCAATCCAACTAGAAAATATAACCCTGGTAAACATATACGCACCAAATACGGGAGCACCAAACTATATTAAAAAACTTCTGGAGGACTTCAAGGGAGAGATCAATAGCAACATGATCATAGTGGGTGACTTTAACACGCCACTGACACCACTGGATAGATCTTCTAGACAAAAAATTAACAAGGACATAGAGTCCTTACAAGACAAACTATATCAGTTGGACTTCATTGATATTTACAGAATATTTCACCACAAAGCTGCAGAATATACATTCTTCTCAAGTGCACATGGGTCATTCTCAAAGACAGACCACATGTTAGGACACAAAGCAAGTCTCTACAAATTCAAGAAAATTGAAATCATATCAAGCATCTTCTCAGACCACAGTGGCATAAAACTAGGACTCAATTACAATAAAAACACACAAAAACATTCAAACACTTGGAGGCTAAATAGCATGTTATTAAACAATGAATGGGTTACTAATGAGATCAAGGAAGAAATTAAAACTTCCTGGAAACCAATGAAAATGAACACACAACAACACAAAATCTATGGGACACAGCAAAAGCAGTCCTGAGAGGGAAGTGCATAGCACTACAAGCCTACCTCAAGAAACAAGAAAAATTCCTAATTGACTTTCTAACCCTACAACTTAAACAACTAGAAAGTAAACAAAAAGAAAAACCCAGAGCTAGTAGGAGGAAGGAAATAAAGGTCAGAGCAGAAATGAACGATATAGAGACTAAAAAAAACAATTCAAAAGATTAATGAAACAAAAAGCTGGTTCTTTGAAAAGATAAACAAGATCGATGGACCTTTAGCCAGACTCACCAAGAAACAAAAAGAGAGAAACTAAATAAACAAAATCATAAATGAAAGAGGAGAAGTAAAAACTGACACCACAGAAATACAAAGGATCATCGAAACATACTATGAACAATTACACCCCAAAAATTGGACAATCTAGGAGAAATGGACAAATTTCTAGAAATACACAGCCTCCCAAAACTGAACCAGGAAGAGACAGAAAACTTGAACAGATCAATAACAACAAAGGAAATTGAAGACATAATTAAGAAACTCCCAGCAAACAAAAGTCCAGGCCCAGATGACTTCACAGGGGAGTTTTACCGAACATTCAAAGAAGCTCTAATACATTCTCCTCAAACTATTCCAAAAAATCCAAGAAGGCGGAACACTTCTGAACTCATTTTATGAGGCCAGCATAATCCTAATTCCAAAACCGGATAAAGACACTACAAAGAAAGAAAACTACATGCCAATATTTATGATGAACACAGATGCCAAAATCCTTAACAAAATATTAGAAAATCGGATCCAGCAATACATCAAAAAAATTATTCATCATGACCAAGTGGGTTTCATCCCAGGCATGCAAGGATGGTACAATATTTGCAAATCAATAAATGTGATACACCACATAAACAAAATGAAAGATAAAAACCATATGATCATATCAATAGATGCTGAAAAAGCATTCAACAAAATCCAGCACTCATTTCTGATAAAAACGCTCAGCAATGTGAGAATAGAGGGGTTATATCTCAACATAATAAAGGCCATATATGAAAACCCTACAGCCAACATCATACTCAATGGGCAAAAACTAAAAGCATTTCCCTTAAGAATGGGAACAAGACAGGGATGCCCACTTTCACTACTCTTATTTAACATAGCACTGGAAGTCTTAGCCACAGCAATTAGACATGAAGAAAAAATAAAGGGGATCCAAATTGGAAAGGAGGAAGTTGAAACTGTCATTATTTGCAGATGACATGATATTGTACATAGAAAACTCTAAAGACTCCATCAAAAATCTACTAGACTTAATATATGAATTTGGCAAAGTAGCAGGATACAAAATTAATGTCAAGAAATCAACAGCATTCTTATAAACCAATGATGAAATCACAGAAAGAGAAACTAAAAAAAACAATCCCATTTACCGTCGCAGCAAAAAAAATTAAGATAACTAGGACTAAACTTAACCAAAGAAGTAAAGGATCTCTTCACAGAAAACTACAGGTCATTGAAAAAAGAAATAGAGGAAGATATAAAAAAGTGGAAGCATATACCTTGTTCATGAATTGGAAGAATTAACATCATTAAAATGTCCATACTACCCAAAGCAATCTATAGATTCAATGCAATCCCCATCAAAATACCAACAACATATTTCACAGAACCAGAACAAAATCTCCAAAAGTTTATATGGAACCAAAAAAAGACCCCGAATAGCCACAGCAATCTTGAATAAGAAGAACAAAGTAGGAGGGATCACATTACCAGATATCAGGTTATACTACAAAGCCACTGTAATCAAAACAGCCTGGTACTGGCACAAGAACAGGCAGATAGATCAATGGAACAGAATAGAGAACCCAGAAATTGACCCAAGACAATATGCTCAATTAATATTCGACAAAGATGGCAAGAGCATACAGTGGAGTCAAGACAGTCTCTTTAATAAATGGTGTTGGGAAAATTAGACAGCTACTTTCAAAAAAATGAAGCTAGACCACCAGCTTACACCATACATGAGCATAAACTCAAAATGGATAAAAGACTTAAATGTAACTCGTGAATCTATAAAAATTCTAAAAGAAAATGCAATCAACAAAATTTCAGACATCATATGCAGCAGAATTTTCACTGACACAACACCTAAGCCAAGAGAAACAAAGGAAAAAATGAACACATGGGACTATATCAAACTAAAAAGCTTCTGCACAGCAAGAGAAACAACCATCCAAACGGAAAGGGACCCCACTATATGGGAAACCATAATTGCCAATGATGCATCAGATAAGGGGTTAATTTCCAAAATATATAGAGCGCTCATACAAAGAACCCAATTAAAAAATGGGCAGAGGACCTAAATAGACACCTCTCCAAACAGGACATACAAATGGCCAAGAGACATATGAAAAAATGCTCAATGTCACTAATCATCAGAGAGATGCAAATTAAAACAACTATGAGGTATCACCTCACACCTGTCAGAATGGCCGCCATCAACAAATCATCAGACAACAAGTGTTGGCGAGGGTGTGGAGAAAAGGGGACTCTAGTACACTGCTGGTGGGAATGCAGACTGGTGCAGCCACTATGGAAAACACTATCGTGTTACCTCAAAAAGTTAAAAATTGAACTGCCATTTGACCCAGTGATCCCACTTCTAGGAATATACCCTAAGAAACCTGAAACACCAACCAGAAATAATATATGTACCCTTATGTTCATAGCAGCACTATTCACAATAGCTAAGATCTGGAAACAACCCAAGTGTCCATCAGTAGATGAGTGGATAAAAAAGCTGTGGTACATGTACACAATGGAATACTATGCAGCTGTAAGAAAGAAAGATCTCTTATCCTTTGAGATGGCATGGAAGGACCTGGAGAGTATTAGGCTAAGTGAAACAAGCCAAGCAGAGAAAGACAAATATCACATGATCTCACTTACTTGTGGAATGTAATGAACTAAACAAACTGATGAACAAAATTGACCCAGAGACATAGAGGTGGAGTACAGACTGACAAGCCTCAGAGGAGGGGGGGTTGGGGGGGGAAAGAGATAAACCACAGAACTTATATGCATGTGTGCATGACCAATGGACATGGACAACAGGGCTGGGGATGGGGCGGGGGGGATGAGAAGGAGGGTGTCAATGGGGGAAAAAGGAGAAACATCTGTAGCAAAAACAAATTAATAAAAAAATAAATTAAAAAAAAGAACTACCATGAAAAGGAGATGGGAAATGAGAACTGCAGACCACAGAGACCCCCTCAGAAGAGTATATATGGAAATTGAGGAAGTGTAAATTGAGTGCATGAAAACTTTCTGCAATGTGCATCTCTCAAATCAAGACTAACCTTGAATTCCTGCTCTTGAAAAAAACTGGCTGAGGTGGAAGATGTACGCAGAATAAAAAAGCCACATTGGTTCTAAAAAAAAAAAAAAGAGAGAGAGAGAGAGACATATCGAGTGGCTGCCACCCACAGGATCCCAACGGGGGCTAGGGACAAACTGCAACCGAGGTACGTGCCCTTAGAGGGGCATCAAACCTGGGACTCTCCGGTCCATGGGCCGACGCTCTACCGAACCTGGGACTCTCCGGTCCGCAGGCCAAGGCTCTAACTGCTGAGCCAAACCGGCCAGGGCTATTTATGTAGTTTTTAGAGAGTGGAAGGGAGGGAGGAGGAGGAGAAGGAGGAGGAGGAGGAGGAGGAGGAGGAGGAGGAGGAGGAGGAGGGGGAGGGAGGAGAGAGAGAGAGAGAGAGAGAGAGAGAGAGAGAGAGACAGAGAGAGACAGAGAGAGACATTAATGTAAGAGAGACACATTGATTGGTTGCCTCCTGCTTGAACCTGCAACCCAGGTACGTGTCCTTGCCTGGGAATCTAAACCTCAACCCTTTGGTGCATGGGCTGGTGCTCTATCTACTGAGCAACACTAGCCAGAGCAGTAATAAAAAACTTTTTAAAAGAAGTCTCACGTGTCTCTTAAGATGTCTCATATTAAAAAGAAGCTTCTGATTTGACAAAATCCAAAAATACAAATAATCACAATAGAAATGACCAGAATGATAACATTTATTATTGAGCTCTTACTATGTACTAGGTACTATTTTAAATGTTTTCCAAATTTTAATACACAAGAGGAGCATTAGAGGCTATTATATCCTAATTTTACAGATGAGTAAACAGAAAAGCTTAAAAAATTACTTAATAACTTGCCCAAATTTACACATGCTAACAATCACTTTAATTTCAAAAGATCCTGCCACTATCTTATAAATAGTTCTTTAAAAGGGATACAACTCCCTTACAGAGATAGATAGATAGATAGATAGATAGATAGATAGATAGATAGATAGATAGATAGAGAGTTAGTTTTATGTCTCTATAGGTTTGTTTGCTTTAAATATCTTAAAATTTAATCAATATCAGGAAAGAAAGCTAAGGGCTGGAAGCTGAGAGAAATGCTATTTTCCATTTGTGGTAAATAAATAAATCAATAAAGTGAAGAATAGGATGAATTTAAAAGATTCCATTGTTTAATTAATTGTTAATTGAAGAAATTACTGGGGGAAAGACAGTATTTTTCAAAAAGCAATTAAATTTAGCTTATGGGTGTCACTGACACCAAGATCATTTTTTAAAAAAAAGGATTTTCAAAGTAATAGAAGCAGAACTTAGGGCAGAAGGACCCAAGAGATAGATACAATAGAATCAAAGACCAATTTGCCCCCATGTTCAAGGAGAAGAAGGCACAGACCTCACTTTCCTGAGATTCCGCTGGGATTGGATGCTTTTACTTAATTAACTACTCATCCATGACACTATCTCAAAGCTGAACTCTGAGGCTCTGTGTAGACATCCTGCTGTAGCCTCAACAAGTCTATGTACTGGAATATCCAGTTTCCTGTCTAACAGAGCCCTCCACCTGAGTTGATATTCTACTTCCTCATTTATGTTATCGCTGTGTTTGTGGGGTATTTGTGTCCAAGTAGATATATTCCTAGGCAGAGAAAAACACAAGCAGAAAAGGAAAAGGAAGAAAGACTCATTTCATTGTCTTTTAAAGTAAAAAAAAAAAAAAAAAAAAGGAAAATTATGTAGGAAAAAATATCACCTATAAAAAATAACTCAAACCATGTTTTACTTATAAAGAAAAATGTTGTCATAAGGAACTGATTTAAATATATATATGTATCCTGTCTCATCAGTGTGCTCGTTTCCCTCCCATATTATCAGGTTCTCATAGGCAAGGGTTAGACTCAGAAGCCTAGTGTCGTACATGGATGCCAAGGCCTGAGGTGGGTACGTAGTGCCCATGGTCCCCACTGCCTGCTCTCTGGTTGGGAATGAGCTGACTCGTATGTTAATGGGGATAATCAGTTTGGTCACCACAGACCCAGGACAGCACCCTGCCCATGGTAGGTGCTGATTAAATGAGTTGGACTAAATAGAAATAATGTCAGCGTTTTCCAATTACTGCCATGAACACCAATTTAGACTAGCTTGGACATGGTTTGCAAATTGTTCATTTGTTTTCTCCCTTTAGAATACTACCATTTTTTAAAGTTTTGCATATGGTAATATTTAGCCAGAAGTAAACATTTAACCCAATCTTTACTAAGTAAAGCCCTTAACATTTTATATACAATCTGAAGATACACTGCATACTGCATAATACGCACACACACACACAGACACACACACACAGACACACACACACACACCATTTGGTATAAAAGCTTTTCTCCTCATATGGTGCTGTTTTCTACATGATAGCAAGGAATAGAGATTTACACATCAGAAGGAGGCAGGCACCTTACCATTTATCTTCCATCATCCCATCTGCTGAAATACATCAATTTTTCTTTCCCTTTCTCCCTACCTCTCAGTCATGGCTGCCTTCATAGACTGTAGTAGCTGCTTGTTTTTAATAGCACAGAACTTAATAATTCATTGTGCTTTCTCATTCCATTCCTATTGCAAAGCTCTTACATTGTCTGTCAAATCTAAAATCTCTTTCCTACTTTTCATTGGAGAGATTGATTAAATTGCCAAAAATAGACTCCCAACCTGTCATAGCTCTTTTAGTCATCTTAATTAATTGTAATTAGTTTTTAAATGTTCAGCTACTGATTTTCCATAAAACTGAGGGCATCACACACATGTGAGCTGTCACTGTCTCCTAATTCCAGCAGTGGTAACAGAAAGGTAACCGTCCAGTACTCCCTGTGGTCTTTCCTATTTTCAACCTTGATTAGTATGTGTGTGGCTGGTAAATAATTGAATTAATTTTATAGTGAGTGACATATTTGAAAATCAGCAAAGCATCTTATTCTGGGACTTTAAGCCAACCCTTGCTTTTCCCTAGATAGCTCTGTGTATGCCTGCAATAATAAGTTAGAGAAGACTTTTGACTTTCCCATTAGCATCTAGCAATTTATGAGCTTTTGATATCCATGGGATAATTTTTAAAGAATGATTTTAATTCCCCAATGCACCTAGATAACTAGAAAAATAATAGACAATAAATGAGTACTTTAGAGAAGGAATTTAACTAAGAATTTAAAACTTCACTCAAGCTGAAAGTAATAAAAAAAACTTTATAATGGTCCTGAACTGACTTCAACAGTCCCTTTACATTACTGAAGGAATGTATCAACTTCGAATAACTTGTTTCATGTAGGTCACACAACTATCCTATGACACGATAGGCAACATCTACCATTTTTAGATGAGAAAATTGAAGCTCAGATATTTTAGGTAAATTACAGAATCAGGAAAGAGCAGAGCTGGAATTCCATCCACATCCAGCCATATCTAATACCGTGTTCACTGCACCTTCTCCCATGCAGAAGGCGGGGCCTTGAACTTTCTGACATCTACAACACCAGGTGGGTCCTTATATCCAGTTTAAACCTAAAAAAAAAGTCAAAGTTCAAATTCGAAGTTCTTATCAATTATCCAATTCATTTTGGTTCAATTTGTCACTGACTGCATACTGAGTAGGCAATGATAGGACTTCACTGTTTAACCATGACCATAAATAAAGATTTAACATAAATAGAAAATTAAATGAAAAATCAAATATAAAGAAACTTGTACATCAAACAGGAATTTTCCCAATAAGAACTTCCCTAGAAGTTTATCTTGCAAATCAAAGAAAAACGTGTGTGTATAAGTTCCTATCGGTGTCACTATTATCAATGCATACAATTCTTACTTTTGTTACTCCTGTAACTAAACTTGATCAAAGAGACAAGCGACCTATGCCTTCTGGACACCTTATGTAAATAACTTTTAGAGAAAACATCATTTAATTACCAATTCAATAGAAGTTCTGCACTCCACAGTAATTGAGGATTTAGGCAACACGTCCAGCTGAATCACTACTCTGAAAGTATTGAAGAGAAGTCACTAAGTTTTGAAGAGAATTAGAATGGATATTTTTTTCTCAAACAGAATTCAGATCTCATCAACTCACTAGTACAATTATGCATATTTAAGACAAATGCCTTTTATAGGTCGTTAATAAGAATTTAGCTAATCATGCATTTGTTTCTACTGGGTGGCTTTACTGCATGCCTTGTGACAGCTTTTGTCTCAGATTATCTTTTCAATGAAGTTCATAAAGCAAACAGCCTGAAGGATAAAGATAGGCTCTGTGCAATGACCAGGATAATAAAGGGTAGGAAAGTTTGCCTACAGCCCTTTATAAGACTGCTGAGCTCCATGCCTGGCCAGTGTGGCTCAGTGGTTGAGCATCGACCCATGCACCAAGAGGTCGCTGGTTCGATTCCCAGTCAGGGCACATGCCCAGGATGTGGGCTGGATCCCCAGAGGGGGGCATGCAGGAGGCGGCCAATCAACGTTCTCTCTCATCGATGTTTCCATCTCTCTCTCCCTCTCCCTTTCTCTCTCTCTAAAATCAATGAAGAAAAACAATATTTTTAAAGACTGGTGAGCTCCCAAACTCTAGGTTCCTCAGCTGTGACACAGACACACTGTGTGTGAAGCACCCACCGGTTGCCCTGTGGGAGCTGGGGGACAAGCATGAAGCCCGTGCTGCCTGCTGGGCTTGTGTTTGACCCAGGAGATTTGTGTCTTCTGCTGGTATGTATGAAACTGTGGTAGGGGAACTTGTTAGCTTGCAGGCAGGGTAAAATCTCAGAGCCTTCCCTGCTCTTGAGAATTATGTATAACTGATTATTTGCTAAGTATTTGCAGAGGATCAGTAACTCCAGAAGAAGTTTCTGTACCTCCCTATGAAGGCTGAAACTCACAACTGTCTCTTGTGCTCACACAATTACAGCGAAACCACTAAAGAATACCACATTCACACAAGAAATTCTTGGGGTTGACTGGCCACCTATAGCCACAAAAATGAAGGGGGTGGCCAGTACCAACCAAAATTTATAGAGCACTCCCCAATAATCATTTGATCCCACCCTAGAGGTGTAGAGAAACAGGGTTTGTATTCTTTCTGCACAGAGGTTCAGTGACTGGAAGTGGCTTGACCCAGACCCAGCTCTGGTAACCAAGGAAGCAGACACATAAACTCAGGGCTCTGAACCCTTTTCCCTGCACATTCCGCTCTCTGTACTACACGAACCAGAAGCCTGACAGATGGTGCGGCAAGTTGTGCGGGACAGAATGTCTCCCTCACCACCCCTGGGAGGGAGTGCTGGGGGCTGCGTGGTGGCGCCTCCCCCTGAGCACAGACGGCATCTTCAAGTCTCCCCACGCAGGCAGGCGGCCGTGCCTGGCACACAGTGAGGTCTGCCCTATGTTCCATGAGGTCCAAATAACAACCCAGCAGGCACATCTGCACAGAAACTGAGGCTCTGCTCCCTGGCAGCCACCCTGGTCCTCCCACTGGCTCCTTCGGCCACTCTATAACTGGCCCCATGAGACGCAGGGGGGCGCATGCTGAGGAAACAGGGTCCAGAGCCAGATGGCCTGGGATTTTGAATCCTAGCTCAATCATTTATTTATGTGATACCAGGCAACGTATTTAACCTCTCTATGCCTTAGTTTCATCATCTGTAAAATGGGAATAAATAATAGTACTTCTATTACAGGAGAGTTGTAAAGATCACATAAATTAAATCCATTTCTCCAAAGAAGCCTGTATTTAAGCAATGTTATCTGTCACCACTATCACCACGACTATAGCTGCTCCAAGTTCCCACTGGACACACTGACTCATTTTGGTTAGTCAGCCCAATCTCTAATGGTCAGGCCTGGTTCTCAGTTCAAGTAAACTTCTCCAGAGTCCCCAAACACAACCCTACAAAACAGCAATGTAGACTGGCATACTCTGCCACCCACCAGAAACAATACATCAAGGAGAATGTGACAAGCTCCGTACATATTTCTTATTGAATGAATAAATGAATTGGGAACTCGGTCTTTCACAACGTATGTTCTGGAAGAGAAATGATGCTCTGAGCTGGACCGTCCCTCCACCTCCTTTGTGAGGAAGTCCATGTGTTTGGCAGAATAATGACATCTCCACACACCCCCTCCCCCAAGATGTGAACACGTTACCTTACAAGGCAAAAAGGACTTCACAGACATGATTACCATTAAGGACAATGAGATGTGAGATCGCCCTAAATTATCCAAGTAAACTCGATCTAAACACATGAGTGCTTAAGAGCCGAGAACATTGTCCAGCTGTACAGAATCGAAGAGTTGGCAGCACAAAAAAGACTCTACAGCCCTGGCCGGTTTGGCTCAGGGGTTAGAGCATCGGCCTGCAGACCAGAGAGTCCCAGGTTCGGTTTCCACTAGGGGCATGTACTTCGGTTGTAGTTTGTCCCCGGCCCCGGTTGTAGTCCTGTGGGTGGCAACCAGTCGATGTGTCTCTCTCACATCACTGTTTCTCTCTCTTCTTCTCTCTCTCCCTCCCGCTCTATCTGAAGATGGATGCAAAAATGTCCTCGGGTGAGGATTAAAAAAAAAAAAAGCCTCTACCCACACCCACACCCACCCCCACGTTGCTGGCCTTGAAGCTAAGGGGCTTGAGCGCAGCCTCCAGAAGCTGGAAAAGGCCAGACCGTGGGTTCCCCTGGAGCCTCCAGACAGGAGTGCAGCCCTGCCGACACCCAGGTTTCATCACGCTGAGACCTGTATGGGAACCTAACCTCCAGAACTTACTGGCAAGTCTGTACTGTGTAAGCTGCTAAGTTTGTGGTAACTGATTACTGCAACAACAGAAAACTAATATAGTCCCTTTGGATTCTTCTACTAGGAAAAGACCACAACCCCATACCTGGGCATGATACGGTGGACTAGCAACAGGAAAGCACATATCAGCTCACTAATTCAGTCCTTCATTGATCCGCTCAGTGAATTTATTGAGCACCGACAAAAAGGCCAGATGCTCTTCTAGGTGCTACAGAAAACTTACATTCCAGAGGAAAGAGAGAGACAAAACAGTCGATAAATTTTTAAAAACCACTTGAAAAAGTGATGTGCTATGAGGAAAATAAAACAGGATGACGGGACAGGAACGCACCAGGCAGGGCTGCAGGGAAGA
Organism: Tadarida brasiliensis; assembly: GCA_030848825.1. NCBI lineage: Eukaryota > Metazoa > Chordata > Mammalia > Chiroptera > Molossidae > Tadarida > Tadarida brasiliensis. The sequence continues at coordinate 85,042,511 of CM061266.1, forward strand.
AAACCCTGGGATGGGTGGGGAGAAGGCTCTCTAAGAAATAACGTTGGCCCTGGCCAGTTTGGCTCAGCGGTTAGCGCATCGGCCCACAGGCCGCAGAGTCCTGGGTTCAGTTCCCGCTAAGGGCTCGTACCTCGGTTGCAGTTTGTCCCCGGCCCTGGTTGGGGTTGTGTGGGTGGCAACCACTTGCTGTTTCTCTCTCACATCGATGTTTCTCTCTCTCTCTTCCTCCTTCTCTCCCTCCCACTCTATCTGAAGATAAATGCAAAAATGTCCTCAGGTGAGGATAAAAAGAAAAGAAAAGAAATAACGTTAGAGCTGAAATCAAAAAGGCACAAGGAGTCAGGAAGGCAGAGAGCCACATCGGCTCCTGAGCTCATGGCTGACCCGCCGTCGTAAGGATTCTACGGCAGATAAATGCCCGCTTTGAGAAAGTGACACGTCGCTCTGAGGAAAAGTGTACCATGCGAATCGCTAGGCTCACTTCCCTGTCCTCACTCTTCACGAGCATTACTTTTCAGGCTTTCTTTTTCAACATGTTTTATGAGCGGTGTAAAGACAGCATTATCCCAGAGTCCTCCGATGCCATTCTCAGTGCCAGCACCGGGTGCTCTCCTCATCCGAATGTGGCTGTGGTCAGACCCTCCCAGAGATGGCCAGATCGCTGCGATGGCACCGGATTCCCTGTGGCTGGCTGCTGCACGATCAGCGACACTGACTCCAGGGCCAAGTCCCCGGCTCAGGTCCAGACCGAGCCAGAGCTCGAGTCCATGCAGACCACAGCTGGCTGCCCTGAATACTTAATTATGATTTTTTAAAAAACGATATCAGAGTCTGTACATGGTGAGTAAGTGTATAAATTATCCTGCCATGTCACGTAGAAAGGATGGTTTCTATATCCAAGGCACACAGACACAGAACGGGCCACTTGATGTATCTATCCCAGTGTCTTCCCTGACATCTGTGGAAGACAGTGAAAACCTCTCTCATTTTGATTAAGGTTGTCACACTGTCATTAGTTATTTCTCACAAGTGTTCCTTTCAGAGGTTCATTATGAGAAAGAAGATCGTCCACGTGACCGTGTTAGCCCCGAGTCCCCGGAGCGGCACGTACCTGCCTGCCCGGGGAGAGGTCCTCCTCCGCCCACCCGCCCAAGGCGGCCGAGCTGAGACACACAGACGGTCCAGTTCAAACCATTTCTACTGTTTCTTATGTCAACAGAATGAACTTACAACAGACTGACCAGTGGGTGGGGAAGCTCTTGTGCGGGGGTGGGGTGCGCAGTGCACACCCCGTAGTGATAACTCAGTGGCTCTGAGGATGGTGCGTGGGTTTTAGAGCCAGAATATCTGAGTTTGATTTCCAGCTCTACCAGATAATAACTATCTGACCTTGAATAGGACACATCTCTGATGAAGCATCAATCCTTTTTTTCTCTATAAATTGAGGTCAAAAGCAACACTCGTGCTGTCTGCTTCAGAGGGTTCTCACAATTACAAAATGAGACACACTTTGTGAGCTACAGAACCTAAGTGCAAACCGCAAACCCCTGGCCTCCTCCCTCCTGTGCACCAGCCCGAGTCCCAGCTCCGCACTCCACCAGTTATCCCTCCAGGGTGGCCTGAGGGGCAGTGGGTGTCCTCCCCAGGGACGGACCCAAGGCCTTTTGCTCAACAGCCCTCCTTTCCTCTCTTATGCTCTTCCTCTGCTCCACTGACCTTTGTCACTTGCCATCTACAAGTCACAATGGACAAATAACTTCCTCTGGAACACCGACCTCAAGGCCCAGGCATCAGGGAGACCACCCACATCCTCGGGCCTTCCTCTTCGCAAACAGGGCTCCAGGAAGGAGTGGGTGGGCACCTCCAACCAGTTCGCCGCAGGGGCCAGCAAACTTGACCTGTTAAGGGCAAGGTCATAAATATTTTAGGCTTCATGGGCCTAAATATTATGTCTCTGTAGCACATTCTTCTTTGCTTATTTTTTTTTTTACAATGTTTTAAAAATATGCAGATAATTCTTAGCCTTTGTTTCTTCTAAAAACAGGCCACAGGCTGGATTTGTCCCAAAAGTCAGAGTTTGCTGGCCCCCTGCTTTATGCCCTGACCCTAGTTTATGGCACAAGGTACTTGTTCTGCGTGGGAGGAGGAGTGTGCTGTGGGTGAGGGGGTTGAGGGAAGCAGGTCAGGTCAGGGGAGGTACCTGGAAAAGCGCTCCCTCGGACTGCAGACCAGGCTGTCCCTCAGTCTGCTCTCCCCTCCGGCAGATTTCGTCACTCATGGCTTTTCCTCGGGGACCTCACGGCTTCCCTCGATCCAGACTCTTTGGGGAAATCCCAAGCCATGGGAGAGATCAGCACATGTCTGAACTCTTAAAGGGAGCCAGGCTCAAGTTCTGCCAGGCACGGCTCCTGAGCGCTGCGGACATCAGGCACCAAGCACCGTGTTCCCAAACATTCTATGACAGTTAGAAGCCACTGCCCACAGCACCTGGGACCTCGTGGTTAGAGTCACTCAGGGCACAATCCAGCCCGGAAAGATGTATCTCTGAGTCACCCAGGATATTTTATCCATTTATTAGCTGCCAGGCTTATTATCAAAAAAACAAGAGGAGGAGGAGGGAAAGAGGAGGGAAAGGAGAGGGGATGAGGAGGGGAGAGGAAGGAAAGGGAAGACAAGCTACAGCAAAATATTTTGCCTGGATGCTATTATTGCAAAATTATTTTCGCCTGGTACTTATATCATATTCATCAAACACTGTCACATAACTCAAAAGCAAAAGCAAGACTCCCCACCATCCACAGCTTCTAAAGGAGAGGGAGTAGACTGGTTCTTTCTTTTGGTGTTTTCCCCTCATAGTAGAAAACTCCACTTCGTTTCTCTTGATTTTCCCATAGATACCAAGAGTCAAGGCCTCTCCAAGTTTACGGGGCGTCCAGCTGCAAATTAACCACTGACGTCCCCTCGGCCGGCAAATGAATTAGAAAACGACGCCCTTCCAGATCGGTGTCTCGGCAGTTTGACTGGCTGAAGGCGCCTCTGCCGGGGGAGGGGAGTGCTGGGAGGTGAGTCACCTCTTACCCAGGCAGATGCAGCTGTGCCCAAGGACACGTATGTGGGCGAGCAGAGCCAAGATGGCTTCTCAGCCCCACGCGTGTCCTCGGCCAGGCTGCACACCGCACGGAAGCCCTGGCTCAGGGTCTGAGTCCATGGCCACAGGCTAGGTGACCAGTCCATCTTTGCAGCCGCTAACGCTATGCTGCCATGAAAGCTGGTGATGATATTCATGAAGATGGTGATGGTGGTGCCAGGACTACTTATCAGCTGGAGTCTTTACTCACTGTCACTCAAAAGGGCTGCTTGTGGGAGGGGTGACAGTAACTCAGGAACAGCCCCCTACGCCAAGGGGGCCACAGTATCAGCAGGTGTGGGAAGGGGGTGGCCACCAGGCATGGAGGCGTGCAGCTCAGAGAGAAGAAGGTTAAAAAGTTAGTTACAACAGTACGCCAGAGTACTATTCAGTCTTGCTGAAGTTGAGGATGGATGTCTGCTCCCTGCGGAGAATGCTGAACCCCCACAGGTCTAAGCTGAAAGATGAATTTCTGCCTTCGCGGGAAGGAAGGCTTGGGAAGCCTCGGTTGGGACTGATAGAAGAGGAGAGGAGCTGAGAAGCCAGGAGGACGGTAATGAGGTTTCAACTGTCCGAAGAGCAAAGAACAGAAGCTGGAGTGGTCTAGAGATATGCGAGGAAGACAAAACTCAGAGCTGCGTGGGAGCTGCCAGGCAGAACCCAGCAACAGATCGGAAGAGGTTAGGAGAAAAGGTCATGGTGGCGTTAAGGATGACTGGAGTGCCTGTATCTCTGTTGCCAAGACAACAAGCCTAACTGGCAGCCAGAGAGGCTACAGAGTCTCTCTCTCTGGGGTGCTCCCACTGTCCATTATTCAGGGCAGGACTGATCTCCCACCTAAAAGTACAATATGCTATCCTGTTATGTGAGATGTGCTTATCAGCTAAAATGACCCCAATTGTACCAGGTTGCAATCATGCTTCAGAAACACCTATTTTTTTAGCATTGTTAGTGGAGACAAACACCTGCAACACCTAATCCACACCCGTTCATAGGAGGGAAAAATAAAAACGTTCCAGCCTTTAGCATTATGCGTAACTACCTTAAACACAGAGATCTACCTGTCCAGCAGAGAATGCACTACCTATTTTTCTATGGAAACTAAAGATACTACAAATAAATATGATAATGTACATTTTTTCAAAGTATTAATTTTTAAAGCAGCCAGAATTACTAACAACCAGGGAAAGTACCGATTTATAAATTATGTTCTCGGCATATCGTATACATTGTGAATTTGCATGCATATTAAATGCAAATAACCAGAAGAGCATAACATTAAGGCTTCAATTTTATATGTGCAAAAGACAGTAAATTCTAACATTAAAATTCTTCCCAGGAAACATTAACTCCCCACGTCCCATGTGATTGTCACACAGTCGGGTGACGAGGCTTACTGCGCAGCTTAAGAAGTCAATAACCTGCACCCTTACCCGTGCCCACCCACTCACCAGGAAGAGCAGACGGGACCGTTTGGTATCATGGAGACAGAACTAAGGTGTTGATGTCACCCAGATTTTCAAACACATTTTTTTATTTAATAATTTGACAGGGAAAAAAGTACCACTATAACTGCCGCCATTGAAACACTAACAGAATCTTTCTACATTATAGATTTCGACATTGAGGAAACGGGGCAAAATACACCCGACTCTGATCTTTCACTATAATAAAAATAAGAGATTTGTGAGGATAAAACTTTGTGTGTCAACTTGGTGGGCTATGGTGCCCAGCTATTTGGCCCAACCGTAGTCTAGATATTGCTGTAACGGTATTTTGTAGATGTGATTTAACATTGCCAATCTTCAGGTAAAGAAGATTACCCTGGATAGTCTGAGTGAGTTTCATGCAATCAGTTGAAGCCTGCAAGACAAAAAAACCGAGTTTGCAGGAGAAGAAATTCTGCCTCAAGACTGTAACACAGAAATCCTTCCTAAGTTCATAGCCTGCTGGTCTGCCCTATGAGGTTCAGACTTGCCAGCTCCCACAGTACTGTATGTACTGTACACGCATATGTACCTACATACACACACAAATGTGCATACCTATGGATTCTGTTTCTATGGACAACCCTGACTAAGGCAAGATTCAAAAGGATTTTCGGTTTAGAACTAACCAAGTACACAGTACTATAATCGATCCTGGTGTGTGGTGAGTGCTGCTTGATTTTTATTACAATGTAAAAATTAATGTATTCTCTTGTTTTAAAAAAATTTTATTGAGATATAATTGACAAATTATATTCGTTTCAGGTGTATAACTTAATGATTCAATGTACGTATATATTGTGAAATGATCACATAATAAATCTGGTTAACATCCATCACTACATATAGTTGCAAAATGATTTTTTCTTATGATACGATTTTTAAGGTCTACTCCCTTAGCACCTTTGAAATATACAAGACAGTATTATTAACTACAGTCACCGTACTGTACATTACATCCCCAGGACTTATTTATTTTATAACTGGAAGTTTGTATCTTCATCCATTTTTGTTTGTGTAAATAGCCCCACTACTGTGGAGTGCAAGATTTTCTTTAAACTTTCCTTTCTGATGCCCATTTAAAGATGTTCACGGACTGCTCTGAGAAAAATAAGGGTAAACTACACTCGTGAAAGAAGAGAGGCTCGTCCAAATCCTCCTGGTGGCCGAACATCTACTCAGCCACGCCAGTTTGGGGCTCACTTTGCTGTAACTAGATTGTGAATTCTCTGTCTTGGGGGAGAAATCTATCCCCTCATTTATGGCCTAAAAGTGCAAATCATACTGTTAGGTCCAATGAAGCCAATATCCATTCCACGTGTAGATCAAACAATTTCACAGGGTTAATGCCACTCTGACGGCTCTTTCTCTGGTTCTGTTCTCCCTTGGCCTTCTCACAAAGCTGCTCACAATTTCTGCTTCCAAGCCTCTTCCCTTCTCTGTGACACGAAATGCCTAGCCACACACCAGGATCCAATACTGTGTGTCCACAGAGGATCCCCAGGCCCATGCCTCCTTCCCTGACCACTAACTCCCATCACAGACCTTCATTTACTACCGTCCTAGGATCTCCTGGGAGCTGGTGGAATGGAAGGAAGGGCCGTAGCACATCCAACCGAGAAATGATCAGCTGAAATTTCTATGTTTTGTAAATTGTTCTATTTCCACTATTCCACAACTTGCAAGCTGGGAAGAGAACTAAACCTATTCCAGAAGGCATTTGGTCATTTTCTATATAATATTCTGGATACCCTGCTCTGTTTTCTTTCTTTCTTTCTTTCTTTTTTTCTTTTTGAGGACTGTTAGGAATAGAAGGAATTCTCCAAGGCAGCAATCCAGCCTTGACTGAAAATATCTGTAAATACTTTTACTTTGTCTCTTTTCAGTCCTGTCGCCAAGTCCAATCCCTTCTCCCTTGCCCTTCCCCCACTGCAGTCCTTACCATGTGCCAGCCCTCCTCCTCCTGAGTTACTTTATATATAAGTCACAGCAAGATTCATCTCCTCCAAATGTCATTTTGATCATGTCATTTGTTGTCAAATGTTCCAAATGTTTCTTCTTAAATTTCTACCCCAGATCTGAAAGTGCACCAGCTGACTCCCTTCTTTTCCCTGACTCGCCTTGCCAGCTGTGTGCCCACTCCCTGGCCTCCCCACCTGCTGCACCCTCTCTGCTCCCTGGACTGTTTAACAAACCCCTCATTCCCACTGCTCCCCCCGCCACAGGGTCCTGCTCTCTTTCAAATGTCCACTCAGAAGAGATATCCCTTAATAGAGAAAATGATACCTGTTCATTTTTCACTGGAAAATTCAACAACTGATGGGGTTCCTTGATCCCAGATAACTAATTGGCCAGGATTTGCCACCATTCATGAACCAGATCATAAAGCTGGGTTCACCTCCAGCTCACATCCAGGAAATCCTGGGGCAAAAAGTTGGTAAGTGAGTAATCACTATCGAGATTTCACTTGAAAGCACCCTATGTTTTTTACCATTCTCATAATAATTTCTCAAATGAGAAAGCTCCCCCAAATTTAACCTTTCCCCTTGGCAAGTTCGCTGAGACTTGTGAGCCTAACCACACAAGTGTCAGGCATGCATTTCACAACACAGGTCCCACTGTGGTGTGTGCACGTGTTACACATAGTTATGGACATATCTTTGGAAAATTGTTTTTTAAATATTAAATAGTCATTAAATGGATAAAGTCATACTGTGCTCCTTACGGAGCAATAAGAAGTCACTCTAGCCCTTTTTGCAAGTATTTGCAATTGTAATCAGTCATGTGGGCAAAAAGAATGCCAATGTTTTCAATCATCACTGGTGAAAATGTAAATTTTTACAAATTAAGACTCTAGAGTTCACCTGCATTAATGTACTGCTAATGCAAGCTGGGACTGTTTTCTAGGATTTGAGTGGCTTACCATCATCAAGACACACCACAAGCTTCGGCCAAACTGCTCAGTGTGTACCATGTGGTACTCTGAACCTCGCAGATGAGACAGGAAGGCGCGATGAGAGCGAAGAAAAGGAAAAATGAAGCACAGAGATAAGAACTCAGGCTAAAAGGATGAAGCCTGTGACAAAGTGTCAAGGACATATTAGAGGCCTGATAAATGAGAAGAAATCAGCAGGCCCATGAAGTGTGCTGAGAATTAAAGCACCACTATTTCCAATTTCAGCCTTGAATACGGAGGGCATCAAATGGACCGCGATCTGTGCCCTCTGTGGAAGGAGAGTGCTCTCCACTAATATTCTCAGGTGCCTTTCTTCTTTTCCAGCTAATTTAGTGAAAGAATGACTATCCATTTCCTATCTCTTCTCCCAAAACACTATTACCAACTTCCCTAGGAGCGTGTTAAAGGGACAGCAGGAAAACACTCAATTAAAGGTTCAAAACACAAGCTATATTCCCCATACATTTCAACTTCTCCTTTTCCTTTTAGTAAAAAATGAAGTTCATGCCCTAGCCAATTTGGCTCAGCGGTTGGAGGGTTGGCCCGTAGACTAGAGAGTCCCGGGTTCGGTTCCTGCTAAGGGCACATATCTCGGTTGCAGTTTGTCCCTGGCCCTGGTTGGGGTCATGTGGATGGCAACCGCTCAATGTGCCTTTCTCACATCGACGTTTCTCTCTCTCTCTTCCTCTCTCTCCCTCCCGCTCTATCTGAAGATAAATGCAAAAAGTGTCCTCGGGTGAGGATAAAATAATAAAAATAAAATAAAATAAAAAAATGAAGTTCGCTATCTTCAGATGTATTGTCCTTTTTTATGTCTTAATTCTTGAGACAAAATGGCAAAATACAACATGTAGATAATCCACAAACAGCATCTGAATGGAAGATACAGACCATATTCTATAATTGTATACATTTTATTGTCTCATCCCATATAAAGAGTTGAAAGCATCTCTCTCCAATAGCCGGATAAGTCAAAAGGTCTAGAAAATCTAATATGACCACATGGGAGACATTTTTAAAGTTAGTTTGTATTTATACCAATTTATTCATAACACAGCTACATCTCTTAAACAATACCAGGCCCAGAGGTTAACTGTTTTCAACTCTGTAAGTAATTACTCTGGACTCTGGCTCTACATGTGGAAATCAGTGCTCCCCAGCTGGCAGCTCTTGGGACACTGCTGTGCTGTGGACTGGTTCCAGGTTTGCTCTGAGGCATCGACACCCCTCGGCCCCAGGGAACCTGGCGGGGCCCGGGCAGCGGGCACCTCTGGACAGGTCACAACTGGCCACTGTCTTCCTAGAGTCCACAGACACAGTCCCTACTGCTCTGCCGAGAGGCATCAAACATGCCCACAAACACCCCCTTTAACAGGCTGCCGCAAGGGGCACCACTGCCTTGGCGAAGAGGCAGCAGGGCTGAAGGTGGGACCTGGAAAGCTGGGGGTGGGGGGTGAAGTTACAGGTAACAACTTCCCAAGTTCTCTTTTTGTGGGTTTCAGATACTTCTTCCCTTAAAGCTAATGGGATCTGTGCTCGGCATCCATGGATGACTGTAAGGTCAAACGCACTTTTTACAAAGCAGGGCCTCATTATTATTTTTAGTTACGTCACAGGAAAAAATTCAATGTGAAGTATCAGAGTATTGCACTTATATAGCAAAGGAAAGGATTAAATCTTCTGGAGATTTACAATATAATTTTAACTGCTGTACAATTTGGAATAGTAGTGAGATGGCTTGAATTTTCTATCATTACTTGTGTAGTACATGGCAGTATCTAACAAGAATTTGAAGAGGTGAATCACTGAATCGTGATCAATAATTATATCTAATTACTTCAGGCATAAAAGAAATATAAAAAGAAGTTATGTGCATGAAAGCAAGATCAGGTTTTTCATTAGAAAATCTGAAAAGATTTGATTTGGAAGTCTCATATCTATACAATATTCCCCAAATGTATGTCCCAGTTTACTACATTAACTACAGTTTCTAAGTGTGCACCAATGAAGCCAAACTGAGAAGAACTGAAATTTAAATAGCATTACTACTTCTTTTTTTTTTTTAATCCTCACCCAAGGACATTTTTGCATTTATCTTCAGATACAGCGGGGGGGGGGGGGGGGGGGGGGGAGAGCCATGGGGGAGGGAGAGAGAGAGAGAAACATCGATGTGAGAGAGACACATCAACTGGCTGCCACCCACACGACCCCAACCAGGGCCGGGGACAAACTGCAACCCAGGTACGTGCCCTTAGCGGGAACCGAACCCGGAACTCTCTGGTCCATGGGTCGACACTCTAACCGCTGAGCCAAACCAGCCAGGGCTGCATTACTACTTCTGGATTTTTCAATTTTAGGTATTATTCATTGGCCTCCCAATGAGAAAGACAAGGGTTGTTTACATTGTTTACACACACACACACACACACACACACACACACGCACACACACACACACGCCCCATGCTCTCGTCTTCCCAGAATTCTACCACAATTTTAATTATGTTAAATATCCATTTTTATATCATTATAGCTACAGAGACACCCTTAGTAGCTGAGTCATGTGATAATCTATGATTATATATTTCCTTTTGTGCATTACTTTTTGTCTTACTGGGAGTTAATCATTGTTACATTTCATTTAGGCAAGTTTCCTGGATACTTATCATCAGGTTATTTGCAAAGCTCCACAGACTTGAACGCTCCGCTCAGCAAACACATCGGGTGTTTATCAATGCCATCACATTGAGAGGTCTCTCCTGAACCTCTCCTCCTACTCCAACCTGCTGACCACAAGTCCTGCTGCACAGCTGACCCTCGTGCTGGTCCTGCCGCTGGGATCCTGCATCCTTCTTTCTACTGATTTACCCTCTCATTTCCTGGGGCACATCGCAGTGTTGTCAAGTTTCATGATGATGTATTGTTATCACCTTTTAGTCTGGAAACACCTATCACTGCCTGTGGGAAATTTCGCTGAGTAATTCCTTTGATGGTTTTCTGTTCTCTGTTTCCTATAGTCTCTGAATCAGGTGTTACATTTTTGGATATTGGACCAATCCTATAAGTGTATTATATTTTTCTTTATGATTTTGTATTCTTTCTCTTTTTACTCTATATTCTGGGAAATGTCCTTAACTGTATCTCCTAACCCTTATAAATTCTGTTCTGTTTCATGGTTGCAATATCACTTTCTCTCTCAAGATACTGATTTCTTTTTCCTGCAAAAGTTTTTTCCTCCAAGTTATTTTTTTTAATTACTTTCTCTCATGATGGAGACTTTCCTTAAATTGTCTGATGATCCTCGGCTGTCCTCTGATACATATGGGGAGCTGGAAAGTCACCAGGAAGGATGGGGGGTTGTTCTGGGCAGGCCTCTTCTTGGAGGGAACACCTGCTCAGTATCCTTGAGTTTTATTTTTTAGGTTAGAACCCAGGGAAGTCTTTGGCATCTCCTACAGGTAGGGCTTCGTTCTGGCTGCCCTCAGGCAATGCGACAGGAAAAAGAAGGTAGCTGTGGTTCTCAGTTGTGGTAAATCAATACAACCTCCCTGATTTCAAGACTATATAACACTACTTTTAACTTTTCCTTCTAATCTAGAAACCTTCCATTTTATCATCTCTACAGAAAAAAAAAAATTCCATTCTCCTGTGGGAGTAGAAGAGAGGTAGTTACCTGCTTCTTTACAATTGGAAAGCAGATCTGAACTTTCAACCAATACTCCTCATTTTAACCTATCTTCACTCTCAAGGGGTTCTCGCTGCTGAAAATTCCTGAGCATTGCAGAGTTCATCAGTGTAAACTGGGCTACTTCTTCCTTTCTCCTCTGCCAGATTCAAACTCCACTTTCTCAGGCCAGCTCAGTGGGCACCTCTTATCCATCTGTATCCCAGACTCCAAAGTGCTGTGAGTGTTGCCTCATTTCTTTGTTCCTTCTAGGTGTGTGCCTTAAAAAAAAAATCCCTTACCCCTGGCCAGTTTGGCTCAGCGGTTGGAGCACAGGCCCATGGACCAACGAATCACGGGTTCGATTACGGTCAAGGGCACGTACCTCAGTTGTGGTTCGTCTCTGGCCCTGGTCAGGTCATGTGGGAGGCAGCCAGTCAATGTGTCTCTCTCATATCCATGTCTATCTCTTCTCTCTCTCTCTCTCTCTCTCTCTCTCTCTCTCTCACACACACACACACACACACACACACACACACACACTCACTCCATCTGATGATAAACAGAAAAAGATCCTCAGGTGAGGATTAAAATAAATAAATAAAATTTTTACAAAGTCCCTAAAACATAATTTTAATGGATGTTTGGGAATGGCCAGGAACTAAAACATGTATTCATCTTTAACCCCAATAGTCACACTTCATCCTTTCAAACTGACATTGAAATGAGAATTACTCAAATTGTTTTCAAGAGTAAAACAAGGCCAATGTTCAGGAGGAACAGGATGTGAGGAAAATATCAATTGGAGGATTTAGGTGAAACTGAATTTAATAATTACATGTCCTTATGAACTAACATTGTTCTCACAATGTGCTGGGCATTATGGGAAGTAAAAGTATGTCCTTATTTCAGAACAGCCTCTAAGAATTCTCAAATTGATAATTAACCTAAAAAAGAGTATTCACAGGGAAAAACTACCAGGCAAAAGAGTGAAATGGTCAGAGGCATACTCAAGGGAGAAAAAAGAGCTAAAACTCAGTTTTCAAAACTAAACATTACAGACATTTCTTCTGCAGAGTTTGCATAATGTGTATTAGATATAAAGTGATCAATGGATTGAGGAATAAAATGTGTTTTATGCAGAATAAGGCTGCTGGCATAAGAGAAAAAAAAATCTCTCCTGCTTACAACACAGGTGCTTTCAGTCTTTAGTCTCTCTTATTTTTTCCATAGTAGGTCATTAAAATTTTGAAATAATTTTTTAAAATACCAGTTTAGTACCAACTTGTGAAAAGAGACATAGTAAAATGTTACTTTTTTTCAGCGATGCTCAGGTTTTTGTTATACTCTCAGAGAGATTGAAAGCACCATCATTATTGAAATAACTGCAGGTAAAACAACTTGGTTATTGTGCAGCTGAAACTCTCTTGCCCCTAACACCATTTATACCACTGAAATAATTATCTTCACAACACGGTTTTCGATAATGCACAGTTTTAAGAAATGTAACTACTGCCTTAGGCAGAAGTTACTCATAATTGGATAGATATTAATATGACAGGAAGGATTCCAAGGAGAATATTCTGCGCGTTCAAAAAAGGCGATGCCACAATGAAGAGACAGATCTGCCTCCCCCGGCGCGTCTGGGTAGGAGGCGGGTGGGAGTTCCGTGTGGATGGGCAGTGGAGGTGTCTGAATGCAGAAACCCTTGAACTCTAAAGAACAACAGAGCGATGAGCCTATAACTTTGTAGACAAAGAGGAGACACTGAAGTTTTCTGAACAGGGAATAACTTCATCAAAACCATGCTTCAAAAATGTAATCTGCCAGTATAGGGCAGCAAGTTGAGTGACAAAAATCAGTTCAGACCCTAAATAATGCAAAGACCCAAGGTCACACGAAGCTGGCCTGGATTGCCTGGCAGCAGAATGTGAGAGAACTCCCTCCAGAGATCATGAAACGGCATCATCTCCATTCAAGATACTGTTAGGTAGTCAGGTCAAAGGAATGGACTGAATTCGCACGGACAAAGTTGTTTTTAAACAAAATCTATGGTATCCTTCCATTTTTTAATTTTAAAAAATTTACTAAATATCTACCATGTGCACGGCATACAGTCTTTCTCATCATTCATTATTTTATAAGCCAAATATAAAAAATTCCAGTTAACTGATTTTGCAGACTGATTGATGTTCTTCTGTAAGAACAACAGATTGATTTTTTTATAGACAGCAATACTAATTCTTCCATTTCATCCTTCTCTTTCTGTGCACACGGTCCAATCGACTTCAGGGACAACTCAATACAAAGAGCAGAAGGAAAGCATTAAGAGAACAAGGTCCATTAGGCCCAATATTGCCTCAATTACTTTAATTCCATTATTCCTGTTCATATTACTTCTTTAATCAATATCTCCTTTCAGTTATTCATGTTTACCCTTTTCAAAATCACAACTAATAGGATTATGGTCTTTTGAGCTCAGTGGCAACAGACTTTCATAAATATATTTCTGAATTTGTGATTGTCTCCAGATCCACGACTGAGAAGTCTTCCACTGAATCAGGTTTTCCAGAGGCCATCTCAGATAAGGACGCAGAGCACCGTCGTGCAATATAGTGAGTTCACCTGTGGTGTCATTTGTCACTCACAGTCACATATGGCGCAATGGCATTCCGAGTTTCTTCCTTCTATGTCTAAGCCTTAGGGCAGTTTAACTAGTTTTCAAAGTGGACCTCCCTTCTGCACACAGCCCTGCTTTTAGTTAATATAATCCTTCTACCTTCACCAACAGTTATTCTGTCCTGCCAGAGTTTCATCTGGACATTACATCAACCACTGCCTCTTCCATGAGCTAATTCATCAACCCCGCTATTCCATTCCACCTCTGGAATAGCCTTACACATGAAAGGACCTCTTTCAAACAATGGAACTCTCCATTGTTTTAACAGCCATCGGTGTGGCGTCTACTATATGTAAGAAGCTGCACTTTCAGCAGAAACAGGGTCCATACATAATAGGTAGACAGCCCTTCTCTTCTTCAAGACGTGGCAGTCCTTCCAAGAGTGTTAAAAATAACTTGTGATATAAAGAAGCATGAAAATTGTGATGTGAAGGGTCCATAGAAACTTCTCCTGGAGTTCAGATAGGGTAAGCTTACTTAGGAGTGGAGAAAAGTTTCATAAAGGATATGAATTTGAGTGAGATCTTAAAGGATGGGAAGATTGTGAATTGGAAGCTAGTGGGGAAAGAAACTGAGTGTGAGAAGCAAAGCAGGCAACTCTAGCTTGAGTAATCGATTCACAGAGTAAATAAGGTCAAGAAAAGGCTGAGACCTTCAAGTGCTAGGTTGGGAAGGTCTGACTTCCATTTAGGAGCAGCAAGACCTGGGAGGAACTTGGCAGAAGAGAAGCAGTGGTGAACACTGTCAGGCTGGGTGCAGCATGCAATATGAACTGATTGTGAATCTTCCAACTGCAATTTGTAGACATGAGATAGAGAGGAAGGCTCAGCAATATGTAAGGGGACCTCCAAGATTTGATTCACACGTTCCCCCCCACCCCCAGAGCCTCATCCAGCCCAACATCCTCCTCCCACTTCATGCTCCAGTATCACCTAATCAGCAAGGTATACACAAACACACCTGGCTCCCTGGTACCTCCCTGCAAAGCCTCCCACCCTCGATCTCCTTTGGAATGTTCTCTGTCCACCACACTGGTCCACCTGGCAATGTTCCACTCCTTCCAATCTCCACTCAAGTGCCGTCTTCTCTAAAAAGCATTTCTTGACTCCCCCAAGCCGACTTAGTTGTTCGTCTTTGTATGTGTAAAGTATACTTAGTATATAGCTCCCTCATAGCAACAATTTTTGCACAGTCATCTCCCACCTAAATTATAATATCCTTGTTGTTATCCCCAGAGCAATTTTTGGCACATGTGAGAAGGATAATACATGAATGAATGAATGAACGAACTGTACGGCAGAACAAAAAGAAAAAAAAAAGAAAAAGGAAAGAAAAGCCTGGTCACAGATGAAAAGGAAAAGGAAAGTAAACATATGAAATAATTATAGAAACTTGACAGAGTTTAGTGATAAGTGAATGTAGGTGAAGCGAGAGATGAAGAGAAGGCCAAGCTTCTGAACTCTGCCAGAAGCCCACTGCTCTTCTTCATTACTTCTATATTATCGGTTTAAAAGCACTGAACATAAGCCCTGTCTGGGTAGCTCAGTTGGTTAGAGCATCATCCCGATACCAGGGTTATGAGTTCGATCTCTGGTCAGGGCACATACAAGAGTCAACCAATGAATGCATAAATAAGTGGAACAACAAATCAATGTGTGTGTGTGTGTGTGTGTGTGTGTGTGTGTGTGTGTGTGTCTCCTTTCCTATCTCTCTAAAATCAATCAATAAACAAAAATTTTAAAAGTACTGAACACAAACTCATGGATTTAAAAGAAAGAAAGAAGGAACCATCAAGAGATAATACTTACAACAATAAAGATTAAGAGAGAGAGAGAAGCAGAAGAAGAACCCAGAGAGAACAAACACTAAGATTCTTGGAGAATGAAACATGAAAATGGGGAAGGACTGAGCAATAATAAATTAGTTTTTAAGGCAGCAGAGGTTTTATTTCTGGTTTATTTTCTCCTTAACAGTAGAGGAGTATCAGTTACATATAAAATAACCTACTTATTAAGATAAGATCTGTTAGACTGTTATGACTGTAGTAGTGCACACTTCAGAGTACTCAGCAGGATATTTAAGGACCAGTTAATGACCAGAATACAACGGCTCATTGAACTCTACATGTAACTGCCAAAGGGCTATTCCACACTCTGATTTGGTCACCACATGACAAACACAAATTAACTGTTTTAATTTTAATAAAGCCCTAGACATTCTCACAAACCAAACTAGGAGATTCCCATGGAAAATTATAGAAGACCTCTAAAAGAGGGGAGTAAGCTCTTGAATAAAAGAGAAAGAAAAGTAAGCAGTGGAGGCACCAGGATGAAGTTATACAGTACATCCATATACGGCATCTGGTAGACGCGTACCTTCATGCATCATACACTCCAGAAATGTGTGTCATTTCATTTACCAATTTTGTTAGGATCGATGTTGATATAAAAAATGAATTTTTATTTTCATATTCATTTTCTACTACCTGTCATCATCTTATAAATCCGGTGCTGTCGAGGCTAATGCTATCAATTTGCCATGAGAGAGTCTGCAGTCCCACCCGCAGGGGTAAGAAAGCTTTATAGGGTTGGGCAGCATGTAAGTCAATTATTCCAGCCCATCTGCTGTCAGCCTCGAGGCGGCCAGGGCTGGAGCCACACAGCCAATATCTGGACGTTGGCCTGCCTACACTAACGCAGGGACTGAAGTGAATTTGCAGAGCTCCTAAGATGTTCGTTTCACTTCCAGAAGGAAATCTGCCACTGGCCTTTGGCTTCTCTCTGCAGAAGGCTTCCTTTTGGAATACAAAGGTAATTCTTTCTCGGAAGTCAGAGTAGACATGTTCAGAAAGCTCTCCTCTTACAGAAAATAAGAGTTTTCTAAATAAACATCTCTAAAGAATGGATCATTTAAGTGCTACCTTGAGACCAGTATCCTCATATTTTATCAACACTCAAATCGAAACCCTCCAAAGACAGAACTTCTGATAGTGTTGCACTGAAGCGGCACAGAGCAGAGAGAAGACAACTCCAGCAGTTCTGATTCAGGACGGCATTTACAGATCAGTGCTAGGGAAGAAAACGTAAACTTAACAAGTGCAAAGCAATGCAGCTGGAAAGAAAGAATAGCCTGCCTAAGTATGATTTAAATGGTATTGAATTAGCTGGAAAGATATCTCGATGTACTGATAGAACAGCCTGTAAATTGGCAGTTCAGCCTGCAATGCCAACAGAAAAAGTATGCCTTGCTCTCACAGAGGGCTATATTTTATTAAAAATGCTACTCATCATTGCTTTAAAAAAATCTTATCACATTTTTCATGTTGTTTAACTTGGCCTATCCTGAAAGTAAGAGTTCACTGAGGACAAGCATCAACATTATACCTAGGCTCACCTCTAGTCGCTGCACCTTGCTTTTATTTTATAATATTTTTTCTTTATTGATATTGGAGAGAGAGAGAAGGAAGGAGAGGGAGAGAGAGATAGAAACACCGATGAGAGAGAATATTGACTGGCTGCCTTCTGCAGGCTCCCTCTGGGGATTTGGCCCACAACCTGGGCATGTGCCCTGACCAGGAATCAAACCGGCAACCTCTTGGTACATGGGTCGATGCTCAACCACTGAGCCACAGCAGCCAGGCTGCACCTTGCTTTTTAAAATCAAATTTTACCACTTGGCCATTATAGTCTCTGCCATTCACTCAGTCAACCAATTATTAAGCAACAGGACTGTGTCAGTTTCCTTAGGGGATACCAAAAGTAATGAAATCTCCTTCCCTTAGCCAGTGTTATGGGTTGAGAATTGTGTACTCCAAAAAGATGTCAAAGTCCTCATTTTTCACATATGTAAATGTGACTTTATTTAAAAGTTGAGTCTTTGCAGATGGTCAAGTTATGGTGAGGTCATTAAAATGGTCCCTAATCCAATATAACAGGTGTCCCTAGAAAAAGGAGAAATTTGAACACAGAGACAGACATATATACAAGGAAGACAATGTGAAGACACAGGGAAAAGATAGTCCTCTGAGGCCAGGAACCCCGGAGGCCACCAAGCGAGGAGAAGACCTGGAACAGACTGCCTCACAACTCCCCAGAAGGAACCAACCTGCTCACACCTTGGTCCAGACTGAGAACTATGAGATAAGTGTCTGCTGTTTAAGCTGCCCGGTTTGTGCTACTTTGTTATAGCCACCAGATTGGGTCACAAAAGCAGTGAGACCAATGACAGAACTGCACGGTCGATAGAACTCCTTGTGTGGATCTATCCACAGATGCTGACTCGGTTCACGGAGCCAGGTTCAGTCACTGGACCACAGATCACCACCCTCTGCATCAGTTCCATCAAGGAAAATAATGGTTTATAGTCTATACAGAGGCTGACCCAATAGGGACTGTTTAATTCTCTAAAAAATGATTAGAAAGACACAGAAGCAATAAAGGTTAATGGACGGTTAGCCTTGGCGACCTACTTGGGCACATGAAAGTTGTGAGACACGGGCTTGTTTAAAAAGAAGATGCAAAGAAGATGTAGAACAGCAACGTCAGATAAGGGGACAGATAAGACTTTAATTAGGAGCGGCTCCAGTGTCCGTACATTTACATAAATGTTGAAAAGACAAAAGAAGGTATTACCTTGCCTTCTGAAAAGGTAATAAAGATGAACAATAATAATAATGCTATGTTAACTCTGAAGAAGATGGTAAGAGATTTCAAGTGACCATCCCGTTTCTTTACTGGCTGTTTGCAGAGGCTCTGTTGTAGGTACTTGGCCAATGCTCCCCAACTGCACATTAGTTCACTGAGATCACCTAACAACAGGCCCTCTGCACCCCAGGAATAAGTGAGTGAAACACACATAAGAGAATGATGACAATGGCATAATTAAGCTGAATCACCTCTCATCAGTGACAAACATCCTGCCATTAGTCCTGCTTGTCACTTGCTGCGCACACCATCCGTTTATCTGAGCACGGTGAGTTCTCTCCTCCACATGTTATAAACATGATACCTTGCTGGCAGCAAAGGGCCAACAAAATAAAAGCCATCTTGTTAGAAAAAAAAAAACGTCCAACATCAAATTCAGAGAGTTGTTGGAAGGCATGGAAGCAGACGCAAGGTTCTGCTCGCCAAGTGCGAGCTGAACACTGCCCCTTCCTATTTCCAGCCATTCCAGCTCCCTGCCCTTGGAGAAGGTCTCTGTGTGGTGCTAACCTGGTAACAATCAATAAATGTGAAGGTCTCATCAAACACACAGCCCTGGAGCTGTCAATCTTCCAAGAATATTTCTGCTTTAAAAGTACTGCTTGTTGCTGAAGTAATTACCCCAGGGCCAGTGCGAGGGTCAGGGCCTCTCAAATCTGAGAAAGCCTAAATAAACAGAGCTGTATGTTAATTAAGGCCAGTCTAACCTAACCAATCGTTCAAAGGCAGTTTGAGGAGCTGGCCAGTATAGGATTATTCTTTTTAAGTGAGGGAAAGACTTGTAAATTTCCAAATTGAAGCAAGATTTAGATACTTCTAAGTTTTCCCTCAGAAAATCTGTTGTTTGCAAACTATAAAAATACATCTAGGTATTTTCATAGACCAAATCCCAACTTTATTTTCTGGAAAGTATTGGAAGCCAGTTACTCAAGCCAGGTGCCTGGAACACTATCGTCAGCAGTCACCTGAGAGCTGAAGTGCCAACACTGAGACCCTCCTGAGACCAAGACAAAGACCTGCATTTTAGCAAGATCCTGAGGGGAGTCCTATGCACATTAAAGTCTGAGGAGTGTAGTGTTTTTGTTAAATCCTCACCCAAGGATATGTTTTTCATTGCTTTTTAGAGAGAAAGGAAGGCAGAGAGAGAGAGAGAGAGACATCAATTGGTTGCCTATCGTACATGCCCTGAGTGGGGATGGAACCCGCAACCTAGGTATGTGCCCTGACCAGGAATTGAACCCACAACCTTTTGGTGAACAGCATGACACTCCAATCAACCGAGCCACCCAGCCAGGGCTGAGAATCATAGTTTTGAGATGCATTATACATCTGGCCCATGATTACTAGAATCACAAGTAATAGGTTGCCTGAAGCTTTAAGACTGTCCTCTGGTGTCCAGGAGTTTATGAAATCACAACCCCTTTATTGTTGTTGCATGAATCTGGGGACATACTAAACTTCCCAAAAGCCCCTTAATGCTGGCTAAATCAACTTTTCTTTTCCAGAACATGTAGGCTGATTGTAAACTGCTATCTCAAAGCATAGCCGATTCTAGAAGAATTCTGTTTTATACTCAAAGGACCAGCATCATAGGCTATTCATTCATTCCATACAGTTAGTGAACATCTACGGAGATATTCCATAATAACTAACATTGTACAAACAGCTCCAAGTCTGGTGCAGGACAGAAATTACAACATAGAATCGTAGCTCTCACAGGGAAAGGTCAGCACAGGGGGCCAGGTGCAGAGGGGCAATGGTGCACACTAAGACAGCATGGGACCCAGACCTGGAATATCGGGGAAGGCTTCCTGAGCTGAGCTTGACTGAAAGAAGAGGAAAGATTTTTCAAGGAGGAGCCCCCCGTATAGTCACAGAGAGTGTGGCGTTGGTAGGCCAAACACCCAGACCAGCAATGAAAGAGTCAACTACCTTATTTAGAAAAAAATACTGGATCACGATTTTACAGGTATTTTTCAACTGCTTTGAATATTTGCATGCATGAGCTATAAATGCAGCAGCGCTGAGGAACATTTCTTTCCCTTTCAACTTGCCTACCTGTAGACAAGGGGGAATGGCAAACATCAAATGCAAGAAGCCCTGACTCAGAAGTCGGCTGAACACTGCAAGGGGGCAGGCATAACAGAACTGTGTCCCCACATTTGCTATTTGATCACACAGAGTGTCAATGAAACTGCAACCAGCCATACAGGGACCATAAAGAGAATTGCATTAAAGTTAATACAAAAGTCAGGAAAATGTCTTCGGGCAGGGACAGTGGCTATTTGGCAGGTGCACCGCTGAGAGCAATTGAAGGCTCTTTGTGTGACCACTGGGTGCACTCCCCTCTTTATGCCTCTCTCTTCTGCCTGCATTTAAAGAGTTCTTATCCTGTCTCCTTCCCCTCACCTCTGTAATTTCTCTGGCTCATTTTGCTTCTCCCTTACTACCTCCAAGTGCCCTCCCATCTCTATCAACTCTCTTCTTTCCCCTTTCAATCTGCCTGCTATTTCACACCCTCCTTTTGTGAGAAGAAGGAGATAAGGGAGAGAAACAAGGACAATCACACGTGTTCTGCTTCCCCCTGCTTGATCCCTTTTCCCTTTTCTTCCTTCTTCCTTGCTCTCTCCTTCCCTAGAGTTGCATCTCTGTTATCAGTACACGGCCAGTCCTCCCAGACAGAGCTCAGCAATGACAGGACCTGCTGGACGCCTACTCCTCCATTGCTCTACTTGGGAGTCCCCAGACTCTCCCAGCCTGGGGCCAGGTCAACTGAGGGAGAAAGTACACCTTTAAAAATGCAGTAAGCTAGCACTTTCTTAGCATGTTTTAAAACGCAGGACAATTCTCGAGTATTCAGCCACTGTGCTCAAAGGGTACAAAGATGTAAAATATACTAGGCAACAAGATTCCATCTCCTCCCATTTTCCCTAAGCGCATTCCCTCCAGCTCACCACCAATCCCACCCTGTTTCTAGTCTTATAACCTCTCTGTGCAGATTTCCCAAATCTCCTGGAGTGACTGAAATGTGCCTCATTAGCAGCCCAGGGCAGATGATTGACACAGGCCAGAGTTAACAGAGTGCTTTTTGACAAAGTCACAGGCAGCACACAGAAAGGCTCACTTAATGCCCCATGAGGAAGCCTTACAATAAGAGCTTAATAAATATATGAAAATTATTGTAATAGAGAAAAACATCTGGCACCACTTCCCACATGAAATGCACCTATGGAGAACTCTAAGTGATGCAGGATAGTAACAAACTACGAAAATGCCTTGGCAAGTGGAATAGGGGAACTGAGACAGATAACTGATCCACTCGACCTCATCCAGCACCCTGACTGACCGGCCTCCTTCCCTCTTGCACGTCTACTCTCTTAAGCATTCAGCCCTCAGGACAAGGAGGTTCTGATCACCATCAAATACTCTTAGCAACAAAGCCTCAGGTCTGTTGACCACAGAGATAGAGTTTGGTCAAGCTAGAGATGACATCTAGGCCTCAGTTGTGTTTCAGGGCCAGAAAAGCAGCAAAACCAGACAAGTGACGCCTGGCTGACACCAGGACCAGCTGCACTGACTAATGACCCCCTGCCCTAACGCTGACCAATCAGTGGAGACTGACCCTGAAAGAGCACACCTGGAAAGCTGATGAATATTCTATTGAGATCCTCCTGAGACCTCCCCTAAAATTCCTGCGTTTAGAAAACTGATAAAAATCCTTAAAGCAAAGGACCCAGCATGTGTGCGCACTCTCTCTCCAGAGCACACTCATGCCTTCCCCCACTTCTTTCCTTAGGGGCATAGCTTTTGCTTTCTTTCTCCTGAGCTCCAAGGGCCTTCTTCTGCGTCTGTAACTTGTTTCCTGAGTCCATGCAGCCCAGCTGGCTCACTTCTTCTACCTCTCTTTCTAAACGGCTAAATAAGCTTCTTGTGCTAGAGTTCTTGGCTCTGAATTCTTTCTTTGCCAAACTCAGGAACCCAGGTCTAATACCACCGGTAACATAAAAGGAGTAGGCTGTGATATGGCAATCTCACACATACGCTTTAGAAAGCAATGTGGTTTCCTTTAAGTATTTCACTCTTTAATTTTCAACCACTATGTACTATCACATTTGTGGACAAATCTGGTTGCCTACCGTTTATCCCAGTACCTAGATGTAGTATATGCCACGGGCATATAGAATATGTTCCCAAAATACGTAATGAAGAAATAAGTTAGTTACTGAAACAATTAACTGGCCAATCAATATAAGCCTAAAACACAACAGAATTAAGTAGCTGCAAGAAAATACTTCACACATTAAACACTTTGAATACTTCCCCCGCGTTTTTATTAATATCACTTAATCGTCAGATCAACATAGGCTCTTGAAGATAACTCGCCTCCAAAAACAGGGAAGGGAAGAGGGGTGCTTTTGGGCAAGGAAACCGAGCCATCAGAGTGACAACTAACATTCCAATGGCTAATGAGAAAATTAAAAGACACTACAAAGCAGACAAAGGTTCTCAAAGGAATCCAGTAGCCTGGGATACATTATCCAAGCCCTCCATTTGTTCCCATGATGCTTTGTGCACACCCTGTCACTGCTGTTGGTTCCACTGCACCATTACACTTGTTCAGTGGTGTCTGAGTTATGTAGGGGGTTGAAGATCTGATCACAGGACACCAAGATTTTCTAAGCAAGCCAAGAAAGCTCCAGAATGGATTCACTCCAGGAAAGGGATTGTAATCCTATCTTTGAGAAAGTGAAGAGCAGAGATAACAAGTTGAGCTGTGGCTGAATAGAACCCTAAGAGTCCCCACCTCTCTGATTCACCTCAGAATTCAGAAACCACATTAGCAGCTCCCCAAAACAGGGACTGTAAGTCATTCTATGTCAATAAACCAAGAGTTGGGGGCAGAACTAGCCCAGCCAGCAGTGGTTATTTGTTATATCTTGCTCCGAAGCTCTTATTTTTTTTTCTTTTTATTGATTTTAGAGACAGAGGAAGGGAGAGGGGGAGAGAGATAGAAACATCGATGAAAGAGAACATCAACTGGCCACCTCCTGCATGCACCCCACTGGGGATTTGGTCCACAACCTGGGCATGTGCTCTGACTGGGAATCAAACCAGCGACCTCTTGGGGCATGGGTCGACGCTCAACCACTGAGCCACACCAGGCGGGCTGAAGCTCTTAATTTTAAAAATGTATTTCATTTTGTATAACCAACAGTTCCAGAAACTGGAATTCACTTTCTTCATGTTCAAAACCCATGAGAGGTTTTCTGCCATTGCCACTGACGCTGGATTGAGACAGTCATGCCTCCTTTTCTGGAGAGAAAGGAGCTCTCTGGAAATCTCCCTAATCTATCAGCAAAAGAACTTCCTGCGTTAACTTCAACTCCACTGTCCACTCGGACGTGAACCACAGGGCATTTCAGCAAATGCCCTGCACTTGAAAAGAAAGACTTGACCCCTTGAAGAAAAAACTTTGACAGCTCTAGAACACAGGTATTGTAATCAACAAAGTATTTGAGTATCCATCCTTGAAAAAAGAAAAACAAATAACTATTTCAAAACCACCTCTGGAAACGACTTCTATCACTACACTGCATATCATGAGACCTCGCTTGCTACCACTCAACAAACAGGGTTTTCTAATAATCAGAAATGGGAGAACAGATAGCATGGTTTAATCTTGCCCCCCTTACATTTCATGTTGAGGTTTCCAGCAGTATCGTTTCCTAGCTATGTAAGAACCACATTCTATGATTCATCCTTTTCTATATTTCATTATAAGTATTTCTGGGAAGAAAAAAATCACTGTATGTGCCTTCTGCATTCACCGCCTAAATTCCAGAGCTATGTTTTGTGCTGGGGCTTCCTGGGTGCCATAGAGAAGCGCCAGAAAGGTGTAATCTCCCAGAGCTAGTCCCGAGTACCTTCTCCCTGTGAGTTCATGATAGTTTTTCCAGATGACCTCCCTGTTCAGTCTCACCAGAACATCAGCATTTTTGTACTTCTTGTATTCTCATCTCAATAAGCTACTGCTTATGGGAGAATTAAAAAGAAAAATACTCATTTCCATAATATTTGTGTGTGTGTGTGTGTGTGTGTGTTCATCTCCCACATCATTTCCAACTTAGACCTCAAGATCAAGTAATCAAATAGTGTACTCAAAACAAGATCTACAGAATGAAAATAGATTGATTAAGGGGTACCTCTGGCAAAAACTTCCTCTACTTCCCTGAAAAATACAATCCAGATAATTCCCTTCTCAGACCCTGGACCCAGGTGAGTTCTCCATTAAACAGACCTTCCTGCCCTGGCCTGCAAGCTCAGTTGGTGGGGCGTCACCTGGTGTACTGAAAGGTTGCTGGTTCCATTCCTGGTCAGGGCACATGCCCGGGCTGCAGGCTCTATCCCAAGTAGAGGGAGTGCAAGAGGCAGTTGATTGATGTTTCGCTCTCACATCCATGTTTCTCTCTCTCTCTCTCTCTCTCTCTCTCTCTCTCTCTCTCTCTTTCTCCCCTTCCTTTCTCTCTTAAAAAAAATCAATTAAAAAAAAAAAAAAACAGATCTTCCTGACAGAGGGGATTGGGTGACTGTCTCCACAAGAGATTTCCACTATTTTCATAGTTTACAAGGATGAAGCAATTACAGCTTCAACCATTCATGAATAAAGCCTCTTTAACATTTTAATGAGAACATTAAACTCAGCTTCACTTGGTTTGCCTCCCTAGAAAGTCTCATCCTTAGAGGAAGTTCCTTTAAAATGCAGGAATGAAATTGCAGGCCTGTGCCCCACAGGGCGCCTAGGCCACAAACACTGGCTGCACTGTTTCTCTCCTGAACTCGCCTACATATTTCGATAAGACTACAGCGGGGCAAATGAGAGAAGGCATCTGAAGAAATACCTTCCTCTCTGCAGTATTTGTGTGCTCGTGTGTGCTCACTCATTTTACATCTGACTTGTCTCCTAATTCGCTGTTTATGTTATACACAGCTTTGAGTACAATGTGTGACTCAATAAATGTTAAATCATACTTTCCTGCTATTTTCCCTTAATCATTTTCTACTGCCTCTGTTCCCCCCTTACAATGTGACTGATTCCCACCCAGGCTACCAAGTGCTGTTCGCCTGGAGACCCATTAAATTCAGCAGACAACCAAGAAAGCTTAGAAGCCAAAGGTGAACAAGAAATAATTCTCAGACTCAGTGACTTAACATGAATGTCTGCCTCTTTCTCTGAACAAAACCTGGATCCGTGTGATAAGAGTTTGTCACTTAAAAACCAAGTAGCAGAGAAGAGTAAAACTAAAGGGGACTGATAGTCAGGTCACTCATGTGTTCACTTCTTCACACATCTGCTGAGCACCTACTATGGACCAGCGACTGCTCTGCATGAGGGTACAGCAGGAATACGGCAGACAAGACCTCCACGCGCCCAGCCTGGGAGCTGGTGCAGAAACAGCAGTAAACCAAGGACATGTCAGAGGTAGTAAGTGCTATGACGAACATACAACAGGGCGGGGTGATGGCAGAAGCTAGCTAAGTAGCATGGACGGGAAAAGCCAAGCAGAGCAAAAAGCTGCAGCAAAATACTTAACATCCTGAAGAGACAGAACCTTTAATGCACATCACTACGTGAAAGAAGCCAATCTGAAAAGGCGACATACTGCATGAGTCCCAGTAAATGGCATTCTGGGAAAGATAAAGCGACGGAGACAGTAAAAAGATCGTGGCTGCTGGTGGCGAGGGAGATGAGCAGGGGAAGTGCAGAGGACGGTCAGGGCAGCAGAACGACTCTGTATGATACTGGAATGGATACATGTCATCATGCACTTGTCCAGACCCTAAGGATGTGCAACCGCAGAGTGAGCCCTAAGGTAAGCGATGGACTCTGGTGATCATGGTGAGTCAATGTAGGCTCATCAGTTGTGACGAATGTACCCCCCCTGGTGCGGGACGTCCACAGTGGGAGAGGCTGTGCATGTCTGGGTCCATGGGGCAGCAGATACACGACAAATCTCTGTACTCGCTGCTCAATTTTGCTGTGAACCTAGAACTACTCTAAAAACTAGTGTTTTTAAAAATCCTGAAGGGAAGAAAGAGAGCAGTGTGTTGAAGAACGGAAAGGGGGCCAGCTTGGCCAGAGTACAGTGAACAAGCAGGGAGGGGACGACATCAGGGTAAGCCAGGAGGTCACGGTCAGAAGTTTGATTTTCATTTTAAAAGCACCGCGAGCCACTAACTAGGTTGGATCAAGGCTCATCATAAAGTGTGTTCCGTTTCTGAAAGGTCACTCTGACTACAGTGCGGACAGTGTGTGGGAAACCAAGAGGCAGTCAGCAGGACTGATGACGGTGTTCCGGCCTGGCTGGTATGGCAGCAGATGCGGGAGGATTTGAAATGTGTTTTGAAAGAAGAACTGACAGGATTGGTGATGAACAGATTCGACATGGGGCAGGGGAGTAAAAGAAGTAAAAGGGTTGTGAACGGGAGGAGAAAGCATTTACTGGGATGGAAAGATCCTTCTGGAAGACTACATATGAAGACACACCAGGTGCCAGGTGCCATGTGCCTGACCTATGGAAGCGGTGAGTCCACCAAGAGAACTCAAGTTCCGCTTGCTTGGTCCCTCCCTTAATGTACACAGTAAATGTATGTGTGGGTGTGATACACACCCACACATACACCCATATATATCTCTATGTATGCATATCTGGGTACATGTAGATATATAGATGGTCTTTGTAATTCAAAGCATATTGATATGATTTCAACAATCTTTCAAAGACCAAAGAGAACGAGTTGCTATTGTTCTAGTTCCCGTTAACTTGCAAAGAAGCTGAGGGCAAAGGAGGTGGAGAATCTTGCTGAAGGTCACAGAGCCAGTTGTCAGCAGAGCTGAACCAGGAGCCAGGTTTCCTGCAGGAAACAGCACACTGCAGAGGGTCCTGACCCAGCGAGCCCCGCAAGCACGTTCTCCCCGGGGGAATGCACGTTGTGGGTGCGGCAGGCAGGGGTGCCATCTTCCCTGTACTCACTCTGTCTCGATGCTACTTAAATAATCCAGAACATGCAGCTGACAAAACTAAACAATCAATAACACAAAAGCATACCTGATAGAGAACAAACAAAATATTAAAGTGCAATGTGACAGATTTTTAAAAAGCCATTTTAATTAGGAACTGCAAGGCCTCCCCTGCACAAGCCCCTCGAACCCTCCTCAGGGCCACACAGACGGAGCTTCTCGTAAACGGAAGACACACAGGTGCCAGGACCTGCGGGCGCCCCTGAGCCTCATCATCCAGCTCCTCTGGAACCCCGCGCCTTCCTTTATGGTTCTCAGAGAACACCAAAAGCACTACACAATTTTTAGAAAAAATCAAAATAAAAGCACCAGAACTAAGAGGTGACAGGTCTGGCCTTTGCAACGTTATTTAAAGGCATAAAGTTCAAGGGGATGACATGACCTCTGAAAGGATTCAGAGCGTATCTAGAGCAGGCAACGCCGGGTGGGACCAGGAGGACCGAGCGTGCTCCCTGCGTGGGCTTCAACACGGCCCCATTCTCATCTGCTGGGCTCCCCTCAGAGCGGCGGGGCGCCCACCGCATCACCTTGTGACGTCTGAAAGGGAAACAGTGAGGGGTGCCTGCTCTGTGTCTGCCACTGTGACTCAGACATCCTCTGTTCTTACCGAACGTGGGCTGTTTGGTTTCGTGTTGATCTGTGGGCTTTCTCTCGGCTGCTTTTCTCTAATAATGTTTTCCCAAGGCCCCTCCATTGTGAGCACAGCCCCACGCTGGACAACATGGTCACAGTCAGTGGCCCCACAATAACTGGACTAAGCACAGCCAGAGAAGGGGTTTCAAGAAAAAGGAGTTTGAGGTGCTTGGTCAGCTGCACCTTGTCCTCCAAATGCTTTGCAAAGGGACATGAGACTGCTGGGCTGTCCGCACACACAAAGGACAGCCGACACCTGCCCTGTTGTTAGACGGATGCTCAGGTGGCCCCCCTCTGAAACTGACGTCTCCCCCCCACAGTCCCACTCACATCCAGATCATCCACCTAGGCCTTGTCTCCCTCCCCATTCCGCCTGCAGAACCCTGTTCACTGCTTGGACGCATCCTTTTCCTAACTACATTTTCTCAAATCACTAAAATGTTCTTTCTTTTTGATAGCATGATGATTGAGATTTGCAGAGAGAATCCAGGAAAGACAGATGGCCAGAGTGCAGGCAAACGGAGGCCAGTTCACAGGGGACCTGGTTCGGAGTCTGCTCCTAGGAAGACTGTCAGTCCTGAAGATGGACCCATGACGGGAGGCCTGGGGAGCAGACACGCACACAAGGAGGGACTGAAGGAAACAGCGGAATAGAAACCACGGAGGCGTTCGAGGTGGCGGGCCTCTGACAGCCCGAGGAGACGCCTCGGAGCAATGCCACGGGCCTGAGGCGCAGCGGGGCGCAGTGCGTCTGCCCCCAGAGACGTGAGCAGCTGAGTGGGCACAAACCAAGCAAACACTGCTCACACACCACTCCCTGTACAGCCGGACAGCCTCTCTCTGCATTTCTACTTTTCTATATTCTTCCTCCCTTCCCAGCTTGGGCCCATGCCAAACGCCCTGTAATCCTCACCTGACCTCTGCAAGCCTGGCCTGCCAAGGTCACGGTGACAATCCCACGGACACGTACAGGCACATATTGGAACTGACTTTCCACGGCTATGATGCCATCTCCTTCTCCTAACAGTGTGTGACACAAGCGCTATTAAATAAATGAGTGCAGGCTCAGAGAGACACCGGGCATGAGGCCACACGGTGAAAGAACCTCCATTCACACCGACACCTTCCGGCTTGAGATCCTGTGCTTTCTAGAACACACTGTGAGTCTATTTCCTGTTTTCTAACTGTATGGGCTGAAAACTTCATTAATTTAGACGTCACTGCTTCAGCATTGGTGAGGCAGGAAAGCATCAGCATTTCTTCCCCCTTTGCTTGGAGAACTGGGAGGTGCTATGGTCAAGGCTGCACGTGAGACACAGGTTCAGGCCGCTGGATGGGGAGCTAGCACCCGAAGGTGGAGAACGAGAAAGCGTGCCTGGTTCAGTCACCAGGGCCAACATCACCAACTGAGCATGCATATGCAATTTCTACAAAACAGATTTGCTAACTACAGAGCACTTAATTCTGTTTTCATAGATAATGTTTTTTTAATTAAAAATTCTCCCCAAATAAGAGGTCTGATCTCAAAGTACTGAGACTATAGGTTAAAATTTTAAAAAAATAAATAAACAAAACTCATGGTTTTGTCAAGTACCTTTATTATCCTGTAGTTCAAATTTTCTATTAATTCATATCTGCCTCTCCTTAAAGAATCCAGCATAAAGCTGATTTTTTAAAATATTGTTGAGTGGATGGATGAATACACTCCTCGTCAGTTAAGAATAAAACGTCGCTGCTTCAGACCCTGTGCACGAAGCTTGGCTTTGGAATCACATAGATGCAGATTCCAACCCTACTCTCTGGCAACCACAATTTCTCGGGCAGATTACCTCGCCTCTTGATTCTAACCTGCCTCATCTGCAAAGTGGGAGTAACACTGAGTACCACGCAGAACTGGTTTGAGGATCAAATGAGGTCACAGACTTGGCACATGTCTTAGAGGGCAGAAGTCGCTGCAGCTTATTTACTCCCCACCCGTTCCACATTTAGTGTGACCCCTGACACACCAACCTCTGTAATGGTCCTTCACTATACAGCACCCTATTGTAAAGTTAATGCTAAACATCAACTTTTTTACAATGACGATCAATTTCCCGTCACTAGCATCAAACTTATCTGTTCAGTCTAGAGATAAGTTATCGTGCACAGCAGGTGTTCAACAAATTTTGATGACTTTTGAGTACATGTCTCAGAGAAATGAAGCTCACCCTTTTATGCACAAATATTTTATCCAAAGTTTTCTAAAATGTACTACACACTTAACCACTTTGCTAAAACAGCAGGTTGAAAGAAGTTTAACCTTTTCTTGACTCAGAGTCCTGAGTCAACATAAACTTATTAAGACTTAGCCCTAGAGCCCTGGCTGGTTGGTTCAGCAGTTACAGCACTGGCCTGCAGACCAAAGAGTCTCAGGTTCGATTCTGGTCAAGGGCACGAACCTTGGTTGCGGTTTTGTCCCTGGTCCTGGTTGGGGTCATGCAGGAGGCAACCAATCGGTATGTCTCTCTCACACTGATGTTTCTCTCTCTCTCCCTCCCTTCCTTCTGTATCTGAAGATAAATGGAAAAATATCCTTGGGTGAGGATTTAAAAAAAGAGACTTAGCACTGGAATGAAAAGTTATAATTCCTTGGAGGCTTTTCAAGTCACTAGCTTTGCTTACACCAAATGTTTCCAGATTTATATGCTGTAATAATTCCTTTCATTTCTTCCTGCGGTCAGCCGCTTCATCTCCTGAAGGCACGAGACACTCGGGAAGTAACAAGACACAAAGTCCTTGTCATCTTCATGGGGTTAACTACGAATCATTCTCAAACATTTCTCCTCTGTGGCCTCGACACACGTTTGATAAGAGCTCCAAGGAGGACCTATATCTTTGTGAGTCCAAAGAGGACTGATCCATCCCCAATGCCTTACTCAAAACAGGTACTCAACAAGTATTTATACAGTGAATTAACAGAGTAAACAGTATGCAACCTTTGTAATTACTATTTTCTATTCTGGAGACTTTGTTCCAATCCATGACTAACTAGGCCCCTTAATTCATTTGGGGTTGTACTTTTTCATCTGCAAAATATTGACAATTGAACTAAATTATCCCTAAGGTCCTTTTCAACACGAATCTCCCATAATCCTATACTCTGAGCACATATATATACACACACATATATATACATACATGTATGTATATATATATGTGTGTGTATATATGTGTGTGTGTGTGTGTATATATTCCAGATGACAGAGTTACTGGAAACCTGGCCCACAGATAATTGACACATTAGAGACCATAATAAACAAACAATGCATCCTTCCTCTCTAATACAACACCCAACAAATAGGTATTATCTGTGTACCATCGCGATAAACATAAAAAGGACTAGCTCTACCATTTCTTTCTCTAACCCCTAATATCATATATAAGAGTAGAAATATTGACCTTGGAGTATAAGCATATTGATCTCTTTTTTTTTTCTGTGTCAAATGTTTATATTAAGTAAAAACCTAGTATATATTAAAAGAAGTCAACTGAGTCTAGGCACTTAGAGGAATTTTTTTCTGAGAACTAAGTCCAGTGCTTTCACTTACTCTGTGTTCCCAGCTATTCCTTCAAATACCACTTGGTTGACATATTAACTTATCAGCTACATTTGTTTAAACAATACTACAGTTATCACTCTTTGCACAGAAATCTAACGTCTTTAAACTATGGTCTAACTCTCTCTATTAAAACTGAAACTTCTAAATTAAAGGAGTCCATGAGTTTGACACAAAAGGGAAACAAGTGCTTTTAAATAATAAGTCAAGTATCTGTCAACGAGCTCACTCGGGAGGCGGGAGGCATTGAGCCCTGGAGGCCTGAGACCTGGGAAGCCTGGAACAGCTTTCTCTTCCAGGTGGAATGGTGTTCCTTCAACTCAATTCCACACAAATTCAAAGTATACTTTTCTCACACACTGCACCAAATTCTCAAGGGGATATGAAAAACTGAACAAAAAATACGATCTCTGCCTTAGAGGAGATGCAACAAGTCCGAGTGGATAAGAACAGTGACCCTGGGAAAGGACAGCCTAGGAGAGAGTCCCAACTTTGCCGTAATTATCTGTAAAACTTGGGCAAGTTACTCAACCTTCTGACCCAGAGTCTTTATCTGCATAACAGGGACGATAACAGGCCCTGTCTCACAATGTCACTATGAGATTAAATCAGTCATTACTCCCAAAGCGTGAAGAAGGTTCCTGGCACACAGTAAGCATTCAAGGTCAGTCTCCTCATCATCATTGTCGTGATTATCATCATTATGAATTTACAATCCATGTTGAGCACTTCACTGTTTTATTCAGTAAAACTGAAGCTATAACAGATCCTAGGAAATTATAAGGGAAAAAACAACAACTAGAAAACGATTTTTCCAACAAGTTTCATCATTTTTCTCGTATCTTCCTGACAAATTCTTACTGTAACCAGTGCTCAGAGACACAAAGATAACGATGAGTGAGGGTGTGGAGAAACATGTAAACAAACAGAGAAACATGAGACAGAGGAGAGAAGAGAGGAAAGAGAGAGCAGAGGAGCACTTCTGAGGCATCCGAGGACATCAGAGAGGCGGGAACTAACCTGAAGATGGAGAGAGAGAACGTTTGCTGGGGCCCTGCCCTGACTCCTTTCCTTCTCCCCCAGAAAGTCCATCCTCCAGCACTGAGCTCCCACGCAGCTTGTCCTCACCACGCCTGTGCTTTACCCTCTTGTTTGATGGAATACTAGACGTAGAAAGGACCGTAACCATCACCTAATCCAATCCTCCTATTCTATACGTGAGAAAAACCAAGGCCCAGGGAGACAGAGCCCTTTGCCCCAGGCGACACAGCTCTGTCCTGGCACAGACGAAATTCAAGCCGGACCCGCTGTGCCCCAGGGCCCTGCCGGCTCCATTAAGACAACAAAATGGAGTCTGGCTGGCTCTCATCCCATTGGGCAGATTTTATCTTGGGAAGAAAATCTTGAGAAATATTTTTAAATGAATTAACAAGAAATGTACTGGTTTTAATCCGATCAATGTGTTTTATTATTAACTTCATTGCCAGCTAAGCCTAAAATTAGGTTTCTCCATGCGTAGGTAGGTCCTGCCTAACCAATAACAGGACAATCAGATTTCAATTAAACAGACTCACCTGGGACACACACACACACACACACACACACACCAAGAGGCACATAAATTCAGAGGCCATTCTTGGTGTTCTTCTGGCCTGTGCTTAGAAGAGGATGTGTCGAATATCACCAGATAAGGTTCTCCTAACATAGAGATGTCAAATAATGTATCTTCCAAAAGAGAAACAATTTCTTGCGGTCCCTCCACACACTGTTTCTAATTCAACAACAAAAGGTGCCTATTCACTGTACTCAACAAACTTTCACAGCTGGTTCCTGGGTGTCCTCAGTAGGGTTTGCCCAAACCAGGCCCATCGTCCCCTGAACACTTCCTGATCCCCAGCGTTCAACTCCATGATGGAAGCCTGAGGCTCTGACCAGAATCCTTTAATACCTTTTAATAATATATTTAAAAACAGACATTGCAAGTATGTTTTTCTGTTGTTGTATCTCAGATCCTTGTGTCTAATTATCTGGCTAAAACAAACATTTTGAAACAATAAAAGGCCCCTGGTTTGCTTACACTCTCCCCTTCTCTCTCATTTCCTTCACCATGCGGGGTTTCAAAGGTATCACCTCACTGTGATTAAGGGAAAGAGTTTGGCAGTCTTCTCACAGTTGTTTAGACAATAGAAACATCTCAAATCTGGGCCACCAAAAAATAAAAACAAAAAAACTCAGCCCTTTGGTCTAAAGACTAAAGGCTAGACACGCTTAAAGCTGATCCATTAGAACTGTGTTTGGTAAGTATTATTTACATGGATCTACCCTCTACTACTGACTATGTGTTTTATTTTTACTTTTCTCTCTATTTTCCTTTCACAGTGAAGACAGGCTGGCCACCATGGCTGGTGGGAGCTGTGGTTGCCATTCTCACTCACAGGAAATTCACGGATAGGAAAAGCAGAACCCAACATTATAAGAACACTTGCAAAACCAACCCCTCGAGCTCGGAGTTGAGCCAAGCCTGCAAAGTTTCGAAGGAAGGAGAGAAAACGTCGATGCAGCCTCCTACCCTGCGTGCACCGAGGGTGGCAGCTCAGTCTCTCCAGATGCTTCTCGAGAAAAGAAATGCCACAGATGCGACAGGAGCAGAGATCCCAGGGGAGCCAATTAGATTTAAGCCGCTTTCAAAATTCTGTAAAAAAAAAAAAAAAAAAAAAAAAGGAAATTAGAAAAAAAACTGGCATTTGAAATGACATTTTATATGTTCTGCTTAGGGCTTGTGGAATAGCACTTATATAATGACAAGTTGTCACACTTATAAAATAAACCTTGGGTTTTTAATGTAACAGAATAGAATCATTAGCTAGCAAAACAAACAGCTTCAGAGGAAGAATGTGGCACACCACGTCGAACAGGTGCCGCATCCTCCATCTTTGGAATTATCAGCCAAAACATGACAAATTAGGCCAAGGTCAATGGCAGTTAACTACAGAGAAAAACTCCCCTCCAGGTAGCTGGACATGCACACCTTTGAGGTTCCTGCAATTGTCTAGCAAAGTGAGGGTGGGGACAGTCCTACAAGGTAGGACAAACTCTCAACTCCCACCCCCACCCAGCGCTAGCTTCTCCATGGCCTTCTAATACCTTACGGCAGGAGAGGCTGGGGTTGGAGGGCAGACAAGTAGCTCCCAGAAAAGATTGCAAGTGTCTCCTCTGTTGTAGAAAACATCTGGAGAGACTGAACTGGATGTGGCAATGTTTTTGTTCTTTTCCTTCCTTAGAAACTTTTAAATATTGGCTCAATTCTTCCAGAGCTTAAGTGTTTGATTTCCGCAATTGTTTTTGTAATTGTGGGTTCCACTTGGTTGGGTTCCAGCTGGTGGTGGGAGCAGAGGACCTGGCGTCCCCTGACTCCGGGATCTCTCCAGAGCTCCTACACAGATCCATGGCTATTTGTGAGTCAGGTATAACCTTTCTTAATTAGATGTAAAGCAGATGTGTCAAATACAACACAGCCAGGCAAAAAGACAGTGAAACTTAGAAATGCACCAGTTCCGTTGAGCTTCAGTGGTGGTTTCTCTCTGTTCCAGGATGAAGTAGCCACAGATCCACCTCCAAAGACTATTTTGTGAAAGCAACCAGGCTCTACCCCCAGACCCTCTTTTACTCCTCCACCTTTTTTTTTTTTTTTAAATATATTTTCATTGATATTTTTAGAGAGAGAGGAAGGGAGAAGGAGAAAGAGATAGAAACATCGATGAGAGAGAACCATTGATCAGCTGCCTCCTACAGCCCCCTACTGGGGCTCGAGCCCACAACCCAGGCATGTGCCCTGAGTGGGAAATGAACCCATGAACTCTTGGTGCATGGACGACACTCAATCCACTAATCCACCGGCCGGGACCTCCACCTTCTCTTTAATATGACATCAAAGTAAATGTGTCAAAGAAACCAACAGAGTCCGAAGGAAACACACCCTCTTGGAAAACAGCCCAGGACTACTGGGTAAGGACGGGCTTTCATTCTACCACGTAGCTGAATGTTTCAATCACATTGCTTCAATTCTTCTCTTACGAGAAATGGCTATTTTATGGCCTCCGGTGACAAACATGTATTAGACACCTCCTCTGTGTTAAGCAGTGAGCATATGTCAGGAAGAACACTAAGGAAAGAGAACACTTATCCGGCCTCCACAGATTCTGCCCTGGGCTAAGGAAGATGTACATGTCTGCGCACGAGAACTCGCCTGTCAAAACCTGATCTCTCCCAAGGTCTACCTTAAACAGAACCTGTTCCATGAGGCTCTGTTGTCCTCATAGAGGATGTTGTCCTGTTGTTCTCATGTCCTAACTAGAAGTAACATCTTCCTCACTTGAGTTCCTATGTCCTTTTCAATTCTGTTTTACTCATCTATGAAACTGTCTTATTGCACCTTGAAATTCTGAACAGTCATAGTCAGTAAATGTCAAGCTCTTGGCTGTGTGGTAGAGACAAGTACCTCAGTTACTGAGGAGCCAAAGCGGTCAAGAAGGACTTTACCCAGCTATACTCCATGGAACACCAGAATGAAACTGTCAAAGGAAAGTACGAGTAACTAGTCTAAATTAAGGGCAAAAAGAAGCAAAAGTCTGGTGTCTAAGGAGGTCTCCTAACAGATATCTAAAATGTGGTAGGTTCTGATGACCCTCTGAATGGCCATCAAGGGCAATCAAAAGGCCTTTTAAATCCTATCAAACCCATGATAGAATTCCTCATGCACACCAGTGATAGTAATGACCAGGGGATAATAATGCCTTTGTTTTTGAAGCCCTGGAACCCCTCTGAGGACCATCACCCTACAGAGGGCAGGTAACCTTCAGAAACAATTGAATTCCCATGTTTGCATTTACCACAATGAATACCGGGACCCCTCTGGAGAGGTGTTATGTACAGTGGCCACAGCCGTCACAGTGACAAGCAACACTGCTTTATGGGCATTTTAGAACAATATTTTCCCTGCATAATTACAAAATGGGAATACTTATATTGTATCAGCCAAACCAAAAAATTCCATCTTCATAGCTAAACAGTATCACTATAAATATTTGAGCTTTGGAATGATTTTCAAACAAATAGTGTTTAGAATGTCTCTTTAGAGTTGATAGTTTTTAGAAATCACGGCTTTAAGCATTTACTTTCTTTTTGGCCTTATTGTGTAAATCATACTGCTCTTCCTCAATTTCCCAGAATCCCCAAGGTCATTCTCTAGGGTATTCACTTTAAACACAACTTGGTGCCAAAGACTCTGCCTCAGCTTTCAAGTTCAAGTTCACTCAGATGACACTTTCCCACACTAGGTCTCTTCACATTTCCCTACATCCAGATCTAGTCGATCTGCATTTTCTGCAAAAGTTTCATTTCCAGTAACTGCAATTTACCTCTTACACAGTTTCCTTCCATTCCCCTGGGTAGGTCAGGGCCAGGAAGGCCACAGAGAGGAGGCGCTGCGGGATGCTAACGAGGCCTCCACGCAAGACTCAGAGCAAAGTGAGGAGCCGAGCCTGGTCCTTCTCCTGGGAGCTCAGGTAAGTGCAGGTGTAAGAGCACACACGGCTGAGAGTCCTGTGGGCACCTTGCTGTGAGCCCAAAGCAGAGACTCCAGCATCTGAGCAGTGACCTGTTAATGGCTTACAGAATGAAGAAATGAGTCAGTGTACTTGGCAGTTCAGACCTGAACTATGGAAGGCCTTAATTCAAAAGGAAATTCTGGAAGAAAAGAGTGAATGATGACAGATTTTTTTTTTTTCCTTTAAGCTGCTGCTAGTGGGACAAAGGCTAATAAGCTAATAAATTATGGACATCTGTATTCTTCTGCTCTTTCCAGTTTTCTGGACTTTTAGATGACCGTGAGCTCCACTTTGAGCCCAGCTAGTGCTACTTCCTGGGCGTCCTGACATCGGCAGCACCCTGGCCTGCTGAGAGGCACACATACCCTTAGTTACCAGATCAGCTCATCGCAGGAACAGAAGAAACTGGCCACCGCCTTTTAGAAGAATCAGGAGGGGGGAAATCACCACATGGTTTTAAACACTGAGAGATCTCCTGAAATAAATGAAGTCTCAGCCAACATATACCAACCAAGGAGTCAACAGTCATGTATCTCGCCCTGGCCGGTTTGGCTCAGCGGTTAGAGCGTCGGCCTGCGGTCCAGAAAGACCTGGGTTCGGTTCCCGCTAAGGGCACGTGCCTCGGTTGCAGTTTGTCCCTGGCCCTGGTTGGGTCGTGCAGGAGGCAGCCACTCGATGTGTCCTTTTCACGTCGATGTTTCTCTTTCTCTCTCTCTTCCTCTCTCTCCCTCCCACTCTATCTGAACGGAAAATGGAAAAATGTCCTCGGGTGAGGATAAAAAAAAAAAAAAAGTCATGTATCTCTCATACAGGAGCTTAGGGTCACCTTTCAGCAGGCTCTTGCCAGTCACGGTCGGGACGACAAACGGAAAGTGTCTGACATTCTAAGGAGAGAAGAAACAAGAGGCAAGCCTTAGACTTTTAGACCCAATAACACAAGGTAACCTTGAGGAGGTCTGAGGGTGTACAAAAATTTTATTTATGTAATCTCATTTCATCCTCACCGGTCTTTTAAGGTAGCTGGTTGTATCAATGTTCTCCTACTCGAGATGAGAAGCCGTGGCTTAGTGGGCTTCATTAAGTAAATTACCCAAGTATCCCCAGTTAGTAAGTGTCAGAGACAGGATCTGAATACATGCTATCAATTACTTACACTAGCAGTGGCCAATGAGATCGTTTGAAATCAAGATTAGTCTATTTCCAAAAAAATTGGGAGAATAGTGAAAAGGGGTGAGCAGGAAAAACAAGAATTTCTTAATAAAATAAAAAAACAACAGACTGAGAAGACTAAAGAGAAAAAAACCTGAGGAAAACATAGAATTTCTCCAATCACACTGTCAGTTTATGTCTGTGTTATCTGGCTTAAGAAGGCAATAAAGATTCTAATGGCAAACCTTTTGTATGTTTGCCCACAAAGACCGGGGTTTGCTCTTAGCCAAGTGAGTCATCTGTTTTAAAGTTTCCCATGTAGACTCAAACCTCACTCACATAATATCATTATTAATTCAGTGTGATTTGTCCCCATTTGTCAATACAAGTGGTCAACGTGCAGGAACTGAGGTTTCCTTCTGTGTCCCTCCGTGGGGAGGCCAGGGATGGGCGGTGACATCATGGGAACAGTGCCTGTCTTCTCCCTTCTGACTCAGTCCTATATGTCAAAGAGATGCTGCTCTTCCTAGTCCTGCAGCAATGCATTAATTATTCCATCTGCCCAGCAAATTCACGGGGAAAGCAGCAGACTACGTCTACCCCCATCCCCCAAGAAAAGTAGGAAAGGCAGCAAAGAGAAGCTACTCAGGCACAACCATATCGCAAGAGAGATGAACTTGACCCACTTCCTTCACTCATACCAAAAAAGTGTATGTGCATTCCTATTTTCATCTTGCCAGAATCAGGTAAAAACAGAATTTTCTTCTTCCTCTGTGCTCTCATGATACGTCATGTAAATTGCTAAATTGCAGTGCTGACCATATTATCCTGTGATTAGATTTTAGGTGTCTGTCTTCCCATTTATGTACTAGCTCCTTTTTTCCCCTTAATATTTGTACCCATGCACCTGGTATGATGCTTAACAAATATTTGTTAAACAAGCAAATGAGACAGAATGTAACAATAAATGAATGACAACTTGCTCAAGGACTCTTTCTCACCAGGGCACAAAGAATTGTTCTTTTCCCTCAGTTCTTTATGACTGAAGATGGTTGACACTGTCACACTTCGACTGGGGGTGGATCACGCATGTTTGCAGTATTTGGTGTCTGGAATGTTTTGACACTTAATGAATGAGTGTTCTGCGTGTGGTTGCATGTACACGAATCTTGCAGGTTCCTCTGCCCCTGTATTCTACACAGTTCATGTCTCTCCCATCTTGCACCCACCAAGCCTGTCTATCTCATAACTTGCTCCCTTAATTGCTTATTATCTTTGGACTTAATTCAATTAGAATTCTTAGTCTAAAAAAGGCATTCTCCTTCTTCCTGGAAGGTCCTGGAGGGAGGGAAGGGCAGGAAATGTGACTTGGTGTTACCCACAGCGCTGCCCACCACCTGCCAGCCACATTCCAAGTATGATGAATGCTGGATATTCAGTGAGGCTCAATACAGACACAGCCCTCCTCTGGCAGAATTTACAGTCTGTGGAAGGAAGAGAGATAAATAGTAAGGTGAGTCAAGTATAGTAACTGTGAAGACAGAGGAAACACGGCGTTATGAGAGCACACAGAAGAGACCAAACAATCTGGAGATCAAGAAGGACTTCCTGGATAAATCACCTTCTGTGTCTGGCCTGAGAGATGAAGTCAGACTATCCAGGTGAAAAGGGAGTGTGGGAAAGAGGAGACGATCCAGAGACAACAGAGAACCAGTGTAACCAAAACCCTCAAAGAGATTAAGAATATAGCTGGGTTTTAAGCGAAGAGGCAAGTCTGGGCCTCAGCTGTTTTATCCGAAGGGCAATGAGAAGCCACGGAAGGATTTGAACCAGGGTGATGACAAGCAGGTCTGAGCGTCAGGAGAGACACTTGGGTGGTAGCAAAGACACGCAGACTTGGGAGTTGTACTGTTAGAGTAGGCTAAGGGAAACACACAGATCTCCGGCAGCTGCCTTTAGCAAGATCGCTGGGGCTGCCATGTGGAGAAGGGGCCACAAGACTGTGAGACTAGATCACAGACACCACTCAGGATGTCACTTCTGTGGTCCAGACGAGGTCGGTGATGGTGAAAGTGGAAATAGGAAGAAGTGGGTGGGTTCAAGAGAATAGTAAGAAGACAGAATCAACACAGTTTGACAATTGACTATTTCAGAAAGTGGCAAAATGTTCTATAAAGAGCCAGCTAGGGAAAGTTTAGGCTTTGCCAGCCATACAGTTCCTGTCACAACTACCCAACCCTGCAGTTCTGGTGGGAAAGTCGACACAGACAGTATGAAAGGAAATGAGTGTGCCCGTGTTCCAATAAAAATTATGTACAGCCCGGCCGGTGTGGCTCAGTGGTTGAGCATCGACCCATGCACCAAGAGGTCGCCGGTTCAATTCCCAGTCAGGGCACACGCCAAGGTTGTGGGTCCAATCCCCAGTGAGGGGCATGTAGGAGGCAGCCAACTGATGTTCTCTCTCATCGATGTTTCCATCTCTCTCTCCCTCTCTCTTCCTCTCTCTCTAAAAAATAAAAAAGGAAAAAAAATTAAATTATGTACAAACAGCAGGTCCACAAGACAAACTTAGCCCGGAACTGAGGTTTTCTGACGCCTGAAATAATGAGGGATGTAGCCGTGAGGGCAGCCGAAGACGGCTCCCAAGAATGTGTCTTGAGCACCTGGTTGGCCAGGGCTACTATTTACAGAGGCAGGGGCACTGGGCCAGGAGCGGGGTCAGAGAGTGGGAGGGACTGGCCAGTTTTTAGACATGCTGACTTTAAGAAACCTGAGAGACATTACCCAAAACATGTCCAATAAGCACTTAGATATTTGGATCTCGGTTTCGGGAAGAAGACCTGGGCTCCAGGGAAGGGTACATAGATTTGTGAGTTGTCTTAGGTTAGACTGAACTGTACTAACAGAACACCGAAATTCAGGGGCTCTGTAACGAGGAGTTCTTTCTCACATGGCGATGCAAGCAACTCAGACAGAGGGGATGACAGTCACTCCTGGAGCCCGACCAGTTCCAGCACCCATGCCGTTCAGCCAAAAGGAGAAAAGCTCCGAGAGGAGCACCTGCGGGTTTTCAGGGGCCAGGTCTAGAAAGTCACACTTCTCCGCACACTCCCCAGGAGAGCCTCGGCGCACAGGCCACCTGACCGCACGAGCGGCTGAGGCACCCGCAGAGCTGTGCGTCCGGGATGCGCGTGGGGCGGACTTCGGAGAACAGCTGCCAGGATCCACCTCCACAGTCGAAACACGTGCACAGGCCAGGGAGGCGTGAGATGAGGCTGAGTGAAATGACTCGGACGCTGAGCGGTGTGAAGCCAGGTCCAGGGCTGTGAAGGACGCCAATGTTAGGAGATGAAATGAGGAGGGAAAAGATCCAGCAAAGAAGCAGAAGGACAGGATGAAAAGAAAACTGGGAGATTGTGTTAGATATCTCAATGAACGTATGTAGAAATGAGAACAAATTTAGTCATTAAGAATTGAGCCCATCTCTGACAAGCTGACCTCTGATATTTAGATGAAAAATGAGCCAAATTGCCTTTTAAGAGAAAATGATAAAAAGGAGCTCCTGAAAAAAGCCAGATTTTCATTACCATTCAGACGGACTGCTTTGGGACTATGTATTACAATATTCATTTTTTCCGCTCACTTCTGTGCCCATAAATCAACCTGTATAGGTAAACTGTATATTCTGCATCAAAAACTTTTACGTGATCTTATCTTATATACATATAAACATATTAATGTAAGTATGAATATATATCTGTCTGCATATACACACACACTCACAGGTTTCATTACCACAATGCATTTCTTTTTCAATTCCATTTGTTTGCAATTCTCCATGCTCTCTGCTTTGCTTTAGGCTTCTCCTCCCAATGAGAGGACCAAGGAAAATAAGTTGGATTCCACCCTGATAACATTTTAAGCATTGCTTCATCAGTACAAAATACAACACAGCCTGTAGCTTAAACCAAAAAAAAAAAAAAAAATTCAGGCCAGACACCTCAGCAATATGAACCAAGGAGCCTCAGGTAGGAAAAGAAGAACGTGACATCGTACAGAGCTGTGCCTACCAATCTACCCTCTTTATAAAATGTCAAGTCTTTGGGACAAGTAAGGGGGCCATGAAGTTCTGCATCTGAAACATTTCTTTTCATAGAAGAACAACCAGCCTTGCTTATAAATAAGTTAAAAAAAAAGACAAACAGATAATCTTCCCAGCAGGTACACAGACGATAAAGAAAATAAAATCAGCCCTGGCCAGTTTGGCTCAGCAGTTAGAGCGTTGGCCCGTGGACTGGAGAGACCAGGGTTCGGTTCCTGCTAAGGGCATGTACTTCGGTTGCGGTTTGTCCCTGGCCCCAGTTGGGGTCGTGTGGGTGGCAACCACTCGATGTGTCTCTCTCACATCGATGTTTCTCTCTGTCTCTTCCTCCATCTCTCCCTCCTGCTCTATCTGGAGATAAATGCAAAAATGTCCTCGGGTGAGGATAAAAAAAAAAAAAGAAGAAACAGAAAAGAAAATCAGCAATCTCTTCTACTCACCCAGCATAAATTATTAGTATGCTCAACCTGACCAAGTGGCTATTTATAAGCCTACCCTCAAACACAGTGGTGTTCAATAAATATGAATTGAGGATGGTGACAAATGCTATTGCCTTACTTAATGACACAGGGTTGGTGGTTCAATGGCACAAATATATGCATTTTATTCTCCCTACACGGATGTTCACATTGTAACGCATATCAGGTGTGAATCTATTAGAAATAACCTTTCAATTAGCAAAATTAATTTTGCCTTGATTTGAGAGAGATGAGCCTGTGTGTATAAGCAAAGAAAAACTTTGCAAGCAGCATTTCTCTCCTGCCTTCTGTGATGAGATTTTCTGTCAGCGGCAACAAGTCTTTCTTATTGCTTCTTTTATAGGGTTATCATTATTCAAAGTCTCCTGGCTTCAAATATCATCTGCAAAGCATATCTAGAAATTTCGTTGCTGATGCAGATAATGTATGGAACCGAGAAACAGCAACTTGTTTCCCACTGGCTATGTTAAATATGCAGTTAAAAAAATTCCAGACTGTCAGCTCGCCCGAGGGGGAGTGCGAGAGCAGGGCGGGAGCTCGCGGGGCGGTATGCAGCCTCCTTGGAGTCACAGGCACGCTCCACAAGACTACGTGGATGTGAACTTCACCATCCGAACCCTCTATCGAATGTCTTCAAACGGCGGCCGGGCTGGACGCCCATCAGCTTCGCTGGGTCAGATCCTTCCCTCAACCCTGTCACTCCCCTAAGCCCCCAAGTTCACTCTGCCGTCTCCTCCACAGGACAGGCTTGTCCCCCGGCTCGAAGCCCTTCACCAACGCTGGGCATCATGGAGCCGCCCCGCGCTCTCCACCCGCACCACCCACCACTCCTCGACAGTGGTCACCAGAACAGGCCTCTCCCTCGCCCCCTTCTCTCCCTCTACCACCCCACCTCGGTTCAGGTCCCGGTCACCTTTATTGGCACTGCTAAAGAAATGCCCAGTGACCTCCTTGCCTACAAGCTGCTTTCTCTAGAATGGGTCATATACATAAAAATAATTTTAAAAAATCTATCTAAAACACAAATTAAACAGTGTCAGGCCTCCGCTTAAAACACTTAGACAATGTACACCATCTGAAAATGAATCTCGATTTCTTTCACGGCAGAGAGAACCCCAAACGTTAGGTACCTGACCATGTCCATGGCCTCATTTCTCATGACACCTGCCTCCTATTTCACCACACACAAACACACACCCCGCCAGTTCTCACCTCCGAGACCACGCACCCCGAAGTCCCTGCCCAGAACGCACCTCCGCAATGCCCACCGCTCCTCTGGCTCACTTCTCCCGCACGGCAGGTGTCGCCTCCTCTAGTCTTGGGAATCACTCTCAGTGCTCTTCAGAAGCCCTACCTAGCCCTGGCCGGCGGCTCCGCTGGTTGGAGCATCGGTCTGTACGCCAAAAGGTTGCAGGTTCGATTTCGATCAGGAGACATACTTAGGTTGTTGGTTTAATCCCCAGTTGGGAAGTGTAGGGGAAGCAACCTATCGAT
The DNA here is from genome assembly GCA_030848825.1 of Tadarida brasiliensis. Lineage (NCBI taxonomy): Eukaryota > Metazoa > Chordata > Mammalia > Chiroptera > Molossidae > Tadarida > Tadarida brasiliensis. Next base: position 85,087,262 of record CM061266.1, read on the forward strand.
GTTTCTCTCTCACATCAATATTTTTTTTTCTCTCTCTCTCCTTTCCTCTCTTCAAAATCAATAAAAACATATGCTGGGGTAAGGATTTAAAAACAAAAACAAAAAAACTCTACCTAACTCTGTGAGGAAAAGCTAACCCTGCTGCATGACAATAGATTTGTGTATCACTGACTGAGAAGCAGGGTATGAGATCTATGGAACAGAACAGAGGAAACAGGGTTAGACTCAAAGACCCAAGGGAACTTTGTATATGATGAAAGTGAAAAATCAATGAACTCTGAAATCATGGTGCTAGGGTAATAAGTTAAATATGTTGCAGTAATAATTTTGGATCCTTAACAAGTATCCTTGCCCCCAAATTAATTCTACATAGCTTAAATATTTTAAAAATCACAGAACTAGAAAATTTAAAGGACAATTTCCATAATACAAAGTGAAGGTTTTGCCAAGCATGATTTTAAAAGCCAAGAAACTACAAAGATCAATACATTTGACTAACTAAATATATAAGTCACTTTTTAATTGGGGGAAATACTATAAATTCAAGTGAAAAGACAATCAACAAGTTGAGAAAAATGCATATTTGGCATATTGACTGGCACCTAGTTTATTTTTATTAAATTGATTTATATAGCAGAGGGTTAATCTCCCTAATATATAAAGAACTCTGTGAACCAATACGAAAAGAAAACCTCCATTTAGAAATAGCAAAGCAAATGACATGAACAGGTACACAAAGTGCCTCTAAATTTAGGTACAATTTTCAAACTCCAAAATCAAAGAAATTCAATTGTTCAATGATATTTTGCATAACAGAATGAAAAGATTCAAAATATATTCTGTTATTGAAGGTGTGGGAAAATGAGCACTGTTAAATACTTTTGATAAGAAAGTTCTGGAAAGTAGTTTAATAGTGGGTATCAAACATTATGACCCAGAATTTTCAGCAGAATTTACCTAGAGAACGTCCATCAAGAAGGAGTTGCTTTTTTTCATTAGATTCCACCACATTTAGGTGAGATCATGTGATATTTGTCTTTCTCTGACTGGCTTATTTCACTTATGAACAAAACAGGTCCAGAGGCATGGATGCATGGAACAGACCGACAGATCTCAGAGGGGAGAGGGGAGGAGGGGGGGGGGACCAAAGAATTTATATGCATATAGGCACATGGCCCAAGGACACAGACAACTGTGTGGTGCAGGTCTGAGGTGGGGCAGGAACTGAGGGGGTGGGGGTGGGATAGGGGACATCTGTAATAATGTCAACAATAACAAATAAACTTAAAACAATAAAATATAAAAAGAGGGAGTTGCTTAATATATTATAGTAACTCTTTTTATTTTAACATCAGATAGCCATCAAAATCAAAGCTATGCCTAATTACTTACATAGAAAGTGACGCATAATATATTACAAAAGTTTTTAAAATTGGGTTAAAAACAATATATAACCTTGTCCTATGTTAAAATGTTCATTTATATGCACAGAAAAAAAGAAAAATCAAGCATACACTTGGAAGAATATTCACCAAAATTTAAATAATCATCTCCTGGAGGTGAGAATATGAATTCCCTCTTCATATATTTTCCTCTTCATACCCTTTTATATTATCTAACTTTTTTTTTAACCAGGAGCATGTATGCTTTTATGATTAAAACATTACCAACAACATAACTATTCCCATTGTTTATAAAGAATTAATAAAATGGACAAAGGAGACAAAAACGTGTTCATATGAATGGATTGAGCGAGGAGGGTCACATGTCTAAAAGAGCTGACATTTTAGCTACATTGTACCAACCAGAAACAAGAAACACTCATAAAGTTCATTCTCTGTAAGTTTTCCAAACCCAGTTAACAAAATACCATAGGATCACTTACACTACTGCCTGAAAAATTAACACCACAAATTTACTTCTCCGAATCTTTCTCATACACAAGACAGTAATGTAGGTATTCAGATTCCTGTGAGTATGAAATATGCATGAACTGTTCGTTTTTATAGTAGAGGAGGTAGGGCTAATTTCCTCCCTCCCTCTCTCTGTTTGCCTATTCTTAGTCAGGAAAAAAAAAAGTTAGAGACCTTTCAGCTCTAAGGATGAAGCCATGCACAGGCAATGTTGCAAGTCTATGCTTATATTACATATGTTCCTTTTTTTCCTTTTTGTCTATGATTAGCTAATTGTAGTTCTCCCAAAAACAGATGGGCATCAGAATAAGGTTAGAAAAATGCAATAAACAAAATGTCAACTAAGTTTAAATGCAACAGATTTTACTACTCAATATCAGTTTAAGTCCATCATTTTAAAATTGGACTTTTCAACCTTGGGGACTAGGGGCAAGCTAGGACTTAGTGACTGTCTTTCTGTAAACAAGAGAAGTAAAAGTTCTTTATAGTGACCTTCTAATGTTTACCTTAGAGCTGGCTAATCAGATGTAAATTGTCACCCCATGGATATGCTTAATCAACTTTATTCCCTTTGCTAATTGAGAAATAGAGCTGTTAATGTCAAGAAACATTTGAAAAATGCACCAAGCTTGCTAGATGGAGCAAGTTCTTTATAAAAGTCAGAGTTTCCATATGGTAAAATCATGGAAATTAGGCTTCGGGGGGAAAAAAACCACTAAGAAAGACTAATTTGTTATTGAGCTAGTCTGTGCTGGAACAAAACCAGTCTTAACAACACCAAACCTGGGATTTCTTTTTTTTTTTTTTTACCACTTCTTACATTAAAAAATAACTCCATCAGCTCTTATGCAAAATCATTCCATCACCTACTCCACAGTTCCTCTCTTGCGTTTCCAGCTCGCAGCAGCTCTGTCTGGCTTAAAAGTCACTTTGCCAAGACACTCACGTACTGAACTTCCCACAAGTCAGTCCTTCCCTTTCTTTAACTCTCCAGAGGTCTTCTTTTAGCTTCCTTTAAAAGTGACCACAGTCGCCCTGGCCGGTTTGGCTCAGCGGTTAGAGCGTCGACCGCAGGTCCAGAGAGACCCGGGTTCGGTTCCCGCTAAGGGCATGTACTTCGGTTGCAGTTTGTCCCCGGCCCTGGTTGGTCATGCGGGTGGCAGCCACTCGATGTGTCACTTTCACATCGATGTTTCTCTCTCTCTCTTCCTCTCTCTCCCTCCCACTCTATCTGAACAAAAAATGAAAAAATGTCCTCGGGTAAGGATAAAAAAATAAATAAATAAAAGTGACCACAGTCAAGTAAATGAGTTTCACTACAACTCTGTAAAAAGGGGACAATGGATTCCCTTGGGCGACACGCCAGGACGGCCTCCACGATGGTAACACCAGTGGAAGCATGCATAATTTCAGTGTACTGTTGGTGTTGGAACAGATATGGTAAAAGCAACTACAAAGGACCACCCTACCTTCTCCTATTCTAAGACAGACCCACCTCCACCCTTGTTCATTGGTTCCCTTGTTTTATGAAACACAAATGTTCTCCCTCCTCTGTGAGGCAGTCCTCATTAATGAACATTCATTCTCTCTCCTGCAATAGCTCGAGTGAAGTCCTCTCCTGAATTGTGCACACATGTACAATTTCACGAGGTGCATTTAAGATACTGAAGTCGCCCTGAAGCATCAGCTCCAACCACTCTGCTCACAGAGATGAGCAACCACTACTCTGTTTGCAGTGAGGATAGAAACAGGAACGGAGTGAGAAGAGCCCGAGGCTAATAGCACACACACCTGCAGCACCCTCCAAGGAACCGGAAGGCAGACAACAGGCAGGGCGTCCACAAAACACATCTGACCTGAGGTGCATGCCCCCCGAGAAGGAAACAAAATGAGTGGAATACGTATGTATGCAGAAGACTGGATCCTACTCCATCCCCACCACACACTGCAGGATCCAAAGTAGCGTTAAGTAACCTCTCTGAGCCTTGATTTCCTCATGGATAAAAGTCCTTTAACTAGCCTAACCACAGTCAAAGAGCCCCCCCTTGGTTCAAGGAAACATTCAAACCCTTTCTCTTTTTACCTTTAAAATCTTTAATCTTTTTTTTTTTTTTTTTTTGGTATGTGCCCCTAGCGGGAACCGAACCCGGGACTCTCTGGTCCACAGGCCGATGCTCCAACAGCTGAGCCAAACCGGCCAGAGCTAAAATCTTTAATCTTTTTAATAACAACTTTATTGACATATAATTCTCATACCACAAAACTTCACCCTTTTAAAGTGCACAATTCAGTGAATTTTTTATATTCACAGAGTTGTGCGACTATTACTATCTAATTCCAGAACATTTTCATCATCCCAAAAAGAAACCCCATATTCATTAGAAGTGACTCTCCACCCCTCCCATCACAATGCATGGCAGCCACTCATTGACTTTCTGGTTCTACGCACTTGCCATTGTAGACATTTCAATGTCTACATATAAATTGAATCAATAAGTGGACTTTGTGACTGGCTTCCTACCCTCAGCGTAAGGTCTTCAAGGTTCCTTCTTGCAGCACGTATAAGAACTTCATTCCTTTTTATAGCCAAATACAATTCCACTGCATGAATATCCCACTTTTTGTCTATCCACTCCCAAGTTGATAGACATATGGGAATTTTCCACTTTTTAACTAAAATGAATAATGCTGTTATGAACATTTGTGTACAGGTATTTCCCTGAACATGTATCTTCAGTCTCTTGGTTATATACCTAAGAGAATTATTGGTTCATATAGTACCTCTATATTTAACCTTTTGAGAAGCTCCCAAACTATTTTCCAAGGTGGTTGAACCATTTCTTTGCCTTTTGACTTATTTTGGTTCCTTCTGTCTCTGCTTTCTGGTTGTTTGAGCTCAGCTGGGAAAATAATTGGGATGACTATAAAGACATTTTCTATAGAATGGAAATTTTTATCTGTTATAGGTGGACACAAGCACATGGCGGTCAAGGCGATTTGGGGCCCACATAACGGGGTGCTACATAGCACTCAGAAAAGTATCCTGCCACTCTCAACACCTGGCATAGGGGAGCAAGGCTGGGCCCATCAGCTACTGCAAATGAAGCTTCTGTGATACTTTCTGCCCTGCTCAGGAAAGGCTCAGAAACCACATGCAACCAAGCCTGCAGACGCTCAGCTTCTCCAGAGTCAGGATTGAGGAGGGAAAGACAGAGCCATTAAGAACAGCCACACTTGGCAGGGCAAAGAAGTTAGAGGGAGAAAAAGGATACAGCAGAGAAACATTCAAACAACACTCTGGACATCAGGAAAGAATGAGGATGAAGCAGGAGAGAAGCAGATCAAGGAAGTTAAAGGAGGGGAGAACTCAAGAAATGGGTGGGTCACCTGGGAACCTTTTGATCTCACTGGTTTTCACCCAAATTTTCACTTCACTGTATCCAGCTGTGAGACCCCATCACAATAATGGTTCGTTAGCCCATTTACAAAGCTCCCCTTTTAGTCTGTGGCACCCAACACATCACAGCGGCAACGCCTGGGTAAATGCCACTTGGTAACCTTGGTAAACATGTCCAATCTGGACCTAGAAGCTACCTTCAAAGCAAAGCAAAGATCGATAATACAGAATTGGAAATGCAGACCTCCAAAAGCCCTCCTACAGTAGCCAGCAAAATATCAGAAATTCTGCAGAATGCCAAGTCACAACATAAACAACAAAATGTAAAATCCAGTGGTTATAAAATAGATTAACTAAAATTTAAACAGTTACACTATATTATAATAAGGCGTCTTTAGAACATTCAAAATATTACAATTTTAATACAAATAAAAACTCACGAAAATGAATAGTTGTTTTTTTTTCCCTTCAGATTTTATTGAGGTTAAATATAAAACAGAAACCATCTTAACACCAAGATCAAAAATAGAAAATTTCAATCAACACTGTACTTTCCACAAAATTACAACAGGCTGAAAGTGGCAAGTAGCACATGTCAAGTTTTTGCACACTTCACTAAAGATCTATTTATTCAAAACAAAATGTCTCCTGCGATCCTGCTCCAGAAGGAACACGAGGAGTACATGCTGAGACACCCTGCTCGCAGTTTAACCTTCTAGGTAAAAATGCATCTCTTCCACCATACATAGTAAAGGGACCTTGGAAAAACAGCTTCACGGTTTTAAGAAGCAAGCCGTGCTTTGGCACACTGAGGCCTGGCACCCAACATTGTAGATACAGAAGCAAAGAACTCATCCCAGTTGACGTATGACTTATGAAGCAGTTGCAGGATGACTCATTCTAGAACCTGTGCAGAGACTGGGACAAATACCATAAACTTTGTAAAGGGGAAAAAAAATCCCAGGGGATACTAAATCAGACCCTCTACGTAGTATCTCATGGCAAAGTTTGGCGGCCCCTAAAATCACACTGAGATGAACCGCTGCGAGAACGCCACCTATGGAATGATCAACAAGCCAAACACATCACTTCATGTTTGTCCGCTGGCTTCTGGTTCGCAGTTCTGATCTGGGGCTCTGCAAAGGAAGGCACACGCCCCCGGGCTGGGGAAAAGCAGCAGAGAGACCTGTTCTCGCCTCCTCAGACGACAGAGAGCCCCAGAACAGTAGCAACTGCTAGAGGAAGAACACGCTCCAGAGCTTTCTTACAGTTACTCCTTCCCTGAATGCTAAGGAACGTTTCGGCTTTTTGAATGAACTGAAAACCAGTTTTGAAAGATAAGACATTAAACCATTTCTATAGGTAAAATGAATACTAGAGATTATTTACTTTTCTATAATTACTCTGGCACATACGGAGATTGGCTTTCAAATGCTACTAGTTTTGCGTACAAAAATTTCAATAATAAAGAAAAGGTAATTCATACTTTGAATATTTAGGGGTTTGTAGTGTATATTTCTGCTAAAGAGTGAACACTGGTCATTGCCTGTGCAGTGAATAATAATTACTCAAACCTTTAATTGTTCCTAAGTCTGTACTCCTTCCCCCAAAGCAATCATGTGTTTTTAAAAAGGCGTCTTGATTTTATTAGAACCAATGGTAAATGAAAATAGATGTTTACAATCACCAATGAGTTTGTTTCCTAAGTCTCGGATTTTAGACCAGGAACAAGGCAGCCAATGATCTCATCCAGTATGGGCAGAAACGAAATCTGTTTTTGAGTTTTCAAAAATCCTCAGGAAGAGATAAATGGACTTTAAAAATTCACCATTTCCTGGATATTTTCTTGGTTTTCAAGATTATTTGTGTGACGACTTTAGCTGGAACAAAATAAATTACTGCAAAGGCTCTCATAGCATGCTGGCTTTTAAGTTCTAGCTCATCGCCCCACTTATTATCTTTTAGAGGAAGAGGAACTTAGATTAAGCACAGCGTTTGCACACTTTATAAAACTTTTTATTTTGAAATAATTTTCAATGCACAGAAAATTACAAAAATAGTACTGAGAGTTCTGTGTACCATTAGCCCAGCTTCCTGCACATGGTAACATCTTACATATTTATGGTACAGTATCAAATCTCGAAAACTACATTGGTATAATACTCCTACAGATTACAGGCCTTATTCAGACTTTACCACCCTTAATATGCACTGGCATGCGTGTGTGTGTGTGTGTGTGTGTGTGGTTCCATGCAATTTTCTCTCCTGTATAGATTCATGTAAACACCCCTGTATAGATTCATGTAACCACCATCCCATTCAAGGTACCAAATTCTATCCCCACAAGGAACTGTCATATGCTTCTCCCCTTACCCCACCCCATCCCTGTCCCCTAGCCACCACTAATGCGCTCTCCATCTCTAATTCTGTCATTTAAAGAATGTTATATAAATGGATTCACACACCAAGTAACCTGTTGCGACTGGCTTTTCTTTTCCACTCAGCATGACGCCCTTCACATCCATTCACAATGTTACATGTATTAATTGTTTGTTTGAACCCTTTTTAGTGCTCTAAAAAATTGCCATCATTTTCATCATCATACAAACTGACTTTGGGTACAAAAATATAATGTTGGAATTTAAAGGATTGGCAACACTCAAGTTCCAAGCAAAATAAAAAGGCTAATGAGCCCTGGCTGGTTTGTTTCAGCAGTTAGAGCGTCAGCCCGCAGACCAAAGAGTCTTGGGTTCGATTCCAGTCAAGGGCACGTACCTTGGTTGCGGTTCGGTCCCTGGGAGTCATGCAGGAGGCAACCAGTCTATGTGTCTCCCTCATTTCTCTCTCTATCTCTCTCTTTCACTCTCTCTATCTGTCTCCCTCCCACCTTCCCTTCCTCCTTCCCTCTCCCACTCTATCTGAAAATAAATGGAAAAGTATCCTCTGGTGAGGATTAAAAAAAAAAAATGGCTAATGAAGTAGGGAGATAGGGGATAAAGATATATCAGTATTTTACTGTTCAATCTGATTGGAGAACATGGCTTTATATCTGCGGCCAAAACGTTGGCTAACATTCTGCTGAAGGCTTCAATGTGTCTACTGGCACAGCTAGAAAACTACCGATGGGCAGATCTCCACGTCCAGGGCGGGCCAAGCTTCATTCCCTAACTCCTGCCGCAGGTAGCCTCACCCCCAGCAGAGAAGAGTGAGGAGACACAGTGAGATGGGTGGTGTTCTTGCCATCATCTTTCTTCCTCAAATGTATAACTTTTCTCTCCTCTAATAGAAATACCAAGAGTATGGAATGAGAGGTCCACCCAACAATTTAGCTTTTTTCTCTCGTTCCATTCACTTTCTTTACGCTTATCTCCTTCATTTATGGGTGACCAGAAACGTGTGCGTCCCTCTGAGGAGAGGCATGTCAGGACCGTAACCCAGGCAGCTGCACATGGTACTCTCAGTTACCTCTTTAAGGCTTCTCTGGGAATGTTACATATCTATCTCTCCTTATTGTCAAGGCCCAGTGATGAGCCTATTCTTAACTTAGTTCTATAGAATACCCCAACATTATTTCTGGATTTGTGGATTTTTACTCAGTAACAGAGGCATTCAAAGCAAACTATGCAAAAGACAGGTAACTTACCTTAATTCCAAAAGAAGACTGCTTTGTTTCCCCATAGTATGTGTTCACAAAGAAATCACTATGAAAAATAAACCATGTCTACCAAATTCTATATCAGTCTTCCTTCATAAACTGTTTCTTTATTAGCCTCTCAGTTTTACATTTTAAAAAATAACCCTGCATCTAATGGAATTATATTTTATTTAAAAATAACTACATTCAGTTGATGGAAAAACAGTAAACTAGAACAGGCGGTTGTATCTCCTCCCCAGTCTCAAACCTGAAGACAATACCCTTGATGACAAAGAACTGAAATTCTAAAATACCAAAAAGACACCAAAGATAGGTACACTGGTGTACTTTCTTGATAGGGAGGACTGTGGATAAGAATTAAACTGAGATACTCATAGAGAAAAATTCAAAAGAAGAGTGTATCTTACTTAATAAGTTAGGGAGAATCACCTAAAGAATATAAACTGAATACATATCTTTTTAAAAAATTATATATTCCAAGGACATTTTAAAAGAAGAAAAAAAAACAGTAAATATAAAATATAAGACAGCAGAAACAAGACCTGATATAATAGTACTTAACATCATTATAAATCATTTAAACCCACTGATCAAGACCTTCAAAGGAGTTCTGACTTCTAATAATGCCAGGGAAGCTTTTATCAGATTCACCCTCCTGCTGAAAATAAGCACAAACTCGACACAAAATATAAAAACCACTCTTTGAAGGCACTGAGGAGAAAGCAGACAAAGAGCAGAGCTGACCTTTGAAAGGAAGGAGCCACACTGGGTAAGATCCAGTGTTGTATTAATACACCTTTCCCCGAGGGCAGCAGAGGCGGAATCCAAGCAGAAATCCATAGTCTCGCCGGTCTGAGGAGTCACAGTCTGTGGCTGCCAGAGCACTGTGAAAAGTAGCCAGGGTCGGGGTCCAAGAAAGAATAAATCCACAAAAGAGGAACACAAAACCTACAATCTGCAAATAAATCCTTGGCCGATTACTGAATTGTGCATGCACGCACGCATGGGGCAGACCCCAAAGAGCACAGGAGAAAACCAACCAATGGAAGCCCGATTGAACCAAATATAGATTTCAGCAGCTGCTCATCTCATGGAAACAAAATGTGCAATTCAAGTCATACCTCGGTGGGGCTTGGAAAACAATCTGAGCTTTCTAGTGACACCACTGAAGACCCACAATGCAGAAGAAAATACCATGTTGAAGGACTATTTCTCACAGGACTAAAGGTAAAACTAAAATAGGCTTAACCTAACAAAGCCTAATACCAAGCCTCCGCAAGTTTCATATGATCTTATTTAACACATCTGGCTGCTATAACACAAGACAGAAGTATTCAAAGCAAACTAATAATCCACAATATCTACCACATAGCATCCACAATATAAGCATGCAATAAAAATTCACTAGATGTGAAAATAAACAAAAAAATGTGACACATAGTCAAGAAAATTCAGTCAATAGAAACAACTTTTAATGTTGGAATTAGCAAACAAAAACTTTAAAATATCATAACAAACATGTTATGAAAGCTCGAAGAGAATTTGGGTCTGAAGCAGTGATTTTTCAACCTTTTTCATCTCGTGGCACACATAAACAAAATACTAAAATTCCTATCTGACAAAAAATAGATATAATTTTGATTCATTCATCCCCAGATGGCCATTGTTGGGTTAGCTGCTGTCATTTCTTTATTTCACAATCTAAGGGTCACATGTGTTAGATAGCCAGGGCACACAGGTTGAAAATCTGGTCTAAAAGGATGACGATAGGGGAAGTTCAGGAAAGACAGAACAGTAAAGAGAGGACACATGGAAATCCTAAAATAAAAAACATAGTATCTGAATTGAAAGTTTAAATGGGTTGGATTAACAACAGATTGGCCACAAGAAAGAATCAATAAGCTTCAAGTGAGGCCAACAGAAAGCATCCAAACTAAAGCACAGAAATCGGAAATAAATACATAAATAAATTTATTATTACAGAGGCTCAATAAACTGAGGGATATTAAAAAGTAGTCTGACATACTTGTGATTAGAAACCTCAGAGGAGAGAAGAAACAAATTGGAAAAGGAAAACTATTTTCAGAAAAAATATTGGCTGAAAATTTTACAAATCATGAACAACCATGACAAATCCAGTATAAATAAAAAGAAAACCACAGCTTGGAAAATCATAGTAACACTCCAAAAAGCAATATAAAGAAATGAAAATTAGTCTGCGCGCACACACACACACACACACACACACACACACACAAACACACACACGGGGGTGGGGGGGGAGGCTAGCAGGGGAGAAAATAAGAATGATAACAGGTCTACAGGAGGCCAGGAGACAAATGACATATTTAGATTATTGAAAGAAAAACATAACTAAAATTCTATATTTGGCAAAAAAAAAAAAAAAATAGCCTTCAATTTTTTTCATTTAAAAAGTAAGGACAAAATAAAGATTTTCAGATAAGCAAAAGCCATTTACTGCTAGCAGGCCTGCACAACGAAGAAAGATTAAGGGAAGTATTTTTAGCTGAAGTGAAATGGTACTGAGGTCATTTCAGATGCTGGATATTGGACATTGACATCTACAGGAAAAAGGGAAAAGAAGGTTAAAATAATTAATATATGGATAAATACAAAACACTACTTCTTTATTTCAACCTTAAGTCAGCTCACTAATACAAAAGCAACAATAATGTATTCTGAGTCTGACAGCATATGGAAGAAATGATGACACATCAACAGCACCATGGCAAAGAGAAATGAAAACAGAAGGAGACTCGTAAGGTCCTCCACTTCACGAGCAGTTTTATAACACTGACTGAAGGTAGTCTGCAATGAGGTAAAGACGACTACTGTTAGCTCTAGAGCAACTATTTAAAATAATACAAAAATATAAATAAAAGAACACAGAGGATATAAAGTTGGGATATTAAAATATTCAATTAACTTAAAAAGGACAAGAAAGGAGAAACAACAAAATAAAAATAGAGGGGACAATAGAAACCAAATATCAAGATTGTATAATTAAACACAAATATCAATAGTTACATTGAATTACAATAAATCCACAAAGTATAAGGCACAGATGGTTAAACTAGATAAGAAAGCAAACAATTACATGCTCTACAAAAAAATACTTTAGATATAACAACACAGGTTAAAAAAGAATAGAAAAATATATTATGTAATATGACACATAAAAAAGCTGAGTTGACTATATAAATATCAAACAAAGTATACTTCAAACCACTGGATATTATTAAATAAACTGAGTTCACAATAATAATAGGGTGTTATTTAGAAGGTCATTTCATTAATAAAGAATAACAATCCAAATACATAAGTACGTAAGAATTTTAATATACATGAAGCAAAAAACTGACAGAAATTAGGAGAGAAATCAAAATATTCACACATAGCAATTTTCAACATCACTCTTTCTCAGGAGGTGATAAAAAGATGAACAATATGAGATAGATAAATAAGATTTGAACAATAATATTAACTTGAAATTTATGTGGAATATTAATTCAACAACATAGAATGCACATAATATACATTCTTGCCAGTACTTTGAAAAATAATCAATAGGATAGATCACATATTAGAACATAAAATGATTCTCAATAAATTTCGAAATATCACACAATATATGTTATCTGTATGACATATTCCACAAATAATTTAAATTAGAAATCAATAATAAAAGGTCTAGCCCAGCCGGTGTAGCTCTGTGGTTCAGCATCCACTCATGTACCAAGAGGTCGCTGGTTTGATTCCTGGTCAGGGCACATGCCCAGGTTGTGGGGGGCATGCAGGAGGCAGCCAGTCGATGTTCTCTCTCATCGATGTTTCTATTTCTCTCTCTCTCCCTTCCTCTCTCTCTCTCTAATATCAATAAAGAAAAAAGGGAAAAAAAAGTCTAGAAATTCCAACCCAATCATTTGGAAATTTAGCTAGTCACTTCTAAATAATCTATGAATCCAAGGAAGAAATCATAAGAAAAATTAGAAAATATTTAGAACACATACACATAAAATTTTGTGAAATTAACTAAAGAATGCTTAGAGAGAAAACTTGTAGCTTTCAAAGAAGCATGTATTAAAAAAATAAGAACTGCTTAAAACCAAAGATCTATGCTGCCAAGTTATAAAGCTGGAAAAAGAATAAAATTTTAAGAGTAACTAACAGACTGGCAACCCTCCCTGGAAACCAGGAAAGCTGGCAGATACCTTCCTTACCGTTTCCCTCCAGCCAGCTCCTCGTTGCTTATATCTCCCTAGAACAAGCTTGTACACAAGTCTAGTACCACAACTTTTGCAGATGGTGCACAAGGGAAAGAACCCAAGTCACCTGGCTCTGATAGTCAATGGAACTGGCATTAGTAAGTCCCACAGCACTATTTCAAACAAGGCACTAGTTGGTAACAGGCATGAAAGCACCCCCACCTTCTAGCACTATACATTTGGTTACAGTGCAGAGGAAGCAGGCACAAGCACCCCATCTCCTAGTTTGTCTCTGTAAGGAGCTTAATTGCATACTTTTCCAGCTGCTGCCTGAGGATTCAGCTTCCAATCAGCCCGCTGGGTATGTTCCTCCCCTTTGGGAAACTGACAGGTCTTGGACACCCTCAACTGCTGAGAGCAACTAAGATTTAAAAAAAAAAAAAAAGGCAGCTTGCACAACCACAAAGGTTTAATAGACAACCAGAAGCTCAGTCCAGGCTGATCAATGAGGTTCATCTCCTACGTGAGACCACTCTGTCAAGACTAGGAGAGGTGACTGCTTCACTGAATGCACAAAAACTACACAAGGAGACAAATAAAATAAAGATACACAAGAATATGTTCCAAATAAAAGAATAAGATAAATCTCCAGAAACAGATCTTAATGAAATAAGTGATCTACCTGGTAAAATTTCCAAAATAATGATCACAAAGATTCTCACCAGTGTCAAGAGAGTAATGCATGAAAAAAGTGAGAGTTTCAACAGAGGTAGGAAATATTTAAAAGTACCAAACAGAAATCACAGAGTTAAAAAATACAATGACTGAACTGAAAAATTCAATTGAGGGGTTCAACAGCAGACTAGATCAGGTGTAAGAATCCTTGAACTCGAAGACAGGGCAGTGAAATCATCCAAACAGAGAAGCAAAAACAACAAAAAAGAAAATGACTGAAGGTAATGTAAAGGACTTATGGGATACCATCATACAGATCAATATATGCCAACCAAGACCACTCTACCTGGAAAATCATCATTTAGAACTGAAGGAGAAATACAGTTTCTCACACAAGCAAAAGCTGAAGGAATTCACCACCACTAGACAAACTTTATTAGAAATGTTAAATGGAATTCTTGAGGCTGAAAAGAAAAAAATGCTAGTGAGTAACAGGAAAACATATAAAAGTATAAGACTCACTGGTAAAAGTAAATGTATAGTTCAATTCAGAATACTCTAGTATGGTAATGGTAGTGGGTAAATCATTTATAACTTTAGTATAAAGATTAAAATACAAATGTATTGAAAATAACTATAACTATAATAATTTGTTCATGGATACCCAAGGTAAAAAGATATAAACTGTAATATCAAAAACAAAATATGAGAGGGGTGAAAAAATGTAGAGCATTTATATAAATTTAAAGTTAAGTTCTTATCAACTTAACATAGACTGCTATAAATAAAAGATATTTTATGGAAGCCTCATGGTAACCACAAAGCAAAACTTATAGTAAATACAAAAGTGAAGAGAGAGAAAGGAATCAGAGCATACCAATACGGAAAATCATCAAATCACAAAGGAAGAGAGCAGGAGAGGAACAAAGGAACCAAGAAAATATAAAACAACCAGGAAACAATTAACAAAATGGCAACTGTAATTTCATATCTATCAATAATTACTTTAAAGATAAATAAACTAAATTCTCCAATTAGGAGACACAGAGTGACTGAATGGGTTAAAAAACAAACAAAAACAAAACTATATGCTACCTATAAGAGTCTCAGTTCAGTTTTAAGGACACACACAGACTGAAAGTGAAGAAATAGAAAAAGATATTCCATGCAAATGCAAACCAAAAGAAAGCTGGGCTAGCTATACTTACATCCCACACAACAGACTTTAAGCCAAAGACTATCTAATAAGAGACAAAGAATGTCATTATATAAACATAAAGGGTTAAATTCATCAACAGGATATGACATCTGAAATATTTATTCAGCCAATATAGGGGGCACCTAGTTATATAAAGCAAATATTAACAGATCTTTAAGTAGAAATAAACAGCATTACAATAATAGTAGGAGACTTTAATACCCTTATTTAAACAATATTTAGATCATCTAGACAAAAATCAACAGGGTAACACTAGACTTGAACTTCACGTTAGATCAGACGAACCCAACAGAGATTTACAGATTCCATCCAACAGCAGCACAATACACTCAAGCACACATGGAACATATTCTCCAGGACAGATCATAGATCAGGCCACAAAGCAAGTCTTAATCAATTTAAGAAGGTTAAAATCATATTAAGCATCTTTTCCAACACTAATGGTATGAAACTAGATATCAGTTACAAGAAGAAAACTGGAAAATTTGCAAATACGTAGAGATTAAACAACATTTTATTGAACAACCCACAAGTCAAATAAGAATTCAAAAGACAGTGGAAGTAGGGTACAGACTGACAACCCTCAGAAGAGGGGGGTGGGGGGGAGGGAAGAGATAAACCACAGAACTTACACGCATGTATGCATAACTGATGGACATGGACAACAAAGCTGGGGACGGGGTGGGGGGATGGGGAAAAAAGGAGAAACATCTGTAACAAAAATAAATTAATTTAAAAAAAAGAAAAAAAATTTTTTAAATAATAATTCAAAAGACAAAATTAAAAAAAAAACCTTCAGACAAATGAAAATAGAAACATAACATACCAAAAATTATGAGATACAGCAAAACAGTTCTAAGAAGAAAATTTATAGCAATAAACACCTTCATCAGAAAAAAATATATACATCAAATAAGCAACCCAACTTTGCACCTGAAGAAACTAGAAAAAAAGAACAAACAGCCTGAAGTTAGTAAAGGAAAGGATATAACAAAGAACAGAACAGAAATAAATTAAGCAAAGACAAAAAAGTCATTGAAACTAAGAGCTGGTTTTTTGAAAAGATAAAATAGACAAAACTTTAGCTAGACTCTCCAAGAAAAAAGAGAAAGGACTCAAGTAAATGAAATTTAAAAAATAAGAGAGGAGACATTACAACTGATACCACACAAATATGAAAGGTAAGAGACTACTATGTACAATTTTACGGCAACAAATAGGACAACCTAGAAGAAATGGACAAATTCCTGGAAACATACAATCTAACACGATTGAATCATGAAGAAACAGAAAATCTAAATAGACCAATTACTGCTAAGGAGACTGAATCAAATAATAAAAAAAACTACCAACTAACAAAAGTCCTGGACCAGATGGCTTCACGGGTGAATTCTACCAAACATTTAAAGAATACTAAATCCTTCTCAAACCCTTATAAGGAAACACTTCCAAACTCATTTAATGAGGCCAGCATTACCCTGATACCAAAGCTAGACCTGGACACTACAAGGAAAGAAAATACAGGGCAATATCCCACATGAACATAGATGCAGAAATCCTCAAAAAATATTAGCAAATTAAATTCAACAGTCCATTTAAATGATCACATACCATGATCAAGTGGTATTTATTCCAGGGATGCAAGGATGATTCAATATCCACAAAACAATCAATGTGATTCACCACATTAACAAAATTAAGAATAAAAACATGATCATCTCAATAGATGCAAAAAAGCATTTGACAAAATGCAATATCCCTCCATGATAAAAACTCTCAACAAACTGGATATAGAGGGAATATATCTCAACATAATGAAGTCCATATATGATGAGCCCACAGCTAATATTAAACTCAATGGTGAAAAGCTGAAAGCTTTTCCTTTAAGATCAGAAACAAGACAGATGTCTACTCTGGCCACTGCTATTCGACATTGTAACGGAAATCCTGGCCCAAGTAACTGGGCAAGAGAAAGAAATCAAAGGCACCCAAATCCCTAGAAAGAAAGAAATAAAACTGTTTCTATTTGCAGATGATATATTATACACAGAAAATCCTAAAGACTCCACCAAAAATCTGGGAACTAATAAATAAATTCAGGGAAGTTGCAGGATACAAAATCAATGTACAAAAATCAAGTGTATTTCTATACACTATCAACAAACTATCAGAAAGAAATTAAGGAAACAATCCCATTTACAATAGTATCAAAAATAAAAGAAAATACTTAGGAATACATTTAACCAAGGAGGTGAAAGATCTGTACACTGAAAACTGTAAAACACTGATGAAAGAAATTGAAGACACAAAAAAATAGGAAAATATTCTGCACTCATAGATTGGAAGAATCAATATGGCTAAAATGTCCATACTACCCAAAGCATTCTACAATGTAATCAATGTAATTCCTATCAAAATTCCAATGGCATTTTTCACAGAAATAAAAAAGAAATGCTAAAATGTGAATAATACATGAAAAGGTACTTAACATCACTAATGATTAGGAAAATAAAAATCAAAACCACAATATCACTTCACATATATTAAAATGGCTATTATCAAGAAGACAAAAGATAATGTGGCAAAATGTGGAAAAAAGAGCTCCCTTGTATACTGTTTCTTAAGATTTCCTCTGCAAGCAACCATATTGTCTGGAAAAAAAAGAAACAGTTTTACTTCACACACACACACACACACACACACACACACACACACACAAACCACTGGATCTCAAAAATTTTATACCAACAATGAAAAACTAGAAATGAAATTTGAAATACTATTTATGATAGCATCATAAAACATTAACTACTCAGGAATAAATATAATGAAAAATATGCAAGACCTCTATAATAAAACCCACAAAATATTAGAATAAAATAAAGACCTACATAAATGAAAAGATATAGTTCATGTTGCATGTTCATAAAACTGGAAGTCCCAATAACATTAAACTGTCATCTGCACCAAAGTTCACCTATAGATTCAATGTATCCCAATCAAAATCGCAGCAGGATTTTTGTGGCAATTGAGAGCTGATTCTAAAACCTATAAGAAAATATAAAGAACTTTTAGTCATCAAAACAATCTTTAAACAGAAGAACAAAGTTGAAGGATTCATCAAACCTGACATTAAAAATTACAAAAATGCTAGTGATAAAGAAAATGAGGTGCTGATATAAGGACTAATAAATCAATCATAAATGGAATAAAGAATAGAGAAATATGTGTGGACATATGCAACAATTAATATCCACAGTAGAATCTTTTCAACAAATGATGTTGAAACAACTATAAATCTGTAATAATTAATGAGCCTCACAACATATAGAAAAAGTAATCCAAGGTGTTTCATAGTCTTAAACATAAAAACTAAATTGTAATGCTGTTAAGTGAAAATACCTTTGTGTCCCTAGGATGGCAAAGATCTTTCAGCACACAAACACACTAAAGGGTAATTTGATAGACTGTACTCACCAAAATTAAAATTTCTGCTCTTCAAATGCCATCACTGAAAAACTAACAGGCAAGCCATAGATAGGATGAAAATAAACATACCTGACAAAGGACTTATATCCAAAACATATTTTTAAATTCAATAATTCAGTAAAAACTAATAGACAACACAATAAAAATAGACAAAAGAATTAAATAGAACCTTCACACAAGAAGATACAAATGGTCAAGTAACACATGTGAAGATGTTCAATTAGACATCATTAATTATCTAGGAAATGCAAATTAAAACCACAAGACCTACCAGAAGAATGCTAACTAAAAAAGCCTGAGAACACGGAGCAAGAGAACCCTCAAGCATCACTGATGGAAACAAAATAGTATGACCATTACATAAAACAATGTGGCAGTTTCTTATATGCCCATGACCAGCAATTCCATTCCTAAGTATTTACACACACCTCCCCCCCCTCCAAAGAAGGCATTGTACACAAAATTTTACAGCAGTTGTATTTACAATAGACAATCGAAACTAAAAATTCCACCAATAGGCTGATAAATAAAGACTGGTATATCCACATCACAAAATACTGCACAGCAACAAAAGAAATGAACTGTTGATACAAACAAGAACTTGGAGAAATCTCAAAAATACCACACAGTGCAAAAGAAGCCAGACATAAGAGTATATAATATAATTTCATTTACATAAAATTCTAGAACAGGTCAAATTCAGACACACTGATAGACACTGGAAAAGTGATTGTATCTGTACTTCAGAGAAGGGGGTGTGGTGTGCAAAGTGACTGGAAAAAGGCATGAGGACTCATTCTGGGATCAAAATTTTCTATACTTTGATTGGTGTGATAGTGACATAAGTACACATATTTAGCAGTTAATATCAGTGCGATTTATAAGTGTCAATTTTTACCCCCACCACCAAAAAAAAAAAAAAAAAATTCCCCACATGATTTTTGAAAACCAAGTAATATCTTGTTTGTGAAAATCACAATTTTTAAAAGTGATATAAAATTATAGAAACAAAAGGATAAAAATATATATCAAGTATAAATAAACAAAAAGAAAGAAATTACACATTAGCAAAAGGAACAGTAGGTTGAGAATATAAGTCCATCATGTACATAAATGCACCTAGTAACTTTCATTCAGAATATAAAAAACAGTAGTTGGAAAAATGTAGAAAGTGAATAAATCTAAAATCATGAATATGACATTTACACACACTTTCAGAAACTGGTGGATCAAGCAGACAATAAGGTAGCAAAACAATAAAACAGAATAATGCAGTGAATAAACTGAAACTAACAGATTTAGATACGTATCTACATGAAAATAGAAAAATGTGCATTAGAACAAATAGAGTACTCATACAATTCAACAAAAGGAAGACAAACAATCCAATTAAAAAATGGGCAGGCCCTGGCCTGTTTGGCTCAGCGGTTAGAGCATCAGCCCAGAGAGGCCCAGGTTTGGTTCCCGCTAAGGGCACGTACCTCAGTTGCAGTTTGTCCCTGGCCCCGGTTGGGGTTGTGTGGGTGGTAGCCAATCGATGTGTCTCTCTCACATTGATGTTTCTCTCTCTCTTTCTTCCTCCCTCTCTTCCCTCCTGCTCTATCTGAAGATAAATGCAAAAATGTCCTCGGGTGAGGATAAAATAATAATAATAATAATAATAATAATAATAATAAAAATGAGCGGAGAACCTAAATAGACACCTCTCCAAATAGGATATACAAATGGTCAAGAGACATGAAAAAATGCTCAGCGTCACTAATCATTAGAGAGATGCAAATTAAAACAAGTATGAGGTATCACCTCACACCTGCCAGAATGGCTGCCATCAACAAATCATCAAACAACAAGTGTTGGCGAGGGTGTGGAGAAAAGGGGACTCTAGTACACTGCTGGTGGGAATGCAGACTGGTGCAGCCACTGTAGAAAACAATATGGTGTTTCCTCAAAATATTAAAAATTGAACTGCCATCTGACCCAGTGATCCCACTCCTAGGAATTTATCCTAAGAAGCCTGAAACACCAATCAGAAAGAATATATGTACCCTTATGTTCATAGCAGCACTATTTACAATCGCTAAGATCTGGAAACAGCCCAAGTGTTCATCAATAGATGAGTGGATAAAAAAGCTATGGTGCATATACACAATGGAACACTATGCAGCTGTAAGAAAGAAAGATCTCTTATCATTTGAGACAACATGGAGGGACCTGGAGAGTATTATGCTAAGTGAAATAAGCCAATCAGAGAAAGACAAATATCACACGATCTCAATTATTTGTGGAATATAAAGAACAAAACAAAATGATGAACAGAATGGACCCAGAGACATGGATGTGGGGTAGAGACTGACAAACGTCAGAAGAGGGGGGTGGGGGGAGAGAAGTCAGTAGGGGTAAAAGGAGGGTGTCAATAGAGGAAAAAGGAGAACCATCTGTAACAAAAATAAATTAATTAATAAAAATTAAAAAAAAGAAATGTGCCTTAGAACATTCCCCAAATTTGATTTGGTAATAGGCCACAAGAAATAATAAATTCCATGAGGTCAGTATCATACAGAATATGTTTTATGACCATAATATGTAATAAACACAAATTGATAACAAAGGGGAAGCAAAAACAAAAACAAATCTATGTCTGGAAAATAACATACCATGAAACAATCATAACAGAGAAAATCTTAGGGTAAATTATAATTTTAAATATGTTTTAAGTAAATAAGAAATACTAAAAGCAAACAAGTTAAACATTCAATACAAGATTCTGGGAATAAAACCAAGCACACAAAATATGTAAGAATGATGAGGGCAAAAAAAATCAATGTAAAAAACATTTATAAAGGGAAGATGGAAGAGAGAGGAGGGGAGAGGGGACAGGAGGGAAGAGGGGGAGGGGGAGAGGAGGTGAGAGAGGACAGGAGGGAAGAGGGGGAGGGGGAGGGTAAAATTTTTTTTAAGTTACAGATTAACAATAACAACAAAAAGAACAGGGGTGGGGTGAGCAAAATTGGTGAAGGGATTCAAAAGGAATAACTCCTAGTTATAAAGTAAGTCAGTCATGGAGATGTATCTCCAGGTTACTATAATTAATGCTCCTGTATTGCATATTTAAAAGTTGCAAAGAGAGTAGATCTTAAAATTTTTTATCACAAGAAAAAATATGTTGCAACTATGTACTGTGATGGATGTTAACTATAGTTATTGTGGTGATTATTTCACAACATATACGAATATTAAATCATTATGTTGTACACCTGAAACAAATACAATATTATATGTCAACTATACCTCAATTAGATAAATAAAAACACAAAATAACTACAAATAAAAAATCTAAGCGAGAAAAGAAAAACTATTTGTCAAACATTCTTGAAAATATTAAATGTCAAAATTGTTTAAGATAAAGCAGAAACCATTAATTTAAAAAACATGCTTAAAAAATCATATTTGTAATAATGATAATTTAAAAACTTTCTTCCACAATAAAAAAGATCAGGCCTAGAACATTTTGCCAGTGAGCTCCACTTTCAAGGAACAGCAAATTCCTACCTTACATATGTTGCTGAAGTACACAAGAAGGAAATGAGGAAAAGCTGCCTAACATACAGAATGAGAACAATGATATCCTAATTATAAAACTTGATAAAGACAATGCAAGAAAATTCCCCTAATCAATACAGATGCAAATATCTTAAAGCAAACATTAACCAATCAAATCTCACAGAAGCCATAATCAGATAGTTTATCCTGATATCCAGAAACATTATAAGTCTGAAAAATAAATATCCTAATAATTCAGCCATAGTTAGACATCAGAAAATCTATTAAAGTAATCCACCACATTAATAGATCAAATGATAAAGTCAAATGATTAGCTCAATAAATGAAGAAATAAAATCTGAAAGAGTGTAACAGTGGTTCATGTTAAAAATGACACTACCAAGAATGAGGCTAACTTCTTAACAAGATAAACATTATGTATCAAAATCTGCACCAAGCACCATAATTGAAAAACTTCAGACACAAAATGCGACCTGCTGCCACTACGTCAGGCCAATACTATGCAACAACAAAAATAAATAAATCAGAGGCATAATGACTAAAGGAGGAGAGAAAAAACTGATTAACAGAAAGTGTAATTATCAACATAGAAACATTAACACAATCAATAGATAAACAGAAAAATCTGACCATCAATATAAAAGAATAAAACTGACAGCTAAGATTCAATGTATAAATAGATTAAAAATAGTGAGAAATTCCAACAAGGTGATTAAATTCAAGATCAGTTAATAAAAATCCACAAAACTGTTCTAATAACCAAATACAAAAATAAAAGAAAATAAGATAACAGCCACAATAAAACAAAAATATAATTAAATTAACCAGACTATACAAGACCTCACTTTAAAACTATGTCAAGATCAATTATAATGGATGTAATGAATTCATGGAGAAATACTTCATGCATAGAAAAATATTATTGTTCGTCGCTGATTTCTTTTTCCTACCACTGTTCTTCTCTACCTCTCCCTGAAGTCTTGGGGTCTAATTCCAAGCTGATCTAAATGTAAAACAATTAGCATTTAAGTTCGCTCTGGCCACCCTTCCATGAAGGTCTGAAGCTAGCTAGTCACTCTTCCAGATAATGGCTTTCACCAAGATTCCTAAGGCTCTTATAGTGCCTATTAGAAACCAGATGGTCTTCAGCAGTGATAACTAGGTACTTACACTTTCCACTGAGTTGTGGTGCCCTACACCTACCCACAGGTATACAGAGAGGCACACACTCATTCACATACACATGCACACACATGAATCAGCACTTACATGTTCTGGATCATGTGTGGGCTTTGGTTTCTACGACCTCGTCTCGCTCCAGCCTGCCTCTCCGCCTGGGAGCTGTTCAATGCACTGAGTGAGAGCATTCAGGTTCCCCTTGAACCCTCCCCCAATCAATGGTCATAACGCAGCGGCTGGGAAGCTGTGACATAAGATTACAGGTAAAAGGAAAGGAAACTACGCACCAAGTCCTCAGGCAGTCATAGCAAAGACACATGATTTGAGCCCTCACCTCAACATAAGGAATCCAAAGCAGCCACCATCAGAGACTCAAATGCAGCTGACCAGTCAGAATCCTAAAAGGGCCATATTCATCCTTTGGCCATGGACCTAAAGGACCATGCCACCTCCCAACCCCTAGCCTATCCAAATGAATAAGTCTCTTGCCCAATTCTGACCTCCTGTTTCAGGCTTCTGGAGAAGGTATCGGAACTCATATGCTATCTCTAAGACATGACAAGGGCAACATGTTTAAATTCACTGGAGTTTTCACATCGGAAGAAAAGAACCTACAGCACGTTCACCTAATCCTTTCTTCAAGAAGACATATTTGGAAAAAATTCAAGATTTGTATCTCTAACTGTAATCATTCTAAGAGCAAAACAGAGAATTAATAATCGTGTTTCATTTGGGGGGAAATTGTCTAAAGTCTACATAAATTACTTACATTATTATTGAAAAATCACATATATAAATCTGATGATTCTCACAGGACTATGTTTGCAGATTTATAGATCCTATGCAATATAAATTAGAATAAGGAAGCAAGGATCTTATGCCATCATTTTTGTGTAACAGAGAGTAAATGTTCTATAAACTATCATGTTCTCTTTCCTCAGGCCACCCTGGGCTACAGCTTCTCCCTGAACCTAGTGAGTCTGTACTTCTGATCCTCCGTGCCTCACACACATTTCCCTCCTGCAGACTCCTTTTTAATGCCTCCCTTTTTAAAACTGAGATATAACTGACATATAACATTACACAGTTGACCCTGGAACAGTGTTCTAAGTGTTAGCCAACAATTTATGCTGAAAATGACAGACAGAAAAGGAAAGAGAAGGTAACCCATGGTTTGTTTTCCATTCAGTTCTTCCTTATTTATCAGTAAGACAAAGGCAGAGAGTACTGGAGAGAATATGAACATATCAAGAAGTGAAATAAAAACGCCTGAGGTAGTTTTGTGTAGTGTTTCCACTGTTCCGGTAAGAACAAAATACATATGAATTGTGTAATTTCAGTGATTCCACATCCAAATTTAATGATGGTGGTAGATACCGTTTCTTGGTGTATCCCAAATGCCAATCATTATAAAAGGCACTTAACATACCTTATTAAATCATAAAAACCAATCCATGAGGTAGGTAATATTCCTCTTATTGCTCTTATTCTTACTCTAAGGGTAAAGAAGAAAAGTTAAGTAATTTATCAAGATTACAAAGCTACTACACTATGAAGCCAGTCACCTTCCACTGAATTCTCTTTAAACCCTGAGATTCCAAAATATTGGGCAACATTTACCCAAATGCTAAATGCAATAAGAATGATTGCAAATCCCATATCTGAATGTGAAATACTTTCAACATGGTACCCTCAGTTTCACACAAGGATGACATTATCCATCGGAATGTCTATGAGGAAACCTAAAAGGTACACCAAACCTATTAGGGAGACTTACATCATAATAAAGCAGGGCTTTAAAACATCAAGGAGCCAAAAGAGGTTTTCTTTCCGGGAGCATCAGCACGGTTACTGAGTCTCCAGCCTTCTCAACACTGTCCTGCCATCTGAAGAAACATTTGCGGTCTGCAGCTCTGCACTCTGCAGAAGACCCTAAACGGAGCCCTTAACTCAACCCTGGCAGAGTGAGTGAGAGCCTGGGCCTGCCACACCACAGCTTTGTCCCATTTTAAGATATATTTTGTAGCTTTTTATACTTCAACATCTTTTTTTTTCTTTATTAATTTTTAGAGAGAGAGGAAGGGAAGGGAGAGAGATAGAAACATCTATGAGAGAGAACACTGATTGGCTGCCTCCTGCATGCCCCCCACTGGGGATCAGGCCCACAACCTGGGCTTGTGCCCTGACCTGGAATTGAACTGGTGACCTCTTGGTGCATAGGTCGGCGCTCAACCACTGAGCCACAACAGCTGGGCTACTTTAACATCTTGAAAATCACTCTAGGGAAGCCGTATTTGGCACTTGGAAGTCTAGCATGTGTGAAATTACTTCTTGGTGGGACACTCTTTACTTTCTCTAACTTAGCTCCTACTACGTAAGCCCAGAACACAACTGAAACCAGTATCTATAAACGCAAAGCTGGGATTCTCATTTAAGTGTTTCCGCTTTCTAAAAACTACTCAGGAGCCAGGTAAGTGCTTCTGTACTCAACCTATTGGGATTGTTTTGAAATGACATCACCAGAAACTTCAACTAAAAATAAAAAATTGTAAGACTGCTGACTCCATCTGTTATTCCTAAAACCACTTTGGACTCTTCATCTTCTTACATGCATTTCAACCAGGTAAAAAGCACTCTGTGAGTACAAATGCATTTTTAACGCAGTTTTGTAAAAGGGAAAAGCCCAAGACAAAGTGGGAGTCATTGAAGACACTCAAAACTAGAAGTGAGTTGGTATCATAGCTATAAATGGGATCCAAGACTCTCTCTGTCCAAATTGGTGGTGGCACTTTTCACATCTATACGAATGCCTGAGGGAAGGAAGGCAGGAAGGGAGGAAGGGAGGAAGGGAGGAAGGCAGGAAGGCAGGAAGGCAGGAAGGGAGGAAGGGAGAGAGAATATAGATATATATTAGATATAGATGAGGTAGAGATAGAGATAGAGACAGAGACAGAGATAGAGATGTGGAAGAAAGAAGAATTGGACCAAACCTTCCAGCTACAAGTAGGAAAAAAGGAAATGAGACTCCTGAACGTTTCATTAAGCTAAAAATGTCCAAATATAAGCTTTGCCACTGAAAACAGTTATTCTGGGCTATCTGATCAGCGGTACAACCCTTATCTCTTCACATCACTAAGCAGTTTTTATATTTGAAACTACATAATATATTACACTCTAATACCTATCTGCTTCAAGCACAGTAGGAAAACACCTACACGGCATAAATCACACATGACATCACATTAGGTCTTTTAAATAATGCCGTGAACACCAGGAAAAGATTCCAGGGGTTCATTTTTCATGTGCGTTTGCTATTGCCCAAATGGAAGTGCCTAGTTTGCCTCTCCACCGATTCCTTTCAGCTAAATAAATCAAATGTATACAAAGGACTTCTCACGCGTGAAAGGTAACACATGCTTCTGCAAAAACAGGAATGGCATATCTGTCCTCCCCAGAACCCCAAACGCTGCGTCCAAACGGGGCTGGTCTCTGCTCTGCGGACCCTCCCTTGTATGTCTGAGACCTTGTGTCTCCTTCTGTCCTCCTTTTGACAGGTTTCCTCAACACATTTAACCCAGTGGACAGCAAGCATGGCAGAGGGAACTCCCAGAGCACCCCTGCCTCCCTCCCTCCTCCACAGTGCAATCATCCCACATTGATGAAATAATCCATTTCTTTGTACCTGAGCACAAGAAATATTTTATTCATTTGCATATCTCCCCTGACCAGCACAATAATAGAAACTCAATAAACACCAAATGCATATGTAAAGATTAAACAAAAACCAGTCAAGTTTGCCTTGTATTAGAACCCCAGTAATAAATTTGGGGAGAAATCTAAATGAAAACTAAAATAAACTTAAAGATTCTGCATGGTTTTTTAAAATTCATTTACCTAATTCTTCCTTCTTCGAAAGCAAACTCTTTTTCTCTCCACCTGCCTTTTTTTGTTTGTTTGTTTGTTTTTGTTTTTTAACTTTTTTTGAATTTATTGGGGTGACCCTGGGTAATAAAATTATATAGGTTTCAAGTGTAGAATCCTATAATACATCATCTGTATAAAGTATTGTGTGTTCACCACCCAAAATCAAGTCTCCTTCTGTCACCATTTGTCCCCCCTTTACCCTCTTGTACCTCCCCCAGCCCCCTTCCCTCTGGTAATCACCATACTGTTGTCTGTGTCTATGAGTTGTTGGTTTTGGGGGTGGGGCGGGGCTTGGCTTGATCCCTTCACCTTTTCACCCAGTCCCCCAACCCTCCTCCCCTCTGACAGCTGTCAGTCTGTTCTCTGTATCTATGAGTCTGCTTCAATTTTGTTTGTTAGTTTAATTTGTTCATTAGATTCATTCAATACTAGCTGGCCATTACGAAAAGGGAGGGGTGGACATCTCACCCTTTGTGACAGCCTGGATGGACCTGGAGAGCATTATGCTGAGTGAAATAAGCCATCAGAGAAAGACAAGCACCACACGATTCCACTTCCCTTTCTATGTCCCTCCTCCCAATCTCTTTCACACACACAGCTTCTACTTAAATCTTTGCAAGAAACACCCTCTTACACTAGTGACCCTGCTTCATCTTGCTATGAATGCAGCATATATAAGATCTCTACAAAATAAAAATTAACGGACTCTATTATTCTCATCATGAGGACACAGAACCACTGGGAGAAGGGGAGAGAGGGCCGCCCCCGGACACCCCAGTGTTTGACACCACAAAGCTAACACTCTCTTGCATATCGAGAACTCAAATGTTATGACATGGGATATATGTCCCACCTTCCTTGATTATTAAGTTGTAATTCTAAAGCACTTGACCTTGGCAGGAAAGGATAAACTAATGTTTTTCTGACTGGTATTTAGAAAGAGTGACGGAAGCATTTTATTTTTTAATTATGAGAACGCCAAATAGGGTCTCCATTCCCACTGAGTAAGCACCAAACAGCCATCACTCTGAGCCGGAGAAGATGACTGCAGAGAACCCTGCTTCCCCGAAATGACTGGAGGCTAAGGAATCAGGACATGGCTAACTGGGCCTTCAGAATCACCGCCAACCTGAAGGATGCAGACCTCAGGGGTCACCAAGGAGTGATGCTTTATTCTCGTGTTGTGAGGTGTCCCAAACAGAGGGCTCGAAAGGGCTGACAGTGTCAGCCAGAGTCACGCTCCTGTCCCTGAGACCAGGGCAGGAATTGGGCAGCAAGACATTTACAAATAAGAGCCTAGCTTTTGTCTCCTGAGTCACATTTATCTTCCACGAGTAAGAAATTTCTGCGTGAAAAGTGACTGCTGCTCTCTGCTGTTGTCACTGCTACAACCACTTTCTGTTTCTGACCAGCTGTGAGCCACTCAAAGAGATTCTGACACCCCTAACTTTTCTGGTAACCAGATATGGTCCAAGGAGCACACGGTGACAATATTACTTCTCAAAGCAAACCATGTATTTAGAAAACAAAGGAATAAAGCAAAGTAGGGCCATGCCATTTAGAAAACGTGAACCCACCGAACAGCACACAGCAAAGGACAAAGATCTTGAGGTTTTAAACTCTGACTTTTGCTAAACAATGTTTCATGTTTCAACTTTTAAGTACTCAGTGACCATTCTATCATCTGCATGACTTTTTAAAAAATGAACTATTGGGAAACCCCTGAATCACCCAACAAACATTACACATACTTTAATAAACAATTAAGGACAAGAAGAATTGGCTTGATAGGGGAAGTAGAAATTCTCCTCTAATCTGAATTCAGTCCTAAAAGACTGAAGAAACATGTTTCTTTTAGGCAGAAGGGTTTGAACCTTGACCTCAAGGCCAAGTTGGCACCAACGAAGACCTTAAACTTCGTGATTTTTCCCTGTGTGATGTCAGCACTGACCTTCCAGCTCTTTCCTGGTACACTTCTCACCATCTCAAACTCCAGAGCAAAGGCAGAGGTCCCCCAAATCATTTTAATGGGATCAAGTTACGTCCTTTTTTAATGACTGTTCTGTGGCTATTTCCTCATCACACTTGTTCAACCAGATGGGAACAAAGAGCAACACTTTCCTGCAAACCCAACAATAACGGGTTGTTCTCCTCCCCTCCACGGTCAGCGGAAGTTCTGCTCTGCAAGGACGCGGTAACTGTGCTATCCCTCACTCTCTGTGGACAACACAGACGCAGAGTAAAATGGATCCAGTCTGTGTGCTTCTCCACTTGACTGGCAGACAACAAGGTGGTTCTAGATAGTCTGTTTCAGGCTTGCAGCTCCCTGAGGTCAGAACAGGGATGGTGAAAGTTGGTGCTGAGGTCCGTGTGCTGCTGTGGAGACGGAAAGCACAGGTAGAGTGTGGAGAAGGGGGGGCCTGAATAAATCCCATGTTGGGGGACTGCTGAGACAGCCTCTCTCTAATCTCCTTCCCAGCCCGCCCTCTCTACTGCCCTCACCATTAATTAAATGTATGAAATCGTTTGAAAAATATAATCAATTCTAAGGAGCCTTTTTTTTAAGACTTTGCTAGAATTGTTATCATTATTTTTCAGGGATATGACTGATTCTTTCATTTTAAAGAAATCAAATATTAAGGTTATTGTAGATCCAAAAGAATTGTATTGGCACATCTCGTATAAATACTATTACCACCAATCCACCGCAACAAATCACTCCAAATTTAAAACAAAAGTTCCCCCTCGCACTATTTTCTACTATAAAAAATGTAGAATAGGATAATTTACTAAAGGCCATGGTGCCAGCTGCCAGAATTTAATACCTCTAGGGCTTTTACAAACACAATGACCCCTCTTCCTGTTTTCCTTTCCTCTTTTCTCTTCATCTTTCTTTCCCTTCTTCCCTGGAGAAAGGAGAAGGGGCAGGAATGAGGTGGGAAAAGGGCAAGAGACCTATGAATCAAACCAGGTGGGATTTTCACAAGTCAGAGCACATTCTGTTCCTAGGACTGTCCTCACAATGAAAAAGTGAAAACCTCAAATTCATAAGTTTTAGTTCAATTATCTTGCTTAATGTGAAATTAAAGACTATCTGAATATAAATAGCAGTACTGGTTAGTTTAAAGCTTTTGAGGGGCAAAAAGCATTTGGTTTTTTTTCCATATGTATTTTCCAAGCCTCTTTAGATTGTGAGAATTCACAGGGTAATGATATGCGTCTGAGCCTAGTGCTCACCCCTCTCCGGCATTTAGTACCCTCTACCTTCAGTGAACATCTGGAGAGCTCAGGCAAATACATCATTGTTCCCCATAAAGTGTACTGAGATCAAGGGCTCTCTGGGATGGTAACAGATTCTGAGTAAAATAGGAATCTAATAAATTAATTTGAGAATTGCCAGATTAGTGTGTGTGTGTGTGTGTGTATAAATATATATATATATATCAAACCAGGTGGGATTTTCACAAGTCAGAGCACATTCTGAATGTAATAAATATATATATTTATACACACACACACACATTGGGAATTTCTAAGAAAGGGGTCTGGTAAGTAGTATGCCCCAAGACTTATCTAACCACTAATTCCTTTGGCTGAGTGCCACTAATTAATGCTCTATAAAACACAATTTGTACAAAAAATGGACCACATATTTACAATCCAGTCATGCATCTTAGTGAAATATTCTGTCTAAATTATTTGAAATGGCAAATGGAGGTGTGTGGGACATCATCAAGAACCGAGAGGCTGGGGGAGGGTGGAGAGACATTTCTGTCCCTTCCTTGGCCAGTTAAGCTCTAGTGAGTTCCCTGGCACACTATTACCTCCCAACTCAAACCGGAGCCTCTCTCTCAGCTTTCATCACTCAGTCAAGATTAAAAAATCATAAAAACCACAAAAGCCACGGACTTAGTCCAGTCCTATCTACATGTGAGAGAACTGAGGCCAGAGAAATTACCTACTCTG
Organism: Tadarida brasiliensis; assembly: GCA_030848825.1. Classification (NCBI taxonomy): domain Eukaryota; kingdom Metazoa; phylum Chordata; class Mammalia; order Chiroptera; family Molossidae; genus Tadarida; species Tadarida brasiliensis. The sequence continues at coordinate 85,118,466 of CM061266.1, forward strand.
CCTGATGTCATTCAGTGAGAAAGTAGCAGAACATGGAACCAACAGAAAATCCAATATTCCACAATATTCAATAGTCCCTAAATTTGTATTTACTCAACATGTACTCCGAATATAATTATATATGCCAAGATAAAGTAGAAAATTTAAATAAGTATCTAACTCAGATTAAAACACTACTCTTGATTAAATTATAGTAAAACCTCTTAACTCATACTCTGCAAATTTGGTATTTGGGATAATTCAGCTAGGCATGGGTAAACATTTTTCCTTGCATTATTTATGAAGAAGGCACAGGTCTAATGTAAACATGATCAGCACTGGAAATATTTAATTCATATATGATAGACAAAAAGTGACTTTCAAACATCTTTTTTTTTTTTATCCTCACCTGAGGACATTTTTCCATTTTTTTTTTGTTCAGATAGAGTGGGAGGGAGAGAGAGGAAGAGAGAGAGAGAAAAACATCGACGTGAAAGGGACACATGGAGTGGCTGCCACCCGCACGACCAACCAGGGCCGGGGACAAACTGCAACCGAGGTACATGCCCTTAGCGGGAACCGAACCCGGGTCTCTCTGTACAGCAGGCCGACGCTCTAACCGCTGAGCCAAATCGGCCAGGGCTGACTTTCAAACATCTTAACAGTAACACACCAAAAACTCATGTTTTCCATCTATTAACACAGTTTGTAAAACTTTGTTCATGTTGTTATCTTGAAAAATAAATTGTCACATAAAGTATTCTTGTTTTTTTCTTTTTCTTTTAATATATCTTTTTTTTAATCCTCACCTGAGGATTTTTTTTTCTATTTATCTTCAGATAGAGTGGGAGGGGAAAAGAGGGTGAGAAAGAGAGAGAGAAACATCGACATGAGAGGGACACATCAACTGGTTGCCTCCCACACAACCCGACCAGGGCTGGGGACAAACTGCAAGCAAGGTACGTGCCCTTGACTGGAATCGAACCTGCAACTCATTGGTCCGAGGGCTAACGCTCTAACCGCTGAGCCAAACCAGCCAGGGCTAAAGTATTCTTGTTTTCAATATGAATTTTTTTAACTGATTTTGGGGGAGAGAGAGAGAGGGAGGGAGAGGGCGAGGGAGAGAGAGAGAAATATCAATGAGACAGAGAAACTCTGATCATCTGTCTCCTGCACACCCCATACTGGGGATTGAGCCTACAGCCTGGGCATGTGCCCTGACTGGGAATCAAACCAGTGACCTCTGGGTACATGGGACAACACTCAACCAACTGGCCACACCAGCCAGGGCGAAATAATCTTAATAAGGGTGGTCTTAGGTAAACATGAGTAGAATACTCTCTGTTCTCTCCCCATCACCCCACAGAAGCCAATGTCTTGATCAAAGTGGAATCAATCTTTAAAAGATAATATCTTAAAGGTAACTATGCAACAAAGCAAATGGCAAGTGGACTGAAAATGTTCATGTCTATCTGAGGGAAGACGTGAGTACACCTTTGTCATAGTGACAGGGAAAAAAGTGAACTTGTAAATCAAACAGGTCCCCTTTCCTGTACTGGGTCCCTTATTGAGCTACCACCCACTCTTTAGGGGGGAATTCCCTCTGCTCCTGCTCTGGGAGCACCACCCCTCACTTTTGGAAGATCCCTTCCACCCTGTGTGTGGGATCCTCACCATGCTGTCAGGGAATCCCCTCTACCCATGGGGGTGGAATCTCTTCCACTCCTACAATTTTATCTACCACCCATATACTAATGACTCCCAAACCCACTACTATAGTTGGCCACACTAAATACTTCTGCAGTGAAGCAGCAAAGAGAAGAAAAGAAGGGAAGGAGAGGACGGTGGCAGGTGGCATCCCAGGGCATGCCCTGTACCTGCGGCCTGTTTCTCTCCCACAGCATATCAAGTTAGGTAAGTCTTCACCTTCACCCATAGCCCCGATCTTCCACTTCTGTCCTCAATTTCAGTTGTTAACACCAGCAATCCATTAGACATCTAAATAAGGAATCTGAGACTTATTCTATATTCTCCCATTGCCCTCAGAATCTACATCCAGTTAGTCTCCAAGGTCTGCTGTGTTCACTAATGAGATTCTAATGCTTTTCTTTTCTTGCCTGGATAACTCAATAAGTCTCCTAACTGGTCTGCATGCCTCTGGCCTTATTCCACCCTCAAATCTGTCCTCTATTCAAGAAACCATCCCCCAGAGATCTTTGTAAAACACAAAACTGACTCCATCACATCCTTGCTTAAAAGCCCTCGGTAGCGCTGTCCCACCTATGGGGCAAAGCCCAAACTCCTTAACGTAAGTTCCAATCTAGCCTCTGTCCGCTGCCTGTCCTCCCCATCACCACCCCTTACTCTGTGGGGTCCAGAAACCACGTGTGGCTTCCTGTTATGCCTGTGCTATTTCTGACCTCAGTACTTTGCTCATGCTGTGACCTCACCCTCACCCTCACTCTGCAGGATTCAGCGCAGGCACCACCCCCTCCAGGCAGCTTTCTCTGGCTCCTGGGCTAATCTAGCTACCCATCCTCAATTTCTATGATACAAAACCCTGAAACCTACCACTGGCCTTTTACGAAGCTTCCTAACTCTTTCTTTATGGTGTGTCTCATCCTTGAGGGCAGAAAGCAATATCTTACTCATCTCTGTATGCCCAGTTTCTAGCACAGTGCCAATTACATAACAGGTGCCCAATAAATGTCTACGGGATGAATAAAACGAATAACCAGGTATGACAACAAGCACAGACCCACTAAGCTAGCCCAGCTTTTCTCTGAGTTCCTCCCCACTATCCGGAACCCCTGCCGAGTTCTAGGTAATGGCCTTGGGTAATCACATCGATTTGGCAGACACCAGAGATTACTTTAATTTAAACTTCACTAATTTGGCTGGTCTTTCCAAGTCAGTTTTAATTAATGGGGTTTTCTCTGTTGAGATAGTTGACATGGAATGTTTTTTTGAACTGAATTATTCTGATATGTGCCTCCGTTCTCTGTCACTTTCCATGGATGGAGCCTTCTACAGTAAATGAAAGAATTTGCAATTTTTAAAAGTTCCTGTTGAAGATATTTCTAAGCAGAATATTATAGCCACCTGTTTTCACTCAATCATAACTCCCTTCCTCAGCCAAACCTTTTTAAGCTTGGTCCCAGTCCTATTTTTCCTTCTTTCTTTGGGAATAATTTGAGAGAAAAAAATCCACTTTGCCATTCTGCAGTGAGAGGAGATTGAAAATGATTAAAACATACCTTACATTGAAGGTGTAACTGCTTTTGGCTCAGAATAACCAACATAATTCAGAAATGCATTTAAGCTACATTTCAATTTAGTACCTAGCTTAGTCTTCCTTATGAAATCACTGTCTAACCTGCTTAAAGCAAAATAAAATATTTTCGAGTTGAAAGGACTAAAGCTATCACCTGTGAGTAAATGCAATCAGCATAATACTTCAGAACATCATGATTATTATAATACATAATAATAATAAACATTTCTGCCATTGGGGTCCTTCACACTACAGAGGGGGAAAAAGGAGCCTGCCCCATGGGCTTGTAATCTAAATTAAACAAGCAATATGAATGAGTCACACAAGTTTCACAGGTGAGAGTTAATTAACATTTTATCCCAAGCAAAGAAAGAAAAGGGAAAGAAAATTAAAATCAATACTAACAGCATCAGAATTCATTTCAAACCTTATCGGAGTCATATGTAACGTGAATACAACTGAAGAGGTTGACAACGCCACCCCCTTGCTCCTGCACCTACCCAGCTAACCCTTTATTTATTTATTTTTTTTATCCTCACCCGAGGACATTTTTTCATTTTTTGTTCAGATAGAGTGGGAGGGAGAGAGAGGAAGAGAGAGAGAGAGAGAAACATCGACGTGAAAGGGACACATCGAGTGGCTACCACCCGCACGACCAACCAGGGCCGGGGACAAACTGCAACCTGGCTACCACCCGCACGACCAACCAGGGCCGGGGACAAACTGCAACCGAGGTACATGCCCTTAGCGGGAACCGAACCCTGGTCTCTCTGGACCGCAGGCCGATGCTCTAACCGCTGAGCCAAACTGGCCAGGGCCCCAGCTAACCCTTTAAAACAGCACATTTGCAGGGCTGAATCTTGCACAATCTCACACAGCCGACAAAGACCTGCCTGGGGACGCTAGACAGATCAGATCAACTCCAGGGACCCACTCCTATTGTATGACTCAGTGATTTTCTTAGTATTTTGTTCTCCCCCACTCCTTATGACTAAGCATCCAACAAGGGAAAACACATTAAACCTATACCTCACCATGTCTGTTCGCAGTATGCACCCTCTGATCCTTATTACCAAGGCTGTTTGAAGCTGACATATGACAGTTCAAGCCTCTAGAACACAGTTAGCCCTTGAATAACACGGGTTTGAAGAGCGCAGATCTGCTTCGATGTGGATTTTTTTCAGTAAATACATACAGTGCTGTAAATGTATTTTCTCTACCTTGATTTTCATATTTTCTCTAACTTTACTGTAAGAACACAATATATAATACACAAAATATGTGTTAATCAACTATTTATGTTATTAGTAAGGCTTCTTCCAGTCAACAGTAGGCTATTAGTAGTTAAGTTTGGGGGGAGTCAAAACTTAAATGCAGATGTTTTACTGCACCGGGGGTCATGCCCCTAACCCTCACATTGTTCAAGGGTCAACTGCACTTCCACTCTCAGGACATCAGTTTCATTTTCTACAGTCAGTCACTGAAACACATGCATCCAATAAGGATGAATGCCCAATCAGCCCCCTACCATTTACAAAAAATTTGAGGTCAACTGGCTTCCAACTGCTAAGCACTGAAGAATCAATACCAAAAACAGTACCCTTACAAAAATACAGCATGCTATTACATGAAAAAATATTAAGACGTGTTCTCCTTAAATCTTGCTCTAAGATGTTCATAACTGAGAATCCCCACAAGAATTAAACTGGTATTTTCAAAAAGTTCAGAGCATGAAGCATGGGCTCAGGCAACTGTCTGGATTCTCTCTGGCCTTCCACTCCACCCAGGAAAGCCAGACAAAGCAAGTCCCTCACCTGCCCATCAGGCTGCTCTGACTGTGGGAAAGCCAGTGGCCAAGCTGTGCACAGTGACAGCGCACATCACTGACACAGATTACATCTAACTACACAGAAGCACACACACAGAGTAAAAGACAGCCCACACCTAATAGGCTGGGCCAGTTGCAAGGTTCCCATCACTGTTAACCAGCCCCTTCTTGGAACCCTCCTTCCAGACCTGGTAAACCTCTCTCCAGGGCAAACCTGCTTACCTGGATGACCAGACCCCATTCTGCACAAAAAAATGTCTGTATTGTGCAGGATGGGAAACAAAAATGTAAGTATTTCATCCACCCTAGATAGTCTTATACCATCCTCATAGGAGAACTAGAATAACAAAATACAACAAATGGTATGTAAAACACCTTCTGTAGCAAAAGAAGAGCAAAAAGCAGACAGCAACTGCTAAGCGGAAGGTCTAGAAACTGTGTTACTGAAAAACACCATCAGCTCCGTTATTTTCTACACAAAGAACTGAAAGATAATAACCTCTATGCACAAACGAATCTTGGGCTTTCCAAACATGTCAGAAGCATCAAAAGGCATTAGAGTAAGCCACATCCAATGTGGTGATTTATCCTTGACTTTGTCTGAATGTTCCAAAGAAAAACAGAGACCCGGATTTTCAATGCACCAAAAACACTGTCCTTTAAAAAGCTTTGTCATCTTCCCTTGTACCAGAGACTTGTTTTTCAAATCAACTGTTCAGACTGCTGATCTTCAGGTTTAACCCTACACCAAGAGACTCTCTGTAGCTTAGACATGGGAAAAAGGTTCAGAATTATTATGTGTTGAATTGTGTTCCCCAAAATGCTATGTTGAAGTCCTGATGTCCAGTAGTGATAAACCTGACCTTATTTGGAAACTGGGTCTTTTGAGTTGTAATCAAATTAAGATGAGGTCATTAGGGTGGGCCCTATTCCAAAATGACTTTTTAGAAGAGAGAACAGATACGGACACACAAGGGCACAACACCGTGTGACAACCAAGGCGGAGATTAAAGTGCTGTAGAGCCCAAGCCAAGGAAGTCCAAGGATTGCCGACAAACCACCAGAAACCGGAAAGAGGAGAAGAAAGCTTCTCCCCCACAGGTGTCAGAGGAAGCATGGCTGGATGCCAGTTTAATTTCAGACTCCTGGCCTCCAGAACTAAGAGACAATAAATATTTGTTGTTTCAAGCTACCGTGTGCACGGGCACTTTGCTAGCAGCCCTAGGAAACTAATACAAGAGGGGCCTCCTCCACTCCACCCTCCAGCAGGACTTCATGAAAATTAATCCCGGTGGGGAGACTGAATTGAGGCCACCGAACTCCTCTGTAACCTATCCCAATGGATAAGATCCCCTCAAATCAGAAATTCTTCTCTGTAACCAGATGAGAAATGAAAAATTGTTACTGCAATTCACCACCTTCAAACCTGAAAGTATCTTTGGACACTGCTGGGGTCACCCTGCCTTCCTTTTCTATGGGAATCATCCTGGATAAGGCAATTAGCAAACCCAGAAGTGCCAGCAATCAACTCCTGACCCTTGTCATTTGCTTTTCAGAACACCCAGATCTAAAGACCCTTCAGCAACGTGATGTTTTCACATCTGCAGGTATAAGCACATAGATAATGAGAACGCTATGTCATTTAATGAAGTCATAGCATGCCCCACTATCAAGTGGGAAACGGAGCATTCCTGTTGGAGAGGCTATAATAATGTCTGGTGTAGAGGAGATTCCAGTTTGCTCTGTTTGGAACAAAGCTATATGGGATATATTCACAAAGACAGGCAGCTCGGGAAGACACAGAATCAAAGAACTTGTTGTTAGAAGAAGAGAGAACATACGGACATACAAGGGCAGAATGCCCTTGTGACAACCAAGGCTAGTTACATTTTTAAGTATCTCATACCATAATTTTATAGATAATAAAAATGATGCTCAAGATACATCTTTAAGACACCATTGCCAACCCTGACAGGCAGGCTTTCCACCAGACTGCTGCTACCTGTCGTCTTCTCTACCTCCAAAGAGGAGCGGGAGGCAGTGACTGTATTTGTGATATGCTTTCAGGTCTCTCAGCTAAACCCAATTTTGTGTCAGAATACAAAAAAAAAGGCCTACCATTTTAAACTGGAAAATGAGTTCAGGAGAATAGAGAATGCATTCCTTTGCTATAAAATATTAATCAAAATGCTCAATGTTTAGATATATCAGAAAGCATGACATTTAAGGGAACAATCCAGTAACTGGGCCTTTAAAGACCACAATTACAACTTGGCTTTTCTGAATAGACACACAAAAATTCCTCTTTGCTATATGTAACAAAACAAAAATGCAATCAATAAAACACATTACGGTATTTATCAAACTGAAACAAACAATAAAATGTATTACCAGTCATTTTAAATAATATAAGTACTTGTGGAATCAGAAAGTATGACAGGAAAAAGGCAAATTTGGAGAAAAAATAAAATGTGAAAGATGAAAGACCATGGGAAAAAATAACTCAAAGCCTCCAGGTTGGATGACCCACCAGTAGGTCATTCAAGGTTAAGGCTTAAAACAACACAGGCCTTCCACTTAGTACTGACCACAGCACAGACAATGATGTGAAGAATCTCCGCTTTCTCGGACTTCCCGTAAAAGCACAGCATCATAGAAGGTACAGTGAGCAATAGAGAATGATGATCAAAACCCATGTTCAGGAATAACTCCTTCTATTTCCCTCCTTTTATTGATTTTTTTTTTTTTTTTGCACTCTCTCAATCAGCTCCGTTGTAGAAAACATCGTTTAATGTACCATATTGATTCAATCATACACATTTATACTTGTGTAGAAACATTTGCTACAGTGCATTTATTGATCTTTTAATTATTAATGGAGGCCAGAAAACCTGAAGAGCTTTATTGTAAATATTTTTTATTTTCCCAAATTATGGCAAGAAAATTAGCAAAAATTTTCAGCCAATGAAGCATGGTAGTTTGCTTATTCCCCTTAAAAAAGCTAGGCAAGCCCAGCCAGTGTGGCTCAGTGGTTGAGCATCAACCCATGCACCAAGAGGTCGCTGGCTCAATTCCTGGGCATGTTGATGTTCCCTTTCATCAATGTTTCTCTCTCTTTCTCCCTCTCCCTTCCTCTCTCTAAAATCAATACAGAAAAAAAATAAATAAAAAATAAAAAAGCTAGTCAACATTATGTTTCAGAGGTGCTATCAATAAGAATTTTTTTTTCTAAAGTCAGAATTATACAACACTGAACAACTCATTGGATGAAAATGTTTCTTCAGATTTCTAGGAATATTACTGACATGTCCTTAATTTGGCCCTGGGAATGGCAAGCAAGTGTTCTATTTCCATGTGACCATATTCAGATTACACAGAGCTCATCAGGTAAGCAAGCTCTCTGGAAAAACTGCCACAAAATTCAGATCTTGTGCTCACAGTTGTGGACCAACTATGAAGCGGCATGTTATCTGGTGAATTACTTTACTGCACCTAAATACTTCTCAATATTTTGTCTCTAATCTGCAACACGGCCCTCTAGTTCTATAGAAAGACTCATTCTCATCCAGATACTCTGCAATGGATTAACAATAGAAGCTAAGGAGACCATCTGGGTGGGAAATTCTACAGAACCAGCCTTAAGGCTGTAATGAAAGGTGGGTTCTGGGGCCTTTAGTAGAAGTGGAGGGGGTGGTACTGAGCCCTACTGAAGACATGGGAGGCAGCAAAGACACTAGATTCAAGGTGGAAAAGAGATGAAACACTGGCTAGTCATCCTTCCTTTCTTTCTTTTTTTAATCCTCACCTGAGGATATTTTTCTATTTATCTTCAGATAGAGTGGGAGGGAGGAAGAAAGAGAGGGAGAGAGAGAGAAACATCGATATGAGAGAGACACATCGACTGGCTGCCTCCCACACGACCCCAACCAGGGCCGGGGACGAACCACAACCGAGGTACGTGCCCTTGACCGGAATCGAACCCGCGACTCGTTGGTCCTTGGGCCGACGCTCTAACCGCTGAGCCACACTGGCCAGGGCTGGTCATCCTTTCTTATCTAGAATCCTCCCTCATCTCTCTCCCCAAATCCCACTTTAGGGAGCCTTGAACTTACATGAATCAAGTGAACCAGAAGAGAGAGTCCTAATGCAGGTCAGGTCTAATCTCACTCCACCTTAGAAGATTTCTACTGGAAGGCCACTTTAGACTTAGATTTTCTTCTTTTTAATATTGACCAGCATATAGATTTCCCAGTATCAAGACAACGATGTATATGATAATATCAAGTATAGCCTCAGAAAGACACCCCCACTATCATGGATTAAATTGAGAAAAATAATTTAAATTTGCACTGCTACATACCAATGTCCTTCAGGTTCTCCCAATTCCAGACAACAGTGGGAAGAACTGCTGCTTCTGGCCTGAATGGTCCTGAATATTGATAGAGTGGCTACATATCTTGGAGTATTTATAGTAAATACCAGACAGCCTGGGATTGGACTAATGACTCACACAGATTTTCTCAAGCAGGTGTTGTCTGGATCTCTGGGAAATCTCTGCATTGCTCAGCAGTAGCAAGAACGCTTGAATAGTCTAGTCTGACAGATTCAACTCTCCTCCGAGCTCCACTGGTCCTGAGAGTGGATGCTCCTTCATGTGGTTCACATCCTCACTAAACCATCCCAGGGAGATGGGAGCCCTTCCTCAGAAGCTATCTCACTGGCCAAGGACACCACCCATTTGCACAAGGTGCACCCATTACCCAGAACGCATATTTAACATATTTACATACTATGCGTGAAAAGCAGGATAATGTAGTCAGTAAGAAAGGAGACCAGGCTTGACCTTCTAGAAAAGACCACCTGTTTAAAAGTGTGCTTTCCACAGATATAAATGTTGTCCAACAAGTTATAATTTGTGAGTATCAGAATGAGCCTGACTTTTATTATTTACAATCCATGTACAGCTAATTTGCAATCACAGTAAACACACAATGAGCTCTTGCACAGCACACATACCTGATAACGCGGGCTCTGATTCTTGCTCGGCTCAACATCCCTGCTGGGGATCTGCCTCATCGGAACCAGTTCTAATAGAACTGGGGCTATGATTTTAAACCATTTTTCTCTTCCTTCTATAAAATTCTTTACCTCAATCTAAACCTAAATTTATCATCATAATTAGTTTCCTTGAAAATCTTGTGTATTTAAAATGAAAATGTATAGAAAAATGTTATTAATAAGATGGAATTTTCCAAATATTACTATTAATCACTGGAAAGGCCATATTTTTAATTTTATAATGTGACTACTTTCAAAAGCCCTTTTACCCGAGTTCAAAGAACATACAGTATATGATATAACCAAAAGGAAAATAATTTTATAAATTAGGCCACAGTATTTTAAATGTAAGAGTCTTTAATCAGTTTTTTAACATAACAATATATAGCTGTACAGTCAAATATATAGTCAAACAATCTAGTAATTTGAGGAAAAGCTCTGTGACATTAAGTGAAAAAGAAAAAAATATCTTACACCAAAAACACCTATTTTAAACTGCCTTTTCTAGTGCCATATATCAAGTTACAATGGCACTAGTTTTTAAATTGTCAATTTAAAAGATTAATTGGTAAAAATAATATTAAACCCTATCTCTCACCCACATTTAAATAGAAATGATGTTTTCATTTACTACTTTCCAAAGAGAAGTGCGTTCCAACCAAGATGACAACTGATTTTTCTTGGGTTACGTTTCTTCACTTTCTTTTCATAATACCTAATAATAACAAGCACATATTGATTTTTTTTTTGCCTCAAAAAGTCTGAAACTATCTCATCTAGTCAAACAAGTTTTGTTAACCAGCAATTCAATTCTTAAGAAGGCCCAGCACCAACACTCACTGTAATAAAAACTGCAAAGGAAGAGGCACTGCCCTTAAACCTGCCCTCTTCTGCTTCCGTCGTCCTTCCTGTCGCTTCTCTGCACCTGTTTCTCGGCTGGCACCCAGGACCCTCACCCTCCACACTCATGTCTGAGTAGTGTTGCCTTGTTCTAGGCAGAATCCAGCATCCCAAACTTGGACTGATCTGCAAAGGCCCATTATAAAAAATAAAAAAAAAAAAAAAAAAAAAAAAAGGCTATCCTATTTCACATTTCTTCAGTCTCCTAGTTTCCTGGGTTGCAAGTAATCACTTTCATTGATACCAATTGTTCACTAACAAAGTTATGCTGATTCCTTCATTTGACAAATACCCACTGAGCATCTACTCTACGCCAGCATCCTGGTGAAAAATACCAGACCAAACTTCTTCCTTCATGAGAGAGTAACACAATACAAAAACAAATTAATTAATACATATGCATGTACATATGTGCATGTATATATTCTGTTAGATGGTTCTCAGAGCACTAAAGAAAAAAGCGGAAGAGAAGAGCTGCCGTAACGAGGCTGAATTTTAAATACGATGATTAGATAAGGTATAGCTGAATAAAGACCTGAGGAAAGTGAGAAAGTCGTGTAGACAGCAGCAGCAGAAAGCATTCCAAGCAGAGGGAACAGCAGATTCCTAAGTAGTGAATTAGAAAATCTTAACATTTCTGAGAAACAAAAATGAGTCCAGTGTGTCTAGAGGGGGTTAAATAAGGCAAAGTGTAGTGAGTATTCAAGTCAAGGAGATACCAAGGACCACTGTAAAGACTTTGCTTTTACTCTGATGAAAAGGACAGCTATAGGAGGGTTTTGAGCAAAGGAGTAATATTTAATTAATTCATATTGAGATATAATTCACATTCCAAACATTAAGCCATCTAAAGTGTACAATTCAATGGTTTTTAGTATATTCAGAGTTGTGAAACCATCACCACCATCAGCTTTAGAATATTTCATTGCTCCAGAAAGAAACCCCACATCCCTGAGCACCCACTCTCCACCCCACAAACCCCAGCCCTAGGCAACCACTCCCACACGTTCTGTCTCCACAGATTTGCCTGTCCTGGACATTTCATACAAATGGCAGCATGCAATATGTGGTCTTTTGTGACTGCCCTCTTCCACTTAGAATACTGTGTTCAAGGTTCGTCCTTGTTGTAGCATGTAGCAGTACTTAATTTCTTTTTATTGCTGAGTAATATACCATATTTTATCTACCCATTTATCAGCTGATGAACATGAGTTGTCTCCACCTGTTAGCTATTATGAATAATGCTTTGTGAACATTTGTGTACTAGTTTTTATGCACACAAATACATTTAATTCTCTTGGGTAAATATCTAGGAGTGAGACTGCTGGGTCACATGGTAACTCTACGTTTAACCCTTTGAGTAACTGCCAAACTATTTTCCAATGTGGCCAAACCTTTTTACATTCCACCAGCAGTGAACGAGGGGTCCAAGGTCTCCACATCCTCATCACCTGCAATTACCTGTCTTCCTATCACAGCCATCTAAATTGGCATGAAGTGGCGTCTCATAGTGGTTTTGATTTGAATTTCACAGATGGCTAATACTTTAGCCATCCTTTTGTTTGCTTATTGAGCATTTATATATCTTTGGAGGAGGGTCTATTCAGATACTTTGCTCATTTTTACTTAGGTTATGTCTCTTTATTATTGAGCTGTAGGAGTGCTTTATATATCCTACCTACAAGTCCCTTATAAGATACATGATTTCCAAGTAATTTCTACCATTTTGTGTGTTGCCTTTTCACTTTTTTATGGTATCCTTTGAAACAAAACTTTTTAAAGTTGGAGGAAGTCTCATTTATCTTTTGTCACTTGTGCTTCGAGTGTCACATTTTCAACACCACTGCCTCATCCAAGACCATGGAGACTTCCATCTGTTTCATCTTCTAAGGGTTTACAGTTCTAGCTCTTACATTTAGGTCTTTAGTCCATTTTGGATTAAGCTTTGTATATAGTGTGAGAGAATGGGGTCCATCCAACTTTATTTTGTGTGTGTAGAAACCCAGTTGTCCTAGCACTATTTGTCTAAAAGACTATTCTTTCCCCCATTGAATTATCTTGGCACCCTTGTTGAACTAAATTACATTTCAACAGGATCTGTCTAGCTGCTGTACTGCGAGTTGGCTAGGTGGGCCAGGGTGGAAGTAGAGGGAACAGCCAGGAGGTCACTGTCGTCACCCAGGTGAGAGGTGATGGTGGCTCCACCAAGAGAACGACAGGGAAGTGGCGGGACGTGGTCAAATTAAGGATACGCTTCAAATTCTGGAGCTGATAGGCTCTGCTTAGAGACCGGATGTGGGTGTGAGCGAAAAAGAAAACCTGAAGTTGACTCTGATATATTTTCATTTTGAAATCAGACAGACTGAAATGTTGGTCTGGGATGAGAGCGACATGATCACCCAGGCTGCTACATTAAAAATAGATGGAAGGGAGGGGGTGAGGAGAGAAGCAGAGGGACCAGTCAGAAAGCTGCAGAGATGCTCCTTCATTGAGAATGTATTTGGATTGTCATTAGTACATCCTAGAGACATTATGACTAACCCCAAATAATGAATTGTGAGAACTACCAATCTCGCCAATAGAGAAGAGATTACAGGCTAGATGGGATTTAGGCACTCCTCAAAACACACTCCTCCAAAATACTTTTATTGGAAGACAAGGGAGCCTCATTTCCTACTCGCTCAGAAACTGTTTTAAGCAGCTTTTGAAGTAGACTTTCTAATAGGTCCAGCCCAGGGGGTTCTCGGGCATAAATCCTTAGGTTCTATTAAAGCCCCTTGAGAAAATGGTCAAGGCCCAACTCAGTCTAACATACCACTGCACTTGAGGAAAGCACCACCTCTAGTGTCTCTTGAAGAGCTCAATCTTCCTCCCCTGGCTTCAGGAGAGGCAGATGTAACAGGATGAGTACAACACAGGGAGGAAACAGAAGCTTAAAACTATCTTTTTCTGCAGAAAAAGGGTGATTTTCTTCTGGGCTTAGCCGTTTTCCACTCCCTTTTATCCCAGACAAGATTTCCATCTCAGTGAAAATCTAGAGTTCACAGGACACAAGGAATGGCTAGTGTTCTTTCCCAGTGAACGCATGAGGCTTCCAGGCTTCTCTGAAAACAGTCTGAGCAACCCCTGAGCTCGTTCTGAGACTCTGTTACACAAACAGACAAAAAAAGCTCCATTCAAGACCCTAATAAGCCTTTTTTTTTTTTTCAGTGAACAAACAGCTAATGAAAAAGCAGTGCCCCTCAGCACTAGAAATATTCAGAGCAAAGGAGGCCAGACTTCCAGGTCAAGGATATCTAAGGCACACAAGGAGAAATTTAAATCTGTCCCCAGGCCTGGAGACAAGACAAAGACCAAATGGAATCCTGGAACAGGCTGTTAAACAATTATGTGTAGAGGAATGAGGGCTTGTGATGCATCACTCTAGGAACTGATATTAAAACAAACAACCCAAATGTAAATATGAAGACTATTTGCTTCAATTAAGTCTAAGCTACAGGAGTGTGAACTTTAATATTTCCTCAGTGTACGGCTCTGCCAGTGCTTTCGCCATTATTGAAGTGTGTTTATATAGGGTTTGGCTTTTCATCTATTATGGAAAAATTACATCTTGCCAACAGCACTACAGAGGTCTAAACACAGTAAATCCTCCACTGACCTTGAACCCAAGTTAAAGCAAATAGCCACTCTCCTTGGTGCTGAACTGCCTAAATAATGCACTGCATAAATGGCTGTGAATATAAATTACATCTACAATGCATTTTAGCATTCATGGATTACCAACAGGGTACACTCCTTTTTCCAGCAGGCAGTGTTTGCAGAGGCACTGCACTGTGGAGAAAACTCTTGGGGAGATAACTGGGAAGGCACTCAGTCACAAATGACGATCATACATTTCTTAGGCACTAAGAGTATGCTGGGCCTTGAGCCCCACAGAGGAGCTGACAAGGATACCACAGCTTCTGGTTAGAAGGTTCACAAGAGCACAGGGGAAAGAATCTGCTTAGTAGAGGATATGTAAAATAGAAACGTTGAACCAGTGAAGTGTCACGAGATGGGTAACAGAAAGCAGAAGAGTAGAAGAAGACAAAAACATCAATCAGAAAATCAATATAATAGAAACTGACATTTCCATTAGAACCACCAACAAAATTTATCAACATGAAAAAGTACTTATAAAAGAATGTTAAATGAGCCCTGGCCGGTTTGGCTCAGCGGTTAGAGCATCAGCCCATGGACCAAAGAGTCGCGGCTTTGATTCCGGTCAAGGGCACATACCTCAGTTGTGGTTTGGTCCCAGGCCCTGGTCGGAGTCATGCGGGAAGCAACCAATTGATGTATCTCTCTCACATCAATGTTCCTCTTCTCTCTCTCTCTCCCCCTCCTCTCACTCTGAGTATCCTCTCTTGAGGATTGTAAAAAAAAAAAAAAAAGAATGTTAAATGATAGAAGCAAGATATGAAATGATAAATACACTGTGATTAAAATAATGTATATAAAAGACTTAACTATGGAAGGGCATATAGAAAACCCAAAACCACTAAATGTGAGTAGTAGAATTACAAATATAGTTTTCTTTGAAAATTCCCTTGAATCTTATTGCAGATACACATATGTATACACACACACATGCTATATTTTTATAGGCAATTAGAGTATATGTGAACATTCGTTGCAGCTCTATGATGGTTAAAAAATGGGAAACTCAAAGATCCATCTATAAGAGACAGATTAAATAAATTCTTACATGTATGAAAAATGACATCGTAAACTGCTTCAAAAATTGAGGTATATCTATTTGTATTGACATGAAGATATGCCTATGAAATATGACCAAGTAAAATTCTTAAAAGCAATTGGCAAAAACATATGCATGATATAATCATTAATATGAAAATAAATAGCTATATTAATATGTGTTGGTCTATACATAGGAAGGAAAGCATTTGGAGTAACAGACACTAAATGAAGGGGAAATTAAGGGGGTTCATATGTTCGTTTTCTACATGATTGCATTTCTGTAATGTTTGAATTGTGTATAACCTTGTATTGTATCTCATTGGAAAACTTCTTAAAGAGTAAAAATTGAATTAAAAAATGTGAAAAACAACTGGTATATGGGCACAAACTTTTTAGAGTTTATCTTAGGGTAATGAGGGATAAAAGCTAAGAGGAGCTTTGAAGGGCACAGGGCAGTTAGGGAAGGGCAGGATGGAAAGCAGGGTAACTAAGGAATGAAAATAGTGATCACGCCGAGCTCTAACCTGAACAGACGCTAAGCAACACCCTAAGTGGAGGGGTAGCAGGACTGTGAAAAACACCTGAATTTGAAGGCAGGGAAAGGTATTTCACAGAAAGGCTCACTGTTCTAGCAAAAGTAATGGTGAATTTCTGAAAGGTAAAAGAGAAGAGGCGGCAAACACATGGAAACGTGAGGTTGAGAATGAACGGGCAATGATAAAATAAAACAGCACAAAGAAAAACAGGAGGAGAGTAAACAGAATTTATGAGCAGACTCAGAACATATGGTCGATTTACCAAAAGCCAGTCAAGCACAAAGTAATCTGGCTCCAAATCCATTAACCTGAAATCACTTGCTTGCTTCCAAATAGCAATCTGAACTTCAAAATGCAGTTTGTCTGCCCGTAACAAGTTCAGCAGATTTTAGTTGAAAATCACCACTCCTACATATCTTGTTAATCTGTGTCATCATGTCTCAGGGGTGGGGAACCTTTTTTCTGCCAAGAGCCATTTGGATATTTATAACATCGTTCAGGGACCACAGGAAATTACCAACTTAAAAATTAGCCTACTGTAGTTGGTCAGGTTAATTTGGTGAGACGTGTGATGTTAGCTGGTATTGATTTCACGGGTCTTATACGGCCCGCGGGCCAGACGTTCCCCACCCCTGTTAGATGTTCCCAGGAATCAGGCAGCTAAATTGTTCAGTTACTGAGCCCTCCCCCACCCCCCTCAGTTAAGCAGGCTGGGAGAGTGGTAGAGTAAGTGGTACCCCTCAGTATAAAAAGTAAAATGATTGGTCTACCACTTACAAGTTCATCAAAACCTCTGCATACTTCAGGTTCCTACATTTAAAAAAAAAAAAAAAAAAAAAAGGATATAATTTCAAAGAACTGTCAGATTCAAATTGATAGACAATTTGATAACTCAGTGCCTGGGACATAGTAGACAATACATATTTCTGAATGAACCAACAGTACCATATGGTACTATTATTGTGCATTAAAAGAAGCTATAAGGAAGAGTAATAGTCTAACAGATTCTATCATGGTAGCAAAGTCACGTAACTTACTTTTAACATCAAAGTCTCCCATGTACTGCTTCTATTGGTGTTACCGCCGTTCATGAGCAGGGTTCCTAGGCAGTGTCATCCCATCCTCAACCTTGAAAGTGGATTTCTGCTATTGTCACCCCTCTTTAGAACTGTACAATCTAAGACAGGGCTGAGTCTTCATACTTCATGAGCAGCCAAATAACTACCTAACATTATAAAGGTATTTCTAAGCCTTCCTCGGGCTCAGGAAGAACCTCTATGTGGTGGAAGTAAAGGGGATCCCAGATCGTTTGGCAGTGTCGAGACACGAAGTTTTGAGGGCCTAGATGTAAACAGCACATCGACTTGGATTCATGTAGTTGAAGAGAATAAGATTAATCAATACCCTCTAGAGTTTGTTAATCTGGGTTCATGGATCCCAAAGGGGTCCATGGATAGAATTCATGGAGACACCTAAATTCAGATGGGAAAAATTAGTTCTGTATTTTTTTTATATATTATTTATTTTTGTTATAGATGTTTCTCCTTTTTTCCCCCATTGACATCCTCCTCCCAATCCCGCCCCCCCCCCAGCGTTATTGTCTATATCCTTGTTTACGCATACATGCATATAAGTTCTGTGGTTTATCTCTTCCCTCCCCCCATCCACCTCTTCTGAGGTTTGTCAGTCTGCACCCCACTTCCACGTCTCTGGGTCTATTTTGTTCCTCAGCTTCTTTTGTTCATTATATTCTACCAATAAGTGAGATCATGTGATATTTGTCTTTCTCTGACTGGCTTGTTTCACTTAGGATAATACTCTCCAGGTCCTTCCAAGGCATCTCAAAGGATAAGAGATCTTTCTTTTTTACAGCTGCATAGTGTTCCATTGTGTATATGTACCACAGCTTTTTTATCCACTCATCTATTGATGGACACTTGAGCTGTTTCCAGATCTTAGCGATTGTAAATAGTGCTGTTATGAACATAGGAGTACATATATTCTTTATGATTGGTGTTTCAGGCATCTTAGGGTATATTCCTAGAAGTGGGGTCACTGGATCAAATGGCAGTTCAATTTTTAATTTTTTGAGGAAACACCATAATGTTTTCCACAGTGGCTGCACCAGTCTGCATTCCCACCAGCAGTGTACTAGAGTCCCCTTTTCTCCACACCCTTGCCACCAATAGCTAACTGAAACTTAGCATACGTTTCAATTATCAATTTAGACAACAAACCATGGTAGCATTAGCAGTAATTATACAACTGTCACCAACAGAAGTCATGGGTATTTTCATATCTCATTGTGATTGTTGATATTTCAAAATATCATCAAGGTCCATAACCAGTTTGTAATTACAGTGGGCATTATACCCAAAGCAAGATCTAATATAATATGTCAATAAAGAAGTATGTGAATTACCACAAAATAAATTTATTTTAATAATTTGATAACTCTTTCAACATAATTTGTTTGTCATTCTATATATTTTATTTTATGCATTCACATACTTTATTCGAGAAGAAAGACATAGGCTCTGCCAGATAATCAAAGATGTCAGTGACACTATAAACATTAAAAAACCCTGTTCTAGGCTACACTGCCCAATAATTCGAAGTATTATTCCGGCACCAGTCCCACTGCTTGAAACGTTTTTAAATGTGAAGATACAACCATTTGAGAATCTGCAACCATTCTGATATGTATGAGTTGTTTATATTAACTAAAAACTTCAAAATTAATGGTATGACTTACAGAATATTGTTGCTTATACATGAAACAGTCCAATTTGGGTTCTTTTTATTACCTTTTAGTTTAGGATTAAAAACACAAGCATTTGAGTCAAGGACTTGGCTTTAAACCCTATCTCAAATTTAATATCTGGCATTGAACAAGCCAGTAAACCTCTCTCTAAACCTCATTTTTCTCATCTACAAAATGTGAATGATAATATCTGCCTCAAAGCATTATGAAGAAGATTAAATAATACATGCAAAACACTACGTAATACATGCAAAGTATTCGCACTATACCTGGCACAGTAAGTGCTCAATAAACTGCAGCCAAATTACTGCTTTATTTTAGCTATTAATGCCATTTAAATCATAACTTGCATTGAGTCTTTAAGATAATTTCTTCAAAAGATTATACAATTAAGAGGCAATACCATGCATGACTTCAGAACACAGACTCTCACATCAGACAGCCTGGCTTTAAACTTTCCTTCACCACTTCCATGCCATGTAACACCAGGATAAGTCATTTAATTTTGTTGAGATTCAGTTTTGAGATCTATAAAATAGGGAAAATAATAGTATCTACTTCACAGGATTGTTTACGGGTCAAATTAGTAACCATATGTGAAGCACATTAAAAAGTGCCCAGCACACAGGAAATACTTTGTAATTATCAGCTGTCATCATCATCATCATCATCGATTATATAATGGCTATTATATAATGGTTTCTCATCAAGTTACACAGAACATTTTCTTCCTCCTTTATCTGAATTTTAATAAAGATTTATTGTAAATGAAGTGCAGTCAGTCCCATTTAAATGAAACTATTTATGTGAGTATATTTTGATGTTAGTAAGAACAAGGCAAGGGAGCAAATTCAGCTCCGGTTATTTCCTGGGAGGGATTGGAAAGACCCCACTTTTCGTGGCTTTTTACATAAGGCAAAGCCTATACAGGAAAGGTTTTCTAAAGTTTGAAATGCCTCTTATTTTATAACAAATTTGTGTCGTATAGAGATAAACATAACTTTGCTTTTGTATCTTTAAACAGGCACGGAGAGGGGCCTCTGTGGCCCAGGCTGGAGCTCACCTTGGAGAAAGGAGCCATGGAAATACTGGGCGGGATGACAACGGCAAAGTCCCCGTCAGCATCACGGGAGCAGAGAGTGCACCTATCTCCCCGCAGGGGACTGGCCCGCTCCTCACCTGGCAATTAGTAGAGTCTGACTTCATTTAAAGCCTACACAAACCACTGATCTCTGAGAATGTGTCTCATGTTATTTTCTGAACTAAGACTCACAGTAAGAACAATAATAATGACAATAACAAACACATTCACTTCTCTGCAACTTTTAAGGTAGTTGAGTAATTAGTAACTCAACAATTAGTCATCACAGCAAAATTCTGAAGCAAATGAAATTATTCTCACCAACATTACATTTCATTGTTTTTTACTTATGAGTTTTAAGAATTCAGGGTTCTTTGCTGACTATATTCACCCTTCCAGCATATAAGAAAATGGATATTAAAATCAAATGATGATATATACCTCAATAATTCTAATATACTATGAAATTGGTGTGTATCACTGTCCCCAGTACTGAACAAACACTTAAAGGCTGGATCTGATTTTCAAAATAACAATTACAAGATAACTAAACCACCACTAGTATTAAAAGTCAGAGGCAAAAATATTTAGGTTTTCCCCAGATGCACACAGAGGTATGTATCCCCTGAAGATTTAGTTTTCCAAAACATATGGCTTAAGGTCCACTCCCAGTAAGAAGAACAAACAAGGTTTTCCTACCAGGTAAACAAACCTGGCACACTCTGGGTTTAGTGACCAGAGATTATCAGGAAGTGGAAGTATCTGTAGTGGAATCAAAGCAGATTTGGTCATTAGAGGGCTCTGGATTTCAATGCTCCACTCATGCCAGGATCATCATCTCCAGCATCCCTTAAGAGTTTCAAAGTGTAACATTGCAGCTGAGGAACGACCAGCTGCCCTTGCAATGCTGGCTTTCTGGCAGCACAGGGGCTTTCCAAAGCACCCCAGGGAGAAGGAGGCCTAGTCTTGAGTGCTTGGCCACTGAGCTCAACCACACAGAGGTGCTTTCCAAACCTCCAGGCTGCTGAGCTTAGTGCTCAAGTCCACTCCGATGTGATGCTGCAGGGAAGTATTTTTACAGTTTAGGTTAAGGCAAGATCTCAGCTCTGAACCTTTCGTCAAAAGAGCCTTGGAACAAGACTGATGAATGTGCTCTCTGCGTCAGCAGGAGGAGTACGTGAAGACAGGAAAGAAATCCAGGAAAGTATGTCCGTGTGTACGTGTATGCACAGTTGGCATCTGATGCTGTATTTTCCATGTGACCAAATTTCTTGTGCACCCTTTAAAATAGATGATGTGCCCTGGCCAGTTTGGCCAGTTTGGCTCAGTGGTTAGAGCGTTGTCCCATGGACCAATGAGTCACGGGTTTGACTCCGGTCAAGGGCACGTACCTCGGTTGTGGTTCATCGTCCCTGGCCCTGGTCGGGTCATGCGGGAGGCAACCAGTTCATGTGGCTCTATCACATCAATGTTTCTCTCTCTCCCTCCCTCCCACTCTATCTAATTATAAATGAAAAAATATCCTCGGGTGAGGAATAAAATGATTGATTGATTAATTAATTAATTAGAAGATGTTCACAGGAAGTGTTCATATGAACATTTATCAATGGAAAATTCTCTTATTTAACTAAAATCCTAGACAGCCTTAATTATCAGAGTGGAGCATCCCTTCTAACAGGAGAATAATCTTCCTTAAAGTGAATACGGTCTGTTATTGCTCAGATTAAACACCTTCAGTGGTTCCCCTCTCCTTATTAGCTAAAATCCTAATACTTCAGAATCACAAGCAGGACCCAATTTTAATGGTGATTTGTTTTCTTATTTGTGCTTAATTGTGTTTTTTAATTTTATACAGTAGAAATGTATTATGGTTGTAAAACAGTTTAAAAGTTTATATGGAATAAATCTGGGGCCCACAGGGAACGATTGATAACCGGAGAGAGCATGACAGTGAGGGGCTTCGGAGCGTCACAGGTGTGCGAGGTCTGGTTAAAGAGGTGACAGGGGCCTCCTGAACGACGGTCAGTCAATGCAGAGATAAGAAGCAGGTCAGGGAATTCTGACCAGATTTCCTTCTTTGATGTTAATTCAAGATGTTTCCCCCTGGTGTCTCTATTTTCCTCTGCCCTTCATACAATGTGTCACTCATACTCAAAGATGATGATCCTGACAGTGATGGTCATCTGGAGACACAGACATAGCTGAACATGCTTATATTCCACCCCAACTCCCCTGAATGAGGAACGTGCTTTGAAGGTTTCTGTGCGGGGTGGACAGCGAAGGGCTCTGTGTTCTGGGGTCTGTAACAATGGCACCCTTTCTTCGGTCTCGAGCAGACAGCTCTGGTGACGTGAAGGGTGGCGAGCAGGCGACCTGAGTTTCCTACTGCGGAGTACCAGGCGGCACCCGGTGTCTGCACTGTGAGGCAAGCACCCCACTGTGGTGTGGAGTCAACGAGAACGTGAGCAGACCTACACAGGCAGGCACGATGAATCAATACGCAGCAGTTAGAGCCAGAAACCCAAGGGATATAAGCAGATACACAGAGGAAATACTCCAGTCTGTGGCCCAGATCTGAGAGATAAGGACTACATTCCTATTAAGAAAACCTGGTCATGGCAGGATGAGGAAAAGAAGCAGAAACCAGCCTAAAGGAATAAAGACCGAAAGAAAGAAGAAGCATGACTGTCACCGATGCCCTGGAGTGGCCCTTCTGTGTTGCGGGATTATACTGTTTCACATTTCAGAAACTGTTTCAGGAAGGACCATTTGCATTAAATCTTAGAATGTTTCCCAAACCACTTGGCTGATGTCTTAAAGACTCACCATCTTAGGCCAAAGGCAGAGAAACAGAAATGCTGAGGATGTATCTTTACTTCTCCTCTCTCCCCTAACAAATCTGTTTCCACAGCATACTTTTGCCCATGGGTAGCTATGATCAACTTCCTTCCTTGCCCTGGGCGTTGAGATATTGATCTTTATTCTTAATCCAGTGGCCTCTGACAAGATTCCAGCACACAATTTCAATGTATAAGAACAATTGTATTACTACATAAAAGCAATGAACAATCAGACATTGAAATAAAAATGTCATTTATAATAGCACCAAAAATATGACATACTTAGGGATAAATCTGACAAAAGATGTGCAAAACCTGTACATGGAAAAACCGTAATATACTCTTCAGAAGTAAATGGCAAGCTATAACTTGTACACAGTCAGAAGTCTTACAATTTCCCCCAAATTGATATATAGATTCAATGCAACCCCAATCAAAAAGCCAGCACCTTGAAATATAAAAGATGAATCTAAAAAGTCACACAGATATGCAAAGAACCTAGAACAGCCAAAAGAATTTTAGAAAAAGAACAAAGTTGCAGGACTAAAACTACTTGGATTCAAGACTTACAAAGTTCAGTAACCCAGTGTGGTGATGGTACCCTAATAGTCAAATAGATCACTGGAACACTGAGAGAGTCAGAAACAGACCCGTACATTTTAGACAAAGATGCAAATGCAAATCAGAGGACAAAGGATTGTTTCTTCCACAAACGGCTCTGGAACAACAGAGTATCCGTGAGCAAAAAAAATGCACATGGAACCATATCTTATAGTACACATATAAAAAGGTCACAAATAGAGCACAGACATATATGTAAACCCTAAAACTATAAATCTTGTAGAACAAAACGGGGGAAATCTGTGACACTGGATTGGACAAAGATTTCTTACATGTAAGACTAAAAGCACAGTTCATTAAAGAACGAGTTGATAAACTGGACTTCAACAAAGTTAAAAATGTCTGCTCTTCAAAAGATACTGTTAAGAAAATGCAAAGATAAGCCACAGATTGGAAGAACATATTTGCAAATATATCTGATAATGACTTGAATTCAGAATATATATAATACTCTCAAAACTTAATAATAAAAAATGGGCAAGTGACTTGAACAGATATTTTACCAAAGAAGAAATATGGGTGGCAAATAAACACATGGAAAGATGCTCAAAGTCATTAATCATTTGGGAACTGCAAATTAATACCCCAGTGAGATTACACAACATACATTAGAATGGCTATAATTAAAACACCCAACCATATCAGATGCTGACAAGGATATGCAGGAAATGGAACGTTCATTCACTGTTCATGGCACCGCAAAATGGCACAGATACTTTGGAAAACAGTTTGGCAGTTTCTTAAAAAATGTAATCATACACCTACCACATGGTTCATCCATTTCCACTCTAGCTATTTACCCAAGAGGAAAGAAAACATGTGTCTATACAAAGACTTATATATGAAAGTCCATAGCAGTACGCTTTGCAATAGCCAAAACTCCAATGTGCCTCAACAGGTCAAGGGTACTCACTGTAGCACAGGCACGCCTGTGCTGAAACTACACGGGAATAAATGCAATGAACTAGAGTCATGCAACTACATGGATGAATCTCAACATAACTATGCTGAGTCAAAGAAGCAAGGTGGTGCATATGACTGCTGAGACAAGTCTTGAGGGACAGCTCAGTGTTGGCAAAAGTCTGAAGAATTCATCTGGCAACATCTCCACTTAAGTGAGACACTCAGATATGAAACAGCTCGGGGCAATCTAAACTCCATGACCAGTTCAGTCTCGGCTCCCACAGTGTGCTGCCTGTTTGGAGCTCCAGGATAAATGTAAGCTGGGGAGGCAGCCATGTCCATGCTTCCAGGCTCACCTCCCTTCAGTTTCCCCTTTACTCCCTGGGCTGTCAACAGCCGACGGCCGTGGAGAGGAAAGGGTGTGCATGCTGGGAGTTGCTGTCTATTCTACGGGACAGCAGAGTCTCCGTTTTCTGAGATAAATGAGCTTCCTTTCAATTATCAGATTTGAGTTTTTCCCTTATCTACTTCCTCACCTGTTCATTTAACCATGGGATAAATTTGATTTGAACTCCCTATGACTAGTCCTGTATCTGTCTTTTTTAAAATTAATTTTTAGAGAGAGAGAAACATCGATGTGAGAGCAAAATATCAATTGGCTGCCTCCTGCATGCCCCCTACTGGGGATAGAACCTGAAACCCAGGCATGTGCCCTGACCAGGAATCAAACCAGCAACCTTCGGTGCATGGGACGATGCCCAGCCAACTGAGCCACACCGGCTGGGGACCTATATCTCTTTTAAGTGGTAGAAGCAGTAAATTTTAAACAAGACAAAACACAATACAGAAAGAAAAGCAGAAGTACCATCTGGATCTCTTGCTTCCAACAAGAGTAAGCCAATGGTATGTATTTTCACCAGAAATTATCAAGTTATCCACAGTTGTCTGCTAAGTTGTCAAGTAGGTGAAATGGCAGGAAGGCATGCTGATTACTCTTTGGTGCGATCTTAGCAAACGAAGTAAAGTGTGACAGAGAGCTTTCGAGTTCCAACCAAAGCCATACAATAATTATGGTGGGAGACCTGCACTATCTCCAGCCAGCTTTCGGGTTAATTAGTCAAATGAGCAGAATTAACTAGCAAATGGAGAAATCCCTTACTAATTAGAAAACTATACCCAGAACACTGTCACTCAGCCAGGTGGCATGAGACACCCTATTCACAGACAACACTCTGAGCAGCCTACAGGCATGTGTGATCACACACCTGGGTGCGGGAAAGTGGGGCAGGGTTGAGGCCATGGCACTCCTGGTGAGAAGAACAAACCCAGTCAGTGCTGGAGGTCTGGGGAGGTGTGAGTGAGGCGGGGGACACAGCATACCGCTCGCCGGTTCCACTGCAGCACATCTCTCACTGCACTGGGAGCCCTCAGCAGGTATCCTGTTCCTCTTTCTGTTTTATCCCCAGTGCCTGAGTCTGAGCAAGTCTTTGCTGAATGAATTTAAGGACAGCCCCAGGGCGGCTGAGTTGAAGCTGGGTAGACAGAAACTAGCCTATGTAACACACTATAAAAAAGATAAAAGTGTGATTACATTTCTCTAATTATAACTGCCCCATTGTGATTTAGGCAGAAGCCAATCCTGCACATGTTAAAGGTAAATGTTCATAAATAAGCTGGAAAATATTAGGGCTCCAGGTATCCTTAACCCAATTTCTTAACATAGACACAATTGATTTTCCAGCTCCCAGTTAAATATATTTTCAGTGAGGCATGCTGTTTACAAGACGTGTGTTATGAAGGGAAAAAAATGGGTAGAAGAAAATTAGACAAATAACCAACGTGGTATATTAATTGCAAAATGGCTCCCAGTTCTCCGTTCCTGTCTGTATCCTTGCCCTTTCCTATTTGACTTGGCAGTTCCTCCATCAAGAGATAGAGTGAGTCTATTTCCCTACTCCTCAAATCCGGCTGATCTTGTGACTTGCTTTCGATGAGAGAACACAGGGGAGGTGAAATGTGCCAGCTCCAAGACGAGGTCTCAACAGGCCTTGTGGGCTTCTGTGCTCTCAGAACTACGCCCAGTCACCAAGCTGGGCCGCTGGCTGATGGGAAACAAGAGGCCATGGGCCCTGCCATGCCCATTACTCCAGCTGAAACTCGGACAACTGCCAGACTTAGGACCACACAGCCCTGAGCCATGCTGCCATGTGGCCACAGATGCATGACACTTCACCAAAGAACTAGGGAAATACAAACTGAAACCACAATGAGATATCACTATATACCCACCTGGGTGGCTAAAAAAATAATGACAACACCAAGTGTAGGAGAGCACTCGTACACTGCTGGTGGGGATGCAAAACGGTACAGCCACTGTAGAAAACAGTTCGGCAGTTTCTTACAAAACTAACCATGAAACTACCTACCAAATACACTCTTGCGTATTTATCCCAGCGAAACAAACACCTGGGATCTGTTCAAACAGAAAACCTATACATAAATGCCCACAGCAACTTCATTCATAGTAATCAAAACTTGGAAGCAACCCAGAAGTCCTCTGACAGAAAGCTGATGAAAAAGTTGGACTCCTCCTCAGCAGTAAAATGGAAAAAAACTACTGATAGAAGTAACAACTTAGATGAATCTCCAGGGAATTATGTTGTGTGAAAAAGAGCCAACCCCAGAAGACCACATACTGTATTTTTATAACAATCATGAAGCAGCAGAATTAGAGAATGTAGAAAACAGAGTGGTAGTTGCTGGGGTCACAGCTAGGGGAGGGGTGAGACGAGAGGAGATGGTGTGGGCAACCTGGAAGACCCTTGTGGTGGTGGAAATGCCCTGCGTTTTGATGGTCTCAATGTCAGTATCCTGGTCGTGATACTGGACTGCAGTTTTTGAAAGATATTACCATTTGAAGAAACTAAGTAATAGATACTAGGGATCTCTCTATATTATGTCTTAAAACTGCATGTAGATGTACAATGATCTCAAAATGAAAGGTTTGATTTCAACCTATCTAAATGATTCTGTGCAAATTACTGAACTAATTTATTAGCCCTGATTTCCTTACCTGTAAAATGGGGATAAAACAGTGCCTAATAGGGTTTCAATGAGATGATTAAATGAAATGATATGTATAATGCTTTCTCTAGAGGATAATTAGTATTCAATAAATGTTGTTATTGATAATATTAGTAGCAATAATAACAAATAATAAATATAAATAGTAACCAATAATAAACAAACAGTCACATAAATAATATTCTGTGTGTTTACAGTCCAGGCAGATCTGGGGGCTCTGACGGCGGGGCAGACAACACTCCTGCTGTGAGGTGCTGACCTCACCCTACGGATGTTTCCCACCCCTCATGCTATGCTGAAAGAGTGTCTGCAATGCCTACTAATGAAATGTCTCAATATTTTTTTAACTTCCAGTGATGGAGAAGCCACTATCTTTCAGAGTAAAACGTAATTGTAAAACTCTACATCAAAGGTTGACATTCCAAGCTACACATCAGAATCACCTGATAAGCATTGTAAAAATAAAGATGAATGGTTTCTACGGGTATGGCATTTTATATCACCTTGGAATGACAAGGAGTGATGTCTCTTCAGTGTGTAGCTATAGGTAACACTTGAGATATTTGCTTCTTGGCTAATGTCTGAATCCATCCAATGTACAGGATAATCAAGCTACACTACACACAGCAGGTACATCCATCCATTCAACAGACAATTAGTGAGCACATACTGTTAGATGCTACAGCTACAACGAACAAGACTGACGGGTCTCTGCCTTCATAAAACTTATATTCTATCAGGAGAATAACTGCTTGATTATCATAAAATGTACAATAATGGGGATTACTGAGGGGCTTTAGGAATACGGCCCTGGATGCAGAAGCATCCACTCATCTGAAAGGTTATCAATGACCATAAGACTCTTCCGTACAATGAAACACTGTGAGAACATAGCTCAATTTTTTTTTCCATTTTCATAATGAAAATAAATACTTCACTTATCTGCCATTGTCAAAGGGTATTCTGGTCTGATTAAGTACTTTCTAGAAAACTGGAAAGTATCACTGTGCTAAAATTTTATTTATCCAAACTTCTAAAAACGAAATCCTCCTAAAATGCAACAAGTTGTACACTGTCCTGGAACCCTAAAACAGGCAAATTATTGCAATTTACCCTCTTTTCAGTGGCCCTTGGCGAGCATTATGGATGACAGCACCGTGCATTCACGTTGAACTCTCCTGAGATATGGAGAGACTAGAAGTCTCGCTGTATGCTACACCTGCTGCCTGTCTGTGCCCCCGCCGCTGCCGCTGCCATAGCCAGGGCCCCATCCGCACATCCGCCCCTGCGCTACACGTCCCAAAGCACCGGGGAGTCTGTTTCCCTTAGGGCCCGCTGACTCCTGGGCACGTGTACATACTGCCGCCTCTGCCTCATTCCTCTCTCCGAACCTCTTCTCTTCGGCCACACTGTTCTCCCTGTATTTTATTAAGCTAGATCAAAAATGAAAATTTCCAGGGGAACCCAAACAATAGGCACCACATTTAAAGTAAAAAGACCCTTTGCCTAGCCCTGGCTGTTTTGGCTCAGCGGTTGGAGCATCAGCCGCGGTTCGATTCTGGTCAAGGGCACGGACCTCGGTTGCAGTTCGGTACCTGGCCCTGGTTGGGGTCATGTGGGAGGCAGCCAAATGATGT
Organism: Tadarida brasiliensis; assembly: GCA_030848825.1. Taxonomy (NCBI): domain Eukaryota; kingdom Metazoa; phylum Chordata; class Mammalia; order Chiroptera; family Molossidae; genus Tadarida; species Tadarida brasiliensis. Next base: position 85,147,711 of record CM061266.1, read on the forward strand.
GTCACTCTCACATCGATGTTTCCCTCTCTTTCTCCCTCCCTCCTTCCTTCCCACTCTGTCTGAAAATAAATGGAAGAATATCCTCCAGTGAGGATTAAAAAAAAAAAGACCCTTGGCCTAAACAGAGTTCAAATGCACAGGATTTGTAGGAAATCTTCTCAGGGGGCTGAGGGGTACCAAGCTTCCCTGACTTCACCCCCAGGATCACAAATATTCCTGAGCGTCTGAAGTAGAAAACACAAACACAAACAAACAAACACCACCTGCCTGGCAGCGAGCATGACGTTCATGACGATTACATAGTATGTTTCTCTACAAAGAGCTCAAACCTTTGTACGATTATCTCATTTATTTTCCCCAAATTTCTGAGATACAGAGAAAGGCAAGTATAATTATGAACACTTTGAGAGGAAAGCTGTGAGTACTGAAATTCTAAGGGAGTTGCCCAGAGACACAGAAAGAGGCCTGAGGGTCTTCCTGCCTCCCTGTCCTCATTTCATCTCCGGGAAACAGTGCCTCCCCACAGAAATGCCCACAAGATACCTAATTTTCCTCTCAGATATACAGAAGCTGAGGTAAGGTCAAGCAAGTTCCTCAGGACAAGCAGTAAAAAATTTTTCATAATTGTTTTTAGTCCAAAGGAAACCATCTTTATTTCATACAAAAATGAACACAGAGAATACCTAAAACGCATAGGAAAATACCCTTAACTTTCTCCACCATGAGATGGACATGTCACCTTTCCACACACTTTGCAAAATGACTTCGGATAAATGTGGTAACTCACTTTTCATACCTTGAAAATCCACACCATTCTATGACCGTATATAAAACTATCTACACACTTCCACAAAAATGCCTTTCCACTAGCATGCCGCAAATAGCCTCACTCATTATCTTTGGACGTCATCTCCCTTGGCTGCATCCGATGGCACTGCTTTCAGATGCATTTCACCCGTCGGGACCCACCTCTGCTCCCTACTCTGCTAGCAGAGGTGGGGAACCCTTTTGCTGCCAAGAGCCACTTGGATATTTATCACTCAAGGGCCATACAAAATGATCAACTTAAAGTTAGCCTGCTATATTTGGTCAGGCTAATTTGGTGAGGCGTGTGATGTTAGCTGGCATTGATTTTGCAGGTCTTATACAGCCCGCGGGCCAGATGTTCCCCGGGCTGTGGATCCTCTTCTTTCTCATTTGTGTCAGATGAATCACCCAGGATACTTTCTACATAACATTGTGTTCACAACATTCTCACTGCTTTAGCCTCAATCAGTGCAATACTACACATTATTACAGGAGAAGAATTGGAAACAGTGTCCCAAGTAGGCGGAACCAGACCAGGAAGAGAAAGAAAAACAAAAGAAAAGCAAGTCCCTGTCCTTCTCTAGGTCATGCTACCTCCTCCTGCATTTCTAATTAATGACATCCTCCTCCTTTACTTTTTCTGCACTGAAGGTCAAACAGCTGGACTTCCTGGTGCAGGCAGAAGCAGCATGTTTAATGTGCCTGGGTGTATTTCAGATGGATATGACTGCTGAGACAGGTCTTGAGGGACAGCTCAGTGTTGGCAAAAGTCTGAAGAATTCATCTGGCAACATCTCCACTTAAGTGAGACACTCAGATATGAAACAGCTCGGGGCAATCTAAACTCCATGACCAGTTCAGTCTCGGCTCCCACAGTGTGCTGCCTGTTTGGAGCTCCAGGATAAATGTAAGCTGGGGAGGCAGCCATGTCCATGCTTCCAGGCTCACCTCCCTTCAGTTTCCCCTTTACTCCCTGGGCTGTCAACAGCCGACGGCCGTGGAGAGGAAAGGGTGTGCATGCTGGGAGTTGCTGTCTATTCTACGGGACAGCAGAGTCTCCGTTTTCTGAGATAAATGAGCTTCCTTTCAATTATCAGATTTGAGTTTTTTCCTTATCTACTTCCTCACCTGTTCAGTTAACCATGGGATAAATTTGATTTGAACTCCCTATGACTGCTTCCTATATATTTCTTCTTAATTAATTTTTTTTTATCCTCACCCAAGGACATTTTTGCATTTATCTTCAGATAGAGCGAGAGGGAGAAAGGAAGAAAGAGAAAGAGAAACATCGATGTGAGAGAGACACATCGAGTGGTTGTCACCCACATGACCCCAACCGGGGCCGGGGACAAACTGCAACCAAGGTACGTGCCCCTAGCGGGAACGAACCTGGGACTCTCTGGTCCACAGTCTGACGCTCTAACCGCTGAGCCAAACTGGCCAGTGCTTTTTAATTAATTTTTAGAAGGAGAGAGAAACATCGATGTGAGAGCAAACATCAAGCAGCTGCCTCTTGGATGCCACCTACCAGGGACAGAACCTGAAACTCAAGCATGTACCCTGACCGGGAATCAAACCAGCAGCAACCCTTGGGGTATGGGACGACGCCCAACCAACTGAGCCACACTGGCCAGAGCCCTGTATCTCTTTTAAGTGGCAGAAGTAGTATGTATTAAATAAGACAAAACACAATACAGAAAGAAAAGCAGAAGCACCACGTGGATCTTTGCTTCCAACAAGAATAAGCCAGTGGAATCTATTTTCACCATGAAGTTAATCCTCTGGGACAAGCACTCACTTGGAATCCCACAGTCTTACAAAGGCATCTGTGAGAATTCGGCAAGATACTTACTCTTACTTGTTACAACACAGAACAATACTCATTCCACCTATAGTCAGAAAACAGTTTAAGGGAAAATGTCACATTATCTGAAGCCTGTGAATAGGCATATTTATGGAATATTTATATGTTTGTTAATGTAATTTAAAAGGTGTCTAAATAATTCAATTAATTCTCAATGACCCCTACTAATAGAACTGATCAATACAATGGATAGCCTAAAAAGATAAGACTGTAAAGTTTATAGCTCATATATCCACTCTCTTTATTATTGGTAAATAATTGCATTAAACATTCTTCAGATTTAATAAAATCTGTCATTTCAGAGCAGTTGAGAATCTTAAAGGGTCATTTTTTCCAACTCTCTTATTTTGCACCCAAGGGAAATTTGGCTTGAAATGTTTAAGGCATGTACACAGTTGTTAAATGGAAGAGTTGGGCCTTACTTCCAACTGACATCGTGAGCTGGAGCCATGTGGACTATCTTCAAAAGACGTCTGAACACCAACTCCTCGCCCTACTTAGTGTCTTCACACCCCGACCCCATCCTTAGTTCAACCCTGAGGCCTTATTCACTTTCCCAACACCAGTAACAAATACCTACTGAGAACCTCCTATGTATAGTCTAAGACTGATAAGATACTCCAACTTAATAGGACTTAACGTCCTTCTATCTTCCTATGGCTTATTAGCAATAATTAGCAATTTTGATCTAAAGTAACCCTTACTGAAAATTTTGTTAGCCTAGAATAAGCAAAAGGATTCTGTAGATCAATTATGCAAGCAGAATAACATTAACAACTTAAAAATAAAACAAACACAATCTAGAAATAGTTACATGTACTACCACAAATCTCTAAGACTTGTACAGAATTTGTATCCTAAACATATGGGAATTTATAATGTTCCTGAAGAATTCCAAAGGAAATTCCATAGCTTCTCACAACATTCCCTAGCAGCACCTTTTAGTGTTTACCTCTCTCACCTCCACCATAAAACACCTATTTAAAACCTGCCTCCTGCAGTTTAACAGGTATAACGGTTATTTTAATTTTGCCAAAATGAGGTCAGTGAAGACATAAACTGGGGATATAGTGACTCTCAAGTGTCACCCAAGTATAGCAGGGAAAAAAATTCCCCAAATCTACATCTCCCTAATCCCAGACCACACCCTGAAATATTTATGAAAACATTTGTGTTGATGCAAGCAGCTTTTTATTTATTTTGTATTAAATTTATTGGGGTGACATTTAAAAATAAAATCATTTTTAAACATAAAAAGAAACTGAAATGCTTGAGAAAAATCCTGAAGATGCCTGTGAAAGAAAACCCTGCTGGAACAGAAGGCCTTATATTCCACAATGAAACATCCTCATAAACCCAGCTGAGAAATGAGCCCACTTGTAACAGCACAACCAGGAGCCAGGATAATTACAACAGAAACACTTTATTTGAAATCATGAAAACAGTTACACTTGATCTTCTTGTTAGCAGGGGCTGTGCAGACAGCAACATTTACTGTGAAATGTAAGGGCAGATAACAGCTGATTTGAAAGGGGATTGTGTAAATCTAGTTAAAGAGCAACTTTAGAAGATTATTTTAAATTACTAAGATAACATCATGGCTCTTGGGGAAAAAAAATGGAAAGGTTTGTTCTTTATACCACATTCAGTGTACAAAATCTAACAAAACCGCCTGCTTTGAAGCAACAGTATCAACCAGCAGCAAAGATGCCTTACCTCCACTCTACCCTCCTTCTTCGTCATTTTCAATTATTTCTAGCACTTACTCATCTCTATGAACAAAAAGTCATTTCAACCAGAGAAACAACTTTAAAAAACTCCATCCCCTTCAGAATAATTACTAAAGCTTTTAGATTTCCAAGTGACTTCGGGCTGAGGCCCAAACATTCTCAGTAAGTGTCCTAACAGGTGAAGCAAATGCCATTTTATCAACTACAAACAGGTACACTTTCACTGCATGACCCCAGCCCTACTGTACAGGTCTCCCAGGCATACCTTGGTTTCTTGCACTTAGCTTTATTGCATTTCACAGATGTTGGGGTTTTTTTACAATTTGAAGGCAAGACCCTCCACCAGCAAAAGATTCAGTGGTCTGGAACCAAACCTTCAATATCTCCGAGGTGTGCGTGCCTGTACTGCTTAATCCACTCCCATGTTGCCACCTCAGAACTTTTTTTAAAGCAAAAAAGCATTTCTCTTGGAAAATAGGTCCATGATGCACGAAAGGGCTGACGCAGCTCTTTGAAGAGAAAAAGATAACTAAGGGATTTGAAAGTGATCAACAGCAAGATAATGATCTCGTATTTCAGCTGTAGGTAACTAAGGAGTGTATGTTAAACATTTCTCTTCAAATACCTCTGTTCTTTCTGACCAAAATACTCTTTTATCACAAAGATAATTCTTTCATTTGCCCTGCCGGGGTGGCTCAGTGGTTGAGCTTCGACCCATGCACCAAGAGGTCACTGGTTCAATTCCCTGTCAGGGCACATGCCCAGGTTGTGGGCCCGATTCCCAGTGAGGGGCATGAAGGAGGCAGCCAATCAATGTTCTCTCTCTTCGATGTTTCTATCTCTCTCTTCCTTTCCTCTCCCTTCCTCTCTCTCTAAAATCAATAAAGAAAAAAGAAAAAAAGAATGATCTCATTTGATGAAGACCACTGCTGTAACAATAATAAATCCTAAAGCAGTTTCAGTAACTTAGGGAAGCACAGTACTATAACCATGCACTCAAGCCAAAGCACGTCCTCTGAGGCTCTGGGACAATGGGGTATTGTCACTGCAATGGCTCAATTGTGGAGAGATCGGCTTTGGTACACTAAGGTCTAAAAGCCCATAAGCTCACAACTGTTCCTTCATTTATATGTCATGATTATTTTTTAAGGTGACAAATAACTAAAATTATGTTCAAGACCCAATGTTCCCATTGTTCAGAAGAGCTAAACAGATCTAGTTTCTAAATGTGTAGACACGGACAAGATCAAGCTATGGCCAAAGTCTTGCAATTGAGTTAAACTACTGTCCTCATTGGATGGAAGGATGGTAACTGGGAGTTCACACTGGAGAAATGAAAAGGCTACCCCAGCTGCAAATTATCATAAGCTTATTGGCCCATCATCTGCCCGCTACAGCTGTATCCAACTCTCAGTTCACCCAAAGAGATTCACGCTCTCCTGGTGCCAAAAATGTCTCTCTTTAAAAAAAAATGCCCAATTGAAAACAACTCTCTGCTCTGCATCTTTCAATAGGACTGAAGTGCACTTCACCAACACAGAGCACGAGCATCTCAAATTAGCAGAGAACTATTTTTAACACATGAAGGATAAGATATGAAATTAGTTTCACGGGGAATGAGAACCTTGGAGATTATTTACTTTGCCTTAATTACTTTGACTCGCCATTAATTTGGCTTTCCTGGGGTACTAAATATTTCACGCTATGATTTTGAGACGAGAGAGACATGAACACAAAGTTGGAGCACTGGAAGTCTGCAGCAGCCTCTTCAACACCGAGCCACGGACGCCCCCGCTGGGCATCCAAGGCCATTCAGGGATGCACTGCTCAATGACATTTTCCGTTGCTGTTTCTCTGTTGTTTTAACCCTGGGACCAGAAGCTCTGCCCTGAAGTGTGCTGGGAGCCAAACTTTATTCAGCTTCTGTTTTACTCCTCAGCCAATAACATCACTAGTGCTCACAGCTACTCACGGCGACTGCCAAATAGGGCAGGCAGCAACTGCCTCAAGCCAAGGACAGAAAAGTTTAGAATGCACATTAAAAGTTTTAATGATTGGTGCAACTGGGCAATGGAGCCAATTCCAATAAAGGTGACTAAGGAGATACGATAGCAGGTATTCTGTAATGGGTCCATTAGAGCATCAGTGGGAAAGAATGCACTCAGCTCCCACCAAAGCACTTAGAGAGAGCAGGTCTGCCATGTACAGCTGCACGCTTGCCAGAGCGCTGTGCTCCCTCCATGGCTCTTAATCAGCCGTCCACTGGCAGACACCACAAACACGGGCAGTGCCCAGCAGCCAGCAGGAGCTCGGGGAGGGCAGTGCAAGTGCTGCCAGGCGCAATAGGAGGAGACTCACCAGGCCCACTCAGTCTGTCAGTGCCCTCCAGCTCCACCTGGCATTTGGCAATGAGCAAGGGGGAGAGCAGGAAAGACAGAGCTGGAGCCCTCCTCTGGCCCATGCTCACAAAGAACTCTTACTCTACATGTTAGCAGAACTGGCCCTGCTACATGATTCCATCCCTGTGAGCTGAAGCCGTTCCTTTTCTCCATTAGGTTCTCTACACCTTACCGTTTTCTTTTCTAGTATAAATGTATCTGATAAAGCTGTGCTTTTATTACAAACTCCCTTCTGTTCTTCTTCTGCATAAGGATATTGTTTGGCTTAGTTGAGCCACACCCTTCTAGCAACCTGAACCTAAACAAACACAGCAGCCAACCAAGTTCACACATCTCCAAAACCTCACCACTTCTGACTACATAGTAAAATTCTGTCATGGAACTACGCTTCCTTGATAAACATTTCTAATTGGGCAAGAATAACTTCTATTTCTTTATCATAGTCATAGCTGTAGAACATGCTCGCATATATCATATCACTTTATTTTATCCATTTTTCCTATTTGGCCCCTTTCTACATGTCTCATGCTCATGAAACTCTCATCCTACAGTCATTGTCCACAGGTAAGCCTGTTCCCTTCGTCACTGTTGACCCAACTTCCTTATTTTCTAAGTCATACACCTCATTTGGGCCATTTGCACTTCTGATCATTTCTATCATTTAGAATTCCCAATGCCATATCTCAATTTCAATACTAAACACGGCACTCCTTCTTTTGTACCATCAATTATAATAAAGTAAAGCAAGATGCTGTTAACAATTTCTGTTTGGGGAGAGAAGGAGCACCAATGTATTAAAGGAAAGAGTTCAATCTTGTTTCTTCCACCTGCTAGCTATGACAGCAGACCCATTGCTTCATCTTTCCGAGCTTCTCCTCTTATTACTGACACAAAAAAATGTTGCCATGAGGATTACATGGGATGGTATATGCAGCTGTGTCTGAAAATACTCAAGACATGACTATCACTCTGAGATCTTCCGCTAGGTTTCCATTCAAATGCCCTTTTCATTCACATGAATAAAGGCTATCCTGCCCAGCCAGTGTGGCTCAGTGGTTGAGCACCGATCCATGCACCAAGAAGTCGCCAGTTTGATTCCAGGTCAGGGCACGTGCCCAGCTTATGGGCCTGATCCCCAGTGGGAGGCATGCGGGAGGCAGCCAATCGATGTTCTCTCTCATCGATGTTTCTCTCTCTGTCTTCTTCTCCCTTCCTCTCTCTCTCTAATATCAATAAAGAAAAAAAAATTTTTTAATAAAAATAAAAAATAAGAATAAAGGCTATCCTGGCAAACAGCACCTGTCTCCTATGGGGTCCCTACAAGTGTGCCATCCCAATGAGCTTCTCCATTCACTTCCTCAAAACAATAACCAAGGCATAGAAGCTCCTACCGTCCCAGAGATCACTGATTCCAAAGTTAACTTTTTCTAGTAAATTGAATTGTAAGAAGTTCTGAAGTATTACAGGTAAATGTGCAGAGTAAGTGCGTGAATGGTCATCAGCTCTCAGCTTTCCAATTATGCCTGGCTGGCCTTTATAACCCACTGGAACAGGGAGGTGACCAGTAACACAGTGACCACAGAGCATGTGACAAAGGCAAGGCTCAGGTGGGCACTCGGGGACAGACAAGCAAACAGTCTACCTAAGCATCACCCACCAAGCACTAGACCTACAGCCGACAGAAAACATTCTTCTCCATCCTTTCTCTTCGCTTTCCTGGAGAAACATTTTCCACCACAGAAGCTTTGATTAACCTCAAATTATGTCACTTCGAATCTGTCTTGCTCAGAGACACTGTGACACCTGAAATTCTGCTTTAATCCTAAAGTCTCCACTTAAAGATTCAGACGCAAAACAAGAAAAAAGAGCTCACAAGGGCAGTTGAGGGATTTCACGGTATAATAACGTATAGTGAAGGTATAGTTGGCAAAATTGTGGTTTCACAGCTTTGATGGCGTATGGCTATTAAATGTAACCTTCGCAAACCTTTTGATCCAGCAATTCCTCTAGTAAGAATTTACCCAAATGAGATTATTGTCCAGGTATAAAATGGTGCGCATACAAGAATGCTTAGAGCAGTGATGAGTTTTAGATGGAAAAACTGGAAAAAACATAAACGTCTCTCAGTAAGCCTTGTAAACTCTAACAGATACATTAGCTGCTTCCCCGGCAAGCCCTTTGCCCTTCTTTTCCAGCAGAACTCTGAGCTTCCTATTCATGAAGTTTGGATGGGATTAGCATAAACTTCTACCCAAATCTGAAGCAATGAAAAGGGCAGTCCCCTGGTCACATTACCTAAGGTGGCCAAGTAGAAGGCAGCCCAGGATTTTAGTCTGATGATTAAGAGAAACTCTCCTCTGAATAGTGAATGGGTCCCTGGAGATACAAGCATTTTGCTACCATAAGGAGCATGAAAAAGAGTAAGAAAGAAAAAATTATAAAGAAAGTAATCCTAAATCCAAATTAAATTGTGCCAGAAGTCCCTACCCACTGGAATTTTCAATATATTCTTATTATTTAAACTAGTTTGCCCCAGGATTTGTGTTACTTACAATGAAAAGCATCAAATAAAAGTATTCAGTCATTAAAAGATAATGTATATTTATTGACATGGGACGATGGCCACCACATGTTGTTAGAAAAACAGCACACTATATAGAACAGTACATAAAACAAAATCCCATTTATTTAGAATTGTATTTCTGCACAGTATGTACATGTAAATACATACACACACACACACACACACACACACACACAAAGAGAGGCAGAGACAGAAAGAGACAGACCGAGAGATAGGCCTGGTAGAATTTTCCTAGAATGTCAACAGTGATTATCTTTAGTATTTCTGAGTAATTTCACTCTCCTTTTTGTATTCTATAGCATTTGCTCTTATATGATGGCATAAATTTTTGTGGGATAGAAAATTAAGCTTTAAAAAAAGCTGGCTATTTACTGATTCTGGTTATCTTCAGTGTAAAATAAACGAAGAGCTTTGCCTCACATCCATCTCTAAACTTAAGTGTTCCAGGAAAAAAATCAAAGAAGCTAGTCAGGCACTCAAAATATTATTTCATTATAAAAGTCCATGACGAAGCAATGAAACCACTGTAAGATCTGAATTTGTACATGCTGAAAAAGAAACACAGCCAGAGGTGCCTAAGTGTCTTTCTGGAAGTGTGGAAACAATATTAATCAATATGAAACATCATCTTACAAAAGCTAGGCACTTCCTATTCCAAAAAGGGAGAGTCATGGTGGGGGAGGGCCGAAGGTGCCGGGAGAGCAGTGCACCCAGCTGCTTCCAGAAAAGGGCAAGTGCCACTGTGGTCACTCAAGAGCTGCAGAGGGGCGGCGGGTTCGGGGAGCTGTGCTGTTGGGTAGAGCAGAGGGTTTAATCCTTGACTGTCACTGCATATCAAACACACTTTCTTATGGGGATAAATCCCCATGGACCAAACCCCACTTCTCAGTAACAGAGCCTTATTCCAGTCACTTTAAGCTCTCCAAAAGTAATAAATAGTTACAAGCAAACTAGAAAACAGGACATTCTCTGTGACCCCTTTCAATTATAAAATTATAACTTAACCATAAATATTTCATAAATTGGAGGGGAGGGTGTTTGAAAGATCCCAACACCACTGGGACAGAAACATCTGAGTGCTGCAGACTCCAGCTGGAAGAGACATCTGTAGAATGTAGCACTGGGTTAGAAAACACTACCAAAGGCAAATGGAAAACAGACGTCAGAAACAAAATCTTGATTTGTTTATTGGTGATTTTTACTACAGCTTGTAGGATTTTCTGACTATAAAATCTCAAAAACTCTGGCTTCTAAAATCAGTTCAATGGAGTTAACATTTCTTTAAAGTAATAGGAATCCTGTAGATACAAGGTAACTGCAAATGATACTAGGATGATTTGTTTTACAGGTTAATTTCAAGCAGTTATTTGTTTCTTTTACAATAAATTACTACACTATACCTACACTGTATTTCATGATAATACCATTGTTCTCAGTCAGTCACCATTTAATTCTCAAAGAGTCACAGTATTCAAGAAAGAAAAGAATCAAAAATAAACACCACCCATACAATGGTCCACATGACGTATCTGCTTTTGGGATCAAATTAAAAATGCATCCCCAAAAAAAGCATCCCTCCCACTCAAAATTGCAAGCATGCACTAGGTTATCCTTTGTCTATTCTGTATCTCATTCTAATTCATTCCACTTTGATGGACTGTTGGTAGCCTTCAATTTTAAAGGGCACAAGAATGACCAAGAGGACAACAAGGAGTGGTTCAACCCTCATTTGCAATAAGAATCCATTAGGGCCCCTCAGTCCATCTGCATCAGTATCTTGAGGTAGGCCTAAGTAGCTGTACTTTTAACAGGCATCTCAAATAGATGAGAATAGGGGATGGATCAACCTTTGGGAAACAGTGATGCAGACAATTACAAAGTGACCAAGTCACTTATAGAGAATCAAACCTGATTATATAACTCTGTCTTGAATAATTCCACTCCTCTATATCTGTGGTCAGGCTTCTTGTCTCTTGTCCAGGAAGCCACCAAGACCATCTCCTTGAACTTGAGGATAATTTCCAGGTGGGCTGTCCTCCACTCTTGCCCTCTCCAATATATTTCTCAGAAACTTGCAGAAAGATCTTACATTCTACAAGTCACACCATATCATTCCCTTGAAACCCTTCAGTGACTGCTTAATGGGTCCTGGTGATGAAAATATTTTATAAGAGATTCAAGATGGTGGCTGTACAATGTTGTAAATATACTAAATGCCTTTGATTTTGTTCACATTAAAATGTTCATTTATGTCACATAAATTTCACCTCGGTTTGAAAAAAAGAAAAATGAAACAAAACAAAAACCCTTCAATGGCTGTCCATTGCACTTAGAATAAAATCCAAAATCCTCAGCAAGGCCTGCTAGGTCTGGCATAAGCAGGCCCTAACTTGCATCTCAGCAGCCTAATTCCCAGCCACTGTGCGCCATTCACTCCGGCCATATTGGCTATCTTTCCCTGAATTCCAAAGCCAATCTCTTGCTCACCTCTGGGCGCCCAAGAACGAACTCCCACCTGGATAATCCCAATTTCTATTCAGGTCTTAATTTCTAAATTACTCTCCCATATAAGCCTTCCCTGACCACGCTGCCCTCATTATACGCTTTCAGAGAAACCTGGTCTTTTCCAACTACTTATCACGAGTTCTAGTAATACAATTATTTTTGTTTTGCTTAATATCCTCCCAGTAAAGTGCGGACACACGGGAGGGCAGGCAGTGATCATTTTGTTCACTACTGCATTTCCTAGCATGCACATGGCACAATAAACACCCACTCTTTTGACATAATGGATATGTAGCCTGCTTTCCTCCCAAAATGTCAAATCTCTACTACGAATGGAGTATCAAGCTAGGTCACAATATTATGTGAGATTTAAAATATATGTCAACATTTTTCTTTTAACAACAAGATGAGAAAAATCAGAAACTGCACAGGGCCAACTCAACACAATATAGACTACACCAACCAATGCACAGAAAACAGCTTCTGCAGAAGTTATTCTGTAGCACCTGCTTTGTTTCTTGATAAAATCAAGTCCCTACTGCCTAAAAAAATGCCATTTAAAAACTTTCTCCCTGTGCCATGGTGCATTACTGAGAAAGAAGGAAAGAAACAGAGTCTATACCTTTGCAGAAAGGCGTCATGAGAAACCCTCGAGGGCTCTCATGTAGGCACCTCTCTCCTGAAGGAAAGAGCATAGAGTACTACCAGGGAAGAAGGGCCCTGCACTCAGTCAGCTCTGAGAGACAAAGGAAAAAGGTAAGTGGAGGGAAAACCCACATAAGAGCAGGCACAATTGGTGTTTTTGTTACTAAACAAATTGTTCTTTAGTGATTATAAGTGTGCAAGTGATTTATTTTTTCCAATCTTGCATTTGTATTAACTAGAACCCTAATTTGTCCGTAAGGCTGAAGAGTGTGTTAATTACTTACCTTCACAGCTTATGCCCATTTAAAATAAGCTAGTTTCACCCTGGCTGGTTTGGCTCAGTAGTTAGAGCATCGGCCCACGGACCAGAGAGTCCTGGGTTCGGTTCCCGCTAAGGGCATGTACCTCGGTTGCAGTTTATTCCCGGCTCCAGTTGGGGTCGTGTGGGTGGCAACCACTCGATGTGTCTCTCTCACATCAATGTTTCTCTCTCTCTCTTCCTCCCTCTCTCCCTCCCGCTCTATCTGAAGATAAATGCAAAAATGTCCTCGGGTGAGGATAAAATAAATAAATAAAATAAAATAAACTAGTTTCTTTCCATGGTTAGTTTACCAGCGCTGCCTACTCCCTGGGTCTCCCCCACTTCTGATCCTCAGGGAGAGCAGAGGCAGAGTGGTCTTCCAGGCAGGTCCCAAGGGCTCCATCCACTCAGAACTGTGCCGGCCTACAAGACATCCCCGCCTTGTTCCCCTGCGAGAGCACAACATGAGGACCTGCATACACGTAAAGCCCCTGCCACCGCCTATTTTCAATATGTATATTCTTCTTTAGCCAAAGCTTTGAATTTTCCCAGGCCCAGCTCCACAGACCTAGCGATCACTCGCATGGCCATGCATTTTAAGAACATCCTCATGCGTGCTGCAGTGTTCCTGGCATCGAAGGATGGGGTACCTACAGTTGGGTTGTTTGTGTGACCTTTTGAACATCTCAGTCCAAGATAGCTCTAAATCCTTCTCCCTGCTCCAACTCCCAGCTCTCTGTGCTCAGCGAGGGAACGCCTGGAGAAGGCGCGAGGCTGCCCAGTGTGGCCAAGTATGGGACCAAGATGGCAGCCACCACCAAGACTGCCTCCAACAGGGGGAGGAGCCGGAGCTGTCTCTCCAGCACGGACACCTTCTCTAAGCCCCTTCTGTTGAGGCGGCTTGTGTGACCACCATGTTGGCCCCCAGCTTTGCTTCGTCTGACACGGCTTCTAACCTTGTTTTATACTTGAAGATGCTACTTGAGTCCTGCTCCCATCTTCCAAAAGCATTCTTACGAACACTCTTACCATTGTTTTTGTTACAGAATCGCATATACTTCTATAGGAGAGGAGTTAATGGAGCCTGATAATACATATAAAAAGCACCCTTGGGCAGGAAAGTGAAGTGCCAGCCAAACCAAATCCTTAAGTCACAGAGGTCTGATCTGTGAACCAAAGTCCACTCAGGAGTGAGTCATGGGACCAACTCCTTAATGCAGGCACGAGGACAGCAGACACGGCAACGAGGTCAGTGAGAACTGCTGGCAGAAAATAAGACAGAGAAGGTCGGTAAAAGAGGAGCTCAAGCACAGAATAACAAAGACGCCAGGGGAGGTTGCCGAAATGCCACATATATGTGACAAAGGGAAATTAGTGTTTGGAAAACCAGAGAGTAGGGAGGAAGGAATAGTCAGCAAAGGGACAGAGCTTCCTGGTGGGAGGGGTGAGGTTATAAATGCAGGTGCTTTCTACTCCGACTGGAGCTGGCAAGAGTTTTTCAGTGAAGAAACCAGAATGTCAGAAGAGGAAAACCTCATCAGATGTATATCATTGCCAGGCGTTAAGGAAATGGGCAATGTCTAAGTAGGAAAACAGAAATCTCTTCAAGTATTTTTTCATGGAGGAAATTTAATATAGAGAATCGGTTACTCAGGTGACGGTGGCACAGAGAGCCTAAGACGTGACACTGGGGTAATCCAGAGATTCCCAGGAGCAGGGAGCTGCTACCTCCCCTAGGCTAAAGAGACAACTGCAGCAGGTGGTGTTGCTGGAGTCCACGGGCCAAGGTCACTGCGAGCAAACAGAACCAGAGGTCTGTCAAGTACGCGCAGTGCTACAGAGGCGGCATTCCCACGGTCAGAGATGCTGCAGGAAGCTAGAGGAGAGAAAACAACACTCTGGCTTTGCCTTTCTCCCCGCTACCTCCCATGTGCCTCTCACATGGAAGCCAGCTGACTCAGAAGTCTGGGAAAGCAACACAGAGACGAGAGGGAAGGGCAAGGAATGCTGGAAGGGAAGGATAGAAATGCTGGCACAAGGCAGAGGAGTAACGATGAGCTCTAATAAGCAAGCCTCTTCTTTTACAAGTCACACTTTTTAAAAGTTTTCTTATTGCCATATAATGGTAACCAAGGAATAAATAAAGGCTACACCTGGCCAAATGACCCACTGACCTGCGTGCCGTGTCCAGGTGGCCCCTGATGCCGCTCTGCAGAATCACAGGCTTGGAAGGGGGTACAGGAATCTATTCTAAAGCACCTTTTGTCAGTTACAATTAAGCCAGGACCAGTCTAAACAAGTAAATTTTATTTTCAAAATTCTAGAATGAAAAAGGTTCTTTCCAAAATAAAAATATCAGTATTAAATAGAAAAAAATAATACAAACATGCATGTGTGCCAACACAACACACCCAAATGAGTAGAAGTAAAACTGGGGAAATCTGAACAGGATTGGTGGATTATATCAATCAAAATTCTGATTGTGATACTGTATGTACTACATAGCTGTCACCACTGGGGGGAAATGGGCAAAGGTACACGTGCTGTCTCTGTATTATTTCTTACAACTGCATATGAATCTATAATTATCTGCAAATAAAAAATTTAATTTAAAAAATCATAAATGTGGCCCTGCCCAGTTTGGCTCAGTGGTTAGAGCGTCAACCCGTAGACCAATGAGTTCAATTCCGGTCAAGGGCATGTACCTCGGTGGTGTTCGTCTCCAGCCCTGGTCAGGGTCGTGCAGGAGGCAGCCAGTGGATGTGTCTCTCTCACATCGATGTTTCTCTCTCTCTCCCTCCCTCCCACTCTATATGAAGATAAAAAGAAAAATATCCTCGGGTGAGGATTTAAAATCTAATAATAAAAAATAAGTTTTAAAAAATCATAAATGTGAATAATATGCTAAATTAATAAGGCCTCTTCCTTTCTACCACGTTATAACCACAGTGTCTCCGGCCTCTGTGTACTCACGTTCGGTATTTCTACTGTCGTAACTCTGTTCTCCCTGTTAAGCAAGGCCAGTTCGCTCTTTGCTGACCCATTCAACAATGTCTCATAATTTGGTTTCCCCTTTATCATTGGCTCAATTCTGCTTTTGCAGAAATATGACAGTGTCAGGGTGCTGTGGTTGCATTATTCAGTCTTTGCCTTTCTGATTACAGACGGAGCCAGAATATTAGTATTCATACACGAGACAATTGGAAGGCTGCCTGATCTTATTTCCTATCATCTAACAAGTTTAAACCTGCTCATTTCATAATTAAGCATTTAATTCAGAATGGTTCTCTTTATGCATTTACGCTTTCCTCCTCCCACCCTCTGTATCCTTTGATCTCCTCTGGGAACTGGTGGCCTAAGACTGGGCAGAAGAAACTATAGTCCAAAGACTGGCATTTTGACTGAACAAGAGCAAAGAACCAGTCCCAGCCCCAGCTACCACTCATTCACTTCGTTAAAACACAGGATATCAGAGAAGCAGGGAAAACAATAGATACAAGTGCATGCTAGGTCTTTCCAGAAACCAATGGTAGATGAAAATTATGTCTTAACCAAAAGTATTGGGGGAGGGGGCGGGGAATCACTGTTCATCACAAAATGAACATGCATCACAGACATCTCTGCAACTCTTCTTTTCTACAACTCCACAAATCCGTCCTGTAAAATATATCTTTCTTCTTTAATGATCTGGTAGTAGATTATTTATATTCTTTATTTGTCTTCTTTTACTTATGTCCAAAATTATACTGCTGAAATCTGGAAAGCCTGATCACAATTATAGGCAAGACAGAGGAGTCTCAGCCTTTCAAGGGGTGCCAAGTCTAACGGACAGGGCAATGGTGCAGGACAGAGTACTGAAATCTTGTTTTGGGGATGGCAGTGAGCTAAGTGACCACATGTCTATGTCACGCTGACTTTTCCAGACAGCTTCCCATCAAAATCTATCTTGCATCCTTTCCCCACCTCCATCCCCACAGTCACTACCTTGGCTCAGGTGCAATTGCTTGCCTGGGCACCTCCTAGCTCATCTCCATGCCCCCAACTCTCCCTCCCCACTCACCTGACAGCATGATCTTTCTAAGTTGCAAGTCAAAAAGCAGTAATGCCCTCATCTTAGTCCTTCAGTCCTATCACCTAAGGCTGGGTCTTCCAAATTGGCCTCATTATAAAAACCACTGGGGGCATTAACAAAAAATAAAATAAAACAGATTCTTTAGTATCTTGAGACACAATTTAAATGAAAGTTATTTATTTGGGAGGAATCCTAGGAACTACTGTAGAGGAAATGAAGATAGCGAATAAAGCACAGATTATCCAGCAGACTGCCATTATGTACAACTGAGGCTCAGTTTAACTGGGGAACCCTGGGACACAGTGTAGAATATGCATCAATTATTGCACCCAAGGGTCCTGGATGCTAATGTATTACTATCCAGCTCTCTTCTGTCATTGGCTGAGGTCCACTCTTGAGACCGTTAACTTCACTGCCCTACCAAGCTGTCCCACATCTGAGAGAGAAAGCCCTCAGGTAGAAAACAGTAGGTACCTGCATAATATTCTGCAGACATGTACTAAAGCAGTGAACATCTTGGCATGTGAGCACGGAACTAACCATGTCTGTTCCAGTAGGCCACATCCCTGAATATTTTGATTTAATGGGTCTGGGGTGGGACCCAGGAACCAATACTGTAGCAAGCATTTCATAGGGTGCTTTTAAACAGGTAGATAGTGAAACACAGACCAATATCATTAAGTGCAAAATCTTTGGTGGGCCTTACTAGGTCCTCCATGGTCTGTCTCCTGCCCTGCTCTCCAGACCTACCAATCCCCCTGCATAGTCACTTTTAAACCACACTGAATGCATGCACTTCCATGTAAGTAGCATATATTCTCTTCCATGAGCACAAACGATCCCTTAAGAATCTTTAGGATCCCTAGAGACAAATACTGTGCCATTCATATAGTAAGTGCTCAATAAATGCTTGTTAAAGAAATAATCCTAGTCCTGGCCGGTTTTCTCAGTGGTTAGAGCATCAACCCACAGACCAGAGAGGCCCAGGTTCAGTTCCCACTAAGGGCACGTACCTCGGTTGCAGTTTGTCCCCGGCCTCTGTTGGGTTTGTGTGGGTGGCAACCAGTTGATGTGTTTCTCTCACGTCGATGTTTCTCTCTCTCTCTTCCTCCCTCTCTCCCTCCTGCTCTATCTGAAGATAAATGCAAAAATGTCCTCGAGTGAGGATAATAAAAAAAAAAAAAAAAAAGAAATAATCCTAAAAGGAAATAGTATGGTATTATCTAAGTAGGTTTCCTGAACAAAACGATCTTCCATATCTATCAAAATAGTAGGTACAATTCCACTAGTGAAACTAAACAAATATATATTGAGTACCTACTATATGCAAGACACTCAAGACTCCCTCCAGAAAAATACTGTAAACTTTTTTCAGGATGACCTTAACAAAGACATTCTGACAAGAAACCGCGTTAAATCCTACAAAGGAAAGAAACACCTAGAAAGTGGTAGAAAGATGAAGGATTCTTCAAGAGGAATTGGAAGCTTGTCAAATTTTTCCTCTCTTGTGATTCTGCCAGGGTTTTCCCCAGAGACACTATCACTTTCCCTTGACTTCACAAGGATGGAGCAGGATAACGAAGAAAGTCTTATCTCAATGGCACCGAGCTCTTGGGATTGCGACTTCTTCCAACGACCAGAAATGTGGTATGTGGGATCTAGATGGTCACCCTGGCTCTAGCCCTTGAGTGTACAACAGCTTCTGCAGTTTTCCAGCTACTCAAGATGCTCTCTGGCAAGTGAGACCAAAGCAGAGGTCTGTCCCCTTGAAGTTACTAAAGACTTCATCTGTGGCTCTTCTCCCACTGTTTGGGAAGTTAAGCACAACACCTTGGCCACCTTCCAGTCAAGATAATTACATTGGGGCTAGCACGCTTCACCCTCCAGCTCCAACTCAATAAAGTACTCCTTCAGACTAGCTGCCATAACCTTCGTTATGCTGCTGTGGGCTACTAAGAGCTAGTCTGTACTCAGAATGGCTGCATTTGTGAAAAATTAATACCCCTAGTGTACCTTTCTATACTAACAATAAATATATTCCAAAATATCACTGGCTAAATTAATTATTTCTACTTTTTACTACAGTGTCAGAAACTATTTTAAAAACTATAGTAATATCTTCTCCATTTTCTCAACTTTTACTATTCATATAGATACAAACTAAAATATCTGTATTAGAGAAAGAAGGAAGGAAAGTGCATGTTCCACAAAATACATAGTGAGTTTCTACCAGGTGCCCAGCTCTACTGTTCCAGGTACTGGGCACCGATGTAAGGGCCATGAGTTACAGTCTCAGCATAAATTTCAAAAATCTCCAAAGGGAATCATTCAATTTAATTTTCCAAATGCTACTGCATTTCTGAAAATATGAATATGTAGTCTTTACTTTAGGAAACTGCCATACACAGGTCTACCAATCAAATACTCTTATAATGAAAAACAAGAGTCTATAGGACCTTAACTCAATGTGTATGTGGGTGGGTGTGAATATATATGTGTCTAAGAATGAGAAAATATGCTTTCTTGGCTAACCTGGAGGGTAGCAAATGGGATGATGCTTAGATATATATTTATTTGTTTCCTTGTTTTTAGTAATCATCCTATTTGTGTGGGTGAGAGTTTACAGGCTATAATAGCAGAAGCTGACATAAAAAAATTGAAAACGTAAATATCTCTTGCTTACAGCTTCTCTGTACTATATTTAAAAAGAACACAAATCAGCCCTGGCTGGTTAGGCTCAGAGGCTAGAGCGTCGGCCCACAGACCAATGAGTCGCGGGTTTGATTCTCATCAAGGGCACGAACCTGGGTTGTGGTTCATCCCCAGCCCTGGTTGGCTGGTTGGGGTTGTATGGGAGGCAACCAGTCCATGTGTCTCTTTCACATTGATGTGTCTTTCTTTTTCTTTCTTTCTTTCTTTCTTTCTCTCTTTCTTTCTTTCTTTCTTTCTCTCTCTTTTCTTTTCTTTCTCTCTCTTTCTCTCTCTCTCTCTCTCTCTCTCTCTCTCTCTCCCTCCCTCCCTCCCTCTCTCTCTCTCTCTCCTTCCCTCCCACTCTATCTGAAGATAAATGGAAAATATCTTCAGGTGAGGATTAAAAAAAAAAGCATACAAGTCCCTTAGTGTTCTATCAAAATAATGAAAACAACAAAAGGGGAATGTAAGTACTGTATATATGTGTTTGCATATACACACACACATTCTCTTGTACATGAAAATAGGAGAGGGAAGTTAATTACATTTCAAGAGTCCAGTGGATTAAACCAAATGTGTGAACTACAGCATGTGTAACATCACGATAGAAAGAGAAATAGTTTCGACATTTAAAAAAATAATAACCTTAAGATTCAGATTTAATCCTAGAGAATCCAAAGGAAGTACTTGTCCCAGACAAACTATAACAAGATGTGGAAAATGGTTTTTAAAAAATTCAGTGAAGCCCTGGCCGGTTTGGCTCAGCGGTTAGAGTGTCAGCCTGCGGTCCAGAGAGACCCGGGTTCAGTTCCTGCTAAGGGCGCGTACCTCGGTTGCAGTTTGTCCCCGGCCCCTGGTGGGTCGTGCGTGCGGGAGGCAGCCACTCGATGTGTCTCTCTCACGTTGATGTTTTTCTCTCTCTCTCTCTCTCTCTCTCTCTCTTCTTCTCTCTCCCTCCCACTCTATCTGAACAAAAAGTGGGAAAATGTCCTCGGGTGAGGATAAAAAAAAAAAAAATCAGTGAAGTTCACTTGAAATCTGCCAAATTATTATTCTGCTTGAAAAGCCTTCTAGCTAGAACAAGTTAATAGCAGACTTCTAAAACTAGGTTAAACATGCTGTAAATCAATTTATTCCCCCCTACAAATCTGCTAAAGTGCATGTTTTTCTGGTGAAAAGGTCTCTTCAATGGTACTGAATACTGTCACTCTGTTGCTTCTCCAACCAGTCCAGTCCAAAATTCTCTACTTAAGGAGTCGTATTAAAGTTAAATGTTTTCCTTCATCATAAATAATAAACAAAGGAATACAGATTACTTAAAATAGCATAAGGAACCTCAAAATGCATCACCCATGCAACACACTTCTTAAATTTAGAAGAAATGCTTAATAATGCATGTGTTGTAATCCAAGTTTGTCCCCCAACAATCTATCCATTATCATTTTAGAGCTAAGAAACAATCTGCACTATTACCATCTCTCACAGATAGATGACTTGTCCTCCACAAACAGGCTTCAGGTACTACTTTTGGCAAGACCGCTTTGATAAAAGACTGAAATGAGTATTATGCAATGACACAATCTGTCTCACATACATTAAAGAGTCCAAATCACTACACCAACAGTATGTCTATCATGTTGCAGACAGAATAATGGAAGGAGTGATTAATTAGCTGTAATGTTTAAACTCTTGCAGGTATACAAGCTGACCAGCATAATCTTTAATCTCATCCCTGTTTAAAATTCACATACAGAATAATATATCATTAAAGATTGTCCAAAGCTATAAACAAGTACCAAGGAAAGGGACTGGGCTTCTCCAGTCTGAGGATAGAGGTAGGAGTCACTGGACTTTCAGAGATTAGAGCAGAATACACAATATCCAGTGTATCTAAAACTGCAGTCTAGTATCAAAACTGAACTCCTCCCCCCTCAAATATTACTGTATTTTCTAAGTATCTTTATTAGGATAAATATCTTAGTTACAAATTTTATGTAAATAAAGAACAAAAAAGGAATAAGTCAGAGGAGAAAATGAGGGGAATTTTTTTTAATGTGACCTGAGGGAAGACATCCTGGAGATGGCCTTGTCCCCAGGGTCAAGTCATATCACCTCTCTGTGCCTCTGAAAATTAAAGGGTTAGGCCAGAGCATCAATCTCTAATTCCCTCCTAGCAGTTAAAATCCAGCCATCTATTTAGGTATCACAGAGAGCTCAAAAGTTTTTGTAAAATCCTAAGAGCACCTATGGCAGCAGAAAATGTGCTTACTGACTATAAAGGGAAGAATAAAGAGAGACTAAACATTCCTCCCAATCTTGACATTTTTCAGTTTATACTTCACTAAAGAGGGCAATTGAAATTAGATGCTTCATTTCATCCCACAATAACAATATAATTCTATTATAATAAAAGGTTTAAATATTCTTTTTTAAAACATCCCCAAAAAGAAACAGCTTCACCTTACTCAAATGAAACTTAGTAGATCTGTCTCATTTGAGAGTTGCAATTCTTGAGCTACAATATGAGTATCAGGATGTGGAAGCAGCTGTCACTGCTTTGTTTTTCATTCACAGTAAGTGGTTGCCAAGCAACAAAATACTATTGTCTGTTTCCATGATCTATTGGCCAATTCTACTGGTGATAATGCTTTCTACAGTTTAAAACAGGGCCACCTTTTGGACAAGAAGATATGGGAAATTTTTCTAAGGATGACAATAACATATATATAAACAAATATACTCAATGTGTCCAAAACTATGTTTATAAATATATGGCTGTGTGCTGATATACATACATATATTTTGCATATATGCATATCTGTGAATATATACATTCTTCTCCTACCTACTTCTAAACCCATTAAATTTGATAGACCAAAAACTAGAATCTAAATCCCTGAGGGCAAATCAAGGCATAACTTAGAGATATGAAAACACAGTAAAAATTATTTTCTCAACAATAGCAATAATTTCCAATTTGCCAGATGTATCAAATTCTGTTCCTTGAATACAAAGTCACAAAGTCAGAAAATCAATTCTGTCTACTTATACAAAAATAATAATAAATAGAAAGCCTTTACTATTTGCTTTAGAATCATCTAACATATTTAATATGCTGCTTTACTTAATATCACGTGCTACCACTGTGTACAAAGATAATAATTCAAATGGGAAAATCCGGTTGCTGTTTATACCCAAGAATCTTAAAATATATTCATTTTTTAATAATTGAATTATTCTCCCTGGAATAGCCTCATGTGATTCTCACTTTGTTTTGATATAGGTCCCTGGGGAATAACAGTCATGCTACGTTACTCTTGCATATTTCACTAGCTTACAAATAAAATAACACACAGTGTACTCAATATAAAGTTGTCAACATTAACTTGCATCAGTGGCTGTTTGTTTTGGGACAAGGCATCTAAAGATAAGAATTACAATATTCTTGATGTACAGACACAACATCAAAACAGCCTGAAGGAATTAAAGCTTCAAACTGCTAGAGTCAATCACGCTTTGAAATGAAGAGAAATCAGTATCATTTATGCATACATATATACTTCTGCAAGGGCCCTAAATAATGCCATAACAATCTTTGGATTTTATGCAATGCTCACCAGTCTTCCCTCTCACAATATTTCAAGAGCGCTCTAAACTTAACTATTTTAGTGCATCCCTCTAGAGGAGCCTTTGAAATTCATTTTTTGAAATTCATTACCAGTTGCAAATCTATAAATTACAAGAAATTGGAATAAGCAAAATCCACTAAATGGATTGATATTATTACTATAAAGTCTCCAATCAAAAAGGCAAAACAGAAATTAAGTGTTAATAATGAACTAAATACTAGCTTAAAATTACCACTTTTCCAGACAGAGCCCTCTTCAAAATGTACCCGTCTCTACCTCTCAGGAGTGCCTGTCTGGGTTTCTCTTTTACATCTCACCCTACAAATGACCCACTTCCTTCTCCTTCAGCTTCCCAAGCTCACTCACCTCGCTGTATCTTCTCAAAAAAACAAAACAAAACAAAAAAACATTTTTCTCACTTTTTCAACCCTCTTCATATCCCTTAAGCACCCATTACTTTCTCCAAACGACTGTTCTCAAATCTGCAGCCCTTTGCCATGAACCTTCCACATACACTTGTTTCCTTCATTCTTCTAGATCTACTTTTAAAATCGCTACCGCCGAACAAATATAATATTAATAAAAGTAGCGTTACAAGCCTTTTTTTTTTAATGTTATAACAGTAAAATGTTGAGAAAGAGACAGAAAAGGAGAAAAGCAGGGATGTATCTGGAGGACAGAGGATGGGTGAGCAGCCATGCACAATGGGACGCGGGGATTCTACCCAGCTGGGTTTGGATACCTGTAGACCCCACTTCCCCCATGTGCGCGCCACGAGATGACAACTACAACACTCCAGAACCACCACCACCCCTCCGAAAAGGAGGCCGGGTTACGCCTTCAGCCAATCAGGACCTGTGAGCCCCGGGTGTCCAACCTATGGGGTGGCCGTGGCCGTGCAGGGGGAGGACAAGGGTGGTCGGGATGGGCCGCGTCCGTGGGAGACGCGCACGTGTTGAGTACTGGGAGGTGGGGAGTCGCAGAGGCCCCGGCTCTGCACCCTGGCAGCTTCTGAGTCCAGCTGCCCAGTGCCTGATTTGCCTTGGGCTTGGCCGGGCAGGACGTGCTCCCACCGAGGAGGACCCGTCCAAGGTGTCTGAGTTCCCCGCGTTAAGGGGACAGTCACAAATAACAATAGTACCTAGAGCAGGCTAGGCAGGGAGGAAAGTTTCCGGCCCGCACCAGAGCGGAGTCCGCCAAGGCAGGGAGGACAAGGGATGCAGGGCGAGGGTGACAACCTGGAAAGAAGGTGGCAGCGGGAGGGTTGTTGGAGCAGGACGCGATCCCGCGTGCGGTTCAGGGGGCGCCGGGAGGCGGGGTGCGCTGTCCAAGGTGCACGGGAGGTAGGAGGCGCGCGGCGGGTGCGGAGCTCGGAGCAAACACTAGCTGCCCGCGGCGAGGAGAGGGGCGAACAGCTGTCTGGGGCGCCGGACACCCCCAGGCTCGTAAAAGTGACAGGGCTGGAACTGAGGAAGGGTGAAGAAAGGCTCCGGAGTGTGTGCCTAAGCCCCCACACTTCCAAGCACCCACCTACCAGCCTCACCTCTGGCTCCATCCACCTCCCCCTCACCTCGCCCCCGCCCCAGCCCTCTCCCCTCGGAGCCTCTGCCCCGGTGCCGTGGCGGGGGCGGGGCTGGGGAACCCCAGCTCCGAGCTCGGACGCCCCGGGGATGCTGCGGGCCCCGGAGCGGCTTACCTGGGGCCGCGATACCCGGAGCGGAGGCAGCCCGTCGCGCAGAGCGGGGCGCCGGGCGCGGCTCCTCCTCGTCTCGGCGTCCTCCTTCCCCGCTTCTCCCGGACTCCGTCCCGGGCACGGAGCTGCGAGACGGCGCCGGGCTGCAGCTGCGGTTCCCTCCGCCGCCTCCGCCGCCGCTGCCGCAGACAGAGGACGCCCCGTGGCGGCTGGAAGCCTGTGTGAGTAGCGGCGCCCGAGAGAGTGGGATCTGCTGAGGGGCGCTGGAGTCTCCGCGACTCCGGGCGCGCGGGCGTGCGCACGCGCGCCTGCAAGTGGGAGTGTGTGTTGTGTGCGCGCGCGCCCACGGGGTGGGGGAGTCGCGAGGGGAGGGGAAGAGAGGCCGAGATGCTCGTAGGGACCGAGGCGAAATTCTTCACCACCGGAAATCCGTCAACCTGGGAAGAAAGATCGAACGAGCGTCTCGCCTGGAGGAGCTGCCGGCGGGGCGGCGGCAGGGGAGGAGGGGAAGCAGCCCCGCGCGCGCGGGCCCCGGAGCCGAGAGGGGCTGAGCGGAGCGCGGAGCCACGGATGCAGCAGAGGCGGCGCCCGCAGCCCACTGTCGCGCTGCCCGCTCCAGGGAGGGGTCGAGCCGCTCGCTCCCGCCACCGCTGTCCGGACTCTTCGGCTGGGTGCGGGAGAACAGAAATCAGGACCCCACGGTGACCACTGCAACCTTGGAAGCGCCCAGCCCAATGAGGGGGCGAGCGGAGGACAGGGGCGCACGTGGCAGATCCCTGGCTGGAGCCGGCGTGTGCGAGGGCTGCGGGCGTGGAGTGGGCGGTGGAAGCCGGCCGAGCGCGGCCCACCGCCTGGTCTGAGTAGAGGATACCGGGCGGGGGAGCCAGGGGGAGGTCGTTGGAGGATGCGGTCAGCTTGCAGGGTCGGGTAGCTGGGGGCGCTTCTCACTCCAGGTGAAATACTGCTTTTTTCCTTCTCGGAGGCCACTTTGCCTCCAAGTTATCTACATCCCAGGTAAAAGTGCCGGCCTCCTTTGTTCGGCTTCAGCTAACTGTGCAGACATCTGATCAGTGTCTCTTTGAAGTCAGGCTCCTTCGAGAAGGGGCTAGTGCGGGCCACCCTGGCGCCTTTAGCCCTTTATACCTCCTATACCATTCATCCAAGCCACATTGTGTACCTTAGAAATAAGATTTTCAAGCACATTTACATGCCCTCTCTCCTTAAGACCATACTATTGCCCTAGCAGTATCCCTTTCCATGTTTATTTTAAATACTGAGTGCAATTATATTCACCCAAGAATTTCTTGAAGGGTCATAAGGTCTGGGTGAAACTTGAAATAGCCTTCCTGTCAGGAATCCTCTGGGCAGGGATTATGTTTTGCATACTCTTGCATGCCCTCCAGTACTTAGCACAATACCAAGTACTTTGTGTGTTCTCTATAAATGTTGAATGAATGGCATTGTTTTCTAGCTTCACATATCCTGGAGGCAAAGACTTGGATCCTGGGAAAGTCATACTACCCCACCAGGCTCGCAGGATTTTAACTTATGCCATTCCCCTGTGTATGCAGCTCTTTTCCCCTCTGGAGGCCAGAGCCCCAGTACAAAGAAAGACAACAGAGAATACTGATCCATTCATTGTGCAACCTTTCCAAAGGGTTCAAGCAGAGAGCACTCTGCAGGGAAGCCAATGGGTACCCTGGGTGTGAGAAGACTCAAGTGTGCTTTATTTTAGCCCTGGTGGAATCTGCTTTCTCAAAACAGGAATGTCACCATTCATTAGCATTTTATACTGTCCCTTCTAGATTAGAAGGACAGGAAAAGTGTTTTAAGAGAAATGCATCTTTCTAAAAGCTTGTCAGGTACAAGCTTTTCTCTTGTAAAGAGCATTACTTCATGGCCATTTGCCAATACATGCAGGGTCACCCCAGACTACTAATTCTGCTGTAGCACCAAACCCACATCCTTCAACCTTGGCATTTCTGCAATCATACTCTTAGAAGCAAAAGTCCTCAATTTTACATTCCATGCTACATTTCAATTCCTTTGAACTCAGACTCTTCTATGAGCTGCTTCTCTCTCCACTCATGATATCACAGCTTTGAAATATAACTGAAATAAAGTGAAAATTAAAATGGATTTATTTGGGTGCTACCATGTGTTCCTAGTGGGGGTCCCTTTAAATGACTTCTCTTCTGTCACTCAATTTACAATCTTCTTAGAAGCCATTTGCTGTGATATGGAATTCATGTGCTTTTATGTTATGTTGAGATCTCAGATATTTAAATGTTTTACTTGAAAAGAAGCTCTAGAAGTTACCGGAGGAACAGAAAAACTCTAATAACCAAAATAGACTCAACAGCCAACCTTTAAAATGGGTATGTGTCACAATCTTCCAAAATAATCTTAAAGCTTTATTTTCCTTAGAAAGTTCCCTTTAGGATTTCAACAGCATTCTGCGTGCTTTTCTTACTTGTGGGATTGAAGAATGTAACAAAGCCATATCTTCTCTGATGACCAGAGAAAGGGAGCAGTCTTGTCTTTGTAAAAATAAATTCATTTATTTGTAAGAAGCCAACACTTGAAACTAAGAATGTAGGCTTATAGCAATCTTAATTTATGTTAATTTAAAAGATAAACAATAGATAGAATAGCACTGTAAGAATAAGACATATAGTATTTCTGACCCACTTAAAGATAAAAGTTGGAACAGCTAAGATTAAACTGCTATAAACCATAGCCCCTCGTGTTACTTAAACACTAAATATAATAAAATGTACTACTAAAAGATTCATTTTCATATGTTATTATCAGTTGGATTGAGAATCAATAGCATAATTATAAAGGTCCTATTTTTCTTCCTAAAAAGGGAATGTTCCTCAGTATAACTGCTTTTTTTCAGGTTGCAACAGTGCAATAAACTAGTCAAACATTAACTTCCTTAAAAACACAGTATTGGGAAAGGGTGGGGTGTGTAGAGAAACACTTTAAACATGTTTGACCACAACTAACTGATCTATTCTGTTAGTCTATATAAATAACCAAAAGCTTTCTACCTCTGAAAGACTGATGAATTTAGGCTGTGAGGTGTACCATGAATTCCAAAGTCAACTCCTCAGGCTGAGAGCAGATTGCCCCAAATTCTTTGAAGTGACACGGCAGGGACCGTTAGCTGAAGTGCTACCGTGGATTTTAGTGGCTGTGAGCATGCATAAGGATACAGGTAATTTCCCCCATAATTAGGTCCCAGATCACTTAGTCCATTCGAGTTTTAAATGATGAAAAAACACCTTGACCTGTACCTGGACACAGAGTGCCAGCTCAGTACAGCGCATGGCACAGGAGCAAGGAGAAATCTCAAGTTACCCTGTTTGTCATCATGCTTTTATACATTGTTTTATTCCAGATAGTACTTAGGGCAACCATTCTGCCTGGATAGCAAGAATTTTAGGAAAATCCAAAATAAGAGAAAAAAGGTTATAGTTTATTTCAAGCAAAAGTAGACAGGTTCTCTTAGTCATCAGTGTTGACATTTGAGGTGCAGGTGGATATTAGGTACCAATGGCTCTTCAAAGTGTATGGACTTAGGGGTTTCCTGAAAGCTATGGATCATCTCCTCAGGAAAGTGAACATAGGAACATACAAACAGTATTTTTAACATAATTGGAGGGAGTGAAGAGAACCTCCTCTGAAGCTCAGGTTAAGAAGCCCTGCTTTACATAGATCCTTTGCACATTGACGTTTATGGCTAAAGCAAAATGAATTGGTAGATTTACTAATGTCCTCACTTCTACTTCTAATCTAAAGTAGATGCCAACACAAATAAGTAAACTGAACAAGTTATTTATTAAGTACCTTCCTCATAATCAGTTCTGTTCCTCAGGCTGTGGTTATTACCAATAAAGTATAAAACACAATCTGTCTCTGCTTTGAAGGACCCTAAAATCTAGCTGTCATTGTTCTTGGAAACAAAACAGTGAGCATAAGCATAATTTATCACTTAATCAGGGACAACAAACTTCTATTTGAATTACCAATACAACTTAATGAAGCCATTTATTTAAAAAATAAACCATTCAGTTGAAAATTGATTATTAGTGGCTAATGTATATATGCATATTTTCATATTTTATTCCCTAGTAGTAATCACTTAGATTATCACATGCTGTATAAAGTAGAAAGCTATTCCATATTCTGAATTTCGGATTGGGGATAGGAAGCAAATTACTGACAAGAAAAAATGGACCATGCTGTCAGTGATGGACCATTGATTAGAATATGCTAGAGTTTACCTTCAACTGATTTAAAAAAAAAAAAAAAAAAAAAAAAGGTAGTAGAGACAGCAGTGTATTCTGGGATAATTTTAACATAGTATTTTATTATTACCCTCTTTAAATGTTTTTTAGTTTTTACCTTCTCAGTTTCTTTTCACTTATTAACACAATTATTTTGGTTACTGTAACTTTTAAAAATACAGCTCCTTCACTCAATTTATAACAAAATTATAGAGTAGAAAAGCAATACTGGAAGGAAGCAAGTTTTCAGTGCTTAAGGGTAGTGTTACCGTCAATTTCCCTCTCACTGATAGGGTGAAATGGCCATAAAGCCAGTCACGTCATTAGAACTGTTGAAAGTCCAAACATCCATGTACTGAACACTTTACATAGCTCGCCTCCTCAAGGGCCGCAGGAAAACCAGGACTGTCAGTCACATTTTTTATTTTTCCAGAGGCAATCTTAGTGTCATGTAAAAATACCACTGGGCACCAAATCATAAGATCTGAGTTCAAATCCCAGTCTGGCGACAGCTTGCTGGGAGACCTTGGACAACTCCTCCCTATGCTCCAGGCTGGCCCCCACGTGTAATGGGGATAGTGAAAACTACCTCGTTGGTTAAGATAATCACACTAAGATGAGAAAGGGTTCCTCGTGTTGTAGAAGGTCAGTAACTCTTTGTGTAGTCTTGGGTCTAAATCAGAAGTGTGTGGCAGATAACTGGAACATGTACTTGAATTGGAAGCTCCTGCAGAAATTCTGGAAGCCTCTGTGAGATTATAACTGAAAGAACGTTGAGCTCATTTGATGATTCCTGGAAGTCCCTTCCAAGGATATTTTAAGAAAACCACAGACAATCAAAAGTTGGCAGAAGCAGACACACGCAGGAAATTGTGGGTTCCATAATGCTAGAGGTGCTGTAATTCTATGAATTCTGCTGCTGTTGCAAAACCCAAGCTTTTGTGTTCATTTGTTTTTAATTAGTCTCTGTTTTTTACAACACACAGATTCTGCCTCCCCAATGGTGCTTTGCCCTGCTAATTTAGCTATGCAAACATTTATTTTAAAGATTAATACTAACCTTAAAATTTCTTATTTATAAAAACAAAAATAGTTCCGTTTCCTCCTCCTTAATTATAAAAGCAGTGTTGGGGGGGGGGGTGGAGGAATAGGCCATACAGAAATGTATAAAGAAGAAAAAATGTCTGTAACATCACCTCTCAGGGACTAACTACCATTACTATTTTGGTATATACCCTTCTAGACATTTTCTTTGCATAGGTTTTTTTTTTTTTTTTAATGTCAATCAAGTCAAAGTTCAGCCATTTAAATGCTAGCATTTTCGCAAAAACAGTTAAACACTTTCACCAAAAGGTTCAAAAGTGTTTTGATATTTTTTCCTTTCAGACTCTGTCTTTCCAAGATGGGTTCTTCGCTCAGCAAGTCCTCTAAACAGGATTTTAGCTAGCCATCCTCAAAACCTGGCCTTTTTAATTCCCCACTTTCCCCACTTCTAGCAATGAGTGCATTTTAATGACCCTTTTAAAACTTAATCTCACCTTCAGCTGATGTGTTCTGGAGTCACAAGCCCTGCTCCTTGGCCTCTGGCCATTCTGTGGATGCTTTGCATTACTTAACCTCCACCCCCAAGATGAGGTCCAGCTCTGACCTTGGATCTGGTACTACATTCCCTGATGGAGCAGAAAAGATTCTTGATTTTCAATAAGTAACCAGAGTGTTTACTGGAGTGACCATCTACTGGTTCTGCAGAAGGTTAGCCTGGAGGTAAATTATTTGAGTTCAAGTTTTATGTCAATTGCTACAGGCAAAATTGGGGAATTTGTTTTATTTTGCTTTTAAGAGTCCATAAACAGTCCTTTACAATGCAAATGATGGCTATAATTCCAATATATTTTCCTACTTTTGCAATTGAGCATGTTCACTATTTTACCCAGGAAGCTATCGTTATTAATGAAACATATAACAATGTTTATAATTTTGCCAATTTGCTAGTTGTACAGGGGGCTGTTGGTTCCCAGAATAAAACAACTTCAACCCAGCCTATTTCGCTCTGCAAATCTAAGAGACCATGATCTCTTATACTATTTTTTAAGTGAAAGCTGAAGAATTGACAGTAGGAAAGAAGAAAAAAAATAAAATAAGGTGAGATTAATTATCTACAGTAGTTCTCTGAAGAATATATACCCTACATTGCAAGTTATGAAAGTTCTAAGTAAATAAGTTACCATCCTGTATGCGCAACTCATATAAGAAAATAATGAGATCATAAAATGCAGCATATGAGACAAGCTATAATCTTGGAAATTGTTTACAGTATTTGGCATAACAATAGGCATTAAAAAGCTTTGGAGAATTGATGACATGTCTCTAGCATTAATCAAAGGAGAGAGCCATTATATTTAGCAAATCAGAGAATTTCAGCCACTAGAAAGGTGTCCTTTTCGTGCACAGGATCACTTAACTTGATTCTTTCCTGTGCTAGATGCTACAGGTTTCTCTATGTAAGTCCACCTTGGGCTGAGAAGTAGCCTTGGGCAGAAAGAGAACCCAGGTCTTTACTGAGAGATACCAAGGTTATAGCATTGGATCTGAAAGGTAAGGTGAAAGCAGGAACAGAAAACTGGAAACTGGGAGACAGCATGAAGCCAGTGGTCCAGAACCAAGTTCATGAGTGTTGAGTAGGCACAGAATAGCCCTCATACACAACACCTGGCTTGGTTGAAGCTCAGAGAGATGGGTGTTCTCCACTTCCATTTCTTGTGACTTCATTTTCAAAAACCAACCTTTATATTAATACGATAAAACCATATTCGACCAGAATAATTAAGAAAAATGATTAATTTTTTACTTTATGGCAATTCTGCTAAAATACAGTATGTTGTATATCTTTTAACCTGATCTTCACAAATCAGAATTACTAGAATAAATAAATATTTAATAGTAAAATATAGAACATAGAAAAGTAAAACTGTAGTGAGTTTTTGTTGTTTTTTTTTTATCCTTACCTGAGGACATCTTTCCATTTTTTGCTCAGATAGAGTGGGAGGAAGAGAGAAAGAGAGAGGGAGAAACATCGACGTGAAAGGGACACATCAAGTGGCTGCCTCCCGCATGACCCAACCAGGGCCGGGGACAAACTGAAACCAAGGTACATGCCCTTAGCGGGAACCGAACCCAGGTCTCTCTGGGCCACAGGCCAATGCTCTAACCGCTGAGCCAAACCAGCCAGGGCAAACTGTGGTGAGATTTAAGATCAGATTGAGCTGGATTTGAATCATGTCTATTTTTCTCTGTGTTAACTTAGATAATTTTTTTAACCTACAGGCTTAGAGACCTCAGTTACCTTATCTGAAAATATAAATAATTTAATGCCTACATTATAGGACAATTTGTGAAGATTAAATGAAACAATATTAAGCATTTTCTTCATCCTTCGTGTTGACCTGCCCCTAGTGCATTCTGGGAGTATATAGAGTTTACCCTCTGGGATGGTTAATATTATGTATCAACTTGACTAGACCATGGGATACCCAGATATTTGGCTAGACGTTATTTCTGGGTGTGTCTGTGAGGGTGTTTCTGGAGAGATTAGTATTTGAATCTGTAGACTGAGTACAGCTGACTTCCCTCACCGGTATAGGTGAGCATGATCCAATCTGTTGAGGACCTGAATAGAACAAGAAAGTGAAGAAAGAGAATTCACTCTCTGCGTGATGCCATCTCCTCTCCTGGTTCTCAAACTAGAGTACACTACTGGCTTTCCTGGGCCTCCAGCTTGCAGACAGCAGGTCATAGGACTTCGCAGCCTCCATAACCATGTGAGCTAATTCCTCATCATAAATGAATATATATAAACACATTTGACAGTTGACCCTTGAACACCACAAGGGTGAGGGCTGCAGTCAATATCTGCATATGACTTTTTCTTAAAGTTTTTATTTATTTTTTAGAGAGAGAAAGGGTAGGGAGAGATGGAAACATCAATGTGAGAGAGAAACATTGATTGGCTGCTTCCTGCATGCCCCTACTGGGGATTGAGCCCTGACCGGGAATCGAACCAGGACCTCTCAGTCCATGGGACGATGCTCAGACCACACTGGCTGGGCAATATCTGCGTATAACTTAAGTGGGCCCTCCGCATATGCAGATTCCCAACCTTGGATCCGAAATATTGTTTTGATGTGCATTTGGTTGAATCGTGAATGCAAAATACAGGGATATGGAGGGCCAACTGTATATTTATTGAAAAAATCCACGTATAAGTGAACCCATGCAGCTCAAACGTATGCTGTTTAAGGGTCAATTCTGTGTATATTGGTTCTTTTCTTTGATGAACCCTCATCCACCCTCTTCCTCCACCACGTGGACTTTGAGGTCAAATGTCTGCTTTCTCTATATTTCTTTAAGATGTCAGTTATCCCTTCTTGTTTCTATCAGTGTAACTGACTGTAGATTCTTCTCTGATCCAAAGAACTCCATTAGATAGAATTGGAACATCTATTTTTCACTACAAATAGCTCTTTTTACTTACTTCCCATATCAAGGCTGTATTCTGAATAAATAAAGTGTTATTGGAATTCAGTCATTTAGATACACTCATCTATCAAGAACAGCCCAACAGAAAAGGCACATATTTGTCCTTCCTCCTTATCGGTCAGCTTCCCACCCCTCACATCACACCACGTATTCACCCTTTTAAATCAGTTCCTTGTGATTTCAGCCAGCATGAATCAATTCCTCAGAGCCAAACTACTCCTAAAGTTTTGGAAACTGCAAAACTCTAAACCAAGCCACAAACCATGAAGATTTCAATAAGAAGTTACATCCCGTGTGACCCAACCTGAAACATTCAGTGAGTTTCATGTTATGAAAATCACATACAAGTTTTCGGGAGTAAGTGATCTCAAGTTCTTTTTCATATTTAAGATATTCTAAGAGTCAATTTTTCACATGCAAAGATTCAGTCTATATATTGTATTTCTTAATCTGTTGCATACAAAGGATTTAATCAAAGTATAAAGAATTTCCTGGCAAAGAAAGTGATTATATCCAATATAAGAGTTCATAAGAAAGATGGTGGAATTGTCCTCTCTGAAGCTCGTTCTAAATAGGTCTAATTAAAAGTATTTATACACAGTACTTTTGAAAGCCAGATATTGATGGTCAATAAAATACTCTTCTAGTCAGATGATTCTCTGATACTGTAATAGAAATTCAGGCTAGGATGTTATTTTCATACACTTTGATAGTTTTACTTGATGGCAATTATAGGAAACAAAAATGAAAAGAAAAGGAAATTGGCCTTTAGCAACTTGTTGTGTTTTTAATCCTCACCCGAGGATATTTTTCCATTGATTTTTAGAGAGAATGAGAGGGAGGGAGGGAGGGAGGAAGAAAGAGAGAGAGAAACATCAATGTGAGAAAAACACATCAATTGGTTGCCTCCCACACGGCCGTGACCTGGGCCAGGGATCGAACCTGCAACCCAGGTATGTGCCCTTGACCAGGAATCGAACCTGTGGCCCTTCAGTCCGAAGGCCGGCGCTCTAACCGTTGAGCCACACCAGCTAGGGCACCTTGTTTAATTCTTAAAATGGAAATGTCAGTTATGCCTTTGTGTTTGGCTGATATTTCTCTAAAGCCATTTTCACTCTCTTTTCAGACTTTATATTGTACATGAAACAAAATGCATGCCTTAAACTTTTTAGTGAACCCCACATCAGTGTCTTTATTGAGCATAGCAACAATAATATGCAAGAAGCGTATGCTACACATATGCAGAACCACAAGTTAACTTTCACAGTGGCATTCCTTAAGAAGACGCTGCTCAGAATGACCTTTGAGCAAAATCCTTTTAATGACTGCATCATCCTGGAAACCAATGAAATTGACTTCTAAATTGCACAACCACAGTAAGAGGAGGGGTATAAGCAACAAGGGCTCCAAATTAAATCCATGCTTTAAATTTGCTTTTTAATTTACGTTACAGGTGTTTTTTTTCGGCCCATTATAATGGTGCTTTGTTTGAGACTGTTCATTTATTCATGTGAAGTGAAAATGGAAAACACATCTTAGAGTTAGAAAACCTGGATTCAAACCATGGCTACCCCACTTACTGTCTTACTTTGAGTGAATTATTTTACCAACTCCTGCCCAGCTTTTCATCTCTAAATTAGAGATAATGGTGATGCTCATCTCACAAAGTTATTATAAAGATTAAATTACATGGTGCAGATAAAAAATGTTATCAAATCTAAGTCATTGTATAAATGCTAAAAAATTGGGGGATTTTACTCCAGTTATTACTTGAAATATTAATATTTTTAAGTTAAATATAGTGTCACAGTGAATCACGAGTTGAACCACTTGGCATAGTTATTGGAGTAAACTAAAGAAGCCACTTGCAGCCCTGGCCGGTTTGGCTCAGCGGTTAGAGCATCGGCCTGCGGTCCAGAGAGACCCGGGTTCGGTTCCCGCTAAGGGCATGTACCTCGGTTGCAGTTTGTCCCTGGCCCTGGTTGGGTCGTGTGGGAGGCAGCCACTTGATGTGTCCCTTTCACGTCGATGTTTCTCTCTCTCTCCCTCTCTCTCCCTCCCACTCTATCTGAACTGGAAAAATGTCCTCCGGTGAGGATAAAAAAAAAAAAAAAGAATCCATTTGCAAACTGAGCTGCTGTTCATTTCAAGCCGTGTTTCTCCACCTAGGACTCAGGTAGTATAAAGCATATAGCAAGGTGTCAATATGTCTTGTTGGGCTCAACTCCCCATGTGTTATTTTTTCCCTTCTTTTTACTCAACTGCAGTTCTTTCTAATCCTCCTATACCTTTCTTCTTGTTTTACATTATACAGGTTACTTTTTGCACAATAGACAAATATCCTAAGGACTAAGAAGAAAAATGCCCAAAGTACTTTCCATCTAAGAAATACATATGCCTTTTATAAAGATATTAATGATCATCACACAGTATTCTCTATCCTGAATGTTTTCTCACCTTTTTATCATGCATGTCTGCCTAGTTTAAAATCACAGGGCAGGAACTCTGTCTAATTCTATTTGTAATTCAATGAGAGAGCATTGTTGTCCAATAAATACCAAGAAGCAACAGCATCCATGTGAGGTGAATAGCTGGAAATTATTTCTGTCTATTGCAAGGTGAAAATAAAATAGGTACTTTGCAATTTTCAAAGCCTTCTCATATTGATTATCTCTTTTGTCCATCACAGGGACACTGTGGGGAAGGTATATGGGGCGGTTTTACTGCTAGCCTCCTTGTGTGAAAGCGGATAGTGAGATAGGAGGTTAATGTCTGTCCAAGGCCACTCTGCAAGCCAGCAGCACAGCCAGAGAGGAATCCGCACCTGCAGAATCTGACTCAACAGGAGCGTCGTAGCAATGACATGGTGGCTCCACGAACAGGTCAAGAAGCATGTCTATTTTCTTTCCTTTGTGTTTCAGCCCTGACCTGGCCCACAGCAAGTCCTTAAAAAATAGTTGTTTAATTAATTAATTAATAGTATGGATATCCCATCAGCAGGATTCAAGAACTAATCATTGAATCCATGGCAAGGCCTGCTATCCTTGCCAGGTCGGCTGCTGCTCAGCCCAGGGAAACCACTACGTTGCTAAATTTCTGTTTCATTCAGTAAGACTTGCGGTGCCGATTTTCAGTATCACTTTCCAGTCATAGCATTCTTCCAAGAACTTGCTACCTCTGTTCAGTAGCTCAGGAACATTGCCGCTTCTCTACTAAACTCAGCTAAAACCTGCAAAGCGTAGTAAGTGGGAGAGCCTTAGAAAGTTCAAGCTTCACCTTTCGTTTCATTAAGAAAATATGTGATGTGTTTACTGCTAAAACCTTCTGGGTTGTCCAGAATGCAGATACTAATCTCAGGACACACCTGACTTGCAACTGAGAGCCCGCTATCAGTGTCCTCTGTTCGTGCTAATGGCATGAGAGTTCGGAGATATTTGTGTGCTATATTGAGCTTTGAAAAGTCTTGGGCACACAGGCTGGATTGTGCAATAACAGAGCTGGGGAATAGTAGAGAGTAGTGAAGGGAAGGGTGTGAGCATGGCTGTGTATTTCTCAGTGGCTACTTTCCTTAGATGTGGCAGGAAACAGGCAGTATTCTTACTCGCTAGATGAGATTTGAGCTGAAAGTAGTTGCTCACACCAGTTGCTAGGAGTGTCCTACACACCCTTGGTGTTGCCAGAACCAAATGACAAGGCATATACTTGATATGTGCACTCGTTTAGGAACCAAATCAACATCCTCAATATCTTTTCTGTGTATGCTATCATTTTGCAGGTGTATTTTAGTCTTGTAGTAGCATTTGGCTAATTATCTTTCCAAAGTTGTTCATCAAGCAAGTCTGTGGTTAAAGTTACTAAATCTTATTACTTAGAATCATAATCAATTCAAGAGACTATTGCCAACCCTTTCTCATCCATACAGCCTCTGTCAAACACACACAGTGTTGAATTACAGCTAACATCATGTCCTTAGTTTAGTTTTTTATTTTCCAGAGGAAAAAAGAAAAGAATAAGCATCAATAAAACTTTCTCTTGGAAGAAAATCTTATTTAAAATGAAGACCTTATGATGACATTTTGAATGATTAGAGAATCTCCAACACTGGATTTATTCATGCATCCAGTATCGATATATGATAGCTCATATTGTCCCTCCAATAAAACCATCAGAGATTTTACGTACTTTTCCAACTTTTCATGTCAAGTGAGAGGTCTGAAAGACATACGGAGAAAGTGACAAAGGAAAGTGGGTCCCGACTCCCTGACCCATGGCTGTTAAGTCTTCTTTATGTTTACTTTACTTAACCTTTGTTTTAATTTCCATATACTAATTAGGCACATATTAACTAATATCTCTGAACAGAGCAAAAGAATATACAGGGTATCCCAAAAAATGTATACAGGGTGTCTGGATTCTATTACATTTTGAAAAATGAAATATATTTTAATAAACGCTAGCTTTATTCAAAGTGTGCATACATGTCTGGGACACCAAACATATATATACACAAATACAAATTGACACCAGCTAAATGAACAAAACGTAATATCTAAATAGGAAACAGTCCCATTTAAAGTAAAGTATAAAGCCCTGGCCCGTTTGGCTCAGCGGTTAGAGCATCGGCCCACGGACCAATTTGTCGCGGGTTCGGTTCCGGCCCTGGCCGGGTCATGCAGGAGGCAACCAGTCGATGTGGCTCTATCACATGGATGTTTCTCTCTGTCTCTCTCTCTCTCCCTCCCTCCCACTCTATCTGATAATTAGAAAAATATCCTCAGGTGAGAAAGAAAAAATAAATAAATAAAGTAAAGCATAGAAAAATTCTTGTTAGGTGTTACTCAAGTAGTAGAGTTTCTTTTCATCGATAGGAGTGAACATAATGCTTTGCCCTTCGGTGTTCTGCGTATTCACTGTGCTTAATATTAAGTTTCTACAGTGTTATTTTTGTTAAAATTTAAATGTACTAATAGATGCTTTTTAAAGAGATTGTTGTTATTTCTCTTATAATTATGTTTAAAAATAATTATCAACAACAAATTTTTTGTTGTTACAAATCCATAATTTTGTATTCGAAGTTGTTTAAGGGCTCACCTATGCTCTAAGTTAATTTTTATTCAGATATTGAGCATCTCCTACATTTCAGGCATAGTGATAGAATATACAAGTCACTTCCTGTGGGGCATGCATTATTAGCCTCATTTTTTATAGATGTCAAAGCCTGCTTCAGAAAGGTTAAATAAGTTCCCAAGGTAGGAAAACTAATAAATGCTAGTATCTATCTAGGAATCTAGATCTGTCTTTCTCCAAGGCCTGTGCTTTTTTCAGTATATCCTGTGGCCTCTCAAATTTTAAAACCATCAAGTTTTATATAGATATATGTACTTGCAGACTTACATGCACACAAGCAGAGTAGGATTCTTTCCTTTTCAAAAATAGCCCTGGCATCCCAGAAACAATTGCATTGGAAAGACACGAGTATCAGCAGTGAACTTCTGACATTTTGGCATATACCTGCCTTGGTTCTAGCCTTTGGGCCAACCTTGATGAGTCATCCTTGCTCTTAGTCAAGTAAATATGATTTGTGAAGGAGACAGTTCCCATTTCCTGCACTTCTAAACAGTTGTGTCATAGGTATAAAAACTAACAGTAGATTTCATAAGCTACTTATTTCTATAATGAGAGAAACCCTTATTATGCACTAAAAATAGACGGCATTTTTGGATACTGTAATAGATGGCAGAAATAACAATTGAAATTCTGAATTCATTAGAACCACAGCATGTTGCAGACCAATTAAAATTGACAACCAAGTGAAGCAAATACACACGGATAAATATAAAAAATCCAAATTGTTTATTCAGGTGATTTCCCCTCCTTTTCGCTCTACTATTATTTTTTTTTTTTCCTTCTGAATATTCTAGTTTATTTTGTTAATCTTTTTCTGCTTGGTTTCTGAATTTTAATCAAATTGAATGCCAACAGATATCAAAATTTAATTCGTAGTAGAATATTTTGGCACTTTGATGTATTTAGTGTTTTGATGTTGGGAAACTATCACTAACTAGAAATACCGGCTCTTGTAGACAATATGTAATTTTCATCATCTTACGCCAAGATGGGAAAAGTAGATACTGTGCCAGACGTTCCAGCCGTGTGTTCGCCTCTGTGTCACATGGGCGCTGGCGGCCGAGAGGGAGATGACGGGGTAGAGCTGCCTTAGCCTTCAGCAGTAATGGTGCTTGCCGAACAGCCTCCAAGGGCCTCAAAGGCCCCAAAAGCTTAAAAATATAGGTTTGATGCAAATGATGAGAAAACATAGGAACGCGGCATCACTAGGTTGGGGGAGAGTTAGAGCAAATGTAATGTAAAGTATGGAATTTATTTTTCTGAAGTTCTTGGAGTTTTGTGTACGGCATGCCTGACTCTAGGAGGTTAACTGGATATAAACCCAAACAAAATACCACTACTTGAGTTCCTACTGTGGATCATGCACTGTATTGGATGCTTAAATTGTCTAGTTTCGTTTTCATAATAACCCTGTGTAGTAGGCATTGTTATTGCCACTGTAGACAGTAAAATTATGCTCAGAAAAGTTAATCACTACACCCAGGGTCTCATCATTAGTGCTGGGACTGGAACCTCAAAGCCCACACCAGTGGCCCTCTGATTGCAGTGTCCTGCCTACATCAGTTACACATTCGTTCTTTCTCATGTCAAAAGACAATAAAGTATTTGTTTATAATGCATTATAATGTGTGTGTGGTGAGGGGGGGAATGCTAGAGAATTGCTAGGTGTAATCCCAATACAAACACAATTTCATTTAAACACAAGTGCACTCTGGTCTGAAACGGATTTTTAACCTGCATCTTTTTTGAAGAGAGAATATCTATAGTTGTATGGGGTCTGATTTGGGGTAGGGGGAGGGATACAGCTACCCAGCAGCATTGAAAAAAAAAGTTGGGGGAGCAAGTTAAATGCTTTCTGCTCTCAGACAAGATTAATAATCCTTAAGTACTTTTCTATTTAATAAATTGTGACAAAGTTACTCAGTGTGGGTTCGGAAAGGACATAAGGATTGGGCTCCTTGTAAGCAATGCTTTTTAAAAATGGAAGTTGGATTTGTATTATTGTCAAAAGGTAGGTCTGGGGATGAAGGGAATGTTTTCTCGCTGAATTCGCTTGTGAAAAGCAAACAGTGCCATCTACTGGACTTTCATTTCCTCTTTGTTCATGTCTGCAGAGGATCATAACTGTTGTGCATATTCAATACCTATACACAACATAAATAAGAAAAGACCTTGGTTACCTGTCATGGAGACATCAATACATTTTTTAAATGGCTGTGTTTATTTATGAATGCATTCCAAGTCACTTTATTATTGCTAGTAAAAGAAATATTTAATAAAAACAAAATGATTGCCTTCATAGAAATCTATCTTGATATTTTAAACAATCTTTCTAGAAAGAAAGTGAAATTACCCTCCATGTAAGCATCACCAAATAAAAATGGAGAGAAACCTCCACTTGTGAAATAATTCCTCTGCTTGGCAGACAACTCTCCTCTCCATCGCCAGTCTGATCCACCTCAGAGTCAAATGGATTTCCTTTTTCACCAAGAAGAGGAAGAGAAGAGAAACACTTTTCTTACTGAGTAGGCCATGACCTACGCAGTGTGTACAAACCTCATTTTATGCTCCCACATGGTGGAAAGAAGAGGCTGGGTTTCTCCACCCCCCAGTGTACATTCAGTCCTGCACAAGATGGCTTGTGATCGTGCCCTGGCAGCACCCAACACAGTGTCTCAAGTTGTCCTGCAGCCACCCCCGTCGGGGTCATCTGGGAGCTTGTGAAGGACACGGGTTCCCGGCCTGAACTGAGACATGCTGAATCACAGCGCTCTGGTCTGGTGCTCAGACATCTTCATTTGACAGGCTGTTCTTACCCACACTGGGGTTGGCTAATCACTGTACCCTTGGGATTTGTACTCAGTATCTTCTGTGGTGTCTGAAGTCAGACTGCAGGTGACCCATTCCAGGCCTTCCTGGGAGGACTGCTCTAGGGCCACGTGTGCTTGCCCAACAGCACCATCGGTGGCACTTTTTAAAAAAATCCTCGCCCGAGGATATTTTTCCATGTATCTTCAGATAGAGTGGGAGGGAGAGAGAGAGAGAGAAACATCAATGTGAGAGAGACACATCGACTGGCTGCCTCCTGCAGGGCCCGACCAGCTGGGGACCGAACCACAACCGAGATACGTGCCCTTGACTGGAATCGAACCCACGACTGTTTGGTCTGCGGGCTGACACTCTAACCGCTGAGCCAAACCAGCCAGGGTTGGTGGCACTTTTGAAAAGCTGTACATTCCTGGGTCCCTTCTCAGTGATTTTGATTGGCTGGGTAGCACCCCGGGCCGTGCCGGTGTCCCGCCAGGCTTGGTAAGCTGCGGCTGCAGGGAAACTCCAGGACCTCCCTGCAAGGACAGTCCTCAGGAAAACTGGAGCAGACAGCCCTTGTTAGGCGGTCTCCCCTTTTGAGTGCCTCCTCCTTCCTGTTGGCACCCCTGTGGGCACCCTCTCTCTCTCTTTTACTCCCCACTTTCAAATATCCCATTTATATCCTTTCATTTATCCCATTCTTGATGAGGTTTGTGATGGCAACCAACCTCTCCCAGAATGAACTTAGGTGCCCAAAATACAACCTATAAAGTCTAGAAACATAAACTATTATTTTATTATGTATTATAATATCAATAAACCATCTATTCTCTATGTGACTATGTTTTCAGACGTGGTGCTTCTCCTCCTTTAGATATAATACCGATTGCTTTGGCCTGGTAAAGGCTTCCCAGTTGTTAGGGTGATGGGCGTGCGTGGCTCGCAGAGTGCACTGGGAATGGTGTGGCAGTGTGGACAAAGGTCTGGCTATCCAGCCTTTCACAGAAGTTGGCTCGTATGGGGTGCACCCAGCCTGGCGAAGGTGGTGCACTATGCAGGCAGTGAGGCCTCCTGAGCGTCAGCAAATCATAACTGTCTCTGACTTCCCGGGTGGACAGCAGTGACACTGGGAAAGACATCCCCAGACCAAGAACACCCTTCTTCCTCTTACCTAGGCCAATTCTGCCATCAAGCCCAGGTCATGTCTAGGCGCTCGATAAAGCCTTTTCTTAGGTCAGTCCTGTCCATAGTGATCTGTTCTTTCTTTAAAACCGCGGCACTTACATGTTGGCCCCCTACATGACATCTAGTTACAGACTTTAAATAGTTCCTACGCTGGGTTGAAGAAGGACGGTGTAAATAAGGATGGAATGAAAGTGAAAGTATGCAGTGGTCTGTAATGTGAGCATTGTTATTACAATTATTGCATCTCATTGGAAA
Source organism: Tadarida brasiliensis (assembly GCA_030848825.1). Taxonomy (NCBI): domain Eukaryota; kingdom Metazoa; phylum Chordata; class Mammalia; order Chiroptera; family Molossidae; genus Tadarida; species Tadarida brasiliensis. The sequence continues at coordinate 85,190,837 of CM061266.1, forward strand.
TATGCTCTTAGAGGCAGGGACCATGTCTTGTATTTATTTATATCTCTCGTAGTATCGCATACAGAGTAAGTGCTCAATAATTAGTGACTCGTTTGAGGCAACTTTTTTTCTCATACCCCGCCCCAGGAATAAGACATGAATTTTTTAGACTATTCAAAAGATCTTTTAATGCAGAGTTTGTTGGCTATTCTGCAAATGGGCGATTACAAGGTCACAGAGTAGGTTACGTCTTAGATTAAGAGACCCTCTGAACATCATTATCTTGTCATTCATATTCAACCCTTCCCAGACCAAGTCCTTCTGACTTGGTGATTTTATTTATTTATTTATTTACTTACTTACTTATTTGTAAATCCTCACCAGAGGATATTTCTACCATTGATTTTTTTAGAGAGAGTGGAAGGGGGAGAGAGAGAGAGAGAGAAACATCGGTGATTAGTTGCATCCCACACAAGTCCCAACCAGGTCTCGAACCTGCAACCCAGGTCCTGCCCTTGACTGGGAATCGAACCTGAGACCCTTCAGTGCACAGGCTGACGCTCTAACCCCTGAGCCATACCAGCCAGGGCCTGACTGGGTGATTTCAGAAGCTACCTGCTTACTTCTCTCAAGCTCTCATTGGTTCTCCATGCTTTTCCCTTTGTACAGAGCCGATCCCGAGGCAATTCCGTTCTTCTCTGAGCACATGTTTTGCTCTGTTCCTGAGTCTTCGGCAGCCGTAAGATACGTCCTCTTCTACTCGTTGTTTGTCTACCTTTTCCCGTGGGTTTCAACTCTAGCCACACAATGAAATATCTGGATAACTCTGTAGAATGCTGATGCCCAAGCCTGTTAAGCAAGTCTGATTTAATTGGTGTGGAGTGGGGCCAAGGATTCAGTGTGTTTTAAAAAAATCTCAGATCATTCTAGTATGCAGCCAACATTGAAAGCACCCCACTTTTCTTGTGCTCAGCTAAGAAGTCCCTATTTTGCTTTTCTCCTCAAATTAAGGTAAAAATTCCTAGCTTGAGGTTTAACTATTAAAAATAAATATATGAACCCTGGCCGGTTTGGCTCAGCGGTACAGCGTTGGCCCACAGACCAATGAGTTGCAAGTTCACTTCTGGCCAAGGGCATGTACCTCGGTTGTGGTTCGTCCCTGGCACTGGCCAGGGTTATGCAGGAGGCAACCAGTCGATGTGTCCCTCTCACATTGATGTTTGCCTCTCTCTCCCTTTCTCTCCCTCCCACTCTGTCTGAAGGTAAATTGAAAAATATCCTTGGATGAGGATTTTAAATAAATAAATATATGAAAAAATAGACATGACAAAAAGTAAGAAGACAGTGATATAGACTATGGAAACTTGGATGTAACTATATGAATACAGTGTAGAGGAGTGTTCCATTCTACTCTCCCTCTATCACCTTATGAAGGTAACTAGAATCCTCCGATATTTCAAAGGCTTCAAATCTAGGGATTCCCCAAATGTATTTAAGAACTACTTGGTTAAATGTTTTTTTTTCTTTATTGATATTGGGGGTGGGGAGAGGGAGAGATAGAAACATCAATAAGAGAGAATATCGATTGGCCACCTCCTGCATGCCCCCCACTGGGGATCTGGCCCACAACCTGGGCATGTGCCCTGACCGGGAATTGAACCGGCGACCTCTTGGTGCATGGGTCTACACTCAACCACTGAGCCATAGTGGCCGGGCAAGAACTACCTAGTTAATATATGAATTATGAATTAGTGTGAAATGAAAAGCTCTGATAAAACAAGACCTTGGGAATCTTCACCAATGTTTTCTCTTCCCAAGCATTTCCCCCAACCATTAAGGCTAGAGAAAGTAAGGAGTCAAGAGATGTAATTTGCTTTGAGGAGAAGATTGCTCTGAGTGGCACTGAGAAACACGACTCTCACTCAGATGTGCTGCCCAGCTATCACATCCAACCCGGTGTACTGCCCACTCAGTGCACTGTTTCCAGGATTGTAAATGTTAATTACCACAGTACAATAGCGTGGAATCTTTCTCAGCCCATCACTATGTTTTGCATAGCACATAAGTGTCTAGAGGATATGTGAATGGCTAATAAATATATGTGTATAATAGGTTTCATAAAAATAAAATGATTCACATTAGGACAAAGCACCCTCCCTCCCTCCATTTGAAATTGCTTTATTTAATTGTATGCCACACTATCAGGTCCCTAATATTTCTGTCAGTAATCAATGGAAATGGTGATGGCATAAAGTCTGCATTTCTAACACCTATTTTATCAGGAAAAACTAGCTGATCTCAAATATGCAATTCATTTATAAACTGTGATTTTGAACACATTTAAAGAATGAGAGTTTTGATCTGCCAATTTCACTACACAGGCATTTATGGGTGTATAGGGAACTTTGAGGACTATTGTAAAAGAACTCATAACCAATTAAGGGATGAGCCTAAGAGATGTAGTATTGAACTGCTGACCTGAAATTGCCATGAAACCATGTCATCTTCCCCCAAACATATTCTGTGCTGTGAGCTGAGAACAGCCATTTCTGTGTTCCATTTTCCTTGTTTTTTGTTTGTTTTTTTTCCCCCCAGAATTTTAAGATTTGCCAGGTTTAGGTTTTTTTTTTTTTAATCTTTCTAAGGATTCAGAGATGTGTAATTGAAAAATAAAAAAGATCTGACAAGTCAGAAAGCCAGGTGAGAGGCAGAATACACAGCTGTGTGATTCTTGAGAGGCGCCCAACCATGGTGCCCTCTTGTTAGTTTGCAGACCCATTTTGTAGGTTCCTTTGCTGTTCCCACTGACTAAGTACTACAAAGTTGACAAGGTTGACCCAACAGCACATAATTTATCTTTAGAGAGAAAGTGAATCCAATGACACAGTAGCATCACATACTTTTAAGTATGAAATTTTGTTCTTTTAGAACTGTTGTTAATATTGGGTAAATGCCAGGTAACAGATCCCCACCCCCTCAACACAGAGTAAAGGACTTTGCTAACTACCTTGAAAATTAACAGAGAAGATCAGTGGAATAGAAAATTGTCAAAACATCATAGTCCCCTCCTGCCACAATAAGGACAAGATAGAGTCTAGGCAGTAGACAGTGACCAGAAGCCAATGCCGTGACAATTAGTGATAGCAGAGACTTCAGGATATTGAACTACTACTGATCAATTGACAAAAGAAGAAAGAGAGAGGACGAGGAGAGGAAAGGAGAGGAAGAAATTTCTTTCTCGACATTGCTTTACTAAAGAAGACAGTTTTTAAACCTTGAATGAGAAACAAGAAGTCACTCCTCATTGGATATCATCATTTCCATGGTTACAAATTGGTTGGAAAGTAAATTGCTCCTCCAGCCTCCTATACGATAATGGCAATTGACTTCTCCTCTACAACTATTCCAAGGAAGTCCAAGGAAATTTATTGCAATGGACAAAACATTAGATGATTAGGGCCCTATGCACGCAATTTCAATTCTTATAGTAGGCTTACTGTTTTAGCAGGTATGACTCAAGCTACAGACATAATCATGTAAGAAGAATCCATTTATCTTCTTATTCTTTTTAATATGTTTTTTTATTGATTTTTTTTTTTTTTAGAGCAAGAGGAAGGGAGAGAGAGAGAGAAACATTGATGTGAGAGAGAAACATCAATTGGCTGCCTCCTGCACGCCCCCTACTGGGGATCAAGCGGGCAACCTGGGCATGTGCCCTGACTGGGAATCAAACCAGAACCTCTCAGTCCATGGCACGGCGCTCAACCACTGAGCCACACCAGCCGGGCTCCATTTATTTTCTATAACTCAGTTTCTGACTGGACTTCCCATCATTCCTGCTTGGAGGAAAATTTAACCTCTGCCTTTCTTGGAAATCACCACCACCCCCGAAATGTGCCATTGCTGTGGGATTTTACATATCACCAAGTGGACTCCAGAGGGGAGCCGTGTTTGAACCAGATCAGGAGGCTGCCTCCTGAAGGGAAAGGACCCCAGCAGAAAGACTTGTGTGCACCCCCAGAGGGCTGGAGCCACAGGGAACGGTAAGAGTCATCCGGAAGGTGTCTCATTAGAGAATGGTGCAGACTAGAGGTCCCTGACTGGCGAGTGTTTAAATAATCTGCAAATACAACCTAGCAGAGAGAGAGTCTACATTTGACAGAACCATAAACAGTAAATAGGCCTTTGCTCTTTCCCCTCAGCCTTTCTCCCTACGCTGAGTGGCAGGAGCTGGAGCTTAGAAGACATCGGTAGAAATATCCTGCACTTCTTATTCTTGGTACCCAAACAGAGCCAGAAGTCAGGACTCACTTGAGAGAAGAGAAGCTTTAGTTGAAACAAGAAATTAAAGTCAGATGCGTGCTTCCCTAAAGATGAAACTGTAGCTATGCTTGAAAATGATCGGAGATGCTGTGTGAATCTCTGCGAGAGGCTGCTGAGTGGGAGGGTGTACACCCACAGAACACATTCAGACTGGTTTCCTGATTGTACCCTACTGACTTCACACCCACGGTCTCTTTCCATGTGTCTCTCTCAGTCTGGTGGCGCTCTGAGGCTTCCCCGTCCTCCTTCCTGGCCAGTCAGAGCCGGCACCTGAAGGCTTCCTGCCCTGGGTTCTCTGCCCCCACTCCTGCTCCAGGATCTCCCTCAGGGAAAGCCCTTCTCTTCCTCCCACTTTTTCCATACTCTGCTTGCTCCTGCAAACTTTGTCTCCCTCATGCATCCTCTATAGACAGTGCAGAGCTCTTCTATGGGCTTAGTTTAATTTTAGACAGAAACGCTAGAAAAGATAGAGGTTACTCTACTTTCTACATCTGAGGCAGTGGAGCCCAGAACTAGCTATTGACTTGAACATGGAAAGGGGTAAGGGGAAAATTAGATGAGAAAAATATAAATTATGTATCAAAATAGTATCCAGCTCCACTTTGATTTCTGGTAGAATTTAGTATTCTTTGCTCCAATTGAATTCTGCTATAGGATGCAGAAAACAAATGTGCTTCAGCTCATCACAGCCTCTTGTCCACCTTGATGTGCTTGTTTCTTGCCCATGGGCTCTATCGGGGATGTGTAGGGGAAGCTGCAGAGCGTGGTGGCTGAGAGCACCAGGGTCCAAATCCTGGCCAAGCCATCAGGTCACTGTGTGACCATACACAAGTCTCCCCTGATGTGAAATGTGAACAGGATGATAGCACCTACCTCACAAGGAACTTCGTAACAAGGAAGTTATGAAGATAGAGTTAATGCTTATAAAATGCTCATGAGAGTGTATGAGACAGCAAGTACAAAAAGAGGGCTCGCTAATGATAATTTGCTTGTTTTCTCCATGATTGTAGAACCTCCATGGGGCAAACATTTTGCTACATGTGGAGCGTTCCTTAGCTAGACACAGTCTCACTGGAGCTCCCAGATGAGCTCATTCTCTTAGGCTTTCCCTGCCTCTTCGGAGCACTTACCATCTTTACAGTTCAATAATTAACCCTGCTGGTATTTAACATCTGCCTTCCCCGCTCAGTTACAAGCCGGATGACTTCAGGAACTGCATCCGTCTTTCTGCACTGGATCCTAGCAGCGTGTACGGAGCGGCTGCTCCGTAGATATTTGTGTTAACTAGTCTGTGGAAATGTTAGGCACGGTGGGAGGTGTGGGCCAGAAGGGTGACAGCACAGGCCAGACTCCCATCTAGCTGCTCTGTGTGAACAGCCGAGGAATCAGAAGGGGTGAGAAGACTTAACCAGTCCCTTACAACTCATGCAACTGTCCAGGGTTTTCTGATTCAGAGGCAGCCTGGTGTTGGGTCCGACCTGTTGTCATTTGGATGTTGTAGGATATATTCTGGCAGGTTTGGTTCAAGCATTTACTTTGGTTCAAGCCATTACTTTTTGCTTTTAAGAGGCATGATAATACGGCATCAGCCATTAGCTGCTTTTAGAATTATACACAGTAAAAGTATCTGAGCTCACTGTTTGACTTTAAGAGAGAAATTAAAATTTTTAAATTGCTACCATTTCATATTATTTCTTTTTAGCATTTAAAAGGAAAAAGTATAGGTTGCTCTTTTAAAGGCCTTGTGGCTTGCTCCCAGGTTCGTAGTTTCCAGTTTAACTTGGATGAATGAATTGGCTGGCTGAAGGTAGCTTTCCGGAGAGGGAGTTACTTTAATGATTATAGAGAACACTGTTCTTGCAGACTCATGCTTTTAAATCATCATGATGGAATTATCATACATAATAATACTTATACAACACTATCTAAAGAAGCATGGCACAGTTGTATTTCATGCCCAAAACACCCCAGAGGAGCCAGGACCAGCGGATGAACCAAAGGTGGAGACTCTCAGAGATGTTTCTCTTCTCTCCACCGAGCAGCCTGCCCAACCTCACCCAGCCTCCGAATCTCAGCGCATCCGATGCATCCATTCGCCTTGACTCCTTGCCCAGTGAGACCTGCGTGCGGTGGCTGCGTCAGCACACGACCACTGTGGTTTGAAACCTCCCATCTTTTCCTTTTCTCTCCATCCAAATGCTGCCCACCATCCCAAAGATAGCTCACGTTTTTTTTTTATTCCTCTTCAAATGTGAGGCACAGTGGGATTTCATTATACCTACCCTTTCAACGTTGCTGAACTGATGCATCGTTTCTCTGTCTCACTGGCACAACAGGGCGTAAGACAAAGGAGAGGAAAGAACATTATTGCACATCATATTATGTTGCAGAGAGGTACAGTTAGCAGATGTACAATTGTTGAACAAGTGATCCAGAACCTTGGGATACTTAATTACATCAAGGTACACGTTTGCGTGGTGCCCTGGTAAACGCCGAGCACTTCGTAGGTGTTCAGTAAATATTAGCACTCACTTGCAATCTGAGATGTTGAGTGTTAAAATAAGCCAACAAACCAAACAGACGGCTTCTCAGGTATATTTCGAGCTGGGCCTTCTCTTTTACAGCTTCTGTATTTACCACTACGCTACCTGCCATACCGAGGGAATAGCTATTCAAAACAGTGAGGTACAGATCCATAATTATTAAGAAATAGAAGTTAAAGTGTGTTTGATGTGCTAAAATTATCTTGTGGTGGTTTTGAAAAATAAATATTCTTATTAATGTGATTCAGAAACTAAGGTTTTCAGCATAAAAACGTTACACCTGTAACATTTAGGATGTTCAGTAGAACTCCATGCAATCTTTGTGTTGAAAATACAGTATGAACTCATGATTTATTTATTTTTTTGTCCAAAAATATTGTCTCCTACTTCAGCCTGCTGAAAAGCCCCAGAAACAGGACAACCCCAATATCCATGAACATTCTTCATGCTCAGCCTGTTTTCCCTAATATCATTTCCTAATAAAGTAATAAGAGCTCCATGGTAACGTAGCAGGTTTCAGACAGGCAGGGAATGTAGAAGATAAGTCGGAGACAACTTGTCACTCTTGAAAGCAAATAAACTATGGAGAACTTGGGGTTGTGCCAAGGGATATAAAAACTAACCTGCAGAATCTCCCACAAAGATGGCTTACTTGAGTGTTAATAATAATATCGTCATTGATTAAAACATTAAATATATTAAAATCTATGAGTTCGTTATAATGTTTTTAAAAGATAACTTGAATTATAACCATTAGAAGTTGTTAGATGTAGATCCCGAGAAGAAAATTATCTACTAAGATGGACTTAGACTCCCTATGGTTAATTGGATCTAAATTCAAAATTAGACTCTATTGGCTGTTGACTGACGGGGCCTCGAATGTGCTCCCCAGACCAGGAGGAACCACAGGCTGACCTCCCCACCTCCCACACCAGGCCCGCCTGTTCAGACAGTCGGGGTCAACCGTGCAGGAGCTGGGCTCTGACTGCTGTCATCCAACCGACAGACTGTGGCCTGCCTGGACCCATCCAAACTGGACAATTTGGAAACCTCCTTTCCATGGAACAGGCTGATATGGAAACTACGGGTAGGAAGTGTTTCTGTAATAAATGACCTCTTCTTTGTCTCTGCAGAGCACACTTTTGGTTTCTACTCAAGGCTGCCTCTCACTGGTTTGCAAACTCTTATCTGAATAAAGCTTCTCCTTCTTCACTCCAGTGCCTTTTGCATTCGTTTACATAGGACATCGGCTCATTATTCTAAAAACTGAAAATTAAAGTGAGAGGATCTAGTATATATATCGCTTGTCTCGTATGAATCGCATATATTTCTGGTTAACCAGAGTTGGTGAAGCAAGATTTTTCTTTATGTAAGAATCTTAGCAAATAAATACGTTTTTTATCTCTGAAGTGGAAACATTTGTAATCTATTACATAGTGTCTCACAGTAAAGGCTCAGTAAATGTTAGCTTTTACGATGACTCTTTTGAAGAGTATAATTTCTCTTTTGGCAGATGCTATAGAAAGAACACACATGCTATTGAAAATATAATTACAATTTATTTTCCTAATTATACAATGTTCGATTTCAATTCACAATATTCGCTATCCTAAATCAATTTTTTTGTCAAATATGACATTCCATCTGCCATTTCTTAAGGTTCAAGATGAGTCAGCAAGAAAAATGTATTAAATGACAATAAATAATGGTTCCAAGTTCAGGCAAAAAATGTAACCCTTTGTATGCCAACATATGCGTTCAGTTTGGGGAGTGATTTCAATGTGAGTGATGTGATATGACTACCATAAAAGCCCTTGTAAACTTAGGTTGCATTAAATAAAAAAAACAAGCTCTGAGTATGGGTGAAACAGGCCTCTTCCACAAGTAGCTGATCAGACCATTGTCAAGTATCGTTTTCGGTTCTGCATCTTTCAAAAGACAATGTCAGGGCAGAGTGTATCTACAGGGTTGTGACTAGATAGTGAAGGGACCCAAACTTCTGTCACACGAGTTGTCATAGAAAAACTGGGGATTTGGGGCCAGAGAAAACAGTAATTGGGCTGGACATGGGCTAAATGTTCCCAGCATTTTGAGATGCAGCTCACAGTCACTTTTAAAAATCATAATTAGAATATATTGTTCACAATGTTTTATAATCTACTTTCCCTCTTAACTCATTCAGTGAATTCATACTCTTGGTGATATTCATATTAATAAGCTCTTTCCCCTCATTATTTAATAAGGTATATTTGGCCTTTCATTTTTAAAAAATATTTTGCTAATTTTACTGGTTCATATTTTACTAATTATGGATAATATGTAACTTGTAGAACAGATGATAGAATCAGTTAGATCTTTATTGAGAACAAACTAATGTTTTTAAAGCTTTTGCACTGATTTAGAAAATACACCATGTATATGTTGTGGTGCGGGGAGTCATTATGGAAATACAAACTTGGATGCAGCCGGTGTTACCACTGTGGAGTCCGATTGGCATTGGTTTAGAATTCTGTCAGTCCATCGAAAGACGATATAAAAGAGAAATTTTGGGGATAACACTCTGCCCTTTTACGCCATCCACTTTGCTGACGTGAATACCACGGACTGTGACACAGGTATGAGAAACGTGTCTTTGAGGCACCGTGTCTGGAGTGTCTTAACCAATGCATACACTTTAATTAGTTGAGATGTTTCTCTCACTTTCTCAATGTTAACATTTTTTTTGTTTGCTTTATGAGGATTTATTTTATTTTTATTTTTTAAATTAATTTTTTTCTTGAATTTATCGGGGTGACATTAGCTAATGAAATTATACAGGTTTCAGGTATACAGTTCTACAATACATCATCTGTAGATTGTATGGTGTGTTTACCACCCCATGGCAAGTCCCTTCCCTCACCATTTATCCCCCCTCTTTTAACTTATCTCCCTCCATCCCTCCTTCCCTCTGACAATCACCATACAGTTGTCTGTGTCCATGAATCATTTTTGTCTTTGCTTACTCCCTTCAGCCTTCTCACCCAGCCCCCAAACCCCTCCCCTTTAACAGCTGTCAGTCTGTTCTCTGTATCTGTGAGTCTGTCTCCACTTTGTTAGTTGCTTTTGTCCATTAGATTCCACATATAAGTGAAATCGCATGATACTTGTTTTTCTCTGACTGACTTATTTCACTTAGCATAATGCTCTCCAGGTCCATCCATGCTGTCGCAAAAGGTAAGAGTTCCTTCTTTTTTACAGATGAGTAGTATTCCATTGTATAAGTGTACCACAGCTTTTTTTATCCTCTCATCTACTGATGGGCACTTGATCTGCTTCTAAATCTTGACTATTATAAATAAACATAGGGGTGCATATATTCTTTCTAATTAGTGTTCCAGGTTTCTTTGGATATATTCCCAGAACTGGAATTCTTGAGTCATAAGGCAGTCCTATTTTTAATTTTTTTGAGTTAACACCATAGTGCTTTCCACAGTGGCTGCACCAATCTGCATTCCCACCAACAGTGCACAAGGGTTCCATTTTCTCCACATCCTCACCAACACTTGTTGTTTGTTGATTTATTGACAATAATTATTCTGACAGGTGTGAGGTGATATCTCATTCTGGTTTTAATTTGCATTTCTCTGATGACATTGAGCATCCTTTCATACATCTATTCACCATCCGTATGTCCTCTTTGGAGAAGTGTCTATTCAGGTCCTTTGCCCATTTTTTAATTGGATTGTTTGTATTTATGGGTATTGAGTTTTATAAGTTCTTTATAAATTTTGGATATTAAGCCCTTACCAGATGTATTGACCAATATGTTCTCCTATTCATGTGTTGTCTTTTCATTTCATTGATGGTTTCCTTTTCTGTGCAAAAACTTTTTAGTTTGATGAAGTCCCATTTGTTTTTGTTTTTTTCTTTGTTTCCCTTGCCTGAGTCAATATATCAGAAAAAATATTGCTCTGAGAAATGTCTGAGATTCTACTGCCTATGTTTTCTTCTAATACCCCGAATAGCTGCAGCAATCTTGAGAAAGAAGAAAAAAGTTGGAGGAATCACGCTACCTGATATCAAACTATACTAAAAGGCCATCATAATCAAAACAGCATGGTACTGGCATAAAAACAGACATATGGATCAATGGAACAGAATAGAGAGCCCAGAAATAAACCCACACCTAATGGTCAATTACTATTTGACAAAAAAGGTAAAACCATACAATGGGGTAAAGATAGTCTATTCAATAAATGGTGTTTGGAATATTGGACAGATATGTGCAAAAAAATTAAACTAGACCATCTTCTTACATCATACACAAGAATAAACTCAAAATGGATTAAAGACTTAAATGTTAAACTCGAGACCATAAAAATCAAGAAAACATAGACAGTAAAATCTTGGCCTTTCATTTTTTTTTTAGTCACTCCACTCTGTTGTCTGCCACATTAAATAGTGCTGCATTTTCAATGCAGATTCAAAGAATGTTACAATTCAAGGACCCTGTTATTCTTTGAAATTATTTGCCTAAATGGTAATGTATTAGCAATTACAATAGTTACTATCACAGAATACACATTTCCCTTTGGTATATGGGATATTAAACCATGTTATTGTGGTTGTTTATTTATTGGCAACTTGGTGCTTTTCCATTTTGCTATGTAGATTATTTCTAAGATATTCCTGGTTAAAGCAGCCATAATTGTACTAAACTGTACCTGAAATTAAAGCATCTGGGAAACATCCTAATGAAAGCTCAAAACTCCCTTTGTTCAAGAAAATTATCACTCTCTAAGGCCTAATAAGCGTGGTTAAGGATACTTCTGATATCAAACTCTGAAAAATACCCTGTACCATCAGCTAAACGAATATTGTAATTCTAAGGGAAGAAATAAGGAATATTTGAAAGTGACTAAAATAGAGGCTATTTTCAGTGATGTAAAGAATAATAAATAGGCATAGGTTTCCTGAAAATGATTTTGCTACAGATGTAATTAGGAAAGATATAAAGTGTGTCATTGGGAAAAATTATATTAGAATTATAGTTAAACTCCATAATTATGCATAACCCATATAGGAATGATAAAGACAAAGTGAAATTGCTTAAATTTATCCTAAATATGCAATAAATTTATGATTAATGTATAATATTATATTTAGAGAAATGTTATGATTTCAATTTTTAATAAAGATTTTCTTATGTATTCCTATACAGTCCCACTTGTTGTATTTTCAAGAAATTTGTTACAGCTTTCTTTTTAAAAAGATGAAACAATTTACATAATTTTTCAATATATAAAACTCCTTAAAAGCATGGTTCAATCAAAGTATTTATAATTGAAGAACACAAAAGCATATTTTTTAGGGCTTTTTAAGCTTGTTTACTTTTATTAGAGCTACCTAAAAGTATTTTATTTTCTAGAAAATCTTTTTTTCTTTTAAGTTTTGGCTTTTATAAATATTCACATAGATTTTGGAAGTAGTCATGGAACAACTACTTTTCACATTCCGTTATTTGGTATCATCCTTTGTCAATCAAATAATCCCATGCCAGACTACCCATATAAAGCCCCATTTTAAAAATTTAAAATCATTTTTACCTATTTTAAACAAGAATCTCTATGTAAGTTATCTACATTGTAAACAAACATTTATTATTTTTTAATCCTCACCTGAGGATATTTTTCCATTTATCTTCAGATAGAGTGGGAGGGAGGGAGAGAGAGAGAGAGAGACATTGATGTGAGAGAGACACATCGATTGGTTGTCTTCCACATGACCCTGACCAGGGCAGGTGACCAAACCTCAACCGAGGTACGTGTCCTTGATCAGAACTGAACCCGAGACTCTTTGGTCCTCGGGCCGATGCTCTAACCATTGAGCCAAACAGGCCAGGGCAACAAACATTTATTTTGATTCAGAAATCATGATACTTCTAAGCTGTGGCTTTGCAGAGAATTGAGGCATTTTCGATGTGTAGCTCTGTAGTAACTACAGCCATTGAACTTGGTTCTGAATGTAGAAGAGCTTTCAGCAGAGAAAACAGTGTGTGAAAATAAATGCTTACAGAAGAGTCAGAATTTTGTTTTGGTTGGACTCTAGGGTTTATTGTTAAACAGAACAGGAAAAAAATGAGGGTGAACAAGCAGGTTGGGACACATTTTTAAGTGTTTCTGTTTATTTGTGAAATGAATTTTGTGTCCATGGAAAGTTTTTCCTTTTTCTTTCTTTTTAGTAAGATATTACATGCCCAGTGTTTACTCAAAGATAACTCAAACAATAGTGCCAACAGTTAAGATTAGAGCTAAGAGAGACTAAACATGGGAATGTTGGGAGATACTGATAAGAATAATGACTGATTATCTTATCCACCGATTCATTCAGCATTCATCAGAAAACCTCTAATGCATGCCAGGTAGCTACTAGCTGGTGGAGCTACAAAGGGAAATAAAACAGAAACTTTCAAAGTCTGATAAGTGGAAACTATCATGAGAACTTAATTGCTTTTCAGCCCACCTCAAAGCTCACCCCTTCTTTGAGGCTCCCCGCCCCTGTTTGGAATTAATTGCTCCTTATTTTGTGTTTCCACAGAACTCGGTCTATTGGGGGATGTTTTATGTTGTAGTTAACTCTCTTGCCAACGAAATTGATCTGCTGGAGAGAAAGAATTACATCGTATTTATTTTTGCAGCTACCTAACGCAGAGACTGTAGAACATGAAGATTGTTTATTTGCTATCAGCTCACTGCTTTTGGCTCTAACCCATACTAGTCAGGTTCTGTTTTAGACTGTAGCAAAACGAAAGTCAGCATTCAAGTTACGGGCCCATTGCTGGGCCCCTCTTCCATAAGTATATAACATTTTACAGCACTTTTAATTATTTATCCAGGGTGGGACAAAAGTAGATTTATAGTTTTAAGTATGAGAAGCACAGTGTTTATTCTTGTATTATTATTTGTTAATTATTGTATTATTTTCCGTACAAACAACTGTAAGCCTACTTTTGCCCACCCTGCATATCACCTTCGAGTTTTGAACTTGAATGTTTACAAGTTCAGTGTTTACAAATGTTTAGCAACTTTAATGTTTACAAGTGTTTTGAGATCAAGAATAAAAGGGGTTATACTTACTTTAGCCTATGATACAATCATTTTCGCAACACCAATAATCGTTTTGATAATTGTTACTCATTTTATATTTTAATGGTACTATAGTCAGGACATCACAGAGACATTATAAAATAGTATTAGCAATAAATACTCGTTACAGTTACTGTAGATTTTCTGATACCATGATGACATGCTACAACTGTGATATTTCACAATGTTCTGTCTTACATAGATCCGCGTCTTTGTCATTTTCGGAGTCAATTACTCTTGACCTACAACAGTTATTCTACTGTTCTTGAGATGTAGGTGGGATAGTCAATGGTTAGAAGGGACAATTGCTAATTTTTTTAAAAAATGGAAAAGATGGAGGAAAATGGTTTGAGAGAACCAGGAAGATTTTATGAGGCTAAAGGCTCTGCACATGTGCGCCATGATTTAGTCCTGTCCTGTCTTTGTAATCTAGTTGGAATAAGAGCAACCAAAATGTTTTCCCCAGATAGCACCTTTGTTGTCTGGTTGCATGAGTCTTCTAATAAGTCTGTCTAAAATCATGTGATCTCAATATAGTTGAAAAAATATTCAAACAATTAAATTGGGGTTTCAGAATGAAGATTTATTTAATAAATGTATTATATGTAGCAACGTTGTAGTTCCTAAGGGCACTAATATCAAAAAAAGACTAATACAAAATGGTGATTGATTTATTATATTTGAAGGCTAGTTGTGTACTTTAGTTGTTGCACTAAAACATGGAATAATGCTTGTGCCTTTTCACTTGCTTTTCTGATTTAAAACAAATAATATTAAAAATATACTAAATAGCTGGTGTGGCTTAGTGGTTGAGTTTTGACCCATGCACCAAGAGATTGCCAGTTTGATTCCTGGTCAGGGCACATGCCCAGGTTGTGGGCCTGATCCCCACTGGGGGGCATTCAGGAGGAAGCCAGTCAATGTTTTCTCTCATCAATATTTCTAACTCTCTCTCCCTCTCCCTTCCTCTCTCTAAAAATCAATAAAGAAATATTTAAAAAATATATATATTAAATGGGACAGTGATTTAATTTAAAGATGTTAAATTTCTTCTTCTTCTTCTTCTTCTTCTTCTTCTTCTTCTTCTTCTTCTTCTTCTTCTTCTTCTTCTTCTGCTGCTGCTGCTGCTGCTGCTAGTGGGATTGATCTGGAATGAGAAACAGAAGTAGAGTAATAGTCATCTCTTGAAAATAGAGATTCCAATGTGAGATTATTTTTTGCAAGGTGCCTTAGTTTGGGATTTCCAGAAGCTGACTCTGCTTCGTTTTTGAAGTCCTCTCAGGAGAAATTGGTAAAAGAAGCAAGACGGATACGGAGAAAGAAGCCAAGTAAGGCTGCCTTATCGGGCAAAGTTGTTTTGAGTGCAGCAAACCTCCCACAGACAGTGTTAGGTGACAGCTGTTGGAAGCAAAAGTATGTCTCAGCTGGGAGAAGGGTGCTCAAAAAATACTTAAAAAGATGTGAGAAGATCTGGGAAGAGTACTGACCATGTCCACTACACAATGCTTCTGAGAAAGTTTATCTCTGTGAAGCATTTTAAAGAAAAGAGGGATTCTCTTGCATAAGACAGCTATGAATGAAGAAATTGTTTTTAGATTTTGGCCAGTAAGTTAAATTTTGGAGTTACAACAAAAATGAGAATTGGAGCCTGAAGATGTGACTATTCAGCGACTAAAAAAAATGGTATGTTCTGAATGAGGAAGTGGCGTTCTGGTGGCAAGAAATGAAAGAGAAATGAGAGAATTACACTATTTATTAGGAAACTGTTTATGGGTAGATTACACTGACAGATTGAGACTGCAAGGCTTAGAAGATGAATACCAAATTAGTGAAAGATCAGAAAAGAATGGACCTTTTTGGGAATTGAGTGCTTTTTACAAATCTGTATGAGCCACAAATTAAAATAATATTAACACAATCTAACTGCCCAACAAAGCCAGTATCACATCTAAGGGATGGAGTGTCCTCAAAGAGGTCTCACTCTAAGAAAAGACAGACGCTCGAGAATGACTGACTGTACAGGGTCTTTGTGGAAAAGGAAGATGAAGGGAGAGTTGTGTGATATTTTCAGCCAAGTAGATGTGCTGAGATCTGGCTTCATCACTGCGCATGACTTAGTTACCCCTGGTCACAGAAGATGCAAATTGAAGGCTTGCTATGTTTTCCATGTCATATACACCACGAAGCACTATGGGCTCAAGGAGGAGCAGTCTTGAAAACACCTTGGGGAAGCTTCTCCAGTGCAGGCGTGGGGATTCTACGTGTCTGTTCTATGTAGAGCAGCGTCATGGGGAGTAATGAGTCATAGCACATGGATTGTACGTCTTGACAAACATTTTGGACAAAGAACATTTGAAAATGTATCTTAGATTAGCAGTGTATTATCCTTACCTTTAAATTACCTTGTGCTCTATAACTGAATGATACTGGCAAATATCTATAATTTAAGTGTTTTATTCTAATTTGACATGATTTTTCTGCAAGAGAATGTTTTGAATAAAAAGACTTGTAAAACTACCACATGGGCTCTGGTTTTGCTTTGGGATTACACCATCTCATTAATTAAGAGATTGAAGTTTCAGAGACATGGAAGTAGGGAACAGACTGACTTACATCAGAGGGAAGGGGGGTGGGGCGGGAAGAGAAAAACCAAAGAACTTATATGCATATAGGCATAGCCAGTGGACACAGACAACAATGTGGTGACGGCAGTAGGGGGGCAGGGGGATGTCAATAAGGGGGGAAAAAGGGAGGAACATCTGTAATACTTTCAACAATAAAGATATATCAAAAATAAAGAATAAAATCTATGTGTCCCCCCAAAAAGAGATTGGTTTCAATACTTCATGTCTGTCTTCATTGGAGTATATAATCAGAACTTTGTCATTACCAAATCGTATGCTATTTTTATTTTCTCAAGATCTAGATTTCATAGCCGTCATTTAAATGAAACAATATAGAAGAGAAAAAAGCAATTTGGAGCATCCCATTCTTAGCTATGTATTGAATAAATCTATTGTGCTACTAGTTTCTGTTTCAATTTATTTTTCCTGGTTTTGGTCATAGTTCAGTAACATTTAGGAGAAAGTGTTATATAGTAGCTAATGTGATATAGAAGACCTATATGCCTTAGACTGCTGAATTTACTAGAAAAGTTTAGCAAACTTTTAAATAAACCCCTTCCCTTAAAAATACATTATAAATTCAAATAAGCAAATATAGCATAGAATATTTTTTATTTGCACGTAACTTTTAACTTCTGATCATTAGCTTCAGTAATCATAAGCTTAATGAAAAATAAAATATTTATAATATTGAGCAGCTAGCTAATCAAATCATTTTTAGTTACAAAACCACAAGTTCTTCTGAAACTGCTGAATCCACCCACCAAAAAATGGTCCCAAATCTCCATACTATTAATATAAGCCTTAATGATTTCTATGGATGAATAATAGATTCCATGTGCAATGCAAGATGACACCAAACAGAGTTTTAATTGCAATCACCTACGTGAACTTGAAAAGGTTCGAAAGCAGTTTCTATAGCAGAATTTCACTTTCCTTAGCCAAACTGTTTTACTGACACTGATGCACATATAGCATTATCTATGCATTTGAGTGCTTTTTATTTTTTTAAAAAATACCTATTTTTTTAGAGCAGTGGTGGGTTTACAGCAGAGTTGAGTGGGCAGTACAGAAATTTTCCATGTATGCCCTGTCTTCACACATGCATAGCCGCCTCCGTTATTAACATCATTCACCAAAGTGGTATGTTTATTTTTACCAAGGATGAACCTACATCGACACACCATAATCAACCTAAGTCCATAGATTACCTTAGGGTTCACTCTTGGTGTTGTCCATTCTATGGATTTGGACAAATGTATAATGACATATATCCATCATTGTACTATCATACAGAGCATTTTCACTGCACTAAAGTTTCTGGGCTCTACCTACTCATCTCTCCTCCAACCCTACTTCCCTCAATTCTGGCAACCACTGATCTCCATAGTTTTACTGTCTCCATTGTTTTGCCTTAGCCTGAATGTCCTATAGTTGGAATTATACAATACATAGCCTTTGAAGATTGGCTTCTTTCACACATGTAACACAAATGTAAATAAACATTTAAGGTTTCTCATGTTTTTGTTTTTGTTTTTTTCATGATTTGATAGCTCATTTCTTTTTAGCGCTAAATAATATTCTATTGCTTGGATATGCCATGGTTTATTTATCCATTCACCTACTAAAGAATACCTTGGTTGCTTCCAAGTTTTGGCAATTCTGAATAAAGCTGATATATGCATTTGCATTTTGTGTGTGGACATCGGTTTTCAATTCCTTTGGATAAATACTGAAAAGTGTGATTGCTGGATCATGTGGTAAGAGTATGTTTAGTTTTGTAAAATTGCCAGACTGTCTTCCAAAGTGGCTGCATCATTTTGCATTCCCCCAGCAATGAACGAGAGAGTTCCTGTTGCTCCACATCCTCACCAGCATTTGGTGTTGTCATTGTTACAGATTTTGGCCAGTCTAATAGGTGTGTAGTGGTATCTTCTTGTCATTGTAATAATCATTTCCTTGATGACATGAGATGTGATGAATCTCTTCATACGCATATTTGCTGCCTGTATATCTTCTTTGGTGAGGTGTCTATTTAGGTCTTTGCCCATTTTTTAATCTGGTTGTTTTCTTTCTGCTGAGTTTTAAGAGTTCTTTGTCTATTTTGAATAATAGTCCTTTATCAGACGTGTCTTTTGCAAATATTGGCTTGTCTTATTCCCCTGACAGTGTCATTTACAGAGCAGAATTTTTAATTTTAATGAAGTCCAGCTTGTCAATTATTTCTTTCATGGATTGTGCCTTCAGTGTTGTATTTTAAAAGACATCACCATACCCAAGGTCATCTGGGCTTTCTTATATATTATCTTATAGGAGTTTTTTAGTTTTGCAGTTTACATTTAGGTCTCTTTGAATTAATTTTTGTGAAGGGTACATGGTCAGTGTCTAGATTTATTTATTTGCATATGGATGTCCTGTTGTTCCAGCACCATTTTTTTTTTTGGTAAGAACTATCTTTGCTACATTGTATTGCCTTTACTCCTTTGTCAAAGATCAGTTGACTATATTTATATGGCACTATTTCTGGAACCTCTATTTTGTTCTATTGATCTTTCTATTATTTCACCAATACCATACTGTCTTGGTTACTGTTACTTTATAGTAAGTCTTAATGCCAAGTAGCATCAGTTCTTCAACTTGGTTCTTCTTCAGTATTGTGCTGGCTATTCTGGGTCTTTTGCCTGGTCACATAACTTTAGAAGCAGTTTGTCAATATCCATAAAATAACTTGCTAGAAGTTTTATTAGGATTGTATTGCATCTATAGTGCAAGTTGGGAAGAACTAACATCTTTGCAATATTGAATTTTCCTAGCTATGCACATAAAATATCTCTCCATTTATTTAGTTCTTCTTTGATTTCTTTTATCAGAGTTTGGTAGCTTTCCTTCTAAAGATCTTGCATCTATTTGATTATATTTATGCCTAAGTATTTTCATTTTTCAGGTGCTGATGTAAATGGTATTGTGTTTTTAATTTCAAATTCTAATTGGTCATTGTTGATATATAGGAAAGCAATTGGCTTTTTTTTTTTTTTTTTTTAATTAACTTTGCAACCTATAACTTTGCTATAATTGCTTATTGGTCTCAGGAGTTTTTTGTTGATTCTTTTGCATATTCTACCTAGATGATCATGATATCTTCAACAGTTTTATGTCTTCTTTCCCAATCTGTATATGTTTTTGTTTTCTTGCTTTGTTGCATCATCAAGGACTTCCAGTATGATGTTTTAAAGACTGGTAAGAAGGGATATTCTTGTCTTGTAGCTGATATTAATAGGAATGCTTAGAGTTTTTCACCATTACCTATGATGTTAGCTATTGTAGGTTCTTGGTTGATAGTCTTTATCAAGTTGAGAAAGATTCCTTCTATTCTTAGTTTACTTAGGGTTTTTATCAAGAATGTGTGTTGATATTTGTCAAAAGATTTTTATGTATCTATTTATATGACCAGGTTATTTTACTTTTTAAGTCAGTAGATATGGATTACATCAATTGATTTTCAGATGTTGAACCAGCACGGAATACCTGGAATAAATCTCACTTCATTATGGTGTATAATTCTTTTTTACTTTTCTACATTTTATTTGCAATATTTTTGTTGAGGATTTTGCATCAGTGTTCATGAGAGATATTGGTCTGTAGTTTTCTTTTCCTGTGATGTCTTTGTCCGATTTTTATATTAGGGTAATGTTATCCTTATATAATGACAAAGTGATATCCTCTCTTCCATTTCTGGTATTTATAATTGATATCTTCTCCTTTTTCTTTCATAGTGAGTCTGGCTAGAGATTTATTGATTTAATTGATCTCTTCAAGGAATCAACTTTTGATTTTGTTGGGTTTTTTTCTATAGATTTTCTTTTATCAATTTTATTTATTTATGCTCTAATTTTTTTTCTTTCTTCTACATACTTTGGATTTAATTTGTTCTTCTTTTTCTAGATTCCTAATGTGGAAACTTAGTGATTAATTGTAGATCTTTCTTCTTTTCTATATGAATTCAGTTCCATAAATTTCCCTCTTAGCACTGCTTTCATTGCATCCTACAAATTTAGATAAGTTGTGTTTTCATTTTTATTTATTCAAAATGTTTTTAAATTTCTCTTGAGATTTCTTTTTTAATCCAAGTGCTATTTAAAACTGGATTGTTTAATCTCCACCTATTTTGGGATTTTCCAGTTATTTTTTTGTTATTGATCTTTAGTTTAATTTCATTGTGGTCTTATAGAAGACACTTTATTATTTCTATGCTTTTAAATTTGGTAAGGTGTATTTTATACCTCAGAATGTCATCTATTTTGGTGAATGTTTCATGTGAGCTTGACAAAAATGTGTATTCTTCAGTTGTTAGATAATGTAATCTATAAATTTCAATTATTTCCAGTTGATTGATGGTGTTGTTATGTTTAACTATGTCCTTACAGATTTTCTGCCTGCTGGATCTATCTGTTTCTGATAAAGAGGTGTTGAAGTCTGCAGCTGTCATAGTGGACTCATCTAACTCTCTTGGCAGGTTCAATCAGTTTTTACCTCACACAGTTTGACTCTTTGTTTTTAGGTTTGTACACATTAACAATTGTTACGTCTCTTGAAGAACTGACCCCTTTATCATTATGTAATGTCTTTATTTATCTATGGAAACTCTTTTTACTTTGGAGTCTGCTCTGTCTGAAATTAACATAGCTACGCCTGCTTTTTACAAATTAGTTTTAGTATACTATATTTTTATCCATTTACTTTTAATCTATGTATGTCTTTATATTTAGAGTGGGTTTCTTGCAGGCAACATATGATTGAGTCATGTTTTATGGTCCACTCTGATGGTCTGATTTTGGTTGGTGCATTCAGACCATTGACATCCAAAGTGATTGTTGATATAGTTAGATTAGTATCTATCATGTTTGATGCTGTTTTCAATTTGTTGCCATTGTTCTTTGTTCCTAATTTTGTCTTCCGCCCTTTGTGGTTTTAATCAAGCATTTTATATTATTCCATTTTTTTCTTTTGGGGAAAACATCAGTTACACTTATTTTTACATTTTTTTTATTAGTGGCTCTACAGTTTGTAGTATACATTTACAACTAATCCAAGTCCACTTTCAAATAACACTATACCATCTCACAGGCAGTGTGAGTACCTTATAATAACAAAATAATTCTAATTCCTTCCTTCTGTCCTTCGTATCATTGCTGTCATTCTTTTTACCTCTATACAAGCATACGTAAGCATATATGTATAAGATGTATACATAAGCATACATAATAAAATAGAGTGTTGCTATTTTTATTATTTTGAACAATAATAAAACTTTTAAATAAGAATAAGAAAAAATAGCTCTGGCTGGTTTGGCTCAGCGGTTAGAGCGTTGGCCCGCGGTCCCTAGAGACCTGGGTTTGGTTCCCACTAAGGGCACGTATCTCGGTTGCAGTTTGTCTCCCCCCTCCCCCGCTTGGGGTCGTGTGGGTGGCAACCACTTGATGTGTCTCTCTCACATTGATGTTTCTCTCTCTCTCTCTTCCTCCTTCTCTCCCTCTTGCTCTGTCTGAAGATAAATGCAAAAATGTCTTTGGGGTGAGGATTAAAAAAAAAAAGAAAGAATAAGAAAAAATAAAAGTTTTTATTTGAACTTCACTTATTTCTTTTTCTGTGCTCTCTCTTAGTTATATAGACGCAACTTTCTGATCTATATTATTTTTCCTCTCTCTAAAGAACTTTATTTATTTATTTATTTTAATCCTCACCTGAGGACATTTTTGCATTTGTCTTCAGGTAGAGCAAGAGGGAGAGAGGGAGGAAGAGAAAGAGAGAAACATCAACATGAGAGAAACACATCGACTGGTTGCCACCCACACGACCCCAACAGGGGCCGGGGACAAACTGCAACCGAGGTACATGCCCTTAGCGGGAACCAAACCCAGGACTCTCCAGTCCACGGGCCGACACTCTAACTGCTGAGCCAAACCAGCCAAGGCTGTCTCTAAAGAACTTTAAACATTTCTTATAAGCCAGGTCTACTGGCACCAAATTCTCTCAATTTATGTGAGAAAATCTTTATTTCTCCTTTCCTTTTGAAGGATAATTTTGTAGGGTACAGAATTCTAGGTTGGTAGGGTTTTTGTTTTTGTTTTTCTCAACACTTTCAATATTTCACTCTACTCTCTTCTTGCTTGTGTGGTTTCTGAGGAGAATTCTATATAATTTTTACTTAGCAGTAAATCTCACAATTTTGTTTTAACTCTCAGAGTTGTCCACTGTACCTCCAGAAATTCACCAATTATAGTTCAGGTTTTCCTATTCTGGCACTGGTTCCCATGGTGATTTCTACCTGTGAATCTCTGCTCTGGTCAGTGGTGACTCCCTGTATTCACCTGTCTGTCTCTCTAGTTTTGGGGACATCAGTTTGTCCCGTGTCCTCACCTCTCTTTGGGATCCAAGAAGAGTTGTTGATTTTCAGCCTGTTCAGCTTTTTTACTTGTTGTTAGGACTCTGAAGCTCCTTACATGAGGAATCCTTGTTTTTATTTCTTTAATCATAAAATTTCTCTTTTTGGATAAATTCATTTTATGCTTTGCAATCTATTAAAAGAATTGATTGAATATAGAAACAAATTATTATTTATAGTAAAATTGAGGCTTATCCTTGGCATCATTTCTTGCAGTACCATGTAAATAAAGAAATAGAACTTTGGGTTTCTATTCTGCCCCTGCTGAGCTCTGTGATTACCCAAATGATTAGGAAAATGTAACTAGTGGCAGGAAGAAAATGTAACTACTGCCCCTGATGAGCTTTGTGATAAGATCTCAGGCAAGTTACTTACCCTGTCTAAGCCTTAGTTTTTCCATCTGTAAATTAGGGATAATAATGCATGCCTTGAACCATTATTCTGGCAATCAAATGAAATACACACACACACACACACACATTTCAGAGCATCATTACTCAGTATACTATTATTATTAGGGTTATTTCATATCTGTAGCATTTTTTTTTTAATTTTTTTTTTTATCCTCACCCGAGGACATTTTTTCCATTTTTATTCAGATAGAGTGGGAGGGAGAGAGAGGAAGAGAGAGAGAGAGATAGAAACATCGATGTGAAAGGGACACATCAAGTGGCTGCCTCCCACATGACCCAACCAGGGCCGGGGACAAACTGCAACTGAGGTACATGCCCTTAGCAGGAACCGAACCCGGGCCCCTCTGGACCACAGGCCGATGCTCTAACCGCTGAGCCAAACTGGCCAGGGCATCTGTAACATTTTGAAAAATATCATGACTAATCAATTGACTGGAAAGGCATGGTCTAACAGATAACGTATAGATCACTTATATTGACCATGACCATGTCCATGATGGCTAATATGACTGGTTTAATGTGCACTATCTTGCATTTTCCATAGTTAAGATATGGTTTAAAAGTAGATATCAATTTCTTTGCATTGATAAGCTATAATTTTCCTATAGATTGCACATATAGTAATGTTTTGATATATTAATTGTGAGGCTTTTTTTTCCTTCCTCTGCTTCCTGCCACTAGTTACATTTTCCTAATCATTTGGGTAATAGAACTTAGCAGGCTTGGGTCCAGGACATATACTGCTGAGATGTAAGAAGTCATCATTAGCTTTAAACTCCATATTAGGCTTTTTAAAAATTCCATAGTAAAAATAATATTCTTGAAATAATAGCTTTCCTTTGCAGAAGACTGGACATTTTTTTTAATCCTCCCCTGAGGATATTTTTTCCATTGATTTTCAGAGAGAATGGAAGGGAGGGAAGAGGTGTGAGGGGGGGAGAAACATTGATGTGAGAGAGACACATTGATTGGTTGCCTCCCACACGCACCCTGACCAGGGCCAGAGATCAAACCTGCAACCCAGACATGTGCCCTTGACTAGGAATCAAACCCGAGACCCTGTGATCCTGGCTGACACTTTAACCACTGAGCTACACTGGCCAAGGCAAGACTGGACATTGTGAGAAAGGAAAAAATGTGCTGAGTCTCAAAGCCCTGGGAGCCTCGAAAGACTCATTTGTACCAGAAATCGAAGAGTGAGGGAGAAGGCATGCGTGAAATAGCAGGCCCTCCAGAGGGGAAATTTGGCCAACATGCAGAGAGAGAATTAAATAGGACCAGTAGAGGCCTTGTGATTGGACAAGAAGCTGACCACATTGACTGGAGAAAACCATGGCCGATACAGAATGGACAAAAGATGATAATTAAGATGAAGAAGAATGGATTACACCTTGGCAGAGGCCAGTGAGGTTAGAAAATAGCACTTGGACCAGGACACTTCCACTGATCACAAAGCAATATAAGGCCCCCGGGAACTTAGACTTCTTCCAAGAAAAAAATGAGGAAAAGAAGGGAAATTTTGAACTGAGTGGTTACCCAAAAGAGACAGAATTTTAAACCAAAAGCAGGTGAGAGAAAGGCCATTAAGCAGAAGAGCTCATATTCTAAGTCAGGTTCCGTTATAGAGAAATTTTAAAATCACTTTAACCTTCTCACTTTAGAGTTTGTGACCATGTTGACATATCCTATCCACTAAATACATGGTCAGATTTGAGGATACCTCAAGTGTTAGTTCTTGGTTCATCTGAAAGCCTCCATCATCTGAAATGGTTTTCAAGAACAAGGAAGAAAAAATGTTTTCTCTTTCAAATAATTCTTTTAATTGTCACAAAATGTTAAATAGGTTCATTTACTCTCATGGATATTTTAGAAAACTACACTAAAATTACTTTCTCAAATAGGAAACATTATCTTAAGCAGATTATACCTGTTTTCTTTATATCTTTTTTTTATTTAATTAAAAAAATTTTTCAATTACAGTTTACATTCAGATTATTTTGTATTAGCTGCAGGTGTACCGCATAGTGGCTAGACAATCATGTACATAGCCAAGTGTTCCCCCGATACTTCCAGTACCCAACTGGCACCATACGTACAGGGGTGAGCAAAAGTAGGTTTACAGTGGTTTGTATGGAAAAATAATGAATAATAATACAAGAATAAACTCTGCGTTTTGCATACTCCCAACTGCAAACTGTGAACTTTTGCCTACCCCTGCACCTAGTGTGTGTCTGTGCGTGTGTGTTTGGAGGCCAATGATCGGATGCCCAGGGAAAAAATGGCCCCAAAGGAGGAACAGGCAAGAGCTTCCCTAGACATTCAGATTTGTAATTTTTAACACCAAACCTCTGAAAGAGAATGAAGCCTTAACCTGGCAGGTCGGGTCACACCATTACCTCTAGAGTCTGCTGTCATGTGCTCTGTCAAGTCCCAGCCTCACTGTTGGCCTCATGTTTTCAAATATTCAAAGAGGAACAATATTAAGAACTACAGACGTGTGAGCTCAGTATAAAGATGCTCCGACCACACACAGACAGAGAGATGGTTGGCAGGGATGCGAGTTCTATCCATGTCTGTGCACGGTTAGACAGCACCGCCTTCCCAGCGCTCTTCTGAAGGCCAGTGGCTGCCAGGACTGCACAGTGAGGACCCAGCAAGTTCCATATCTGAGTGTGCATTGGGACCAGTCTGCGATTCTGTGCAAGTCATGAAGTTTTTTGGCCTTTTCCTTGCCTTCTCTTTGGCTCCCCACGATCTCCACGTACCAGTTGGCACATCCACGTGTAATGCCCTTCCTGAAAGGGTTAATAATGTTTTAACAAAATTGAACTCCATTCTGACCCTCAGTTACTGCACGTACACACCCTGGCAGTTTCTTTTTTGTAAGCATGAGGGCCTTGAGACACCCAAAGAAAACTATAAAGATAAGGGGTTAATGAAGGCCTTGGGAAACTCAGAGGAACCGTGAGAAGAAAGAGATTAATGGTCGCCCTGACCCTGACCTAACAGCTCCCCTAGCCCCCCTCTATCAGTTCCCCCCTTAAGGTGCCAAAAGCAGCGGCAAGAGAATGTGGTTTTTTCTCTCTGTAGTTTGTGCCTTTAAAAGCAGACAACAAAAAAGCCTCGGTGCTAAGCCCTTTTCGGCTTGGCCTCCTCCACCCAGGCATATGCAAATAAAGCCACTTTGCTCTACACTGGCCTCGTGTTGTGGATGTGGTCTCCCGCAGGCTCAGACCTTTTAGTTCCCTTAAACGCAGACTGGATTAAATGACTTGCAGAGAACATGGCAAACTATTCCAACGTCATTTTCTTAATGTTTATGAAAAGTCCAAAGCCGAACTGCTTGTTACTCAGACCCGTGTTCTCGCTGGGACTCACCCTCCGACCGGTCCACATGGAGAATGAATGAGCTTCTATGTTATATGCTGCTATCTGGTGAGAACCACGTGGCCTCAATCTGAGGCAGACCAAAAAACAGGGATGAGATCTGGTCTCCAGTTCGCACTGAACCCCGCTAGGACCCCCTGGGTGAGCTCACATACTGTGAGGAACACTCTGCCTCATCTGTGACCGCAGCCCTAGGGAACTGGCAGAAGCACCCACTGAGTCGTGATGGATTTCTCGTACAAAGAAATGGTGACAAAATACGTGACTGTCAGTTAAGACACTAAGTATGGGGTAATGTTGTCACATAGCAACAGATTACATGTTTGGTCGTGACTGCACCAGGCCCCAAAACTGCCCATCTCCCTCTACCCCCATTCTTCTCCAGGCTTTTTGCATATACAGTGGCCTACTGTGTGATCTCTTTGTCCCAACACATTCATTTTTCCAGTCTCTGCTCAGCTGTGTGCTTTTGTCAGTCTGAGTACCCCCGAGCTGTGCAGGGCTGGATCCTTTTTGCCGTGATGGAAATACAGACCTACCCTCATTGCAGCCTTTCAGACTCCCTCACGTGGGGAAACCCAGCTCTCCTGGTGGCACCCTGCAGCTTTTAAGTGGCACCTGCTTCTCTGTTGTATTTGTGTTTGTGAAGTGGAATTGTCCATCCTGCTTTCCTTAAAGTGAGTGCTTATAGGGCAAGGATGTTGTTTTTTCCTCACTACTGGCACATTTCACATTCTTAGGGCTCCTTTACTGAAGCAAGAGCTATGATGGACCATCCACCACTAACCAGATTAGATATTAGGGAGGGATGCTAATACTAAGTGGTGCACACCTCACTGGAACAGGAAAAGGGCAACAAGTGACTCTCCAGGTCCAGTTGCTCCAGCTGAACCCACTGGACTCAGGATGCCCCTGGTGGCCAGCGCTATAACTGCACCCCGAGCCAAGAAAACACTGCTCAACATACCTCTTTGAGTCTCCAAGTCTTGGCTCTCCTGGGCCAAGGAGGAAAAGGGAGCAGGACCTGCAGAATCCAGAAGCCTTTAAGAGGTATTTCAGAACCTTCTCCTTTCTTTTGCATGTCTGCTTTGCTCTGGGATGTCTGGTTCACTCATGAAGCCTTCTCATCAGTACCAAGGTGGTGATTCGGTGATTTGGGGCCTTTTCCCCAAAGAAGTTATCTTGGCCCAAATCCAAGGATGAGTCGTTCAGTGGACCACTGCTTGGTTACTGGCTACTATATACAAAGACTTCTATCCCAAGGCTCCAAGCCTCGTTATGCTCAGAAGAATCTCCAGCATCCAGTTTTTGGGAGAGTAGGAAGTCATGGGCAGAGAACCCACAGTAACGTGCCTGAATTTTTGAGTAGCAAGTGGTCCACATAAGGCCATGGAGATGTTGCTGAAACTCTGATACGATAAGTTGGTTGGACAGGAGGTCTCAGCAGAAGTCTGTGGAAGATCTGTTCAGTACAGCAGTGGCTGGGTCCATGTTGTCCACTACCCTCCAAGCACTGAGTCTGGTTTTCCCAGGGTAACACGAGTCAAGTCCTTGCTATCAAAAGAACATCAAGATCAGAATATGAAAAATGCATATATTTGTCTTAGAAGAGCGATAAGGTTATGATGGTAATAACCCAGCATCCTGTTTAGGTCTTTAATGGGTGTGGTATTGTCATCGCTGCTCGGCCACACCTCAGTTCTGCGAATATTTCAGGCCCATAGCCCAGCACTTGAGATGACAATGTGTCATATACTGCACAACGAGTGAATCTGAGATGAAAACTTACGGTTTGGAGAATATATTTGAATCTGATAACCTCCGGAGCAGTTCACATGTGAGGTCACAAAAACTAGGCTGCTTTGTTCTCTGATTGTCTTTTCCAGTGCACCCCTAAGCCAGGACAGACGTGGTCCCTCGAACTCCCCAGAATCATCATTCCGCTTTGTCTTCTCTTGCTTACTCGAGCTCTCAGATTGTCCTGATATGTGGTTATCCTCTTTAGGTCTCAGGGTATACAACGGAGCCTCTTTAAAAGCCCTCTGGTCGGCCTGCTGTCACCATGCTCTTGGTTATGGCACTCTCGTGATTTCTGAGTCACCTATAGCTTTAGGTAATACACAGGCCCTGCTTTCTCAAGGTGAAGATTTTAAACACACACACACAGTTTGCTCAGACCTCCACCAAAGAGAGAACAAATATGACACTTCAAAAGCCGCAGACTCATTGGCACAGAAAGAAAGCCCCTAAGCAACCTCTTTTTCTCCCTGCAAGCACTGTCCCCAAATGTGATTTGAAAAGGACCACCAGGTTGTGCACTGCACAACAACCCGTTCTTGCTCAGGGTGAGCTCTCTGCATGTCTCTTTCCTCGACATATAAAAAGGATGGGATGGGAGCTGCCCAGGAAGGGCTCACAGAGGTAAGGCCGCCTACATTGACCTGACATAGGTTGCCAGTGTTACCTTAGCGAACCTGCTGGAAGATGGCCACAGACTTCGAGGAGAGTGTCCAGCCAACTTCTGCAGCATCAAAGCAGGCTCTCATGGCAATGTTCCCTGATGCCCGAGCCCCAGAAATATGGGAAAGAGCAAGACATCTGTCATTATCTAGTGTCTCTTGCCAAGTGAGCTGGCTGTGAGGCTGTTGCTAGAATGTGGGTGCCTGGTAACGGGTTCCAAGTTCTGTTGTGGTCAGTTACCAAGGAAGTAACTTCACATTCTGAAGTTACTTTTCTGAGTCACCTTCTTGATCACAGCTATCCAAGTAGTTTTCTGGGCTTCTGACTGCCACCCCCTCTCGTCAGTGGAAGATCACATCTTTGCCTGGCGTCACCACCATGTTTTTCTGCACAGCCGCTTGGGAAGGTCTGGTGTAGCCAGGGTCCCAGCTTTGAAACAGGCTGGTGTTCAGACTCAACCCCACGTTTCCCTCTTTTTGATTGTGGTTAATCCATTGTGCCTCCCATGGCTTGTCTCCTGACTTCCCGGTGGAGATTATTCTAGCATGTACTTTTGGGGGATGTCCATAGTCATATGTGAAATAATACCTACAAACTGGAAGATTGTTGTCACATGTAGCTAGTTCCTCCCACTTCTATATTCTTCTTCTTGTTACACATTGTGTATGCTCTTCTGCAGATCCTACCCATAGTCCTTGTACAGGGGCAGGCAAAAGTATATAGAGAATAATACAATTATTAACAAATAATAATGCAAGGATAAACTCTGATGTTTTGCATATTCACAGTTATAAACCCACTTGTAGTTATTGCAATATTATTGACTATATTTCTGATGTTGTTCTGTACATCCCCGTTACTGTTTTGTAACTACCATCTGTACTTCTCAATCCTTTTACATTTTTCACCCAGTGCCCCAAATCCCCTCCCGTCTGGAAACCATCATTCTGTTCTCTGTATCTATGTGTCCATTTCTGCTTTGTTTGTTCATTTATACTTTCTTTAGATTCCACGTAAAAGTAAAATCAGCCCTGGCCGGTTTGGCTCAGCGGTTAGAGCATCGGCCTGCGGTCCGGAGAGACCCGGGTTTGGTTCCCGCTAAGGGCATGTACCTCGGTTGCAGTTTGTCCCTGGCCCTGGTTGGTTGTGCGGGTGGCAGCCACTCGATGTGGCCCTTTCACATTGATGTTTCTCTCTCTCTCTTCCTCTCTCTCCCTCCTACTCTATCTGA
The DNA here is from genome assembly GCA_030848825.1 of Tadarida brasiliensis. Classification (NCBI taxonomy): domain Eukaryota; kingdom Metazoa; phylum Chordata; class Mammalia; order Chiroptera; family Molossidae; genus Tadarida; species Tadarida brasiliensis. The sequence goes on from CM061266.1 coordinate 85,221,363, forward strand.
GCAAAGAATGAAAAAATGTCCTCGGGTGAGGATAAAAAAAGTGAAATCATATGGTATTTTTTTTCTCTGACTTCTTTCCGTTAGCAAAATACTCTCTAGTTCCATTCATGCTGTCGCAAATGGTAAGATTTTGTTCTTTTTTATGGCCGAGTAATATTCCATTATATATGTGCACCATTGCCTTTTTTATGCACTCATCTATTGATGGACACTGGGTTGCTTCAATAGCTTGGCTGTTGTAAATAATGCTGCCATGAACACAAGGGTGCATATATTCCTTCAAATTAGTGTTGTGGCTTTCTTCAGATGTATATTTAGAAGTTGAATCACTGGGTCATAGGCATTTTCATTTTTAATTTTTTGAGGTAACTTTATATTGTTTTCCATAGTGGCTGCACCTTTTCTTCACATTCTCGCCAGCACTTGTTGTTTATTTATTGATGATAGCCATTCTGACAGGTGTGAGGTGATATCTCACTGTGGTATTAATTTGCATTTCTGTGATAATTAGTGAGACTGAGCATCTTTTCATACATCTATTGGCCATCTGTATGTCCTCTTTGGAGAAGAGTCTATTCAGATCCTTTACCCATTTTTAATTGGGTTGGTTGTTGTTGTTGTTGTTGTTTTAATCCTCACCTGAGGATATTTTTCCATTTATCTCAGATAAAGTGGGAGGGAGACAGGGAGAGAGAGCAAAACATCGATGTGAGAGACACACATCGACTGGTTGCCTCCTGCACACCCAACCAGGGCCAGGGTCGAACCGCAACCGAGGTACGCGCCCTTGACTGGAATCGAACCCACAACTCTTTTTTTTTTTTTTTTATCCTCACCTGAGGACATTTTTTCATTTTTTTGTCCAGATAGAGTGGGAGGGAGAGAGAGGAAGAGAGAGAGAGAGAGAGAAACATCAACATGAAAGGGACACATTGAGGGGCTGCCACCCGCACGGCCAACCAGGGCCGGGGACAAACTGCAACCGAAGTACATGCCCTTAGCGGGAACCGAACCCGGGTCTCTCTGGACCGCAGGCCGACGCTCTAACCTCTGAGCCAAACCGGCCAGGGCGAACCCGCAACTCTTTAGTCCTCAGGCTGACGCTCTAACCGCTGAGCCAAACTGGCCAGGGCTGATTGTTTTTTGGTGTTGAGTTTTATGAGTTTTTTTATAAATTTTGGATATTAACAACTTATCAAGTGTATCTTTGCCAAATATGTCCACCTATTCAGTGGGTTGTCTTTGCATTTTGTTGATGGTTTTTAGTTTCATGAAGTCCTGTTTATTTATTCTTTTGTTTTTCTTGCCCGAAGATACAGGTTCGAACTTGGTGCCAATGCTAGGTCTGAGGCCACTCAGAAAAGTCCCAGGCTGTACCAAGGCTGGCTGACACCCACCAGATGCCTGCGGACTTTGTGGTGTGGTGGGGGTCTCAGGGAGTCATCACAGTGAAGCCAGCAGAGTTTATCAGGCCCAAACTGACCACGATTGGGCTGTGTGAAGGGAGGGCTCTGCATCAATCGGATGTGTAAGGAGAAAATGGCCCCCAACCTAGAGCCACACCACTCAGTTTGTCCTGGATTCTGCCTGAGCGTCCCGGAGAGCCCGAGCTCAGCAGGGTGGGGCTGCCAGGATCTTCCATGAGAGCAAGGTGCCAGTCAGGCTTTCGGGAAGGTTGGGGGAATGGCCCCCACACCAGAGCCACACAGCTCAGTTTGTCCTGGGTTCTGCCTGGACCTCCTGGAGAGCCCGAGCTAAGCAGGGTGGGACCACCATGAGTTGCCAGGGTGGAGCTCCTGGGAGTCCAGTTGGTGGAATAGTGGAAATCTCAGGATGGGGAGTTGCTGGTGGGGAGTTGAAGGTTGGGGGAATGGCCCGCTGCCCCAGAGCCACACAACTCAGTCACTGACATGCCCCTGAGTCTGCCTGGACTTCTCCTACACCTGGGCCCAGGCAGCGGACTCCTTTGCAGGAAATGAACTTCACAGGGTAGGTCCACAGGCAGCTTGGAGGGTGGGGCTATTGCACTCCCCTAAGCTGATGCTGTATGGAGAGGAGTTCTTCACTCAAGAAAGATGGCACCTGTGGTGTGGGAGAGGGACTCAGCACAAGGACACTAGCTGCCATCACTGGAGCCACAAACCCTAGTCTCTCCTCACACAACTCTAGTCCCCTCTGCTCTCCCTCAGCCAGAGCCCAGGGTGAGTGTTTGCAAAATATATTTTGTGTGCTGTCCCTTTAAGAAGGTGCCTGGGACTCTAGCAGACTCTCCTCTGTTCCTGGTGGACAGAATTCCCCCTGTTTCTCAGCCTGATGTTATGTGGGTGTCTCTTCCCAGCTCTGGTGCTCTGGGCAGGAGTGGCCCGCATGGGGTTGAGACACCATGTTCCGCAGGGGGAACCTTTGCCCCTGAGATATCTCTGCAAAATCCCAGCCACCACCTGTGGGAGCGGGGTGAGCCCTTTTCACCTGTGTCCGCCCTTCCTGCCAGTCTCCATGTGGCTCCTTCTGTAAATCCTGGGTTATATGACTTCTGTTCAGCGAGTCTTCAGTTGGTTATTCAGGGTGATTGTTCCGTGTGTTAGTTGTAATTCCAGCTTGGTCCTGGGAGGAAATGCTTGTAACTTGCACCTACTGCACTGCCATCTTGGATCCTTTTATCTTATTTTAAAAATAAACTTTTCAAAAATATAATTCAAGGTATTAGCTATTGTGTACAAATATTGTAAACCCGATTATAGAGCGAAAAATGTCGGTGGTGCAGCCTGTCCTGTCCAGGGGCTGCACGGAGGCCGCTGCCAGGCCCCTGACCACCAGCCTTGGAGGACAAGCAGCCTCACGGGCTGGAGGGCTGCGTGCCGGTGTCCGCCGGTCACCGAGCCCCAGGCATCAGCTGCACTTTCTCCTGGCCCTGAAAGACTCTGGAGGGCAAGTTCTGGTGACCTGCACGACCTTATGCGCAGCAGCAGCAGCAGCGGGAGGGGAGCCAGCCAGGTCTCCGGCCAGCTGGGCCAACCTGCTCTGGGCACTGGGCACCGCGGTGCGCACCAGCAGCTGGCAGTGCTGCGCCGCCCCTGGACCTGGAGGCAGGCGGCTGCACCTAGGGCCTGTGGGCGCTCGTATGGCCGATGCTCACCAGCCCTGGCGAGGCAGCACTGCCGAGCTGAGCTAGAGGCTGCAGTGCCACCTGGGCCTGGCGGTGCGGCCCCGCATAGTGCACTACTGCGGCCCTCCGCGGTGCGCAAGGCGGGCGGAGGTGGCAGGGCCGCGCCAGATTCTTCAAGGCTGTGAAAGGGCCAACACAATGGTAGCGTTAATGGCAGTCTATGAAGAAGATGAAGCGTACCACGAACTAGTTACCGTGGCAACCATGTTCTTCCAGTATTTCCTGCAGCCGTTTAGAGACATGGGAGAAGCTGCAACTTCATGTAAGCTTGAGATTTTGAAATCCGTGGCTGAGAAGGAGCTCGGGCCTAAAAGGATAGTGGCCCTGCAGAAGGAAGCCCAAGAATGGACCAGACAGGCTGAAGAAGCTATAGTCTCTATTCGAGATATTACAGTGAACTCTTTTAAAGAAACAGCAAAAGCATTAGCAGGGATGCAGAAACAAATGGAAGAAGGTGAGAAGAGATTTGGCCAGGCTGCCTGGGCCACAGCAACTCCCATGTTAGAAAGACTCAAGCTGATGTGAGCTCGGGAAACATTGCAGCTCATGAGAGCCAAAGAGTTGTGTTTAAATCACAAAAGAACTGAAATTCAGAGAGAGATGGAAGATCTTCCAGAACAAGAAAAAAATATAGAGATGTTGTAAACAAACTAGAAAGACAACATTTTGAAGTTCAGTTAGAACTATATGAGGGTAGATTCGAGATATTAAAATATGAAGAAATACTACTTGAAGTCACTGATCAGGTAATGGGGCTTCAGTGATAAGAATTTGGGGATGAAAGAGGTCAGCCGGCAGTGCCAGCCGCTGGAGCATAAACGGGGCAGGATCTGAATCAGAAGAGCCTATCTCAAAACAGAAAGGATCAATGCAGAGAAAACCATCAGCTCTGATTGCAACAGGCTGAAGAAAGTATAAGGTATTTTCATCAGCACCATAGTATTCAGATGAAAAGAGACAAGATAAAAGAAGAGAAGCAAAAGAAAAAAGAATGGATAAACCAAGAACGTCAAAAGACCCTGAAACGATTGAGAGCATTTAAAGAGAGATGTCCAGTCTTACTAAAAACCCCTTGCCCAGAACCTGAGGCTCCAAACCTGCCAGGTGGACTTCCCCAGCAGACCTCCTCGGGGACTTGCGAGATGGAGGTGGTAATCCATCCATCCTCCAGGAAAAGCAGAAGTGGCCCCTCATCTGAAGTTAGCAACATGAAAACCCCTGAGTTTCAAGACTGTCCTGGGAATATCCCTGTCCAGATTTTTGTTCCAGGTGGTGACCAAACACACTCCAAATCCAGTGAGGAATTTTCACTGCTGCCACCAGGCCACCACCTGCTCTCCTTCCCCCTCCTCCCCCTCCACCACTGCCCCTACCAGCCCCTCCCCTCCTCCCTGCTTCCTCCTTTTCTTCTCAATCTGCAAATCATCGGAATTTACACGTCAGGATTTCAGTAAAAGACGATCAGCCACTTCCTCTAGTGTGTGAATCATCTGCTGAAAGATGCATGATTCCTCAGACAGTTTTAAATGACCAGAGTCAGTGGATGACGTGACAGAACCCCTCTCCGGAAGGTGGAAATATCCGCTTTGGCCCCTCCCGGTGCCTGTCAACCAGCACATTCTGGCTGCCATAGGCAGGGCATCAAATTGAAGGAAGTTCGCCTGACCTTGGCCTGAGCGGCAGCAGTAAACCAATCAGCGACCTAGAGAGGTCGCTGCGCTCCAGAGAATCAAGGGAGTGTCTGCTGACTTGGAGCAGGAGGAAGAGGAAGAGGATGGCCAGGGGGAGTGGGACCACCAAGCTCTTCTCCAAGGCCGAGGGCACCACACAGTGTGCTGGAGTGAAGCCACGGGGGCCCAGGGGTAGACTGGCCACAGGACACCCGGAAGATCAGCAGGACTCTGTGATTTGCAGCTGTTATTTAAGGTTGTTGCTCTTAAAACCACGGAAGTGGGCAGGCGGTGGCTGGCACACACCAGACCGTAGTTGGAGTCTAAGAGCCCACAGTGAATATTGCTGGCATAAGAGAATAGTATTTATTTTGTACCATGGATGTTCTAGAATCATTCCCTTATTCTGAAAAACGTTCACACGACCGATGATGGCAAGTAAACAGCACTATTAGAGTGTCCTGTGTGTGCAGTAGTGGTTTCCTCAGATTTAAAGTTTCGAATGTGAACAATATTTTAGCAATAATCAATAAATGCTTATATCCAGGGGAAAAAACTATTATAAACTTAAAAAGAATTTTAAAAACTAGAGTTTTTCTTTCATTAACTTTAAATAAAGTTATGAAGTAGAAGTATAAAAAGAGCCTTTTAAATATGCAAATTACGCTCCGGCTGGTTTGGCTCCGCGGTTAGAGCATCGGGCCACAGACCAGAGTCCCTGGTTCCCTCCCGCTAAGGGCACGTAAGCCCCGGTTGGGGTCGTGCTGGGGTCCTGCGGGTGGCAGCCACTCGATGTTTCTCTCTCTCTCTCTCCCTCCTTCTCTCCCTCCTGCTGAAGATAAATGCAAAAACAATGTCCTCAGGTGAGGATAAAAAAAAAAGCAAATTACATTGAAATATTTTTCTATAATATGCATCGGTTCAGCCTTGTCTTCAGCTGAGCATAGATTTATGCCACAATTTACAGTTTTAACTGTTTTTATGCATAGCCATGTTTCTGAGTCATGGACTAGAGCTGATTTGTTACAGTATAAGCAATTTAAAGTGTTAGCCATAATAAGCCATGTTAATGCATAATACAACTATTAATGTTAGACATGAGATTATTAATATTAGATTTTATATATCAGTTATAGCTTACTAATCTCAGGCACATAGAAAAGTGAGGAGAAAATGAATTTAAGATATAACTTTCTTTTAATCCTAACTCGAGGACATTTTTGCATTTATCTTCAGATAGAGCAGGAGGGAGAGAGAAGGGAAGAGAGAAAGAGAAACATCGACATGAGAGAGACACATCGACTGGTTGCCACCCACATGACCCAACTGGGCTGGGGACAAACCGCAACCAAGGTACCTGCCCTTAGTGGAACCGAACCCGGGTCTCTCTGATCCGAGGGCCGATGCTCTAACTGCTGAGCCAAACCGGCCAGGACTTAAGATATAATTTTTATGTTGTTGATATGAAATCATTAAACCCTAAAGCAAATATTTAAAAATCATGTGTTCAGTAAAAGTACAGCATAGGGGATATAGTGAATAATATTGAGATAACTATATATATATGGTTCCAGGGTACTTAAAATACAGGGGGGGAACACTTTGTAAAGTATTTGATTATCTAACCACTATGCTGTACACCTGAAACTAATACAATACTGAATGTAAACTGTAATTGAAAAACAAAATTTAAATTTCTTCAAAAAATTAAAAACCATGTATTTAATTGTTAATATTTTATGTTTGTTCCTAAAAATTTGACTCAATGGAACCAAGAGAAGGAGCACTTTTGTCTTGAAAGGAACAAGTTATATTTTGATTTGTTGCCACGGACATAACATTTGTCTTTCAAAAAAAAAAAAGTACGTTTGTCTATACTGGTTAACATTTTTCTTTTAAGAGCTTACAAGTTTGCCTTACAAAATGTTATTTTAATCATAGAATAGTAATAAAGAATTTATAGACAGAAGCATGAACAAAAAAATTTATGCTCTGCAACACTAAAAATAAGTTATCTAATAACAAAGAAAAATGATTGCTAGCTTCTGAATGAAAGAGAAAACTAAGAAACATATCTGAGGCATTAAACACATAACATTATTGTAAATGTTAATATTTACACACTGCTGTGAGGCAGTAGTAAAAAAAACAAAGTCTAATAAAATTTGAAATAGACAACCATTTAAATATCTTAACAATTTAAATCACTGTAAATTCAAGTGTTTTTCTTCTAACTTTTTACTTTATGTAATAGTGAAGGCAACAGTTTATAAATAGGCATTCATGAATATAATACATCTTATACATGGAAAATATTCAGAGTCGTCTACTGTTCTTCTCTAAGCGTTCCTGTTGTCTGTCTACTGCTATCAGCTGTAGGGTTGGAAGGCACTTTAATGAAAAATGACTGATTCAGAAAAGAGAAAATATATCTTATTAAGACAGACTTCTGGTAGTGGAAGCTCACTGGTAAGCTATATAAATGTAGAATCACTAAAACAAATATAATATTTTATGTCAACTATACTTTAATAAAAATAAACAAAATGCCAGAAAAATAAAAGAATCCAAACGATGTCTCAACATTCTGTCCCATGGTCTTCGTGGGAATACTCTGTGCCCGACAACGTCCTAGGGCCATGTTCATCTCTCATCGCAACGCATTTTCTTAGTTCTGCTGCAGTTTCTTCCAGCTGTTGAATGCTCCATTGCCAGTGACTTCTATTTGACTGAAGCTTGTTCACCTGACAATGCAAACGCTTAAGAATTGCACCATATCTCTTTTTTTTTTTTTTTTTTTTTTTTTTTTTTTTTTTTTTTTTTTTTTTTTTTTTTAGAGTCCTGATTTTTATTTTTAACAGATTTGTTGAGATATAATCATCTTATCATACACTTCACACATTTGAAGTATGAAATTCAGTGGGTTTTGTATCTTCGGAATGTGCGGCCATCACCATGATCAGTTTCAAAACATTTTCCTCATCCCTAAAAGTAACCCAGTCTGCTTTAGCCATCACCGCCCCCCCCCCATGTTCCCCCAGCCCCGGGCAACCACTAAGCCACTTCCTGTCTCTATAGGTTTGCCCATTCGGGACATTTCATCAAAATGGAGCCATTGTGACTGGCGTCTTCCACGCACACAGTTGTAGCATGTATTCATATTTCATTCCCTTCTATATAATATTATAATACTATGTCCCACGGTACGGATACACCACCTGTTGTTCATCCATTCATCAGCTGGTGGACATTCATGTTGTTTTACGTCTTGATAGTATACACAATGCAGTTATGAACATCCGTGAACATGTATGTGTGCAGACATAATTTCAGTTCTCTTGGGTGTGCACCTGGGGAGGGAACTGCTGAGTCACATGAAATGTGACTGAGTCAGCAGAAATGCCACACTGCTCTCCAGCGCACACCAGCTGTACGGGATGGTTCCCATTTCTCCCCGTCCTCGCCAACATCTGTACTGTCTGTATTCTCTTTGTGAAAGGGATCCGAACGGCCGTGGAGCAGTGTCTCGTCGAGGTTTTGATGGACATCTCTCCGTAACAATGAAGGGTGGTGAGCATGGTGTCGTGGGCCCCTGGGCCACCTGTATGTCTTCTTCGGAGAAATGCCCATGTGGAACCTTTGCCCATTTTCTAAATTGGGTTATTTGTCTTTTTATGGACTTATAAGAGTTCTTTGTATATTCTAGATACAGCTTCCTAATAAGATATGTGATTTGCAAGCCGATTCTCCCATTCTGTAGGTCATTTTTATACCTTCTTCATGTCATCCTACAAGCACAAACATTTTTATTTTTTTTTTTTTTTTTTTTTTTTTTTTTTTTTTTTTTATTTATTTATTTTTTTTTTTTTATTAATTTATTTTTGTTACAGATGTTTCTCCTTTTTTTCCCCATTGACACCCTCCTCCCCATCCCCCACCCCATCCCCAGCTTTGTTGTCCAGGTCCATCAGTTATGCATACATGCGTACAAGTTCTGTGGTTTATCTCTTCCCTCCCCCCCCACCCCCTCTTCTGAGGGTTGTCAGTCTGTACTCTACTTTCACATCTCTGGGTCTACCCTGTTCCCCAGACTGTTATGTTTATTATATTCCACAAATGAGTGAGATCATGTGATATTTTTCTTTCTCTGCTTGGTTTGTTTCGCTTAGGATAATACTCTCGAGGTCCCTCCATGTCGTCTCAAAGGATAAGAGATCTTTCTTTCTTACAGCTGCATAGTACTCCATTGTGTATATGTACCACAGCTTTTTTATCCATTCATCCACTGATGGGCACTTGGGCTGTTTCCAGATCTTAGCTATTGTGAATAGTGCTGCTATGAACATGGGAGTACATATATTCTTTCTGATTGGTGTTTCAGGTTTCTTAGGGTATATTCCTAGAAGTGGGATCACTGGGTCAAATGGCAGTTCAATTTTTAATTTTTTGAGGTAACACCATAGTGTTTTCCACAGTGGCTGCACCAGTCTGCATTCCCACCAGCAGTGTACTAGAGTCCCCTTTTCTCCACACCCTCGCCAACACTTGTTGTTTGACGATTTGTTGATGGCGGCCATTCTGACAGGTGTGAGGTGATACCTCATTGTTGTTTTAATTTGCATCTCTCTGATGATTAGTGATGTTGAGCATTTCTTCATATGTCTCTTAGCCATTTGTATGTCCTGTTTGGAGAGGTGTCTATTTAGTTCCTCTGCCCATTTTTTAATTGGGTTCTTTGTCTTCCTTTTGTTGAGTTGTATGAGCACTCTATATATTTTGGAGATTAACCCCTTATCTGATGTATCATTGGCAATTATGCTCTCCCATACAGTGGGTTCTCTTTCCGTTTTGATGGTTGTTTCTTTTGCTGTGCAGAAGCTTTTGAGTTTGATGTAGTCCCATGTGTTCATTTTTTCCTTTATTTCTGTTGCCTTAGGTGATGTATCAGTGAAGATTCTGCTGCGTATGATGTCTGAAATTTTGTTGCCTACATTTTCTTCTAGGATTTTTATGGATTCACGAGTCACATTTAAGTCTTTTACCCATTTTGAGTTTATTCTTGTGTATGGTGTAAGTTGATCGTCTAGTTTCATTTTTTTGCATGTAGCTGTCCAATTTTCCCAACACCATTTATTAAAGAGGCTGTCTTTGCTCCACTGTATGCTCTTGCCACCTTTGTCAAATATTAGTTGAGCATAATATCTTGGGTCAATTTCTGGATTCTCTGTTCTGTTCCACTGGTCTATATGCCTGTTCTTATGCCAATACCAGGCTGTTTTGATTATAGTAGCTCTGTAGTATAATCTGATATCTGGTATTGTGATCCCACCTACTTTGTCCTTCTTTTTCAAGATTGCTGTGGCTATTCGGGGTCTTTTTTGGTTCCATATGAACTTTTGGAGTATTTGTTCTAGTTCTGTGAAATATGTCGCTGGTATTTTGATTGGGATTGCATTGAATCTATAGATTGCTTTGGGTAATATGGACATTTTAATGATGTTAATTCTTCCAATCCATGAACAAGGTATGTGCTTCCACTTTTTTATATCTTCCTCTATTTCTTTTTTCAATGTCCTGTAGTTTTCTGCAAATAGATCCTTTACTTCTTTGGTTAAATTTATTCCTAGGTATCTTAATTTTTTTGCCGCGATGGTAAATGGGATTGTTTTTTTAGTTTCTCTTTCTGTGAGTTCATCATTGGTGTATAAGAATGCCGTCGATTTCTTGACGTTTATTTTGTATCCTGCTACTTTGCCAAATTCATTTATTAGGTCTAGTAGATTTTTGATGGAGTCTTTAGGGTTTTCTATGTATAATATCATGTCATCTGCGAATAATGACAGTTTCACTTCCTCCTTTCCAATTTGGATACCTTTTATTTTTTCTTCACGTCTGATTGCTGTGGCTAAGACTTCCAGTACTATGTTAAATAAGAGTGGTGAAAGTGGGCATCCCTGTCTTGTTCCTGTTCTTAAGGGAAATGTTTTTAGTTTTTGCCCATTGATTATGATGTTGGCTGTAGGTCTTTCATATATGGCCTTTATAATGTTGAGATATGATCCCTCTATTCCCAAATTGCTGAGTGTTTTTATCAGAAATGGGTGTTGAATTTTGTCGAATGCTTTTTCAGCGTCTATTGATATGATCATGTGGTTTTTATCTTTCATTTTGTTTATGTGGTGTATCACATTTATTGATTTGCGAATATTGAACCAGCCTTGCATCCCTGGGATGAATCCCACTTGGTCATGGTGAATAATTTTTTTGATGTATTGCTGGATCCGATTTGCTAGTATTTTGTTCAGGATTTTGGCATCTATGTTCATCAGGGATATTGGCCTGTAGTTTTCTTTCTTTGTAGTGTCTTTTTCTGGTTTTGGAATTAGAATTATGCTGGCCTCATAAAATGAGTTTGGAAGTCTTCCTTCTTCTTGAATTTTTAGAAACAGTTTGAGAAGAATGGGTGTTAGTTCTTCTTTGAATGTTCGGTAAAACTCCCCTGTAAAGCCGTCTGGGCCTGGACTTTTGTTTGCTGGGAGAGTCTTGATTACATCTTCAATTTCCTTGGTTGCTATTGGTCTGTTCAAGTTTTCTATCTCTTCCCGGTCCAGTTTTGGGAGACTATATGTTTCTAGAAATGTGTCCATTTCGCTTAGATTGTCGAATTTGTTGCCATATAAATGTTCATAGTATTCATTAACGATCCTTTGTATTTCTGTGGTGTCAGTTGTTACTTCTCCTCTTTCGTTTCTGATTTTGTGTATTTGGGTTCTCTCTCTTTGTTTCTTGGTGAGTCTAGCTAAGGGTCCATCAATCTTGTTTATCTTTTCAAAAAACCAGCTCTTTGTTTCATTGATCCTTTGAATTGTTTTTTTGGTCTCCATGTCGTTTATTTCTGCTCTGATCTTTAATATTTCCTTCCTTCTACTTGCTCTGGGGTTTTCCTTTTGTTTGCTTTCTAGTTCTTTAAGTTGTGAGGTTAGATAGTCTATTAGAAATTTTTCTTGTTTCTTGAGGTAGGCCTGTAGTGCTATGAACTTCCCTCTCAGAACTGCTTTCGCTGCATCCCACAGATTTTGTGTTGTTGTGTGTTCATTTTCATTCGTTTCCAGAAAGTTTTTAATTTCTTCCTTGATCTCCTTGGTAACCCATTCATTGTTTAATAACATGCTATTTAGCCTCCATGTATTCAAATGTCTTTGCATGTTCTTGTTGCAATTGATTTCTAGTTTCATGCCATTGTGATCTGAGAAGATGCTTGATATGATTTCAATCTTCTTGAATTTGTAGAGACTTCGTTTGTGTCCTAACATGTGGTCTATCTTTGAGAATGTCCCATGTGCACTTGAGAAGAAAGTGAATTCTGTAGTTTTGGGGTGTAATTCTCTGTAAATATCTATTAAATCCATTTGGTCTAGTGCTTCATTTAGAGTCTGTGTTTCCTTGTTAATTTTTTGTCTAGAGGATCTATCCAGTGATGTCAGCGGGGTGTTGAAGTCCCCTGCTATGATTGTATTGCTGTCGATTTCTCCTTTGAAGTTTTCCAGAAGATTTTTAATGTATTTTGGTCCTCCTGTATTGGGTGCATATATGTTTACCAAGGTTATCTCTTCCTGTTGGATAGATCCTTTCAATATTATGTAGTGGCCTTCTTTGTCTCTAGTTATGGCCTTCATTTTAAAATCTATTTTATCAGATATGAGTATTGCTACCCCAGCTTTTTTTTCCTTTCTGTTTGCTTGGAAGATTTTTTTCCATCCCTTCACTTTCAGCCTATGTGAGTCTTTTGTTGTGAGGTGGGTCTCTTGTAAGCAACATATATATGGGTCATGCTTTCTTATCCAATCTGCTACTCTGTGTCTTTTGATCGGGGCGTTCAGTCCATTTACATTTAAGGTGATTACCGATATGTACTTACTTATTGCCATTTTTGTTTAGTGTGTTTCTATTTTCCTTTCTATTTCTTCTACTAATTACAGCAGTCCTTTTAACATTTCTTGCAGTGCTGGTTTGGTGCTAATGTATTCCCTTAGCCTTTTTTTGTCTGGGAAGCTCTTTATTTGACCTTCTATTTTGAATGATAGCCTTGCTGGGTAGAGTAGTCTTGGGTTCAGATCCTTGTTTTTCATGACCTTGATTATTTCATGCCATTCCCTTCTGGCCTGTAGTGTTTCTATGGAGAAGTCAGCTGATAACCTTATGGGGGATCCTTTGTAGGTAACCTGTTGCTTAGCTCTTGCTGCCTTGAGGATTCTCTCTTTGTCTTTAATTTTTGGCATTTTAATTACTATGTGTCTTGGTGTGGGCCTGTTTGGGTTCTTCTTACTTGGGACTCTCTGTGCTTCTTGAACTTGAAAGCCTTCTTCCTTCACCAAATTAGGGAAATTTTCTGTCACTATTTCTTCAAATATATTCTCTAACCCTTTCTCATTTTCTTCTTCTTCGGCGACTCCTATGATGCGAATATTATTACGTTTCCAGTTGTCCCACAGTTCTCTTAAGCTGTCTTCCTGTTTTTTCATTGTTTTTTCCTTTTGGTTTTCTGATTGGTTGATTTTTTCTACCCTGTCTTCTAATTCACTGATCCGGTCCTCAGCTTCCTCTACTCTGCTGTTTAGTCCTTCCAATGTGTTCTTCATTTCTGCTATGTCATTCTTCATTTCTTCTTGCTGCTGCTTCATTTCTTCTTGCTGCTTCTTCATTTCCAATTGATTTATTTTCAATATTTCTATGTCTTTGCTCATGGTGTTGATGTCCTTACATATGCTGTTGAGCTTCCTCAAGATCATGGCTCTGAATTCTAGCTCTGTTAACTTGCTTAACTCCATTTCATTTATCTCATCTTCATTGGAGGTCTCTTGTTCTTTCGTTTGGTATCTGTTTCGTTGTTTTACCATTTTGGCTAGCTCAGTGGTTTTTGGAGCCTGCCAAATTTTCCCTGTGGATGTTGGTGTTCTGCTGTTTGTGGCTCCCTGTACTGGGTTTGGATGAGCGTGAGAGGACCCACGTTATACGCCACTGTCGAGTCTTACTTTTCTGGGTAGAGTTGCAAGCCCAGAAAAGGTTCAGTTAGCCTCTAGCTTTTTGCCTAGAGGCTATTAGTCCTGGTTACTTAAAGAGCCTTGGGTTCTCAGTTGAATGAAAACCTCCCTCAGGTGTTCAGCGTGAGAGGATTTCCCGAGGGTGGGGCAGATGCTGGTAGTTAATGAGCCTTGATTTGCATTTCAATGGCCCAACTGGGTGTGGCTGAATCTCCGAGGGAGGGGCTGCCGCCTCTCCCCAGAGCCCTGGGATGGAGTAAGTCGACCAGGCCACAGTCCCGCGTGGCTGAAACTCAGCAAAAGCTCTGAGCGCCCTCCAAATCCCGAGTGTCCCCACACAGTTCCAGTCCAGTCCGCCCTCCCTCCGCCGGAGTCCGAGGTGAGTGGCTGTGGCTGTTTTAGCGCTCTGTCCCGGCTCTGCACTGTGGAGCCGGCTCAGGCTTCAACCCCGAGGGCGGAGCGCTGCTCACGGCTAAGGCCGCTGCTGTCTGTGGGCTCCCAGCCCCCCTCTCGCGCCTCCGCAATCCTACCAGGATCAAGTTAGTGTCCCTGGTTGTATGGTCCTCGCGAGCTGCTTTTCCGTTGCTTTTTCCCGACGATTTGACTTTATTTTAGTTGTATTTCCAGTTTGGTCCTGGGAGATGATCTGTGTAGCTTCCATTCACTCCGCCGCCATTTTGGAATCTGTGACTCTCCATTTTTTGCACCATATCTCTTATGCTGTACCTACGAAAAGAAGAATACACGTCAACGGGGCTTGAGAAGGATAAATAGTAAACAGCCAGAAAGAATGTTTTGACTAAAGAGGAAAGCACTTGATTAGAAATTACTCACTGTAAATAACAATAAAATAAACAGTAATTATAACTATTCATTTGACACTTATTATGTATTAGGTACTGTGCTGAGAGCTTTTTACATATAAATAAATTCTCATAACACCTTATGGTGTGTGGATATTATGATGCCCATTTTTGTATAAGGAAACAAAAGATCAAAGAGATTAAGTAATCTGACCAAGGTTTCCCACCTAGCAAGTGATGATGTTTGGGATTTGAACCCAAGTGAAACATCTGTGACGGAGTGCTTTCTACTTATCAAGCAGCTACCAACCAGTTAAGAGTAATGTTTTTCTTCTGTGTCTAGCGGTTCACTGAAACATAGACTCAGTGATCTTAAAGGTCCAGATCACGTTGTCCACTTCCCTGCCAGTAAGCAGATCAGTGTGTACGCTGAGCCAGACAATTCGACACTGGGAGGCAATGAAGCACAGTGAAAAGTGCAAGGGTTTTGGTGTCAGGGCACAGGAAAGCGAAAAAAGTCAAAATTCCTGAGATTAGTGTTGGCTATACAAAGAACTTTTTTAAAACAGCTTTATTGAGATATAATTCACATACCATACAATCCATCCTTTAAAGTGTACCATTTAATGGATTTTAGTATATCCACAGGATTGTGTAACCAGCACCACTATCAATTTTAGAACATTTTCATTAGCCCATAATGAAACCTGATACCCATTAATTAATAGTGACTCCCCCACCCTTAGCACTAGGCAACTACTAATCTACTTTCTTTTTATATATATTTTCCTACTCTGGACATTTTATAATGTGGTCTTTTGTGACTGGCTTCTTTCATGTAGCATAATGTTTTCAAGGGCCATCCATGTTTTAGCATGTATCAGTACTCCATTCCCTTTTATTGACAAATAATATTCCATTGTACGATATACATGCTACTTATCCGTTTTATCAGTTGATGAATGTTTCAGTTGTGTCCATTTTTGGTTATTATAAATAATGCTGCTTCGAATGTTCATGTACAAGCTTTTGTGTGGATGTGTTTTCACTTTTCTGGGAATAGACCTAGGAGTGAAATTACTGGGTCATATGGGAACTCTATATTTAACTATTTGAGGAACTGACAGACTGTTTTCCATTTTCACATTCCCGGGATCAATGTGTGAGGGTTTGAATTTCTTCACATCATTGAAAATACTTGTTATTATCTGTCTTCTTTATCATAGCCATCTTAGGGGGTGTGAAGTGGTATTTCACTGTAGTAAAACATCCACTTTTAAATGAACTGATAGGATAATAGTGCTGAGAAGTTACTTCTTCATTCTTACATCTATATAAGGGAACACTCTAGCAAGTCTGGAGGGTGGTTCTCCATCAGTTCAAATAAGGATCAACTTGTCAAAACATCAGTTCACCAAATTTATCAAAATAACATATATCAAGCCCTGGACAGTTTGGCTCAGCAGTTAGAGCGTTGGCCCTTGGACCAAAGGGTTACAGGTTCGATTCCCCATCAAGGGCACATACCTGGGTTACAAGTTTGATCCCAGGCCCTGGTCAGAGTCGTGTGGGAGGCAACCAATCAATGTGTCTCTCTCACTTCATTGTTTCTCTCTCTCTCTCTCTCCCTCCCTTCCTCCCTCCCTTACTATCTAAAAAACAATGGGAAAATACCTCAGTTGAGGATTAACAACAACAACAACAACAAATAAATAAATAAAATATATCAAGAATAAGTTTATAGCCTAAGAAGGACGTGGGGAGACAAGACTCTGGGTTTCTGGGCCTTAAGACTTCGTTCCTTTCTCTCTACTCCTCAGCTGTCATTGGGGCCCAGACTGTACTACATGTTGAATCTTGTCTTTTTCTCCCCCAGGGAAACTTCCCCAGCTCCTCCCTTAGTTCAGGCTTCTTTACATTTATTACGCCATGGATCATTGTGACAGTATGGTGAAGACGACAGACTCCTTAGAATAATGTTTTCAATGCATTACAGAAAACATACAGGGTTATAAAGGAAGCCAACTGCACTGACGCACAGTTCTGCAGCAGAGCAGGGCAGCTGGGCACAGACACTCCACACATTCCAAACACTGTTATAAAAGCACAGTGAAAACCTGGAACTAACACTTCACATAAATTGCTATAAACGTTATACATCTTTCTAAATTTTCAATTTTTGGTAATTCTTTAAATTCAGATAATTCATTCAAATTGGTTTAGGCCTGTTGATATGTTGGCAAAATAGAAAATGACTTTACAAGAATTTGAAATAAATATAAAATAAACTGGAATATTATCATATTAAATGATGAAGCTATATTCAACAGATTTTTATATACTGAATATATTCAAGAGATCTATATCCATTGATATATATGTATATATTATATATGTCTATATATAGCATATCTATCTATGTATAACAATTGGAAAAATGTTTTGGTTAATTAATAAATGTGTTTGGTTGCACATTAACCTGCTTCTGAAATTATTCTTCAAGAGTTAAGGTATGAAATGAATACACAACAGATCAGAACAGAGATGTGCAATCCCTTAGTGTGACTTGAGAGCACCAGCCACAGCTCGTCTGTATATCTTACTTGTGTATCTTGTTTATAGCTCCCTCTCCAACTGGAACACAAGTTCCATGAGGACAGGGATTTTATCAATTTATTTTGTCCACCTCTCTACTGCCAGAACTTAAAAGAGTAATTGGCACATAGTATAAACTCAATACATGTGTTGAATAAATGAATACATAAATAAAATGAGACAGTTTTTGTAAACCAAAGGGCTGCTATCCTGTGTTGAGAAGAATGTTATGTAAAATATATTGCTAAATACTGTGTTGTTCACAACTTCTCCACATATGTGACAAACACTCACACAATGTCATTGTTTCACCATGGAGAACAGACAGCACTTAAAAGACCTGGCGCTCACTTGCTGTCATTTGTATATGTCCTGTAACTTCTATTTACTTCAGCTGTTTAAAGAGTATAGTTAAATATTTTTATGAAAGTATAAATATACAGATTTTTAAAAATCCTCACCCAAGGATGGAGATATATGTATATGTATATATATATATATATATATATATATATATATATATATACACACACACACACACACACACACACACACACATATACACACACATATTTTTAATTGATTTGAGAGAGAGGAAAGGGGAGAGAGAAACTTCAGTCGATTACCTCTGTATGTGCTCTGACCAGGAATTGAACCCACAACCTTTTGGTGTACGGATGATGCTCCAACTAACAGAGCCACCCGGCCAGGGCTAAATATACAGATTTTTAAGTGCAGTTCAATGACTTTTGACAAATTTATACACCCATGTTGTGTCAGTAATTCATTCTTTTTATTGTTGACTAGCATTCCATTATATGATATACCACAATGTGCTTTTGAGGGACATTTGTGATGTTTCTATCTTGGGGCTATTATTAATAAAGCTGCTATGTGCATTCATATTCAAGTTTTTCAAAGACATATGTTTTCATTTTTCTTAAGTAAATACCCAGCCAGGGAATTGCTAAGACAAAGGGTAGGTGTATGCTAACTTTTTTTTTTTTTTTTTTACAGTGCAGAAAAGCAAGCAAGAGTTTATTGACCGAAGGAAAAACACACTTAGGACAGTGAAACAAGGAAGAGCATAGAAGCAGCAACAGGAGAGCCTAGGCGGGGCTGCTTTGGCTCACTGGGAAGCCAGAGAAAAGGGGCCTTGGGGACAGGCTCAGGGGGTTAGCCCCGAAGGAGCTGCTGCCCATTGCTCCCTGCTTTTGCAAGTCTCCTGGGGTCCCTTGGAGTTCAGAAGATATGTGCCTGTCGGGGAAGAACAGGGGGAAATGAATGGCAGGGGCCTGCTCCCTAGAGAGAGAGTGTGTCAGTATGCTAACTTTTTAAGAAACTGACAAAACATTTTCCAAAGCAGTGACACCATTTTATAATCTCAACAAAAATGCAAGGAATTTTCGGTTGCTCCACACCCTTGGCAACATTGGTAATATCATTTGTTATAATTTTAACCATTCTATTGGGTGTTAAATGATTTATCTTTATTATGGTTTTCATTTTCATTTCTTTGATGGTTAAGGATGACGAGCATCTTTTCATGTACTTATTGCCCATTTTATGTCTTCTTTTGTGAAATCTGTTTACATATTTTACCTATTTTTAGAAATGATTGTAGGAGTTCTTTAAATGCAAGTTCTCGACGTAAGTCCTTACTAAGATATGCATGTTGCAAATACTTGTACTCCGTGATTTTGTCTTTTTGTTTTCTTTTAAAAAGTTTTTTATTTTTCAATTACAGTTTACATTCAATATTACTTTATATTAGTTTCTGTGCACAGCATAGGGGTTAGACAATTGTATAACTTAAGAAGTGATCCCCCAGATAAGTATAGTACCCACCTAACATGATACCTAGTTGTTACAGTATTATTGACTATATTCCCTATGCTATACTTCACATCCCCATGACTCTATCATAACTACCAATTTGTAGTTCTTAATTCCTTCACCGTTTTCACCCAGCTGCCCCATACCCCTCCCATCTGGAAACCCTCAGTTTGTTCTCTGTATCTATGGGTCTGTTTCTGTTTTGTTTATTTTGTTCTTTAGGTTCTACATATAAGTGAAATCATATGGTATTTGTCTTTCTCTGACTTTCTTCACTTAGTATAATATCCTCTAGATCCATCCATGTTGTTGCAAATGGTAAGATTTCATTCTTTTTTATGGAGGAGTAATATTCCACTATATATATATGTACCACCTCTTCTTTATCAATCATCTATTGATGAGCACTCACTTGTCTTTTCATTTTCTTGAAGAATAGAAGTTTCAAAGTTTAAAATCCAGTATGTCATTTTTCTCCTATATGGATAGTACACTTTGTGTCCTAAGAAATTTTTGCTTAAACCAACATAATGAAGATATTCTCCTATGGTTTCTTCGAAAAGCTTAAGTGTTTCAGCTTTTATGTTTGATCTCTGATCCTTTCAAATGAAGTTTTGTGTATGTTGTGAAGTAGGCACAGGGTTCATTGTTTCCATACAGATATCCAGTTGTCACAGCACCACTTATGATAAGGCTTTCCTTCTTCATTTAATTACTTTGAAACCTTTGTAAAATTAACAAAGTGTAATTGATGTCAAAACTCTATTCTGTTTCATTGGTCCACTTATTCTTTCACCAATACACACTTTCTTCATAATCATAGCTTCACAATAAATCTTACTATCAGGCAGGGTAAGTATTACAACTTTATTCTTTTTCAAGATTGTTTTGGTGAACTAGGTCCTTTGCATTTGCATATAAATTTTAAATCAGTTTATCAATTTCTACAAAAAATATCTACTGAGATTTTTATGGAATGGTGTTGAAACTATAGATCATTATTTGGGAAAATTAACATTTTAAAAATATTGAGTTTTGTAGAACATGAATATGGCATATCACTCTATTTATTTAGTATTCTTTAACTCAGTAATATTTTTATTATAGAAGTAAAAGTTTACACATTTTTTTCATAAAATTTATTGACAAGTATTTTATGTTCTTTAGTGCTAACGAAAAGCATTTTGCTTTATTTACTTCACTTTCCAGTTTTTTATTGTTACTACATAGAAACTATGTAGAAATGCAATTGATTTATATATTTTGACCTTTTATCCTTATACCTTCCTCACTAAATTTACTTACTGGTATATTAGTTTTTTTGTTTTGTTTTTTGTATGTTCCTTAAGAAAATACACAAATATTTTTTGTTGTTGTGAATCCTCACCAAAGGATATTTTTTCCTTTGATTTTCAGAGAGTGTGGAAGGAAGGGAGGGAGGGGGAGAGAGAGAGGGAGAAACATCGATGTTAGAGAAACACATCAATTGGTTGCACCTTCATTGAGGCTGGGGATCTAACCTGCAATCCAGGTACATACCCTTGACCAGGAATCAAACCTGTGACCCTTTGGTGTGTGGACCAACACTCTAACCACTGAACCATACCAGCCAGGGCTATACAAAAGTATTTTTTCTTGTCTTATAGCACTGGGTACGACCTTCAATATGATGTTTCATAGAGGAGATGGAATAAGACCTCTTTGCTTTGTTCTTAATCTTAGGGAAAAAGCATTCAACATTTCACAAATAAATATGTTATTTTTAACTGTAAGTTTTTTTTATAGATGCCCTCCATCAGGTTGAGAAAATTCTCTTCTATTCTTAATTTGCTGAGAGCTGTTATTGTAAATTGGTGTTGAATTTTTCTAATGCTGTTTCTGCAACTATTGAGTTAATAATATCTTTTAATCTTTCACTTTGTTAATGTGGCACATAACATTGTTTGCTTTTTGAAAGTTGAACCAACCTGGTATTTCTGGTATAAACTCTACTTGGTCACAAGGGATTAGCCTTTGTATATATAGCTGAATTCAATTAGAAAATATTTTGTTCAGGAATTTCGCATCCATGTTCATGAGGGACATTAATTTATAATTGCTTTTCTGCTAAGGTTCCTGTTCACTTTTTTGTGTCAGGGTTATAATGGCCTTATAAATGAGTTGCAAGGAGTTCCCTCTTTTCATTTTCTGAAATCATTTGCATAGGTTGGGTATTGTTTCTCCCTTAAATGTGACAGAATTCACCAGTGAAGTCATGTCAGTCTGAAACTTTCCTTATGAGACAGGTTTTAATTATGAATTCAATTTCATTAATTCCTATCCCACACCATTTATAAAGCTTAATTTGAAATGGATCATAGGTCTAAATATAAAACTAATATTTTTTTGTGTTAGTTATGATATGTATATTTTTCAAGGGATATACCCATTTCATCTAAGTTGTCAAATTTATTGACATAAAGTTTTTCATATTAGGCCTTTACCATCCTTTTAAGTCTATAGAACCTCACTATCCTTTATTTTCTTGATGAGTATTGCTATGGCTTATCTATTTTACTAGTCTTTTTAACTTTTGCTTTGTTGATTTTCTCTCCTGTTTTTGTTTTCTACTTCACTGATTTCCACTAGTTATTATTTCATTTGCTTTTGGCTCAATTTATTATTATTTTTCTAGTTTTTTATGGTGTAAGCTTAGATAATTATTTTAAACCTTTTTTTTTCTACTATAGGCACTTAAAGGTGTAAATTTTCCTTTAAACACTATTTTTCTATACCCCATAATTTTTCATATGTTGTGCTTTCATTATCATTCAATTCCAAATATTTTCTAATCATTCTTGTGGTTTCTCCTTTGACTTATGAGTTATTTAGAATTGTAATGCCCAATTTTGAAACATTTATAGATTGTCTGGCTGTCTTACTTATATTGATTTCTCTTTTTTAACATTTATTTTTCAGTTACAGTTGGCATACAATATTAATTAGTTTCAGAGTGAACACTAATTTAAACTATGGACTGTAGGTGATAATCATGTGTCAGTGTAGATTCATCAGCTGAAACAAATGTACCACCCTGGTGGGGGATGTTGACAGTGGAGGAGGCTTGGGTAACCCTGTGGGGGAGCAGAAGGCTTATGGGAACTCTCTGTGCGTTATATTCAATTTTGTTATGAACCTAAAACTTCTAAATAATAGTCAATTTAATTTTTCTAATCATTGTTCTTGTGTATTTCATGTGACTATTTTTATGGCTGTTTTTAAGATTTTTTTCTTTACATTTGGTTTGCAGCAATTGGCAATTTCCTTATATGTCATTATTTCCCCCTGTATTTATCCTGCTGGGGGTTTGCTAAGTGTTTACGTTTGCAAAGTTTGTGTCTATTAGTTTTTTTGTTGTTGTTAAGTTTGGAAAAATTTTGTCCAATATTTCTTCAAATATTTTTCTGGACATTATATATAAAACAAACATAAGAAGCTTCTGAAAAGTGGAGCAAACTGTCCTGGGACCACAGGACCCAAGGAATGATGTGTCATTTTGCCTCATATATTCCAGAGTGGACACTGGAGAAGACAGCAACCTGGAAATGCCCATCACTGCAGATAAAAGAAGCTCCAAGAAAAGCCTGCTTTCTGTTGCCAAAAAACTAGTAAAAGGGTAGCCGAGCAAGACAGAAAACTTTCAGATAGTAACTACTAAAGTCAAACACCACAGAAAAGAACCACCACCACCCAAACCAGCAAAGGATGAGTGAAAAGTGTGAACTTCCACAATTGCTAGGCTATAACAAGGTGCTCTAACTCACGGATGCAGGGGGGGGGGGGGGGGGTGTTGTGTCAGAGAAGCCTAACTGGGGAGCCAGGACTTTTTATCTCTACTGGGCAGTAACAAACCACACACTGTTGTGTAGGTGGAGCCCATTTGGGGGCCTGGACTTCTACCCCCATCTAGTGGTTATAAGGCATCCTTCTCCTTCTCACTGAGAGAATGTCAGAAGAGACCTAGTGGAGAGTCAGGATTTTTACCACACTCAATAGTAACAAGGCCACATCTACATGGTATCAATGGAGGTCACATGGGGGGCATTGATGAGGTACCCCTGCCCCTCTCAGCCAGAGGGTTATCAGTACAGGCCTAGTGGGCAGCCAGAACTCCTACACCTGGCCATCAGTAAAAAGAAGTCCTTCCTCCCCCCATGAGTGTCAATGGAGCTAAGTAGAGAATCTGAATTTCCACCACCGCCCAGAAGTAACAATAATCCAGAATCTTAAAAATAATACCCAACATGTCCAGATTTCAAGAGAAAAGTCACTCATCAAACTAAGAATCAGGTTCAATAGCAGAATGTAGGGGAAGAAGAAAGAATCAGTGAATGGAACATAGAACACTAGAAATTAGTCTGAACAACAGAGATAAAATAGACTGAACAAAACCAATAAATAGAGC
The DNA here is from genome assembly GCA_030848825.1 of Tadarida brasiliensis. Classification (NCBI taxonomy): domain Eukaryota; kingdom Metazoa; phylum Chordata; class Mammalia; order Chiroptera; family Molossidae; genus Tadarida; species Tadarida brasiliensis. The sequence goes on from CM061266.1 coordinate 85,244,918, forward strand.
CTCAGGTATCTGTGGGACTAAAACAAAAAAGATCTATTGCTTGTGTCATTAGAGTCCTGGAAGAAAAGAAGAAAGAGGGCAAAGCTAAAAAAAAAAAAAAAAAAAGGTATTGAAATAAATAAGAGCTGAAAATTTCTCAACTCAGGCAAAAGACATAAACCTAGAGAATCAAGCAGTTAAGAGTATTCCAAATAGGATAAATTTAAAGAAATTCATGCCAAAACACACAACAGTAAAATTTCTGAAAATGAAAGACAGAAAATCTTAAAAGCAGCAAGAAACAAATACCTTATCTATAGGGAGAAAAGCAATTTGAATGGCAGAGGATTTCTCATTAGAAATAATAGAGGCCAGAAAGAAGTGGCAACACATTTTTCAACTGTAGAAAAAAACTGTCAACCCAGAATTCCATATCCAGCAAAAACATACTTCAGGAATGGAGAGGAAATCAACATTCTCAGATGAAAAAACTAAAAGACTATGCCAACAGCAGACCTATCCTAAAACAATGAATTTACAAGTTTTCTAAAGAGAAAGGAATTGATAAAAGAAGGAATCTTAGAACATTAGGAAGGAAGAAAGACTATAGTAGAGCAAAAATATGGAAAAATACAATAGACAAATGGAGAAGTTAGAGCTAAAGGGTGTGAAGTTTCTTTTTTAAGGTGGTAAACACTTCTAAAATTGACTGTGGTGATGGTTAAAAATTATCTGTGAATATACTAGAAACCATTAAATTATGAACTTTAAAAAGGTCAACTGTATTGTAAGTGAATTATATCTAAATAAAGCTATTTTAAAATATCAGAATAGTCATAGCCTGAGGAAAGGAGCACAAGAGAATTTCCTGGTCATGATGGGAACATTTTGTATCTTGGTCTAGGTTATGGTAACATGGCTGTACGTATACATTAGTCAGAATCAAGCTAAACCCTTATAATTTGTGCCCTTATTCTTATGACAATTGTACTTCAATAAAATATATTACCATAAAAAATTATTAGGTAATCTCAAATTCCTTTCCAAAATGCTTTTTAACAAATTACACTCATATCAATAGTATATCAGAATTCCGATGCTCCACATCTTACCAATTGTAATATTGATAAGCTGATGCTATAAATATGGAACCTCATTATGTTTAATATGAATGTTAATGAGATCAGTCATGTTTTCCATTGTTTTTTGGATATCCATATTAAAAAAAAAAAGAATTTTGGAGGAGATTTCAAAATGGCGGCAGAGTGAATGGAAGCTACACAGATCATCTCCCAGGACCAAACTGGAATTACAACTAAAATAAAGACAAATCGTCAGGAAAAAGCAACAGAAAAGCAGCTGGACAGGACCCATATACCACAGACAGGAAAAAAGGACACTGAATTGAGCCTGGTAGGTCTGTGGAGGCGTGAGAGGGCAGGTTGGGAGCCCACGGACAGCAGCTGTTTTAGCTGTGAGCAGCTCCCTCAGGGTTAAATCCCAAGCTGGCTCCACAAGCAGAGGGCTGGAAAGAGCACTAAATTAGCTACAGCCACTCACCTTGGGCTCTGGCAGAGGGAGGGCAGACTGGACTGGAACTGTGTGGGGACACTCGGGATTTGGAGGGTGCTCAGAGTTTTTGCTGAGTCACAGCCACACAGGACAGTGGCCATCTTGCTCCTTCCCAGAGCTCTGGGGAGAAGCAACAGCTCCTCCCTTAGAGATTTAACCCCACACAGCTGGGCCAGAGAAATGCAAATTGAGGCTCATTAACAACCAGTATCTACACCATCCTCTGGAAATCCTCTTATGCTGAACACCTGAGGGAGTTTTTCATTCAGTTGAGGGCTACATCCCAAGGCTCATCAAGTAACTGAGACTAATAGCCTCCAGGCAAAAAGCTAGAGGATAACTGAACCTTTCCTGGGCTTGCAAATCTACCCAGGAAAGTAAGATTTGACAGTGGTGTTTAACGTGGGTCCTCCCACACTCATCCAAACCCAGAAGAGGGAGGCACAAACAGCAGAACACCAACACCCACAGGGAAAATTTGGCAGGCTCCAAAACCCACTGAGGCAGCCATAATGGGGAAACAATTCCAAATGGAAGAAACAAATTCCAAATGGAAGAACAAGAAAACTCTACCAAAGATGAGATAAATGAAATGCAGTTAAGAAAGTTATCAGAGGTAGAGTTCAGAGCCTTGATCTTGAGGAAGCTCAACAGCACGAGTAAGGAGCTCAACACTATGAGTAAAGATTTAGAAACATTGAAAATCAACCAACTGGAAATGAAAAACCACCAAGAAGAAATGAAGAATGACATAGCAGAAATAAAGAACACATTGGAAGGAATAACTAGCAGAGTAGAGGAAGCTGAAGACCGGATCAGTGAATTAGAAGACAGGGTAGAAAAAATCAAGCAATCAGAAAACTAAAAGGAAAAAACAATTAAACAACAGGAAGACAGCTTAAGAGAACTGTGGGACAACTGAAAATGTAACAACATTCACATCATAGGAGTTCCAGAAGAAGAAGAAAAGGAGCAAGGGTTAGAGAATACAGTCGGCCCTCGATTATCGCGGTTAAACAGTTCCAGACTCTACCACAATAAATAAATTTCCACGAAGTAAGATTCTTTATTTACTATACAGTCGTCCCTCGGCACTTCACGCTTCAACTTTCGCGGCTTCACTTTATTGTGGTTTTTTCAAATACTATACCATATTTGAAAAAAACGCAATAGAGTGAAGCCACAAAAGTCAAAGCGCGAAGAGGCGAGGGACAACTGTATATTTGAAGAAATAGTGACAGAAAACTTCCCTAACTTGGTGAAGGAAGAAAAGAAGCACAGAGATCCCCAAGTAAGAAGAATCCAAACAGGCCCACACCAAGACACATAATAATAAAAATGCCAAAAATTAAAGACAAAGAAAGAATCCTAAAGGCAGCAAGAGATAAGCAACAGGTTACCTACAAAGGAACCCCCATAAGGCTATCAGCTGACTTCTCAACAGAAACACTACAGGCCATAAGGGATTGGTATGAAGTAATCAAGTTCATGAAAAACAAGGATCTGAATCCAAGACTACTCTATCCAGCAAGGCTATCATTCAAAACAGAAGGTCAAATAAAGAGCTTCCCAGACAAAAAAAGGCTAAGGGAATATATTAGCACCAAACTAGCACTGCAAGAAATGTTAAAAGGACTGCTGTAATTAGTAGAAGAAATAGGAAGAAAAATATAACCACACTAAACAAAAATGGCAATAAATAAGTACCTATCAATAATCACCTTAAATGTAAATGGACTGAACGCTCCAATCAAAAGACATAGAGTAACCCTGGCTGGTTTGGCTCAGTGGTTACAGCGTCGGCCTGCGACCAGAAAGTCCTGGGTTCGGTTCCCACTAAGGATACGTACCTCAGTTGCAGTTTATCCTGGGCCCTGGTTGGGGTTGTGCTGGTGGCAGCCACTCAATGTGTCTCTCTCACATTGATGTTTCTCTCTCTCTTCCTCCCTTTCTCCCTCCCACTCTATCTGAAGATAAATGCAAAAAAAAAAAAAAAGATACACAGTAGCTGATTGGATAAGAAAACATGACTCATATATATGTTGTTTCCAAGAGACCCACCTCACAACAAAAGACTCACATAGGTTGAAAGTGAAGGGATGGGAAAAAATCTTCCAAGCAAATGGAAAGGAAAAAAAGCTGGGGTAGCAATACTCATATCTGATAAAAATAGATTTCAAAATGAAGGCCATAACTAGAGACAAAGAAGGCCACTACATAATATTGAAAGGATCAATCCAACAGGAAGATATAACCTTGGTAAACATATATGCACCCAATATAGGAGCACCAGAATATATTAAAAATCTTCTGGAGGACTTCAAAGGAGAAATTGACAGCAATACAATCATAGCAGGGGAATTCAACAAACTGCTGACATCACTGTATAGATCCTCTAGACAAAAAATTAACAAGGAAACAGAGACTCTAAATGAAGCACTAGATCAAATGGGTTTAATAGATATCTATGGAGAATTACACCCCAAAACTGCAGAATTCACATTCTTCTCAAGTGCACATGGGACATTCCCAAAGATAGACCACATGTTAGGACACAAACTAAGTCTCTACAAGTTCAAGAAGACTGAAATCATATCAAGCATCTTCTCAGATCACAATGGCATGAAACTAGAAATCAATTGCAACAAGAACATGCAAAGACATTTGAACACCTGGAGGCTAAATAGCATGTTATTAAACAATGAATGGGTTACTGAGGAGACCAAGGAAGAAATTAAAAACTTCCTGGAAACCAATGAAAATGAACACACAATAACACAAAATCTATGGGATGCAGCGAAAGCAGTTCAGAGAGGGAAGTTCATAGCATTACAGGCCTACCTCAAGAAACAAGAAAAATTTCCAATTGACTACCTAACCTCACAACTTAAAGAACTAGAAAGCAAACAAAAAGAAAACCCCAGAGCAAGTAGAAAGAAGGAAATAGTAAAGATCAGAGCAGAAATAAATGACATAGAGACCAAAAAAGCAATTCAAAGGATCAATGAAACAAAGAGCTGGTTCTTCGAAAAGATAAACAAGATTCATGGACCCTTAGCTAGACTCACCAAGAAACAAAGAGCGAGAACCCAAACACTCAAAATCAGAAATGAAAGAGGAGAAGTAACAACTGACACCACAGAAATACAAAGGATAGTTAACAAATACTATGAACAATGATACGGCAACAAATTGGACAATCTAAGCGAAATGGACAAATTTCTAGAAACACATAGTCTCCCAAAACTGAACCAGGAAGAGATAGAAAACTTGAACAGACCAATTACAACTAAAGAAATTGAAGATGTAATCAAGAAACTCCCAGCAAACAAAAGCCCAGGCCCGATGGCTTCACAGGGGAGTTTTACCAAACATTCAAAGAAGAACTAACAACCATTCTCCTCAAACTATTCCAAAAAATTCAAGAAGAAGGAAGACTTCCAAACTTATTTTATGACGTCAGCATAATTCTCATTCCAAAATAAGATAAAGGCACTACAAAGAAAGAAAACTACAGGCCAATATCCCTGATGAACATAGATGCCAAAATCCGGAACAAAATACTAGTAAATCAGATCCAGCAATACATTAAAAAAATTATTCACCATGACCAAGTGGGATTCATCCCAGGGATGCAAGGCTGATACAATATTCGCAAATCAATAAATGTGATACACCACATAAACAAAATGAAAGATAAAAACCACATGATCATATCAATAGACGCTGAAAAAGCATTCGACAAAATCCAGCACCCATTTCTGATAAAAATGCTCAGCAATGTGGGAATAGAGGGATCATATCTCAACATAATAAAGGCCATATATAAAAAACCTACAGCCAACATCATACTCAATGGGCAAAAACTAAAAGCATTTCCCTTAAGAACTGGAACAAGACAGGGATGCCCACTTTCACCACTCTTATTTAACATAGTACTGGAAGTCTTAGCCATAGCAATCAGACATAATTAGAAAGAAAAAATAAAAGGGATCCAAATCGGAAAGGAGGAAGTGAAACTGTCATTATTTGCAGATGACATGATATTGTACATAGAAAACCCTAAAGACTCCATCAAAAATCTACTAGACTTAATAAAGGAATTGGCAAAGTAGCAGGATACAAAATTAATGTCAAGAAATCGATGGCATTCTTATATACCAATGATGAACTCACAGAAAGAGAAACTAAAAAAAAGTCCTATTTACCATTGCGGCAAAAATATTAAGATACCTAGGAATAAACTTAACCAAATAAGTAAAGGACCTATTTGCAGAAAACCACAAGACATTGAAAAAAGAAATAGAGGAAGATATAAAAAAGTGGAAGCATATACCTTGTTCATGGATTGGAAGAATTAACATCATTAAAATGTCCATACTACCCAAAGCAATCTATAGATTCAATGCAATCCCCATCAAAATACCAACGACGTATTTCACAGAACTAGAACAAATACTTCAAATGTTCATATGGAACCAAAAAAGACCCCGAATAGCCACAGCAATCTTGAAAAAGAAGGACAAAGTAAGTGGCATCACAATACCAGATATCAGGTTATACTACAAAGCTACTGTAATCAAAACAGCCTGATACTGGCATAAGAACAGGCATATAGATCAATGGAACAGAACAGAGACCCCAGAAATTGACCCAAGACATTATGGTCAATATTTGACAAAGGTGGCAAGAGCATACAATGGAGTAAAGACAGCCTCCTTAATAAATGGTGTTGGGAAAATTGGACGGCTATATGCAAAAAATGAACTAGACCATCAACTTACACCATACACAAGAATAAACTCAAAATTGATAAAAGACTTAAATGTGACCCGTGACTCCATAAAAATCCTAGATGAAAATGTAGGCAACAATATTTCAGACATTATACGCAGCAGAATTTTCACTGATACATCACCTAAGGCAACAGAAACAAAGGAAAAAATGAACACATGGGACTACATCAAACTAAAAAGCTTCTGCACAGCAAAAGAAACAAGCATCAAAATGGAAAGGGAGCCCACTGTATGGGAGAGCATAATTGTCAATGATACATCAGATAAGGGGTTAATTTCCAAAATATATAGAGTGCTCATACAATTCAACAAAAGGAAGACAAAGAACCCAATAAAAAATAGGCAGAGGACTTAAATAGACACCTCTCCAAAAAGGACATACAAATGGCCAAGTGACATATGAAGAAATGCTCAATGTCACTAATCATCAGAGAGATGCAAATTAAAACACCTCACACCTGCCAGAATGGCTGCCATCAACAAATCATCAAACAACAAGTGCTGGAGAGGGTGTGGAGAATAGGGGACTCTAGCACACTGCTGGTGGGAATGCAGACTGGTGCAGCCACTATGGAAAACAGTATGGTGTTTCCTCAAAAAATTAAAAATTGAATTGCTATTTGACCCAGTGATCCCACTTCTAGGAATATATCCCAAGAAGCCTGAAATACCAATCATAAAGAATATATGTACCCCTACGTTCATAGCAGCACTATATACAATTGCTAAGATCTGGAAACAGCCCAAGTGTCCATCAATAGATGAGTGGATAAAAAAGCTGTGGTACATATATACAATGGAATACTATGCAGCTGTAAGAAAGAAGATCTCTTATCTTTTGAGACAACATGGAGGGACCTCCAGAGTATTATGCTAAGCAAAATATGCCAATCAGAGAAAGACAAATACCACATGATCTCACTTATTTGTGGGATATAATGAACAAAATAAGCTGATGAACAAAATAGACCCAGAGATATAGAAAGGAGTATGGTTCAGACTGACAAACCTCAAGGTAGGGGGGTGGGGGGATAGATGAGATGAACCAAAGAACTTATATGCATGTAGGCATAACCAATGGATATGGACAGCAATACTGGGGGAGGGGGGGATGGAGAAGAGGGTGTCTAGGGGGGATAAAGGAGAAACATTTGTAACAAAAATAAATAAAAATTGGGGGGAAAAAAGAATTTTGATACCATATACACAATGTTCTGCTGACTTGTTTGACATTTTCTTATCTCTTAGCCATATATATGTGTGTGTGTATGTGTGTGTATGTGTGTGTATATCTATATAAAATCTTAAACTGAATCTTGTCTTCTCTATTGTTATGATGCATTTCAATAATTGAGAAACTTATGATACAGTAAAATAATATTTAATCATGCAGTTTGTGTGTGTCTTTTAAAAGAAATGACTCTCTGACATAAATGGTTACGTTTATCCCATATTTTCTTCAATCCTCTTAGAAGTGTGTTATGAGTTACCAATCCGATTTTCTTTCAACATTTTCTTGAGTTTTCTTTATTTATATGGTTAACCTATTTTGTTTGCACCATATATGATTGGTTATCTCTCATTTTTTGTTTCATTAATCATTCCTTCTATTTCTATTCCACTTATATATTGTCTTACTATTTATAGTTTTATAATAAATCTTGATGTTTAGAAGGGCAAAAATAAACCTATTTATTTAAATTACTAGTAAAATATAAGATAAAATCATGGTGTTTCTTAAAGAGAATGTTTTATAAACTTAAGGGTTTCTATTTTCAAATTCCTCAGATGCTTTTTTTGAATCCTGACATGAGGATATGTTTTTATTGATTTTAGAGAGAGGAAGGGAGAGAAAGAGAGAAACATCAATGTGAGAGAGAAACATCGATCAGTTCCCTCCAATACAGGCCCCGACTGGGGATCAAACCTGCAACCTTTTGGTGTACAGGGTAGCACTACAACCAACTCAGCCATCCGTCCAGGGCAACTCAGATGCTTTTTTAAATTAATTAATTAATTATTTTTTTTATCCTCACCTGAGGACATTTTTTGCATTTATCTTTAGACAGAGCAGGAGGGAGAGAGGGAGGAAGAGAGAGAGAGAGAAACATCGATGTGAGACACATGGAGTGGTTGCCACCCACACAACCCCAACCAGGGCCGGGGACAAACTGCAACGGAGGTACATGCCCTTAGTGGGAACCGAACCTGGGACTCTCTGGTACCTGGGCCGACGCTCTAACTGCTGAGCCAAACTGGGCTCAGATGCTTTTTAATTGTATCAAATTAATCACAAGCAAGTAAAAGACATATATCTCTTTTTTTTTCCAAATTAATATCTTGAAGGTAAAAATTATTTATTTGCCCTTAACAACATATTCTTCTCCATTCATCTAAACAATGACTATAGAAGTCTCTCCGTGGTGCGCAAATTTAGTCTCACTTTTAATTTTGCATATCAGTTTTTTAAATTGGACTCAATAATTGCAAATATGAAGTCAGAGGGGTTTGTAATACTGACTTACATTGTCATTTACTCTATTTTGAGGAATCTCTGATATCTATCTAGGAGTGGTCATTCTTTTTGACTCAATAGCCTCTGTCTTCTAGCCATTAATCGGGTACCAGGTTGTTGATGAAATGAAAGCTGGAAGAATTTTAGGCCAGATTAAAATAGGAGTCAGTGCTTGCTTTGTCTGAATACATTCATATTTGAACATCTTCAAATGAAGGATTTATCTCTAATAATTTATTAATGATTTGGACTTACCTAATGCTTTATATAGTTCTTTATTGTTCTCTAGCTGTTTGGGGATTGAGAATAAACTGTGGAAAGTATGAATATAATATAAGTTCAAGAAAGGATCCCATAAAACACTGAAATCCAGGTGATTAAGACTTACCTCTATTTCTTTTCTTAATTTTTCATGTGTCTTATTTTCTTCCTCAAGAAAACAAGTGTTTTCAATGATAGATTCTTTTATAGTTGTAATTTTATCCTTTAGCTTTGTAATGTCTTCCTGTATGTTTACAAAATTAAAATATACAAGTCAAGCAATGAAGGATCAATATAAATCCAAGATTTTCAGTGTTTCTATAATTTAATAAAACTAGCCATCATATTTAATTTTAATAAACATAATTAGAATATTACTTCTACAGGTACAAATAATAAAAAAAATTATTATCCAAACAAACCTTAGATTTGAACATTTAGAACTAAAATCCAAATGAAATAACACATCAAGGATAGTGGTAGTTATAGTGTCAATTGTCCAGAAACAGTGTAAAGGATACTTGCAAGTCTCTAGTAAGACATAACAGATGTTTTAAATTTGTATCTCCCACTATCTTCAAAGAATAGTAAAAGAAATAGAAATATGTGTAAGCTGCAATTATTCATTCATATTGTTTGCATAACAGCAGTAAGCATACTAAATTGACTTGGATTGGTCTGGATCCATTAACTTAGAAGTTAGGGTTTCAACATTTTTATGAGTCACACTTTCTGCAACAAATGGATTAATTGTTCACTGTGATTTTGTTTGACTATGCATTTTTATTAATCCACAGGGGATTTGGGGATGTTTTCTTTATGCATTTATACATTTGGTATAGTTGTTACATAACTCATATACTTATCCAAGTTTTTTAAAGTTGTGAAAATAGTTTCTGAATCTCGTTAGAGCAACCATGGGTATTTTATTAAGTTAATGATAAATTTAATAAGTGTACATGGAAAAAGAGAATAGAAAAAGTTTTAATAAGTGATATTTCAAACCTGTACTTGTTTCATCCGGTTTCCTTCTGGATTCTGGAGATCTTGCCTAAGTTCCTCTTTCATTGTCTTTAGTTTTTTAACAAGATCTTGTTTTTCATGGAGTTCAGCCATAAATGACCACTTGCTTTCTTCCTCCTTCAAACTATCTTTATGCGCTTTTATTTTTACATAGTATTCATTGTATCTTATTAAGTGTTCCTCAAAATCTTCTTGGGCTGCTTCTATGTCAAACTGAAGCTTTACATTTTCTGTATGTAAGGATTTGATTTGTGTTTCCAGGTTTTCACACTGAAGTTTGCTCTTCTCTATGGCAGCATCTTGCTGATAAATTAGCCTTTCTGTTTCTTTAGTTTCTGCAGAAACAGATGCTATTTGTTTTTCTAGCTCATGAAGTTCATTCTGTAAAATATTTCAACATTATTATTATTAATTCATGATACTCAACATGAAAGTCATTTTTCAATCCATAGTGCATGTAGGAAATCACAACATTAAAAATATTTACCAGGGATGCTCTGTGTGTTCCTAGAAAAATTGATGTATAAAGGAAAGGAAACATTCAATAATATAACAAAATTATGTAATAATCTCAGTGGGAGCCCAGTTATCTATCTCTTATTTGTTAATGTTCATATAATTTTAAATATTAAAGTTGTATCATTTGTCTTAACATTTTATATGTAAAATATATTTTAATAAGATATTTACATCAGAAGTACACACTGAAGAAAGACAACATGACAAAAATGATAAAGCCCTGGGTTAAAAAAATCTAAAGACCTAGGTTCTAGTTCCCTTACTGTTATTTACTAGTTGGTATGATTATACATGACAAACTTAATTAAGCTATCCAAACCTCACTTTCTTCATTTGTAAAATGAATATAAAGATGGTTATCTTACCTCTCTGGGCATCTGGCAGTTTTAACAAGTACTTCCTTTTTAAAATATTTTCTTTCATTTTTTTTTCCAATTACAGTTTACATTCAGTATTATTTTGTATTAGTTTCCGGTGTACAGCATAGTGGTTAGGCAATCATATACTCTATAAAGTGTTCCCCCTGACATTTCCAGTACCCACCTGGCACCATCCATAGTTATATCAATATTATTGACTATAATTCCTATGCTGTACTTTACATCCCATGACTGTTTTGTAACTGCCAATCTATACTTCTCAATCCTGTCCTCCAACATCCCTCCCCTTTGGCAACCACCAGTTGGTTCTCTGTGTCTATGAGTCTTTTTCTGGTTTTCACATCACCACTCTTCCTTGGTTCTCCCCAGATAGCACTGAGCATTCCTTCTCAGTTCCTTCAAATGCAGGTCTTCCTTAGGGTGCAGTCATCATGCTTTTCTCCTTTCATTCTATATAGATTCCTTGGGTAATCTTATTCATTCTTACATCTTGAGCTATGTCTATGCTGATAATCCACAGAACCTAAGTGACTGATGAGTCCTACACCCAGGTGTCACTAGCCACCTCAAATGCATCATGTCCAAAAATCAGACTAATTCCCCCACCATCACATCCTGTTCTTCCTTGTAAGAATTATGCATTGTCAGAACAGTAAAAACTCAGTGACTTACAAAGTAAGTATTTATTGCTTACATGACTGGGAGAAGTTGAAGTTGGCTAGATGTTGACCTTGGTTGGATTTGTTCAAATGTCTGGGGGTTGGCTGGCTGTTAGGTGATTTAGCTTGGCTGCCTGGGCCAGCTGGGGTGTCTTGCCTTTGCATCACTTGTATCTTATCCTACAGTGGGCCAGGCCAAGCATGTCCTTCTCATGATGATAGCAGATGCAGAAGAGTGGAAGCCCAGTTATAGAAGAGCTCTTACAATAACATCTGCTAACATCCCAGCTGGCTGCATGATGAAACTCACAGTCAAGGGGCAGATGTATGCCCACCCACGATGGGAGGGTATTATAATGATATATGGCAAAGGGTATGAATATACACAAAGAGAAGAACGGGACAAAATGCAATTTACCACACCCCTATTTTCACAAATTAACTAATGGTACTACTTTGGGAGTCACCCTTATGTCCTCCCTTCTCTTTATTATCTCTATCTAACTGCCACCAAAACAACTCTGCAGGCCATCCTCCATCTATTTTTTTCTATCTAGTATGGTTATACTCTTCAAACACATTTACAATTTTGGGAGGGAGTCACTGCACTCAAAAGGCAGACCCAATCTATCCTCTGCCTGACAGAGACAAGAGAGAGAAGTACACTGGAAAATACAACATGCTGATAAATTTCAATCTTTATTTCCAGTTGATATTTCTATTTCTATATCTAATGGACATATCAACTATACTTGTTCAGAAAAGAAAATGTAATTTACACACTCAACATGTTCCTTCCCCAGTCTTCTTTTTTTAAAAATGTGTGTTTTTTTTTTTTATTGATTTTAGAGAGGAAGGGAGAGGGAGAAAGAAATAGAAAGATCAATCGGCTGCCTCCTGCATGCCCCTTACTGGGGATCGAGCCCAAAACCCAGGCACATGCCCTGACCAGGAATTGAACCCATGACCTTTCAGTTCATGGGACTACACTCAAGCAACTGAGCCACTCCAGTCAGGCTCCCCAGTCTTCTTGATTTCAATAAACTGTACCACTTTCCACCTGAATACTCAAAAATGTAAAAGTCATTCTTAATTCATCCCTTTACTTTACCCCAACACCTATTTACTTGACCATTTGGCCTCCAAAATAAGATCCCAGATTCACTTCTGATCAGTTATTTTGGCACAGCATAGCTTCTAACTGGTCTTACTGTTTCCATTCTCTCCCCTCTACCTCAACTAGGCTCCATATATTAGGCAGAAGAAACTTTTAAAAACATAAATCACATCATGTTACTTACCTGCTCAAGATCCTCTAATGGTTTTCCACTGCATTAATAATAAAATTCAAAATGCTAATGTGGCATACAAAGTCCTATATACTCCAGTCTCTATTTACTATTCTATCTTTCTCATATTTTTCTCCCCATCTTCCAGCTCCCTTTCTGTTTATTAAATATGCCTAGTTTTCTCCCACATAAGGGCATTTGTAATTGTTCTCTCTACTTTAGAATTCTCTACCCCTAGCTATTACCTGTTAGTGTCTTGTCTTTTGCAACTTAGCTTTATCATTAATGCTCAGAACACTTACTAGAATCAAAATATAAATTAATCACCCACCCTCCAACCCAGTTACTCTCTACACATTATTCTATTGTATTTCTTTTTTTTTTTAACACACCAATCAATGGAGTTACCATCTTTTTATTTCTTTATTGCTGCCTCCCCTTACTAGAAAGTAAGCTCCATAGGTGTAGTAACCTTGTCCATCTTCTTTACTACCATCTTCCCAGTACCTGGCACACAGTGGTGCTTAATAAATATTTATTACATAAGTGACTAGTGATGCACATGGAATGGTCAGGAAAGGGGCAAATACCCTGCCAAGCAGATAAAGCTGTTGACCCTGTTGATCAATATGGGAAGAGATGACATCTCCTCTGATTTGATCATCTCTTCTCTTTCCTGGACTAATGTAAAAGACCATTTACTTTTCTCCCTGGCTTTAGTCAGTTCCTCCTTTCACTAGAACTATATTTCTCGCTGTTGTTGCTGTTTTCCTTCCACTTCACCTCTCTTCCTCCTCCTCTCTCTCCCTCATCTCCCCCTTCCCTTTCTTCTCTCCCTCCCCTTCTTCCTTCTTCCTCCTCTCCTTTACCCTGTTCCTCCCCTTTTTTGTTTGTTTACAGATTTATTGAAGTATACTTGATGTGAATAAACTGCAGATATTTAAACTTTACAGTTTGATGAATTTTGACATACTTTATGCTCATGAGACCATCACAATGAGCATAATAAACATATCCATTACCCCCAAAAGTTTCTTTCTGCTGCCCTACAATCCATCTTTCCCTCCTTATCTCTGTTTCCAGGTAACAATTCACTTGCTTTCTGTCACTAAAGATTAGTTTACATTTTGAGAATTTTATATAAGTAGCATTATACAAACTATATTTTAAAAGTCTCACTCCTTTCACTCAGCATAATTGAGATTCACCCATGTTGTTGGATATATCAATAGCCCTTCCTTTTTATTGCTGAGTAGTATTCCTTCTGTGGATATATAACATTGTGTTTATCCATTTATCTGATGGGCATTTAGGTTGTTTCCAGTTTTCTAATGGGCATACACATTTATTTCTCTTATATAAACAAATACCTGCACATTGAATGGCTGGGTTATATGGTAGATATATTTTAACCTTTTAAAAAACTTTAAACTGATATTGGCGCAACCCGCCTGGGTGTCACTGGAGATGGAATGGAGGTGCTGCTGGGTTCAGAAATGGGGTGCAACGGTAGCCAAGGATGGCTGAAACTTCATATGATCAGTTGTTAAAGCAAGCTGAGGCACTGAAGATGGAGAACTCAAATCTTCGACAAGAGCTACAAGATAATTCCAATCATCTTACAAAACTGGAAACTGAGGCATCTAATATGAAGGAAGTACTTAAACAACTACAAGCAAGTATTGAAGATGAAGCTATGACATCTTCTGGACACACTGATTTATTAGAGCGCCACAAAGAGCTTAATAGCAGTAATTTTCCTGGAGTAAAACTACGGTCAAAAATGTCCCTCCGTTCTTATGGAAGCCGGGAAGGATCTGTATCTAGTCGTTCAGGAGAGTGCAGTCCTGTTCCCACGGGTTCATTACCAAGAAGAGGGTTTGTAAATGGAAGCAGAGAAAATACTGGTTATTTAGAAGAACTTGGGAAAGAAAGATCATTACTTCTTGCTGATCTTGACAAAGAAGAAAAGGAAAAAGACTGGTATTATGCTCAACTTCAGAATCTCACTGAAAGAATTGATCGTCTTCCTTTAACTGAAAATTTTTCCTTACAAACAGATATGACCAGAAGGCAATTAGAATATGAAGAAAGGCAAATTAGAGTTGCAGTGGAAGAACAACTAGGAATGTGCCAAGATATGGAAAAACGAGCACAGTGAAGAGTAACCAGAATTCAACAAATAGAGAAGGACATACTTCGTATACGACAGCTTTTACAGTCCCAAGCAACAGAAGCAGAGAGGTCATCTCAGAGCAAACATGAACCTGGCTCACATGAAGCTGAGAGGCAGAATGAAGGTCAAGGAGTGGCAGAAATCAACATGGGAACTTCTGGTAGTGGTCAGCATATATTGGGGACTTCCGGTCAGGATGGCGGCGTAGGTAAACATGGTATCGCCTCCTCCACAACCACATCAAAATTACAACTAAACTACAACACAACCATCATTCAGAACTGCCTGAAATGGAGCTGAATGGAAGTCCTACAACTACAAAATTAAAGAAACAGCCACATCGAGACTGGTAGGAGGGGTGGAGGCACAGACGGGCTGGGCTGGTCCCACACCCACGTGGCAGATAAAAATCAGGAGGTACACCTCGGCTGGGAAGGTCCTCCCTGAGGAGTAAGGGGTCCCCGTCCCACACCAGGCTCCCAGCTCAGGGTTCCAGTGCCAAGAAGAGAAGTCCCCATCACTTCTGGCTGTGAAAACCAGTGGGAACTGAGGCTGAGGGAGGCTGAAGCTTCTGGAGCCCCAGGGAGCTCCTCTTAAAGGGCCTGCACATAGACTTACTTGGACTTGTTCCCTCTGAGCTGGGAGGGGAGGCAGCTTAAGGGGCGCCAGAGACATACAGGGAAGAACTGAGCTGTTTGGCCTCAGGAGGAGGGCTGGAGAGGCAGCTTTCTCTCAGAGAGATGTACTGGCAGAGGCTGATGTTCCTTTGGTGAGCCCTTCCCTGGGGCAGCAGATGACCGCCATATCTGAGACTCCAGCAACCTGGCTCACACTGTTTGCCCCACCCTGGTGATCCCCTGAGGCCCTGCCCTACCCAACTTTAGGGCCCACCCAAGTTGTCTCCAAAGCCTTTACCATAGGATTGGCCTGTCTTGGATCCTTCTCTAGAGCTTCCTAAAATCTCTCAAACAAGCAGCATTTGGTCTTAGTGAGCCCCATACCTCTTGTTAAGTGGCCCCAGGCCTGGCACTAGAAGCAACCGGCCTTGGTTTACAACTTGGCTTTTCCTGGGCACCTCCAAGTCCAGCACAAGAAGCAGCCATCTACATATCACTTTGTAACTTATGCCAGTGGCCCCAGATAGAACACAGGCAGTGGCTGACCTTGCCCCAGAACCAGTACACCCAGTGGACAACTTCAGACCACATCGAAACATCACCACCCAACCACCTCCACTAGTGACACACTCAATGAGCGGACTCAGTGGGTACCAGAGCCCTGATGAAGTAAGCCTTGCTCTGTGTGGTGGGCCCCTACACAGCTGATCCTCCAAGGTAGTCAGAGGCCAGTGGTCAGTGGGCACAGCCAGTCCTTGCAGCTGATCAGCCTAAGTAAATCTCTTCCATTGACGTGCCAACAGCAATCAAGACTCAATTACAACAGAAGGGTATACAATCCACATAAGGGGTGTACCTTGAGGGCCCAGCTGCGGTGATCAGGGAGATTGTGCCACTGGATCCTACAGGACACCTACAACAATAGGCCACCCAATGAAGCCTAGGAGACATAGTAACTCTACCTAGTACGTAGAAACAATTACAGAGAAGCAGCCAAAATAAGGAGACAAAGAAACATATCCCAAATGAAAGAAAAGAACAAAACTCCAGGAAAAGAATTAAACAAAATGGAGGTAAGCAATCAATCAGATGCAGAGTTCAAAACACTGTTTATAAGATTGCTCAAGGAACTTGGTGAGACATTCAAGGAACTTAGTGAGACCTTCAAGGAACTTAAGGAGACCTCCAAGGAACTTAGTGAGGACATCAACAACATAAAAAAGAACCTGTCAGAAATGAAGGATGCACTAACGGAAATAAAGAGTAATTTACAGGGAATCAATAGTACAGTGGGTAAAGTCAAGAAGCAAACCATCAACTTGGAATATAAGGAAGCAAAAAACACCCAATCAGAACAGCAAAAAGAAAAAAGAATCCAAAAAAATGAGGATAGTGTAAGGAGCCTCTGGGACAGCTTCAAGCGTGCCAACATTCACATCATAGGGGTGCCAGAAGGAAAAGAGAGAGAACAAGAAATTGAAAACCTATTTGAAACAATAATGGCAGAAAACTTCCCTAACTTGGTGAAGGAAACAGACGTACAAGTCTAGGAAGCACAGACAGTCCCAAACAAGATGAACCCCAAGAGGCCCACACCAAGACACATCATAATTAAAATGCAAAAGGTTCAAGACAAAGAGAGAATCTTAAAAGCAGCAAGAGAAAAGCAGTTAGTTACCTACAAGGGAGCTCCCATAAGACAGTCAGCTGATTTCTCAAAAGAAACTTTGCAGGCCAGAAAGGAGTGGCAAGAGATATTCAAGGTGAGGAAAAGCAACGACCTACAACCAAGATTACTCTATCCTGCAAAGCTATCATTTAGAATCGATGGACATATCAAGAGTTTCCCAGACAAGGAGTTCATCACCACCAAACCAGTATTATATGAAATGTTGAAGGGTCTTCTTGAAGGAGAAGAACAAAAATATGAACAATAAAATGGCAATGAATACATATCTATCAACAATGAATCTACAAACAAAATGACCAAGCAGAACAGAACCAGACTCATAGATACAGAGAACTTTTTGTTGCTTGCCAGATGGGTAGGGGCTGGGGGGATGGGTGAAAAAGATAAAGGAACTAAGAAGTACAAATTGGTTGTTAGACTGATGAACCTCAAAGGGAAGGGGGAGGGAGGGCGGGATGAGATAAACCAAGGAACTTGTATGCATATATGCATAACCAATGGACACCGACAATAGTGTGGGAAAGGCAGGAGGAGGGCGGGATTGGGGAGGAAGAGGTCAACAGGGAAAAAAAGGGGGGACATCTGTAATACATTCAACAATAAAGGTAAGTTAAAAACAAACAAACAAACAAACTGTAAACTGTTTCCCCAGGTCAGGTGCCTATGCCATTTTACATTCCAAATAACATGGTCTGGGAGTTCTGTTCTTTCATATCTGCACCAACACTTGGTATGGTCAATCTTTTTTTTTTTTAATCCTCACCTGAGGATATTTTTCTATTTATCTTCAGATAGAGTGGGAGAGTGGGAGAGAGGGAGAGAGAGAGAAACATCGACATGAGAGGGACGACACATCAACTAGTCACCTCCCGCATGACCCTAACTTGGGCCAGGGATGAACTGCAACCAATATACGTGCCCTTGACTGGAATTGAATCCACAAGTCATTGGTCCGTGGGCTGACGCTCTAACCACTGAGCAAAACCGGCCAGGGCGGTATGGTCAGTCTTTTTAAATTTAGTCATTCTAGTGGGTATTGAGTGCTATCAAAGTATAATTTCAATTTGCATTTTCTTAATGATTAATGATATTGAGTATATTTTCATATGCTTGTCTTTTGTAGTATCTTCTTTGATGAAATGAGTATTCAAATCTTTTTCCCATTTTTAAATTGTTTGTTTGCCTTCTTAAGTAATAAAAGTACTTTATATAGTGTAAATACAGATTCATTGTCAGATATGTCTTTAAATATTTTCTCCAAGTCTATGATAACCCAAATTCCCAGAGGGTCCCAGAAAATATGCCTCATGTTCATTTTCATTATAGCATTTTGAAACAAAAACTTAAAATATATATATATGTATGTATGTATATGTGTGTGTGTGTGTGTGTGTGTGTGTGTGTGTGTGTGTATATATATATATATATAAATATATAAAATGAGCCCTGGCCAGGTGGCTTAGTTGATTGGAGCATCATCCCATACACCAGAAGGTTGCAGGTTCCCTGGTCAGGGAATATACCTAGGTTGTGGACTTGACCCTGGTCAGGGTGTGTACAGGAGGCAACTGATCGATATTTCCCTCACACAGATGTTTCTCTGTCTGTTCCCCCTTCCCCCTCTCTAAAAATCAATGAAAACATATCCTCCGATGGATTAAAAAATTTGATGATCTTAGCCAAAGGGCTGAGAAGCAATACATTTTTAAAAATTTATGTCCTACTTAAAATATCTTTGCCAAATCCAACATCACTAGGCTTTTTTCCTGTTTTCTCCTAGATACTGTGTAGTTAATTCTTACATTTAGGCTCATGATTCATTTTGAGTTAATTTTTGTATGTGGTATGAAGTGAAAATTGAGATTCCTTTTTATTGTTAATCCTCACCTGAGGATATTTTTTCCCTTGGCTTTCTTTTAGAGAGAGTGGAAGGGAGGGAAGGAAGGAAGGAGAGAGAGAGAGAGAGAGAGAGAGAGAGAGAGAGAGAGAGAGAGAGAGAGAGAAACATTGATGTGAGAGAGACACATCGATTGGTTGCCTCCTACACGTGCCCTGACCAGGGCCAGGGATCGAACCTGCAATCCTTTGGTGCTCGGGCCAGTGCTCAAACTACTGAGCCACACCGGCGAGGGCTTCACTTTTATTCCATGTGGTTGTCCTTTACTATTTGTTTCTCTAATGAATTGCCTTGGCACTTGTCTTAGTCAGCTATGACTGACATACAAAATACCTTAGACAGGTGGCTTAAACAATAGACATTTATTTCTCACAGGTCCAGAGGCTAGAATGTCCAAGATCAAAGTACAGCAGATTTAGTTCCTGGTGACAGCCTGCTCCTGGCTTGCAGACAACTATCTTCTAGCTATGTCCTCATAATGGGGAGAGAGTGGAAGATAGCTCTGGGGTCTTTCTCTTTTATAATCCCATCATAGGGGCCCCACCCTCATAACCTCATCTAAACCTAATTATCTCCCAAATGCTCCACTTCCACATACCACGGAGGGCATACAAACAGCACCTCTTTGAAATTAATCGACATATGCGAGGCTATTTCTGTATACTCTGTTCTGCTCCTGAGATCTGTACGTCTTTCTTTATGCCATATCACTGCCTTGACTACTATACTCTATAATGAATTTTAAAATCAGGTAATGTAACAACATCCAACATTGTTCTTCTTCAAAGTTGTTTTAGCAATTCTTGGTCCTTTGGATTTCCAGATGACTTTTAGAATCAGCCTATCAATTTCTCCAAAAAAAGCCTGCTGGGATTTTGATCGAAATTGATTTTCAACTATAGATAAAATGGAAAGAACTGACACGTTAACAATACTGAATTTTCTGATTTGTGAAAATGGCACATCTCTGTATTTATTTTAGTTTTTAATTTCTCTCAGCGATGTTGCAGTTTTCAGTATACAGCTCTTACAAATTGTCTTAGTCTGCTTGGGCTGCCATAACAAAATACATTAGACTTAGTGGCTGACACAACAAATTTTTTTCTCACAGTTCTGGAGGCTGGAAAGGCATCAGCACAGTTCAATACTAGTGACAACTCTTCCTGGCTCACTTCTCACTGGATCCTCACGTGGCAGAGGGGAGAGAGGACAAGCACTCTGGTGTTTCTCCTTCTGAGGGCACTGATCCTATCAGTAGGGCCCCACACCTTTATGATCTCATCTAAGCCTAATTACCTCCCAAAGGCTCCAAACTAATCACATTGGAGGTTAGGGTTTCAACATATGAATGGGGAGGGAGGCATAAACTTTAGGTTCATAACATAAGCCTTTTATCAAATATACCCCTAAGTTTTTCATAGTGTTGATGCTACTGTAAATTATATTGCTTTTTAAATTTTAACTTCTGATTGTTTCTTTTAATATCTAGAAATACACTGACTTTCATAATTCATCTTATATCTTATAAGTTTTCTAAACTCAGTTATTAGTTCTAACAGTTTTAAAAAAATAGATTCCTTAGGATTTTCTAAAGATAATCATGCTTGTGAATAAAAACAGTTTCCTTCTTCCTTTCCAATCAGGATGCATTTTACTTCCTCTTTTTGCATGATTGCAGTGGCTTGAATCACCAGTCCCAAAGGATGAAGAGGAGTGGTAAGAGCACACATCCTTGCCTTGATGCTGATCTTAGGAGAAAAACATTCAGTTTTCACCATTAGGTTGGCTGTGGGATTTATGCAGATGCCCTTGCTAGACTGAGGAACTTCTCATCTATTCCTGATTTGCTGAGAGTTTTTATTATGAATAGCTGTTGTATTATGACAAGTGTTTTTTACACATCTAGAATTTTCCTTCTAAAACACCAATTTAATCACTTGTTCCCTTGCTTAAAGCCCATCAAAACCTTCCCATCACCTCTAAAGTAAAGCCCAAGTTTCATACCATGGTATACATCTCCCACCGCTTCTCAAAACACACTCTGCTATGCCACCACTGAACTGCTTACAGTTCTGTGAATGTACCAATGTTATTTCAGGTCTCTGTGAATTTTCTCAGGTTCTTTTGTCTGGAATACTGTCCTCCTCACCCTCTAACCCTTAAACCTGTCCCACACACCCAATCATTGAAGTGAACTCTACCTGTCCTTTAAAACTCAACTGAACAGCCCTGGCTAGTTTGGCTCAGCGGTTAGAGCGTCGGCCCACAGACCAGAGAGGCCCGGGTTTGGTTCTCGCTAAGGGCACGTACCTTGGTTGCAGTTTGTCCCCGGCCCCGGTGGGGTCATGTGGGTGGCAACCACTCAATGTGTCTCTCTCACATCGATGTTTCTCTCTCTCTTTTTCTCCCTCTCTCCCTCCCGCTGTATCTGAAGATAAATGCAAAAATGTCCTCTGGTGAGGATAAAAAAACAAAAAACTCAATTGAACATAACTGTCCTTGTGATCATGATCACTCCTTCAGGGTTAGTTTTGCATTCATGCCTCTGTTGTTGACACTGCTGTCCTCCCTGCATGTAATTATTTGTTTACTTCTTTGTCTCCCTCTTCAAAAGATAATGAGCAACTTAAAAAGTGGACCATGTTCAGCAAAATGCTTAATAGAAAGTAGGTCCTCAATATAAGTGAAATAACATCTGTGAAACTCTTTGAACACTGAAAAGTGTTACACAAATTGCTTTATAGAAATCGAAGACATTATTATTTTTGTATTATATTCTTTTGTAATCATGTATTCTTTTCTAACAGTGACTAATGCAATGCAAATATTTACAAGAAATACATATTACCATGATAGTATAATCATCATCATATTTCTTCTGATGTACTGATGCTACCTAAAGCCAGTATCAAAATCTGGTCCTAGCTTGGCCAATGTGGGTCAGTGGGTTGAGGCGGTACCATGGACTGAGAGGTCGCAGTTCGATTCCCAGTCAGGGCACATGCCTGGGTTGTGGGCTCAGTTCCCAGTGTGTGTGCAGGAAGCAGCTGATCAATGTTTCTCTCTCATTCCGATGTTTCTATCTCTCTCTCCCTTCCTCTCTCTCTCTAAAAAATCAATAAAAACATATTTTAAAAAAAATCTGGTCCTATAGTGTCCACCAGGGCCCCAGCAAGGGTATCTTACATAATATTTACAAGTATTAATTCATTTTATCATCATGAAAACCTTATAGGCAGGTCCTACTATTATATCCATTTTAAAATGGAAAAAACAGAAGGACAGATATATTAAGCCACAGAGCTAAAAGTAGCAAATCTTGTCTTTCAAACTAGGCAGTTCAATTGTAAAACCTCTTCTTTTTTTTTTTTTCAGTCCTCACCCAAGGATATATTTTTCCATTTATCTTCAGATAGAGTGGGAGGGAGAGAGAGAGAGAGAACCGTCAACGTGAGAGAGACACATTGACTGGTTGCCTCCCACATGACCTGACCAGGGAGGGCTGGGGACCACAACTGAGGTACATGGCCTTGGCTGTAATTGAAGCTGTGACTCTGGTTTGTGGACCGATACTCTAACCGCTGAGCCAAACCTAAAACCTCTTCTTTTCATTTCTATGATATATTTAATAGAAAAAACCTTTACAAAGCACATAGTAAAGGTACTGTTTCCATTTTGCTTTCTTAGCTATATCAACTATGTTATCTAATTATGCTTTATGCAAATATCAAACATGGCTTCCAGATTCCCTGTAGTAGAATTATAAATATAAAATATAAGAAACACAGAAATGTTCCTTATCTACTTGAAATGTTCACTGACAACTAGTAACTCACAAATCATAGCTTTCAAAACACTGGCTTAAAACTGAACCTTCCTTAAATTCAGCATGTTAGGAAAAACTATCAAATAGAAGTGAATTTAAAAGAATTCTATGTGACACACTGGGATTTACATGTTCATACCACAGTTACAACGACATTGTTGAATATGTGTATACTGGGTGTATAAAATGTTCCACAAAACCGGACTACTCAGATTTCACTTAGGGATAAAAGAAAGAGGTAAATATAAAAAATATGGGTTTAAAATTGACTCCCAAAATTAAGTATCCTCAATAACTTCCATGTTACTCATTTAATACAGTTTTGAAGAAAAAGACTCATTTAGAAGACAGCAAGTAACAGGTTACCTGCAAATGAAACAGAACTTTTTGGTTTCTTTCTCTTTCTGATGTTTGTGACTGTTGCTGCTTTGCCACTTGTTCCACAGCATCGGTTAGCGAAGATGTGTCTCGTTCAGCCAGAGCTAGACAGAGGAATGATGCACACAATAAAAGTGTGAATGCGAACAAGTCATGTTTCTTTGCTCAAAATCATGAAAAATCGGGATTTTTTTTCATAAATAAATGTAGGGTTGGTAATCTTCCCTTTCTGACTATAAACAGAACTAAAATCAAAGGCCATAATAATAGACAATTCAAAAGAGCAGACTGCAATGTTATACCTGTTTCTTTATAGAGCAGTATAAATATTTTGATTGTCCCAATTGTTTTTATCCAGGCCAGAGACACACATACTATAATTATACTGCCACCATAGCAACAATATAGCAATTATAGTTGATGAATTTTCATTATAGGCTTGCATTTTCAGGTTGTTATGTCTTTTCTAAACACCGAATATGTTTCTTCCTAGAGAAATTTAACAGCTTCCCAATACTCTAATTTTCTATAAATTTTAACACAATTATCCTATCATGTATTTTTTTGTTGCTGCTTATCTTTAATTATTTATTTACGATTTCTTCATTACCGTCTGCAAGAACTCCTTCACTCTTCCTTTCTTGGTTGCCTGACATTCTTCTGTCTTTCCCCCTTTTTGGTTCACCCTCTTTACTCCTACAAAATATCAATGTTGATAATCTTTTACTTTTCTTTGTTTTGTTTTGTTTTTCTTTTCATATATCCTGGTGATCCTGACTGTAAATTAATTGCCAAATACCTTGTAGTGATAGCAATGACATTTCATCATTAGTTCCAAGAATTAAATTCCAATAGTTAAGTGAGAGATTTTTGGAAGGAAGTAGAACTGTATTTGAATATTGGTTCTTCTGCTTTTCAGCTGTTATGATCTTGAGAAAGTTTCTTAACTTTTCTGGTCATCTGTAAAACCTCACAGGGCAGTTGTAAATAACTGAAGTAATATCTATATAACATGGTCAGTGCAGTAACTGACATACTCGGTAATTAATTAATTGCTATGGATTAGTAGCTGGTACCTGCAGTACTGTGATGAAATGGAGTCTAAAACTATAGCCAAAGTCAGGGAGAAACAGTGCCAAGTTGGATTAGCAATTTCTGCCACAGGTATAGGATGCAGGAAATATAGCACTCCTGTCCAGTGCTAGTCTGGCCAGAGTTAGCCCTATGCAGCTTTAAAATCATATTTTAATCTCTTCTCTATCTAGGAGTAACTGATAAGATAAAGGGGTCGATATTTTTCTCCTTTGAATGACGGAGAGAAAGAGTTCTTCCCTCTACCAACACAGCAAGTGAAAGCTGAGTTGGTAGAGTTAGGTGGGTACCCTGTTTCTCCTCAGAATCATAGTGTCATCTTCACAATCTGCCTAAGACACTGTGGGCATTATTTCCATTATAGCTTACATCCCTGTTAACACCACTCATTAGAAGCCTAAGGCCCCCAGGTCATCCCTAATCAGGAAGACTCATCTTTATTAGGCTTAGCAAGACCCTAGTTTGATGTTACCCACTCCCCAATTCTTTTATATCATTCCATTGTGACCCCAGGAACTTTCAGTCAGCTCCATATTCAACCCCTTCAGTGAACTTTCCCTTCACTTTTTTTTTTTTCCAGTTAGAACTGAAATCTTCAAAGATATTGCTGTCTCATCCTCAAGCCACTAAGTCTGGAGGTGAGGCATTTTTCCTGTTCTCCATTACTACTGCCAAACTATTATCCTCTACTCTCCCTAAAACCACTTAGTTTCTTTGAAGTTCATGCCATCAGGCTATTAGGTAAATTTTACCCTTCCTTGTTGTTATCAGTTGACTCCCAGATCTCTGCTCCTCACTCCTAGATTATAGCATCTAATTTACTATGTATCTATTACTACTCCTCTTATATTTCTTTGGGATTTCAACATCCATACAATGGTACTTCTAATACCTTGACCTCTTAGTTCTTCGACATCTACTCTCATCCATCCTCCCCAACCATCCACAGATTATAATTACACCTCCCTCATAATCTCAGATTCTAACTCTTACTTTTCACTTTCAGCTCGTTCCTTTTAGTATTTTGACTATAAGAGCTGTTCAACCACATTGACTCTTCCACATTTTCACACTCCCTCAGCCCATCTTGTCTTCACTTCACTCCACACCTGGCATAGATTCCTCAGCATTCCTCCTCACTTCTCTTACAGGGCTCTCACTGTCCTATTTCCCTGGAAAAATCCCAACCAGTTGCTTTGCTTACACTCATAGCTGAAATACCTATTCTGTGGTTTCGTTTTCAATTCAAAACTATTTGTGTCAAGGGGACCATTGATGCTAGGCCATTAGGATTCACCCAGTTTCACAGATACTTATTTCACTCCTCCTCTGTCTTGAATCCTCCCATATCTTCCCTCTTCTTCTTTTAGTTGATAATCCGGCTACTTATTTAACTGAGAGAGTAGAAAAATCAGAAAATCACCCCATCTACCAGTCTTCCTGCACCTGTACCTAGATCTAGCCTATCCTTTTCTTGAAGTAAACAAAATGTCCTTGCTCCTATCTAACGCCAGTCCTTCACTTTTGTACTCCTTTCTCTTCTACTCAAGCACATTACTACTTCAAATGTTCCGTCAACAGAATTTCCTTCTGAGTCAAAGGTATTCCTGAACAGCCCACCATAAAATCAACAACAGTAATAACCACCCTTACTTTACCCTATAATGTCCTTCAGCTATTTCTTTGTTCTTCTTTATAGTCAAGATGCTTGCTGTCCACTTCCTTTCCTCTCATTTTTCTTGAACCCACTATAATTAATCATTTACCACTTTACCTTTAAAGTTCTATGTTCACACCTGAAACTAATATAATATTGTATGTCAACTATAAAAACAACTGTAAAAAATATAGGCAAAGTTATGCTGCAAATAATAACCTCAAAATCTCACTGGCTTAAAATAATGAAGGCTTATTTCTTATGATGCTGTATGTCAGTATTAGGTTGGCAGGGAGGTTCTTCCCATCTAAGGGAACTCGGGCTGTTGGAGGCTCCATTTTAATATAAACTTCCACAATCAACATGCTAGAGGAAAGGAAACATGGCAAGTCATGCTCCCAAAGTCTTCTGTCCAGTAATGGCACATATAACCCCTATTTACATTCCATTGGCTAAAGCCAGCTCGTGGTCATACCCAAGTTTAGATAATAAGGAAGTGATTTCCACTATATACCCAAAGTGGAATGGAATCAGACTACCAATGAATGGCCCTAGTAACAACCCACAACCCCATTGCTGCTCTTTTCTATGGAGAACCATATGCCTGTATCTGCCAACCAGACTCAAGATGCCAGCATGCTCATATTTGAGGCATTACAGCCTAAGACAAGTTCACTTGGAAGAGATTACAGATAGATATAAGACAGAAATTCTTTATCCTATGTGTCCTGTTATCAACAGGGCCTTCACAGTATCTTTTCTGGGTTCTTCAAGAATAGAACACAGACCATAATAACCCTTGTTTCAGGAAAATAGCAGATGAATGTAAGCTAAGTGTGTGGGATTTTCCCCTGCTGGTACATATATAACTCTGCAAAGGGCAGGGACTTGGTAGGTGGCAGAAAAAGCAAAATATGACTACATCCAAAATATATACTCTTAACCACTGTGCTGTACCATTAAAAAACAGAATCTTTTATTCTAAGCATTGTAACTCCACTAATACAACAAAAAGTGAAACACAGTTTTCATTCTTTCAATAAGAATCATTTGAAGGCCTACTTGAAAGGGCCTAACCACAGTACTATAAACTCTCAAGTAGCAATAAAATGCAAGCTTATGGGGAAAAATAAAAAAATATCTAAAATCAGTTTTATTTTACTTTAATTTTTAAAATGTTTTTATTGATTTTTTTTTTTTTTTTTTTAGAGAGAGAGAGATAGGAACATCAATGTGAGAGAGAAAACATCAGCTGCCTCCTGCATGCCCCCTACTGGGTATTGAGCCTGCAACCCCAGGCATGTGGCATGTGCCCTGACCAGGAATCAAACAGGGACCTCTCAGTCCATGGGAGGATGCCCAATCCACTGAGCCACACTGGCCAGGCATAAACTCAGTTTTATTTTAGATGGTCAACTACTGTATGGCTCACTGTCTACAACCCCCTCTCTAGGATCATGCCACATAATATTCTAAGTAAACAAATATGTCCAAGGAATCAAGAAGGTGTGATAGTTTATTTATTTATTTATTTTAATATCTTTTCTTTATTGATTTTTAGAGAGAGAGGAAAGCAGATAGATAGAAACATCGATGAGAGAGAACATCGATTGGCTGCCTCCTGCATGCCACCCCTGGGGATCTGGCCCACAGCCTGAGCATGTACCCTGACCAGGAATCAAACTGGTGATCTCTTGGTGCATGAGTCGATGCTCAACCACTGAGCCACACTGGCAGGGCAAAGGTGTGGTAATTTAGGAAGCCATGAATATATATAGATCTCATCTGGAAAGCACTTTCTTTACATTTTCAATTTATCTTCCAATTTAAATAATAAAGTGTTTTATTATTCTCACTTACTCATGAGATATCACCTAAAGCCACACAGATGTAAGGAGAGATTAGAATTGATAAGTCATTTAAGTTACTGTGCAGTCTCTGTCAGTCAAACTCTCAAGTTAGTCTCCATTCCCAAGTCCAATAAAAACTCACCCCATGGCCATTAAAAAGAGTGTGAGTCAAGGGTACATACCTTGGTTGCAGTTCGTCCCCAGCCCTGGTCTGGTTGTGAGGGAGGCAACCAGTCGGTGTGGCTCTATCACATCGATGTTTCTCTCTCTCTCTCTCTCCCTCCCTCCCACTCAACCCAATGATAAAATAGAAAAATATCCTCAGGTGAGGAATAAAAAAAAAAAAAGAGTGTGAATTGCCCCTCTTTGCATACCCTTTTACTGGATTTACTTCCTGATTTTTTTAGCTCTTCATTCCTTGTTTCACCTCTTGGCCATCACTACAAACTCCTTAGGCTGGACATTTGGCTGACCTCTGACTTCCCTTCATGATTATAATTTGCACCTACCCTAAAGATTACTTGCTTCCAAATACACCAAGTATGTATTATACATAATGAAAATGGGTCATAGGGTGCATAACTATCACAGATCGGTTGACTGATATTCCTGACAGGTTTCACTTCTCCTCCATCATCATCTAGAATCAAACATAAACTTCTGAGAAATTATTTCTTGCCCAAAGTGGAGTTCTACACCAATGGAAAGACATACTATCTCCGCTAATGTCATTCAGTCTTATACTTTCATTTTTAATGGTGACAATTATGCTTTTTTGAATAATTCTCTTTTCAAAGCTACCAGCTGAAAATGTGATCCAAACCCTAAATTTATAGAATACCAAAATAGATAGCCAGATTTCCTCATGAGAGATTTTTGGAGTTTTCCTCATCCCGTTTTTTAAAAAAGTTCTTATCAAAGTATCTATGACTTCCATGTTGCCACATTTAGTGGACAAGTTTAGTCCTTATCTTCCTTGACCTATCTGCATCATTCGACACAACTGATCATGCCCTCCTTCTTGAGGCACCATACTTTTGCTTTCCTTTGCTGGTTTCTCCTCATCTTTCTCATTTATGTGAGAGTGTCCTAGTGCTCAGTCCTTCGGCCTCTTCTTTTCCATGTACCCACTCTGCAGGTGATGCTATCCAGTTCCATGGCTTTCAAATCCATTTGTAGGCTCACAACTCCCAAATTTACATCTCTAACCTGAACATCACTCTTAAGCTCTAGATACCAAATTGCCTACCTGATATCTCCTCCTGGATTTCTTATGGGCATTTTAAGTTAATATGTTCCAAACTGAACTCCTGATGGCTCTGTCCACTGGTATCCATCACCACCACAAAACCTGCTTCTTCAGAGTCTTCTCCATTTCAGTAAATTATAAGTTCATTTTTCTTGTTCAGGCCCAAAACCCTAAAGGCAGTACCAGGGAGGTCTCTAGAAGGACACAGAGACCAGGGCAACTAAACCAGGCTGGCTTAAGATCATCATAAACAAGGGCTTATTGTTGATGTTTCATAGGCCTTTTGGGAAATCTTCCCCAAGTACGTGGCCCACAAATGCTGCCCTAATTGTTTTACCCAAAGTATGAGCCAGAATTTTGACTCTTTTCTTTCTCTTACAAGCTGCATGTAATTTTTTTCTGTAAAACTCTTTGGTTCCACCTTTAAATTATATTGGAATCCAACCACTCCTTCCCACTTCCAAATACTATCTTAGTAGAGAAGCTTTCCTTGATAACCCTCTCCAAAACATGACTTTTCCTCCTTCATCCTCCATTTCCTTACTCTGCCTCATTTAAAAAAATATATGTTTTTATTGATTTTAGAGAGAGAGGAAGGGAGAAGGAGAGATTGAAACATGGATGAGAAAGAAACATGGATAGGCTGCCTCCTGCATGCCCCCTACTGGGGATCTAATCTGCAACCCTGGCGTGTGCCGTGACTGGGAATCAAACTAGTGACCTCTTGGTGCATGGGACAACACTCAACCAAATAAGCCACACTAGCTGGGCTTGTTTTTTCTTAATAGCATTTATCACCACTGACATTGTATACATTTATTTCTTTTCTACTTTCTTTTACTAATATAAGCTCCACGAGCACAGAGACCCAGACTAGAACCTGGAACATAGTAAGTATCTAATTGTACTCTATCACCACTCCAGTTCAGTTCTACTAATAACACTTCTAAAACCCTGTTCTGATCGTGTCAACTTTGCAACCAATCCTTTAACTCTCTCTTAGATGGTATCTTCTTTAAGGAGTCTTTCTTGATCTTGCTGGGTAGATGTGATTTCTCTCTCTCTCTCTCTCTCTCTCATACAATTGTTTCTATATATTTATTATATCGTGATTTATAACAGTACAGTTCCCAGAGTAAGATAGAGCTAGACTTGAATACAGGTTATGCCACTTACTAGTTTATTAGGTAAATTCTTTACAACCCTGGCCTCTGATTCCTTATCTGTATATAGGAACAACAGGAGTACTTGCCTTGATAGAATTATTATGAAGAGTAAGTGAAATAATACATGTAAAGCATTTAGAAAATTGCTACTGTTCAACAAATTTTTATTTCTTATTATTTCCATTATTTTATACTGTTTTTCTCCATTGGACTGTAAGCTCCAGAAAGGCAAATACAAAGTCTTACTCATTTTTGTGTTCTCTGAAGTATTTGATAAACAAACCTAAAAAATTAGATTCATACAACAAATAATAAAGTAACTGGTACTTCTTGATCTATATTTATAAAGCAACATAAATTGAAGAACTCTTTGGGTGGTATTTATTTAAACCAACTATTCATGAAAAATTGTCTGCTTTAAAATTGGGAAAATTTTAGTTTTTTCTGGATTTCTGTTGCAGAATAGACAAAATATAAAAATGAAGATAAACTACTGCCATCTATTGATAATTCATTATAACTGTATAAATAAATTAAAACAAGAGATTAGAGACTAACTAGATGGTATAATTACTCTTTCATTCAAACCACATGTGTGGATGCATGTTATATGCCAGGAATCATGGGGAATATAAAGATGAATTAAGTGACTGATTGCAAAACAAACAAATAAAAGTATTTGATAGTAAATAGCCAAACATTAAATATAAAACAAAATAAAACACACACTTTCAACTAAAAAAGCTTTACAGAAAACAATGTAATGGAAATACTATAATAAACAACCATTCTTCTATATTAACGATAGTCAACATTTATTGCGTAGTAAGTAACCAGTACTCTGTTAAGTGCTTTTACATGGATTATCTTTCCACCCCCCTCAGAGCAATCCTACAAGTAAGATTTTATTTTTACCTATATTTTGTAGATGAGAAAACCACAACTTGGAGAAATTAAGAAATATGCCAAAGGTCACATATCAAAAAGTAGGAAGGATGGAATTTGAAGCAATTAGGACCCAAATTAGCACTTACTAGGTACTTAAAATGTAATAAAGCACTATGATAAGCATGATTTGTGCATGATCTCATTTTGAATTCATGGACAAGCCCCTGTACTTGGCCCTTGGGAGGAGCTTTTAAAAAGGTCCTTGTTCCAGCTTTTGTAAACTCATCATCTGCTACCTCCCTCCAAGTTAATGAGCTAGTCTGTCAAACTCCACTGGAGCTTTAGAGAGCTTTGCCTTAGAAGAATTAAGAGGAGGCAATTGTATGTGTGCACCCATGTCACATAAGCACCATTTTCCATTTTGAATGGGAAAAGCTGGTGTGTGAACCTATCAGGTAGTTTAAGTAGTTTAGTTCATCATTTCATTCTACCCCCTTTAGAGTAGATATTTTATTTAAAAAAACAGGAAAGAAAAATTATGTAGATAATTTTCACATGAGTATGAAATTGTTTTTGTTTTGTTTCCTAAGTGGGAGAGGGAGTATAATATTAAAGCTGTTTGACTAGGTAAGCTAAGAAAATTACCTTGGGGAAAGATGACATAAAAGTTTTTCCTGGTATCAAGGGAATTTATTAGTGTGGTCCATATATATATTTTTTTATCCTCACCTGAGGACATTTTTGCATTTATCTTCAGATAGAGTGGGAGGGAGAGAGGTGGGAAGAGAGAGAGAGAAACATCAATGTGAGAGAGACACATCGAGTGGTTGCCACCCACACGACCCCAACTGGGGCCAGGGACAAACTACAACTGAGATACGTGCCCTCAGCAGGAACCAAACCCGGGACTCTCTGGTCTACAGGTTGATGCTCTAACTGCTAAGCCAAACCGGCCAGGGCTAGTGTGGTCCATATTTATAATAAGCGTGATAAAATAAGATCGGCACGGTTCAATTTCAACAAATAAATTAGAGGCAAAATGGGGAAAATGTGACATACTGCACAAGTAAGTAATAATCAATAAAATATACTTCAGGTAAAAAAGACTATAAGTCTTTTCAACCACAAGTTTTCAAGAAGTTATAACATCATCAGTGTCATCCAAAGGGAAGTGATTAATTAAATAATTTTTTAAAAACTGCATACCTGGTATATATCAATGCCTTAGAGTCTGTTGAAATGGGATTATTCTCTTCGTTGGCTAGGAAATGAGATTAAAATTTCAGAATGCTGTAAACAGAAAGAAACCAGAGGATTTGTAATATTCCTTAACTTCCTATCACAGACAATATTCATACATTACCCATGTTGCTTATAACTTTTTATCAAAGGTGGGATTTCTCTGAATGTATATATAATACTGGACTACCAAAACATCTTGTTTTGGGATGTAGACATATAAGAACTGGTGTGTAGACTGAATCCAAGCTTTAACAGATATCCAGGCAACTGTTTGAAAAATTATAATTTTGGTGAAATGCTCTCATAACCTACCTGCTTGTCTCATTCAGGACAGTAGGGGAAAGGTCATTTTTAACTAAGTAAATATGATTTCTAAAACAAGAGGAGTTTGTAATGGGGTCAAGGTTGCCCCCCACCCCTAATACGTCCATGTCCTAACCCCCAGAAACTGTGAATGTTATCTTATTTGGAAAAGAGTATTTGCAGAGTAAATTAAGGATCTCAAGATAAGATTATCCTGGATTTAGAGTGGACCCCAAATTCAACGACAGTTGAGAGACTGAATATGCAGTGACCAGACCATATATAAAAATAGAACTCTGACCCACAGCCTGAAGCAACAAACCCAGGAAACCACCACCCACCCACCTATTTATCTACACTGAGTAACCAGCCAAGGAGTCAGGTTTTTAATCTGTAAGTCAGACTTGTAGGAAGTTAGAACTCTATCTCGAATAACAATTGAGAAAACCAAACAATAATAACCCCTGTAACAATTGGCTCAAAATGGCCAATGCTTGATTAATAACTGACAACTCCCTTAATTTTTGTCCTCACTTCTACCTTGGGACCAACCAGGGAAAAACAAATATGCACCCTTAATCAATCATATAGGACGTCCTGCTTCTAGTTGGCCCACCTACAGCTTCCCCAGGCCAGCAGCCTCCAATCAGAGCACACCTGAAGATCTCCCCCTTTCTACCAGAAAGCTTTCCCACTCCTCTGCCTGCCTCTGAGTCTCTGCCAAAGCACAAGCGATGGTGGCTGACTCATTTGCTCTAGCAAGCTCTTAATTAGTAGCTTTTGTTCTCATATGGTTGGCCTTTCTTTATTTCCACACCGGTCTTCTTATTTGAGAAAGGTGGAGATTTGAGACTCAGACACGCAGGAAAGTAGACCATGTAAGGATGAAGCCATAGAGCCAAGTCATGGAGTCAACAGCAGTTGGAAGAGGCACAGAAACCTTTGAAGGGAGCATAGTCCTGCCACCTTGATTTGAGATTCCCCATAACTATGAGAGAATACATTTTTGTCATTTTGAGCTATCCACTTTGTGGTAATTTGTTATGGCAACCTTAGGAAAGTAACAGAGTTTGTAACAAAAAAATTTGCATGTTATATGCCCTTTTCGGGAAGTACCCATAAACCTTAATGTAAATGGTTTAAAAACAGCTGTTCAGACTTTTTAACTTCCACGAGAAGATTTACATGGTAATATGAGGATGTCTGGGAATTTCCCTAAAAGTTCCCCTTAGCAGCCAAGCACTATCACTGCCATCAAAATGTTCTAAGTTTCTATGCAGGAGCTAGGTATATAGTCAAATGATTAAAATCTAGGAGGTACAGTAGATTCTAAGTCTAATAACATTTCATCTCTAATCAATTAATTTCCATTTCATGCTGAATGGTTAGGAAGCTTCTTTCTAGTGAGTCTGCCCATTTCTGCTCCTACCATTTGATCTGTACACTCTGACGAATTACTGGTGTTTCTTTCTGAACCTGTTTATGTCAGTTGTACTTGTTACTATGCTTTCACAATTTAACTAAATGTTATATAAACCAATGAAATAGTGTGGAAATAAAGTTTATTTCTTTAAAATCTATGTTTAATATTTTGGAAAGACCCAATAAAGGTGAGTTGTTTGAATATTAGATAACTGAAAGATTATAAAAAGATCTATATTCAGCTTCACAAGTGTCTATAAGTTATTTTCCTCTTAAAGGAAGAAAATTTTGGGATTGCTTAACTGGTGGTTTAGAGGTATAGCTTACGCAAGAGATACAAGTCAGAACTTTAATCAGCAGGCCATGCGCAAAGAAAAGGCCTTGGACTTTCTCAATCTAGTGACAAATAAATAAACAGTTGTTTTAGACTAAAACAAAATAAGGTATTTGTTATACTTTTTCATGACTCTGGTTTAACTGACTTTTCTTTTAAACAGATTTATTTAGATATAATTTATATACCAGCAAGTTTATCCTTATACATTATAGTGTACAATTCAATGTTTAAAATCCATTTTTTCCCCATGTATTCCTTGGCTATGAGACCAGGCTGCATCTATGAGAGGGCTTCTTCTATATGAACAAAATGCTAAAAAAGCAATTAATTTTACTTGGTGAAGAAATGGGAATTCAAGGAAGGTTATGTTTGAGCTTGAAGGGTCTTGAACAAGTGACAGTTAAATAAGTATATAAAGAGAAGGGTGGTCCCGCCTGTGTGGCTCAGTGGTTGAGCGTCCATCCATGCACCAAGAGGTCGCTGGTTCTATTCCCTGCCAGGACAGGTGACCAAGTTGTGGGCCCATCCCCAGTGGGGGGCATGCAGGAGGCAGCCAATCGATGTTCTCTCTCATCGATGTTTCTATCGCTCTCTCCTTCTCACTTCCTCTCTCTCTAAAATCAATAAAGGGAAAAAAATTAAAAAAAAAAAAAAAAAAAAGAGAAGGGTGTTCTAAGTTGAAGAAATAGCATCTGGAAAGGATGAACTCATTTGGCCCTCCCAAGGAAGAGCCTTGAGTTTGGCTTGGAAAAAGGGGAGTTGTTTTTTCAAATCTAATAATTATGCGTTTGAATCATCTGTACAGATTAAAACAAAACAAAGCAAAACATGCCTAGACTGACTCCCAGGGATGTTTCTTTTCTTTTTCTTCTAAATCCTCACCCGAGGATATTTTTCCATTTATTTTCAGATAGAGTGGGAGGGAGGGGGAGGGAGAGAGAGAAAAACAGTGTGAGAGAGAAACATCAGTGGGCTGCCTCCAGCACTCACCAAACCCTAAACCTGGGTATATGCCCTGATCGGGAATCGAACCCGAAACCTTTCTGATGCAAGGGACAACGCTCCAACCTCCTGAGCTACCCGGCCAGGGCTGGTGGCACACACTCTGTAAAGGACATACTACAGGGCACCTGTCAACACAAGTGAAGGCGCTGCACAGTGTTGGCCCAGTCAGCAAGAACGGCAGACTCAGTAAAAAGGCAAAGGAGGGTTCGACCAACTAACTCGTTTCCGGAAATAAAAAACGGGGGGAAATCTGCCTTGGGAGGCCCATGACTTGACCCTTGGACAAAACAAGCTGCCACGTGCTCAGGCGGTGCGGGCTCAGGCCCGGGCCCTGGTGACCGCAGCCCCGACCCCCCGCGCGGACGCGAAGCGAGCTCACTGGACGGAGAGCGGCGCGGGGCGGCGGCAGCAGGAGTCGGCGCCGCGTGCCCGGGGGCCCGCCCGCTGCCCGCCCGCTGCCCGCCCGGCTCCGGCGCGAGGGCCCTTCTGCGCTCCGGTTCCTGTTCCTCTTCCCACCGCGGGGTCGCGGGCTCCACAGGCCGCCCTAACCCGGAACTGCTGAGGCGACCGGGGGCGCGGCGCGTCCGGGATCCCCGGCGCACAGGCCTCCCCGCCGGGCCGCCCGCAGACTCCAGCGCCCCAGGCAGGCCGAGGGCACGAGGGCACGCGGGGGAATCCGCCGGTCGGCGCCGAGGTGGGCGGGGCGGCGAGGTGGGCGGGGCGGTGAGACAGATGGGCGTCCCCCGCGGCCCCAGGGGGCGGGGCCTGGCACTCCAGGTGACCGGCTCGCGGCTTCCGGGTTTCTGTGGGGCTCGGGGATGGGGTGGGACGGGGTGCAGTGGGGGCAAGTCCTAACAGCTGGCGCAGACGGGCCACCCGAGCCAAGGACGGTGCTCGAAGGCGAGGACCGGGGTGCTGCCCGAGGGGTGCGTGCCGTCAGAAAGTCCCTAAGAGGCGGGGTGCAGTCGGGGGAGGTGCCCGGGCAGGTGGAGACCGGCGCCCGGCTGAGCCCTGCGCGGGACTCGGCGGTGACGGACGCGTTTTGTGGAACTTCACGGTCCCCCTGTCACTTCTCTTGATGTTTTCCGAAACTGGCGAGAGGAACCTGAGCGGGAGTCCTGCACGGTAGGGAGTGGGGTTAGCAGTGGCGGCAGGAGAAAGGCTGGGCAGAGGGGGTCCGGAGTGGGGTTAGCAGTGGCGGCAGGAGAAAGGCTGGGCAGAGGGGGTCCCGGAAGCGGGTCGCGGGAGGCGGGCCGACTGCGGGCGGCGGGGCCGAGGTGAGACATCTCCCACGGGGAGAGGAGGGAAGCAGGTGGGAGCACGTCTCATCCAGATCGCAGTCGCGCTGTGGTCGTTGCCGTACCTGCAGTACAGGGTAAGTCCTGCAGAGAACCGTGTAGGTCATCTCAGCTTTTCTTGAAAGCGCGGGGTTCAAGTGCAGCTCCGTAACCTGCTGAAGTTAAGGCCCCTGCATTTCTTAGGAAGCGATGTGACCTAACATGCCCGTCCTGTCAGGATTAATGATATATCACACAAATTGATACCATGTAATTAAAATACAGAACTTTGTCTGAGTCAACAGATAATTACCTACTTAAAATTCTCTCTATGAGAACAAAAAACAAAAACAGAGGAACTGTTGTTTTGCTGGGAAGATGTACACATATTTTAAGAAAATGAACTAAGAGATGGCTTTGCTTTAATTGTCATGACAGTGAACTAGTATTTCTGGGAGGGGTCTAGAGTTACATTTTTAGATCAATGCAATTCTTTTTTTTTTCCCCCAGGCACAAATTTCTGTTGTAACTGTAAAAAGATTGATCTAATATTGCATTCTTATTTATGCTAATATTACTTTACAGGTGATTTTTTGGGGGTCACAAAAGCCTTTGAAGAGCTTTGTAAAGTTACTGAAGGATGGCAGAAGCAGTGTTAATTGATCTCTTTGGTTTGACATTGAACTCACAGAAAAACTATTATCAGACATTACTGAAGACATTGAATGCTGTTCAATACCATCATGCTGCCAAGGCCAAGTTCCTTTGCATAATGTGTTGCAGTAACATCAGCTGTGAAAGGAGCGGTGACCATGATACTTATGAATTAGAAACAAGCAATGGATTATCAGCAATCTTGAGAGAATTTGAGACTGTTAGCAATCCCAGTATGGCTGCCTCTTTGTATACCATTAAACAAAAAATTGATGAAAAAGATCTGAGCAGCATTAAGGTAATTGTACCCATGTACCGGAAGCCCTTAATGAAGGCTTTCATTGATCAACTCTTCACTGATGTTTACAATTTTGAGTTTGAAGATTTACAGGTAACTTTGAAGGGAGGTCTTTTGAAGCAGGCCACTGAAATAAACATGATTACAACTCAAGAACTAGAAGCTGTACAGAATGAAATAGAAACATATTTGAGAAGTCTGCCTGCACTGAAAGGCGAATTAACCATTATCACATCTCCTTTGATCTCAGGTATATTTCACACTATCTGTTGTTTTCAGCATGCATGTGAAAAACCAGTCGTTCTTTAGAAGTTGTTCACATCTTTTTTTTTTATTTATTAATTTATTTATTTTTGTTACAGATGTTTCTCCTTTTTCCCCCATTGACACCCTCCTCCCCGTTCCCATACCCCCACCCTTTACAGTATTGTTGTCTGTGTCCATTGGTTATGCATATATGCATATAAGTTCTTTGGTTTATCTCTTCCTGTCCCCCCACCCCCTTCCTATGAGGTTTGTCAGTCTGATCCCTACTTCCATGTCTCTGGGTAGACCCAGAGTTTTTCACTTCTTGTTTTCCTTCTTTCTTTTCTAGACTGTGTAGGCTTATGTGCTCATGCTTATGTGCTCATTAGCATCAGTTGCAACATGAGAATGTCATGGATGGTCTGGTAGTGTTAGGGATATCAAAGGATATCAAGGGATAGTCAGTCCTCTACATAAGTAAATTTGCTTTATGCAAATTCAGCTTTAAGACAATCCCTCAGGCTTCCTTTATTTTTTTGTTAATCCTCACCCAAGGATATTTTTCCATTAATTCTTAGAGCAGAAGGGAGGGAGAGAGAGAGAGACATCAATGTGAGAGAGACACATCAATTGGCTGCCTCCCACAGGACCCCAACCAGGGCTGGGGATTGAACCTGCAACCCAGGTGCGTGCCCTTGACCGGGAATTGAACCTGAGATCCTTTGGTCCATAGGCCAGCACTCTAACCGCTAAGCCAAACCAGCCAGGACCCCAGGCTTCCTTTAAAATGATATTTATAATCCTGAGCATCTCCCATTTAGCAATTTTGAAACCTTAACTCATTGGCATTATTACAGAAGAATGAAATGTAATAGTCAGTCTTCTAGTTAAATGATATTTACTGTGAGCTATATGCTATTGGGAATAACAAAGACAAATGGGACAGAAGATACCCTTTGTAGAACAGTAACTCCATAGGAAAGGTAAAACAAACACAAAGCAGTGTATAATAAGAACACATGGAGGTACAAAGTGCTGTATAAATTAAGTGCCAGGTAAACAAATGCAGGTTGAAATGATTAGGGAAAGTCTTACCAAGAGATAGGGTTTGTAATACTTTTTATAGTCTTTTGTATAGCATATTTTTTATCTTCACTACTTATCTTCAACAGATATTTTCATACATGGATTTACTACAAGAACAGGTGGGATATCTTACATACCAACTCTCAGCTCATTCAATCTCTTCAGTAGTTCCAAACGGAGAGATCCCAAGGTAGTTGTTCAAGAAAATCTGCGCAGGCTGGGGAGTGCTGCAGGATTTAATGTGAAGAAATTTTACCGAATAAAGGTAAAATTATGTTTCATATTTTGGAAGATCTAAAGTATATTTAAAGTATATTATGACTCTGTTAATGATTAATGGGCCTTAATCAAGCTATTTAACTTTTACATTTGCTGTTTTATCTAAAACTTTAGGATAATGCTTATAGTTGTTGTTTGTTTTGTTTTTTTGATCTGCATACCATAGCCTAAAAATCCATATATTTACCTGAGCTCCTCACATCTAAAGGTACAGTTAACTATCATAGAGTATGGTACCACTGCCCTTTTTTATTTAGAAGGAAGATTCCTGAACTGTGGAAAAGAAAAGCCATCATCTTCTAAGTTAACACCAGGAGGAACTTAGGGTACAGTTGATGAGATAGTGCTTTGTTTGGTACAGAATTTTAGCTTTAACTGAGTCTAGGAAAAGTAAAAATATTATTGACTTGGTAATTCATTTCTTTCAATGAATTAGTTAACTGTGGAAAGTACTGCACATAGAGACTTACCCATCTCTAATAGGAGGTGTTCTTGATGAACAAGTATTGCATTTTTAAATGTTAAAGTCTGCTTTCCTTTGAATAAAATATGCTGAGATTATAATACCAAAAGTTAAATGATAAGTAAATTTGGTATTTTACCATATAAAGAAGTAATATATTTAATGAGTGCTAGTAATCTTAAACTGGTTATATAATTTTGTACAAAATGAACATTTTCAGAAAAGCTTATGGTATGAGAAATCCTACTTTCAAAACATTTATTGCACATCTTTGGTATTAGACTGATCATGCCAGTGACGTCTGGGTTATGGGAAGGAAGGAGCCCGAATCTTATGACGGAATCACCACAAATCAGAGAGGAGTCACAATAGCAGCTCTTGGTGCTGACTGTATACCGATAATTTTTGCAGATCCTGTCAAAAAAGCATGTGGGGTTGCTCATGCTGGTAAGTAAGCTTAATTAAGCATGTAGGATTTTACCATTTTGTAGCATGGGAAAAATTATAACTTCTTTCTAATAAGCATGACAGACAAACAGGTAATTAGTTTATGTGGTGATAAGTGTAAAGATAGGGGTAGGTTCAGCATACTCCTATTATAAAAGCAAATAAAAGGAGTAACTAAGTCAAATTATACGAATCAGAGTGGAATTCCCCAAAAAAGTGGTACCTGGGCTAATTCCTGAGGAATTTATAAGGTTTGGCTAGGTACCAGTGTTTCTCAGGAAGAGTGCTAGTAACAGTTTGGGCAAGATAATCTTACATTGCAGACAGTTCGCTTGGCTTTCGGAATTCCCAGTTGTTGTAATTAAAACAACAACAACAACAAAACTCTTCATCCTTTTCAAACACTCCCCAGGTGTGGTACTGCCACTGAGAAGCCTTGAAGTCTAGGCAGTGAGGATAGGAAGGTTAGGCATTTGCTTAAAGACCTTCATTTAGATGCAGCAGCATGTGTAAAGGTAAGGAGGTAAGAAAAAGCGAGAAATATTTAGAAAATTGCATTTAGTCTAATATACTAAGAACCAAGAAGGAGTTTTAGATTATGTGTTAAGGTTATGAATTTGCCCTGGCCAGTTTGGCTCAGTGGCTGTGGTCCAGAGAGACCTGGGTTCAGTTCCCGCTAGGGGCATGTACCTTGGTTGCAATTTGTCGCCGGCCCTGGTTGGTCGTGCGAGAGGCAGCCACTCGATGTGTCCCTTTCACGTCGATGTTTCTCTCTCTCTCTCTCTCTCTCTCTCTCTCTCTCTCTCTCTCTCTTCTTGTTCTTGTTCTTGTTCTTCTGCTTCTCTCTCCCTCCCACTCTATCTGAACAAAAAATGGAAAAATGTCCTCGGGTGAGGATAAAAAAAAGGTTATGGAATTTTGTTTTCTAGAGGTGTTTTAAAATGCTAGTTTAGATTATCTAGTGATTATGTATCTATGTGAAATGAGGGATGATCTTTTGGATTTCCTTCTACTTGTAAATCTATGACTACTTTGCTTTTTAGGCCATAGATACATAAGAAACTGACTAAAGTAATGGAATTGGATGACTAGAAGTCAGAATTGCTATTTGACATTGCCAAAAGTTATTTAACATTTGAATCTTAGTTCTGGATATAAAAAGGGAATATTATTTGTTACTTCTTAGGTTTTAAAACATTAAGTTTTAAAATAACAAAGATAGCCCTGGCCAGTTTGGCTCAGCGGTTAGAGCGTCGACCTGCAGACCAGAGAGTCCCGGGTTTGGTTCCTGCTGAGGGCACGTACCTCAGTTGCAGTTTGTCCCCGGCCCCGGTCAGGGTTGTGCAGGTGGCATCCACTCGATGTGTCTCTCTCACATCGATGTTTCTCTCTCTCTCTTCCTCCCTCTCTCCCTCTCCCTCTATCTGAAGATAAATGCAAAAATGTCCTCGGGTGAGGATAAAAAAATAAATAGATAAATAAAATAACAAAAATAAAGCTGTCAAAATGAAACTATTGAAAAAGAACAAAGTTAGAGGTCTCACACTTCCTGATTTCTAAACTTATTATAAAGCTACACTAATCAAAGCAGTATAGTACTGGCATAAAGACAGATAGATAGACCGATAGAATAGAATAGAGAGCCCTTGTATATATGGTCAAACGATTATTGACCAGGTACCTAGACTATACAACGGGGAAAGGACAATCTCTTTAACAAATGATACTGGGAAAACTGGATATTCACATGAAAAAAAATGGATGGTGGACCATTATCTTATAGTATATATAAAAAGTAACTTAAAATGGATCAAAGAAGTAAATAAATGTACAGCTAAAGATATAAAACTTGGAAGAAGAAAACAGTGTAAATTCTTGTGATCTTGGATTAGGCAATGATTTTTTAGATATGACAAAGCACAAGCAACAAAATTAAAAATAAATTGGATTTATTAAATCCAATTAAAATAAAAAAAAACTCTGAATCAAAATTAAAAGCTTCTCTGCATCAAAGGGCACAATCAACAAAGTGAAAAGATAGCTTATGGACTGGGAGAAGATATTTGCAATTCATATATCTGGCAAGGAGTTAATATACAGAATATATAAAGAAACTCCCAGCCCTGGCTGGTTTGGCTCAGTGATTAGAGCGTCGGCCCTGGGACCAAAGAGTTGCTGGTTCACTTCTGGTCAAGGGCATGTACCTTGGTTGCAGTTCATCCCCGGCCCTGGTCGGGGTCGTGCAGGAGGCAACCAGTCGATGTGTCCCTCTCATGTAGATGTTTCTCTCTCTCTCTCCCTTTCTCTCCCTCTCTCTTCCTCCTACTCCATCTGAAGATAAAGAGAAAAATATCCTCGGGTGAGGATTAAAAAAAATGATAAAATGGAATATTATTCAGCCTTAAAAAAGA
Organism: Tadarida brasiliensis; assembly: GCA_030848825.1. Taxonomy (NCBI): domain Eukaryota; kingdom Metazoa; phylum Chordata; class Mammalia; order Chiroptera; family Molossidae; genus Tadarida; species Tadarida brasiliensis. The sequence continues at coordinate 85,287,867 of CM061266.1, forward strand.
AGGAAATCCTGACACATGCTACAACATGAATGAACCTTGAGGACATTATGCTAAGTGAAATAAGCCAGTCACTAAAAGAAAAATAGTGTATGATTCCACTTATATGAGGTACCTGGAGTAGTCATATTCATAGACAGAAAGTAGAATGGTGGTTGCCAGGGACCAGAGGGAAGATGGGAAGGAGATTTAATGTTTAAAACTTGTGCAGAATTTCAGTTTTGCAAGATGAAAAAGTTGTGGAGATTTGTTGCACAATAATGTAAATATACTTAACACTACTAAGTGTACACTTTAAAATGGTAACTTTTGTTATTTTTCACAATTTTTAAAAATGTAGAAAAAGTGAGGGAGAGAGAGGGGAAGAAGACTAAGAAGGCATAATGCCAGTTGAAACTAAAAGTATAGGACATTTTTGTTTTTTATTAAAAAAAATTTTTTTTTCTTTATTGATTTTAGAGAGAGAGGAAGGGAGAGGGAGAGAGAGATAGAAACATTGGTGAGAGAGAACATCAATTGGCCACCTCCTCCATGCCTCCCCACTGGGGATTTGGCCCATAACCTGGACATGTGCCCTGACCTGGAATTGAACCAGCGACTTCTTGGTGCATGGGTCAATGCTCAACCACTGAGCCACACCGGCCAGGCAAAAGTATAGGACATTTTAAAAAGAAAGTGGAAGGGCCCTGCCGGTGTGGCTCAGTTCACTGAGTGTACTCCCATGGACTGAGAGCTCCCAGTTCGATTCCTGGTCAGGGCACATGCCTGGGTTTCAGGCTCAATCCCCAGTGAGGGGCCTGCCAGAGGCAGCTGATCCATGTTTCCATCTCTCTCTCCCTAAAAAAATAAAATAAAATAAATAAATAAATAACAGGAAGTGAAGAGACACCCTTCCCCCATTAAATGTCACTTCTGTATCAGGGGCTATATAAAGTGTACCTCATTTAAAAAACAGTATTTTAATTAGTTAATTGATTATTTAGCTTAATTAATTTTTTGATTCATTTACTATTTCTGGAATTAAAAATAACATAAACTGTGCTTATTTTTAACTTAAATAAAAATTAAGGTGAAATTTTCTTACATTTACTATCCTTATCTTTTTTTCTTTCTATTTACCAGGTTGGAGAGGTACTTTGTTAGGTGTTGCTATGGCTACCGTGAATGCTATGATAGCAGAATATGGCTGTAGTTTGGAAGATATTATTGTCGTACTGGGACCTTCAGTAGGACCTTGCTGTTTTACTCTTCCAAGGGAATCAGCAAAGGAATTTCATAATCTTGATCCTGAATGTGTGCGGCTTTTTGACTCACCAAATCCCTATGTTGACATTCGTAAAGCCACCAGGTATGTTTGATATCATTCCAGAACTGCAAGTTTGGTTATTGCTTATTGCATCTAAAATGAAAATTAATTTAGAGAACAATTAGTAACTCCAAGAAAAATTCAGGTGGCAGATATTTAAATAGCTGACATATACATGTACACAGAAACTCATTTTAAAAATGAAATCTTTTCTCATCTAAGTTTAAATAACAGACATTTTCCTGGCTGGTATCTCTTATTGATTTAAAAGTGAAGGTTAAGCTTCATATAGAAAAGTTGGCATGTACTTTACTTCATAGCCATTCCTCAGCTAAATTCTCCTAAATATAATAAACTGTCAGGAAGCTGATATTTTAAAATGATTTGTATTCTCTATTAACCAGAGGAATATATTTCTTAGCAAAAATATTAGATAATATAAACACATAGTCACTTTCAAGTTTTTTATGATCTCTTCCATTTTTGAATTTATAAAGTTTTTCTATTAATAGCTGTTAAAAATGATTTGTCCTTTCTACAAAGGGAAATTGATGTCTGATTTGAATCATGTTTCTATTCCATTCAGCAACACCTTGCCTAGGTTCTGCCTCACTTAGCACATAAGCAGAAAGAATTGAAATTGATTCTTAAATGTTACCTGCGGAATAAGTATCACTAATTTATAGTCATATTTCATATCATGAAGTCTTATGGAGAAGCAAATTTTCTGTGAAAAAATTGATAATAGAAGAAAGGAGATGGGGGTGTTAAATGAGTGAAAAGCATGCCCTGTCTGAATCAAATGAATCTTGTCTACAATTACCTTGGTACTTTAAAGTTTCTTCTAAAATAAGTACTTGATTTTTATTACAAAATTCTGTACCCAGATCATGTCTGCAGGACAATATGAAAGGTTGTATAGTTCATATATGACCTTAGGTGACAAATAGTGATAAAATCTACCATGTTGTGTAACTGAATAACAGTTTGCATTGTTCCAAGCATATCTTTCCCAGAATTCTTTTACACCAGTATCTATACTTGTTTCATATTGCTTTGGCTATTGGTAAAATAAACTTGCTATCTTTTGAAAAATCTTTATCCTAAGGATTCTTCTAGAGCAGGGAGGAATTCTACAACAGAATGTTCGGGACCAGGAGCAAGATCTGAACCTCTGTACATCCTGCCATCCTGACAAGTTCTTCTCCCATGTCCGAGACGGCTTTAATTTTGGTACACAGATTGGCTTCATATCAATTAGAGAATGAGGTACAGTCAGTGCTCTCCCTTCTCTCCCCACTTTTCCTCTCCCCTTACTCCTTCTTCCTCTTTCTACCTTTCTCTCCTCTCATTTTAAAAAATAATTAATTATATTTAACTTTACTTCTTTATTCCTATAGGAAGAATTAAGTTTCTACTTTTCTACTTTTTAGTGAAGCAATAGTGGTAGAAAAGTTAATTTTCAGTGATATACTCTAAAATAAAGAACAGCCACTGTTCTCCCTAGTTAATGAAGAATAATCAGGCAGGCATATTCTTCATTATGTTAAAGGTATCAAAATAAAATAACTTATTCTTTAAAAATTATTCTGTATGTATGCCCTTTACCTCTCCTATGTAGTCGACATCTGTACATTTCCTATTATAATTTCCCTTTTTAAAAAATTGAATTTGTTGGAGCAATATTGGTTAATAACATTGTATAAGTTTCAGGTATATAACTTTATAATAAATACATGGAATGCACATTCCATTGTGTGCTCACCACCCAAAATTTAATTTCCTTCTGTCACCATGTATTTGATACCTTTTACTCCCTTCATCCCCCCTGCACCTCTCTTCCCCTTTTGTAACCACTATACTGTTTTGTGTGTCTGTGAGTTCATTTGTTTGCTTGTTGCTTTTTGTTTTATATCCCACATATTACTGAAACCATGTAGTTCTTATCTTTTTCTGTCTGACTTATTTCACTTAGCATGATACTCCCAAGATCCATCCACGTTGTTGCAAATGGCAGTATTTCATCTTTTCTTTGGCTGAGTAGTAGTCCATTGTATATATGTGTACTGCATCCTTTTTTTTTTTTTTAATCCTCACCCAAGGATATTTTTCCATTAAGTTTTTAGATAGAGTGGAAGGAAGGGAGGGAGAAAGAGAGTGAAACATTGACATAAGAGAGACCCTCGACTGGTTGCTTCCCGCACAACCCTGACCAGGGCCAGGGACCAAACCCCAACAGAGGTACATGCCCTTGACCAGAATCAAACCTGCAACTCTTTGGTCCATGGGCCGATTCTCTAACCACTGCGCCAGACCAGCCAGGGCACTATATGTACCTACACATTTTTATCTAATACATGGTCGAAACATACTTAGGTTATTTCCATATCTTGGCTATTGAGAATAGTGCTGCAATGCACACAGGGGTACATATATATTTACATATAAGTATTTTCAAGTTTTTCGGGTAAATACCCAGAAGAGGGATTGCTGGGTCATAATATCCTTATACTTTCTTTAAAAAAAAAAGTTTTTTGGTGTTGAGAAGAAATCTTTGCATATATTCTAAATTCTAGAATAGTGAGAAATCCACACGTACACATACTGGCTTAGTTTTCAACTAGATTTTTTCCATCTGATTATCTACAGCAGGAGTTGGCCAATTTTCTTTAAAGGGCCAGATAGTAAATATTTTAGGCTTTGTGAGACATACAATCTCTATCTCAACTACTCAAATTTGCAGAACAAAAGTAGAGAGAAACAATACAGAAACAAATGAATATGGCTGTGTTTTAATAAAATTTTATTTACAGAAACAGGTGAGGTACCAGGTTTGGCCCACAAACTACAGTTTGCTGACACCTGATTCACAGTCATGGAGCAATATTGAGTTCAATTTCATTAAATTATCAAGTATTAGAGATTTTTTCTAGAGTTATACAAAAATACTTCATGATAGTGACTTAATACTGAGCTTTTAGCATATATCTGGTTTTCCCTAAGGTTACTTTTAAGTCTTCAAAATGTCTTTAACCCTTTAACATACAAAAAAGTTTAACAGACTAAATGATTCTTACTTTGATATTCTAATAGCATTAGTAAGGATCTCATATTTGATTTCTATTTATTTTTACAGATACTTGACTGGATTTTTGCATAATTGTTTCCTGCCTCCTTCCCAACTGACCGACTGCAAGAGAGAAATTTAATTGTTTGATTTACTTAATACCGAAAGGATTACATTGGATAATTCATGTTTAGAGTAAATTTTCACTATTATCCAAAGCCAAATGATTTTCCATGTGATTCTAACAATAACCGACAAAAAGAAAAACCAGTGGGATGTGGCTTATACATTTTATATAGGTGAGGATTATTCTTCTAGTTTGTTATCTCTTTGTTACATAAATCGACTAGGTCCGTCAGTTCAGTATTTATTAGGTACCCTCTATTTATCAGTCATTGTGTGGAGCTTGGGTGAAATAAAAATGAATAAGACTTTTTCCCTTTGAATGTAATGCAGTAGAGGAGATAAACACTTCTAACACTTAAATTTAATATTAATAGCAGTAGAAGAGTACAGAAGCAGGAAGGATTAATGCTATTGAGAAGACGGGATAGAAAAGATATTATAGAGAAAATGACAGATCACATGGGCCTGAAAGATGTACAGGCTTTTGACAAAAATAACCACAATAGATTGAGGGAACACCATGAACTAGGACATGAAACTGAAAGTTTATAATATGTTCTAGAGAGAGAATGGTGTGGATAGGAGTTACTGGATAAACAGTTTGGAAACAGATTATTTTGAGTCTTAAATGCCATGTCAAAGAGTTTGGAGTTTATTTCCAGGCAAAAAATGTAGGGGAACGTTTTTATGTCCTTGGCATTACATTGAGAAAGCTTGATAACTTCCCAATTTTTCACTGTGCTTTATTTTGTTTGAAGTTTACAGATTTACAGAAAATTAGCCGTATTTCACTTTATGTATGAAAATATTCAAAACCCAAATAAAAATTGTTTGATTATCTGTTTTTGAATTATCTGTGCCAAAGCATGTAGTGAAAAGTTGTCTTCTTCAGTTTTATACTGAATGAAAAGTATTGATTCTGTAACTCAGAAACAAAATGACTAGGTTGTTAAGTAATTTTATTGCATTTCCTCTACAGGATCTCTGTCACTCTTAAGCATTTGTATATAGGTTTCTAGGACTTTTAGACTTCAACCACAATAATAATTTTTAAATAACTTTTGTTTTGTTTTCAATCTAAACATTGTTCCTTAACTGCAATAGGAAATATCAGTTGTAGTTTTATTAAGAAGAGAAATTAAGTTTGGGAAACAAATGAGAGTTCATGACATGATTTTTTTGGAGGTACTAATGATCAAACTAAAATTTACATAATTGTAATTTTAAATTGTGAAGAATAGCATAGTGACTACATATACTATACTCTTTTGCTTTATTTTTATTTATTTATTATTATTATTATTTTTATCCTCACCCGAGGACATTTTTGCATTTATCTTCAGATAGAGCCAGAGTGCGAGAAGGAGGAAGAGAGAGAGAGAGAAACATCTATGTGAGAGAGACACATCAAGTGGTCGCCACCCACACTACCGTAACCGGGGCCAGGGACAAACTGCAACCGAGGTACATGCCCTTAGCGGAAACCGAACCCAGGACTCTACGGTTTTCAGGCCGACGCTCTAACCGCTGAGCCAAACTGGCCAGGGCTACTCTGTTGCTTTCTAAGGCACATGAAAAAATGATCTGTCCACTAGGAGGTAGTATTTCTACAAGTAGCTCTGCTGTTTTTTTGTTAATATATAAAGTTGAACCAATCTTTATCTTTGTATTTACTTGTACAGGGAAAAAAATAAAAAGGAGGGCATTCAATGTTAATGAATATATTGCTCTTACTTTAGATGTAATATATTGTAGTTCAGTTTGACAAAAGCATTTAGGAACTCTCATCCTCCTGGATCTCACTTCCATAGAATCTCCAGTAACTGCTTTTCTGTAAGTAGATTGTGGGGGACAGTTTAGAGAAATGTATTCTGTGTTACATGACAAAAACAAATAATTCCCATGGATTCAGAAGCTGGAAGATAAGATGACAGTGACATCTGAATGCATCATTTTATATCTCAAAGTGGGATTTGGTATTTATTTTCACTAGGGTGTCCTAAAGTTAAACTTACGTATCCATTTTACTTTTTTTAATCCTCACTCGAGCGTATGTTTATTGATTTTAGAGAGAGAGAAAGGGAGAAAGAGAGAGAAACATTGATGTGAGAGAGAAACATCAATTGGTTGTCTTCTGTACGCACCCTGACTGGAATTGAACCCACAACCTTTTTGGTGTACGGGACGACACTCCAACCTACTGAGCCACCCAACCAGGCCTCCATTTTACTTGTTATGTGAACTCTTTGAGAATGCCATGAGTCTTTGGAAGTCCAGCACCTTAAAGAAAGCTCTGCTCAGTTATTTCTGTTTGTGTGTGTGTATATGGATCTCTGTGTGAGCTAAATGGCAAACAGGAAATACATATCTTTTATGTATATATATATAACCTCTTGCTCTAGCTAATGTAAATTCACACAAACACATTAGCAGAATTATAGATTTCTCTCTTTAAAATTTTTGTAAATTGTGCAGTAAATAATGGGAAGTGTGGTCCATATGCCTACTGTATGTGTTTATGGGAACTCTGGCCTAGAGTGCGTACATTTCCACTGGAGGCAGTGTTTCCAAACTTGTGATTTCAAAGATGATGCAGCTGCTATAAGTAATGGCATTGCTCTGTGCTAGGTCATTGCTTAATAAAGGAAAAGGAAGTCTGCCAGTACTTTTTCCTACCGCATTTAAGTTTGGGCTCATGATGATCACATGTCAGTTGTGTGGAGCAAACTCTTTACACTGTCCTCAGATGTATTTTCTTTGTAGAGAAAGAAATGCTTACATCATCTTCCCTGTGTCTTTGTTTTTTTTTTTTTTTTTTTTTTTTTTTTTTTTTTTTTTTTTTTTTTTTTTTAGTGATGGACATGGACAACAAAGCTGGGGACAGGGTGGGGGGGATGGGGAGGAGGGTGTCAATGGGGAAAAAAGGAGAAACCTCTGTAACAAAAATAAATTAATAAAAAAAATAAATAAATAAAATAAAATGCCAAAAGTTAAAGACAACGAGAGAACCTTAAAAGCCTCAAGAGGAAAACTATTACCTACAAGGGAGCTCCCATAAGACTGTCATCTGATTTCTCAACTGAAATTTTGCAGGCCAGAAAGAAATATTCAAAGTGATGTAAAACAAGGACCTATAATCCAAATTATTTTACTCAGCAAAGTTACCAGAATCGAAGGACATATAAAGAGTTAGAGCTTCCCAGAGAAGGAAAAACTAAAGGAGTTCATTACTGCCAAACCAGTATTACATGAAACATTAAGGATCTTCGAGGAGGAGGAGGAGGAGGAGGAGGAGGAGGAGGAGGAGGAGGAGGAGAAGAAGAAGAAAATATGAACAATTAAATGACAATAAATACCTATCAACAATTGGATCTAAAAAACAAAATAAACCAGCAAGCAGAACAGAAACAGACTCATAGATGCAGAGAATATTTTAACAGTTGCAAGATGGGAGGGTGGTTGTGGGGATGGGTGAAAAATGTCAACGGATTAAGAAGTACAAATTGGTAGTTACAAAATTGGTAGTTATGGGGATGTAAAGTACAGCATAGGAATATAGTTAATAATATTGTAATAACTGTATGGTGTCAGATGGGTATGGGATTTATCGAGATGATCACTTAAAAGTTATACAATGTGTAATCATTGGGTGTATACCTGAAACTAATATAATATTGTCTGTAATTAAAAAAGAAAAATAAAGAAAAATAAATAAATAAATCAAATAAAAATCTTACCTATATACCCTACTGCATCTGTATGGAGGGGTATTTTTTAAATTGTAAAATAAAAACTATTTAAAAATGTTGATTATGTAAATGTGAATTTCAGGAAAAGACACTACAGGAAGTATAAACAGAAAGTGAGGTGTTAATTTAAAGCATCTTTATGAATTCTGCCTTTAGGATCCAAAATTACAGGCGTCTTATGATGATGGTCCATGATTCTCCACGCTCAGTGAGATTTCCTTGTTCAGGAACCTGTGAAACAGAAATGACCTATGCTTCTGTGAAAAGTCTTCTCTCTCACCTGTGGTGACAGTTTTAATGAATTTTCATGTCATCAAAGTATTAAACACACAATTTCTATACTCGGCATAAACACGCACATACATATAACACACACACAAGAATTAGTACATGTTAAATTAAGTTGTTTGTTTTTTATCTTATTTTATTTCATTTTTCCTATCACCTCCACCCACTCCCATCCCTCCACCCAATCACTACACTGTTGTCCATGTCCATGACTTCTCTTTTTCAGAACAAGCAAAATAGAGACAGAATCATAGATAGAGAGCAGATAGACAGCTGTGTTAGAGGGGTGTTGGGGGAGGTGGAGGGATTGAGCAAAAAAATAAATAAATAAATAAGTTGCTCCTTATCAGGAAAACTTTTCCTTGCCAACTTTGCTCCAACATGAAAAGAATCATCTTAAGAAAATTTACTATACCATTGAGTAAATCTCTATGCATTAACACATGCAATATTGAAACGTTTAAAAATCATTGCAATCTAGCTTTGCAATGATCTATCTGTGCTCTTACAAAATGTTTTATAAGAAGAAAAAAGTATATCTTTTAAACTCATGTAGTACAATACTTCTTTTTAGTGGAAAAAAATACACTATCCCAGCATATCAGTCACTGCTCCTTATATGGATGATGGTCTGCTCATAGGTGACATCTAACACTGTCCATTTTGATGCACCGTGGGTGAACACAGTCACCAGGAACTGTTCTCTCCCCTGGTATTCTTTTGGTGGCCCAGCAGATAGACTGTGACATCACTGTTGGAGCTGTGAATATAATGTAAAGGTCATCTCTAGCATTGAACTGAGGTCAGGGAAGATTCTGAGTGCTAGGAGACATTCTTAAAGTGCTTTATACACCAGGCTATAGAATCCATTTACAAATGTGTTTTCATTGTATTTCTAGTCAGTAATAGAATTAACTGGATTTGCACTTTGATGTAGAGTTAACAAAAAGGCTCTTAATATAGCTGACCTTTTTTATGATCCCACAAAATATTTGTATTTTTTGTTAGAAAAGATGCAGAGTATTTTGTGTAATTTGGATTTGCTAACTTTGAAGTATGTATATTTAAACAGCAATTCCCATCAAGGAAACAGAATATTCTAAATTTTCTAATTAAATTTTTGAATGAATAGGGAGACACAAAATTAGAAAAGGCAGAATGCGTATGATTTAAGCGTCACATTCTTCACAAGTACTGTTCTAAATCTTATCTCTATAGAGTACAGATAGACTTCCCTGTGTCTTTGTGCCAAATGCCTGAGGTAAACTATGTCCTCTCTGTTTTATTTAATTCTCAGAAGGCTGGGGTGTCCAGTTACTGTATTTTATTAAACAATTAAAATTTCCAGCAAACTCTATACCTCAAAATACCACATTCCTTTCTAACAACAACAAAAGAAGAGTACTCTCATTTCATGAGAAGCATTTGTAGAAAATAAGTTTGTTCATGGTGACAATTGAGTTTAGAGAGAAAGGAAGGGAGAGAGAGATAGAAACATCAATGTGCGAGAGAAACATCTGTCGGCTGCCTCCTGCACGCCTCCACACCGGGGATTGAGTCCACAACCAGGCATGTGCCCTGACTGGGAATTGAACTGGGACCTCTCAGTCCATGGGACGACACTCAGTCCACTGAGCCACACCATCCGGGCCTTCCCTATTCTTTTTTTTTTTTTTTAAAATCTTCAGATAGGGAGGGAGAGAGAAACGTTAACGTGAGAGGGACACATCGACTGTTTGCCTCCTGCATGACCCACACCAGGGTTGGGGACAAACCACAACAGAGGTACGTGCCCTTGGCCGGAATCGAACCCGGGACTCTCTGGTCCGCAGGCCGACACTCTACCACTCAGCCAAACCAGCCAGGGCCGGGCCTTCCCTATTCTTTTAATTTCCTTAAGCACATGTTTTGGAGTTGTATTTTCTGATCTGCCTTCCCATCATCCTTGTTTTTATCATTGATATTTCATATTCACAAGGTAACTTAATTCTTTTGAGTTTTCTACTGTAAAATATATATTCAGACTTGGTTATAGCATGACTTGTTAGACATGTCCTATGGGCCTCTCAAATACAACATCTCTCCAAAATCTGTTCCCCTCTGGTGTGCTGACTCAGAGAATGAAATGATCATGCAGTTGCCCCTCCAGAACCCTGGAGTGTTTCTGGATGCCTCCCTTTCCTTCACCCCTTCTCTTCCCTCACTACTGCCTGTTAATCTACCATCTGTTCTTGTGTCTCTGTCTCGACTTCCACAGACATTCAGGTCACATCATCTCACCCACCTCATTAGAGCAGCCTTCTAACTAGTCCTTCCCCATGGAATTCCTTTTTATACTGCCATTAGTGATTGCTCTAAAATACGAATCTGGTCATATTACATACCTCAAAATTATTTTATGGCTTTTCACTGTCTCTAAGATAAAGACCTATTCACTCAAGTTTATAACTGCTGTCATGATCTCATCCCTGCTTACCTCTTCAATTTCTACCACTCCCTACTCTATACCATATATTCCAGCCATTCTGTATTTTTTTCATTTCCTAGAATATGCCATTAAGCTAGGTCAGACCACAGAGGTTGGTTTGCATTCAAATACTGACTAGAACTCAGATTGGGTTCAAGGCTACTTTCACTTAGGCTTTCTACTAAATTAACAAACAAGCAGTACCAAGGATGTGTACAATATATACATCTAAGTGAATGGATACAGCACTCTGGAGTCCCCCTAGTGCCTCATGAAAATATGATCAAAGTTCTACTCCACATGCAGTATGTACACAGTGAGTAATACGTCAGGCCATATATGGAAGCTCGATAGCTTTTGTTCCATTAGGCAGGGGTAGGGCCCTGGTTAATGTTCAAAGGTCTGCCTTCTGCCACATAAGGTAAGTTTTGCTATATCTAAAAACATGAACAGTTGTGTTTTTTCTGTGTCATTGGGTCCATAGCAGGTCTTGCCATAATCTTGCACGGTCATGTTTACTCTTGCCTCCTGGTTTTGTACCTAATGCTGGTTCTGTGTGCACAGCAATTCCCCACCCACTTCTCTTGAATGACTCCTAACCACCCTTTAGAAATGGATCAGGGTCACCTCTTCAGAACATTTTCTTTGGTTGTTTGTCTCACTCGCACCCTGTGCATTATTTTTTATAGTCCTTAGTGTACTGATTTTTTTTTTTTAATCCTCACCCGAGGATATTTTTCTATTTATCATCAGATAGAGTGGGAGGGAGGGAGAGAGAGAGAAACATTGATGTGAGAGAGACACATCAACTGGTTGCCTCCTACACAACCCAACCAGGGCTGGGGACGAACCGCAACCAAGGTACGTGGCCTTGACTGAAATCAAACACGCGACTCATTGGTCCACAGGCCAATGCTCTAACCGCTGAGCCAAACTAGCCAGGGCTGTACTGATTTTTTTTATTTTTTACAGAAAGTTGTTGTTTTTTAAATTGATTTTGGAGAGAGATAGGAAGGGGGAGAGAGAGAGAGAGAAAAACATCAATTTGTTGTTCCACTTATTTATGCATTCATTGGTTGCTTCTTGTATGTGCCCTGACTGGAGATTGAACCCACAACCTTGGCATATTGGGATGATGCTCTAACCAACTGAGCTACCTGGCCTGGGTCATGAATTTTAAATGTTGGTCTGTTTACTGTCTACTACTAAATATTAACTCCATCAGAGGAAGGACCATGTCTTACTCATCTTTATATTTTTAGTCTCTAACGTGGATATTAACACAATGTAATCATCTAATATCTATAGAAGGAAAAATGGAGGGAGGGAGGGAAAGAAATGATCTAATACAAAATCTGGAAGGATAAAGATAAACCATTTCTCAGTGTGTATGTGTATTGTCAATTTTTACTGGGTACTTTTATAGCTTCAGTATTTAGTTGAATTTATGTAAATAATGCTACATTAAAATAATTCTAAGGAAAAACCATTTGTAATGGATATAGGTTTTAAGGTGCTCAACCATGTTAATTTACCCATTATTAGACTTTCCTGTTTCTAACTTGTGATAAATTTTAGGATGTTAACAAGTTCAATCTGATCCCAATTTAAATCTTCCCCCCTTCCCAGCTTGGACCAGACAGGCATCGAAGAATAAGGCTTGATTTGTTCTCTGTTTTCCCTATCTTGCTCAACTTTTCCACCTGCTGTTGCCAGAGTTTTGATAGTAAAGAAGGATGAGAGATAGGTTGGGTTAGTGGGAGACTTCTTCACCTTACCCCCTCCACATTTGCACATGAAGACAAAGTGCTCTCCAGCTGAGGGTTTAGCTCCTGCTTTGATGGTACACTCTACACAGCCACTCTCTGTTCTCCTGGGCAAAGTTTTTTAAAGACTACTAGTCCAGCTATGGTGCTTTAGCCTACAGGAAACTTGGCTGTTTTGCCCCTTCAAATTCTGGATGTGCAGTCTACTCCCAACAGAGCCCTCTCTCTCTTCTCTGTTATTCCAGGCAGCTCCAACCACTAGCCAGCATCTTTTCTTTACATGAGAGAATAAGGCACAGATCCTAGCATATGCAACCCCTGAACTTGGGAACCACAGGTCAAGTTTAGTAAGTCTTCTTAAATGGTTTGCTTTAAATAGGTTGAAAAATGATTAAAGAAGACTATTTAGGTGACACAAACTTGAATGCTTCATGAAGCAGATAGTCTGTTTTCAGAGAAGTACAAAATGGGGCAAAAGGCAGGAAGCTTTTATAGGATAAAGAATAAAGAACAAGGAAAACTAAAAAATATCTGATTGATTTGCCTGGCCAGTGTGGCTCAGTGATTGAGCGTCGACCCATGCAACGAGAGGTCGCTGGTTCAATTCCTGGTCAGGGCACATGCCCACGTTGTGGGCCCAATCCCCAGTAGGGGGTATGTAGGAGGTGGCCAATTGATGTTCTCTCTCATCGATGTTTCTATCTCTCCCTCTCCCTTCCTTTCTCTCTAAAATCAATAAAGAAAAAAATATTTAAATATATATATTTAAGGTCACACAGTCAACCTTGTTGTGGGTGAGAAGGAACAAGGACTAAGTATAGAGTCCAGAGTTGGCTTGATGTTTGGCGAACTGCTTTCCTGGGAAGGCGGAGCATTTAAAGGAACAAGAAAGTTGGGTTTGCTGGACAGGAGGGTTTCCATCTTGGGCCTACATGTTTCTCTCAGTAGCTCCCTGTAGCACCTGGCTGTGCGGGAGGAGGTGGAAGTTCTTCGGAGGAGAAAAGGGAAATGTACAAGACTGATACTGCTCTTTAAAATAACACTCACCAAGTCCCTCCCACTCCTTGAAGTCCTAATCTCTGCAGGTAGAGGATAGCTTTGGGGTACCAGGAGTTGTTTGGGGTCTACCTCGTAGCAAATTCTGCTTTGTGCCTGGTTCCTCTTTGGAATATGGGGCCACTGTTTTCAACTTTAGCCATTTAACAGACTCCACAACAGGAAAAAATTCTAATGTCCTGTTATAACTTTATGGGAAATCACATCTTTAATTTTCCAACCTACTCAAAAGAAATAACAGAGACATATAGAGGGAATCTGTATCTGCTTTATCTTTTCTTCACCCTGTTTTTATTTGTATGTTTTATTTATGTAGATTTTAATTTATGACCCTCCAAAGATCACATCTATTTAAAGTACATGCAGAAATCTGGCCTAGATAATACTCAATGATTAATTGCAGATCTTACTCATTTGAGGGTCTGAGTAGGAATCTCCTTCACCATGACTCTACATTTCCCTTTCAAAAGCTATGGGCTTTGCTGAAGATATAATTGGAGTGGTATATGCCCCAGATTTCATTTGCTAAAATTCTAATTCTACCCTTTACTTTTCATATTATAAGTTTTGAGCTTCTCAGGCCTGCTTTTCTCAGTGCTAATGGGATTCCTGTGCTTGGCCTTGAAACTGTAGGCTGTTCAAAGTGCTGGTGAAGGAAATAAAAGAAATCACAAGATGGGGGTATAAGTTTCTTCTTCTCTAGTTGCAAAACAGAACAAAACAAAACTATGCTTGTAAAGGTTATTTCTAATGAAGAACCCTTATAAAGGCACCCAAACTTCAGGGATTGTTAGAATGCTCTGTGACAATAACCTTTAATCTCTTTTAAAAATATCTGCAATGAACTGATTATCTTACTGAATGATTTGTTGGGAGATATTCTAGATTGAGGATCATAGTAGCAGTTTTGAATAATCACTTCAAAACTCTTACTGAAAACCAAACAGACTAACAAGATAGAGAACAAAACAAAACAGAAAACCCCACAGCAAAACAAACAAACAAAAAACCCACCCTGATAGCATCTTTAACAAAAGTTGATGACATGAAATCCCTCAAAATCCAAGAATAAAGGTGGATGTGGCCAAATCACCGACAGGAGCATGACCTAAGCAAGATGAGAAGCTATGCTGTAAGAGATGTTAAAAGTAAAAGGGGTTACAAAATCAAACCAAAATGTCAGAAAATAATGATAATAAAAATGAAAATCCATGGGATACGGCTGAAGAAATGTTACAGGGAACATTTGTTGCTTCCTTACATTACATGACCTTTACTGTTACCTACATTTTCTATTAAAAATATTAAATACCTTTACTAACTAAAATAAACATGAATTAAATTTTCAACTCAAGGGAATACAAATAAAACAAGAAAGTTGACTAAAAGTAGCAGTAGGAATTGATTAAAAAAATAATAATAAAGGCAGATATTCATGAACTAGAAAAGAGAAATACCAAAAACTAATTTTAAAAAATGGAGGGGTTAAAGAGATAAACAAAAATAAACAAGCTATTAGTTAACCAAATTAAAGAAAGTACAAGTTTACAAAATATAAAATGACACAGGAAAAGTAATCTTTGAAACAGAAAAAGAAAATGAGAATGAGAGAGACTGCTTTGTATAATTCTATGCAAACACACTGAAAAACCTGGAGACCTTGTGAAATCTGCTCTTGGCTGCCCTTCTCCCTCAATAATTGCCTCAGGCCCGAATGATTTCACCAAGAATTCTACCAAACCTTTGAACACCTGATAAACCCTATGCTACTTAAATTGTTCCAGAGTATAGAAAAAGAAAAAACTTCAAAATTCCTTTTACAAAACAATCATATATTAATGCTAAAACCTAATAAAGATTATTTAAGAAAGAAAATTACAGGCCAATCTCACTTATGAATATCAATGCAAAAAAATATGATTTCACTTATATTGGAATCTAATAAACAATATAAACTAACAAAATAGAAACAGACTCATAGATACAGAAAACAGACTGACAGGTGTTAGAGAGGAGGGGGGTTAGGAGGCTGGGTGAAAAAGGTGAAGGGAGTAAGCAAAAAACAAAACGTATAGACACAGATAACATCATGGTGATTACCAGAGGGATGGGGGGTGGGAGGAGGTAGAAGAGGGTAAAGGGGAGATAAATCCTGACAGAAAGAGACTTGACTTTGGGTGGTGAACACACAATACAATATACAGATGATGTATTATAGAATTGTACACTTGAAACCTATATAATTTTATTAACCAATGTCACCCCAATAAGTTCAATAAATAAAAAGTAAAATAAAATAAATATTAAGTTGAATAAAAAACATTTAAGAAATACAATATAAGCTAATGGGATTCATTTGAGAATGCCAGAAGAGTTAGTTCAATATTAGAAAATCCATTTATATAATTTGTAAATTCATCACGCCAATAATTATAAGAAGAAAAATCATGTGGTATCTCCATAGAGATCTAAAAGGCTTGACAAAATTCAACACATATTCTTGACAAAAGAAAGGGGGACGTGGTGGAGGGAAAGAAGGAGGAAGGAAGAAAGGAGAAAAGAAAACCTCAGTAAGAGTCGACGGATATTTCCTTAACATAATTTGGTCATAGTGAGGCAACCAGACATTGTTGCTTCCTGATGTGCTGGAATAGGAAGCACAAAGAACCACCTTGAAATATTCCTTCCACAAATATTGAGTCTAAATCTAACCAAGCTCTAGAGCTAACTATTCATTTATAAGAAATGTGCAAGTGGGAGGATTAAGTTTAGGATACCACAAATTCAGAGTGGTAAAAAAGAAGTGACCTACACTTCCCATCTGGGTAAGAATTCTTTAAAGGTTGGGAGGGGGAGTGTTATGATTAAAAGAGACTTAGGACACATTACAGTTCTGTGCAATGAACGGGCCTAGTTTGGATTACAATGAGAAGAAACCAACTATAGAAACTTGTTTTTGAAACAATTGGGAAAATTTGAATATGGACTAGGTATTAAATAGTACCAAGGAATTATTGTTAATTTTTTAGATGTTAATGACAATGCAGTTTTGGAAAAAATATCCACGTTGATCTATATTGAACTATATAGGGCTAAACTAATGTGTTATATGTGAGTTGCTACCAAGTGCTTTAATAATAATTATTATTTTATTTAATTAAATATTATTATTTAATAATATTATTATATTATTATTATTATAAAAGGTTCAGATGATGCAAACGTAGCAAAATCTTGATAATTGTTGAATCTGAGTGATGGTTATCTGGAGGGTTCATTGTACTATTTCCTCTACTTTTCTGTATGTTTGAAATTTAGTCAAAATTCAAAAAATTTAAAACTTATTTCCCCGGTGGTAACATTTAAAGTAACATTTCTGTTTTTGAACAGTATACATACGTGCAGTTTTCTCTGTTAAAGTGGAAGCTAAGCGTTGTCAACTGCCTGTTCTTGTACATGTACAGTGCGGGGAGGGACGGGAGGAAGCACACACCTCTGACTGTTGGGTTCCATGTAAACAAGAGCGTGAGAGTCTATGCCATTTATTTTAACACAGAGAATGCACAATTTATATAGAGGAGGTCTGTAATTCACAAAATAGGAGACAATAAGGAGTTCCACTTTTCTGCTAAAACTGCTAAATAACAACTATTTTAAAAGAAGGAGCTTACTCTTACATTTTTTATGATGTTAAATGGACTCTGGTTGGTGATTCTTTTAATGTAAAATTACATGGAGCTTTCATCCTCTGGAATAACAATAGAATGGAATTTAAGTGTATGACTTAATAGCAGTTTATGGTAAAAGTCAGGATTTTTCAGTGGGAATTAATGGAATTGCCAAAAAAGTTCATGAGATCTTAGGTAGCCATATAGAGGCATATTTCTAGAATAAGCAAAGTAATGTTTCTATTCTGCTCTGAAGTGATTAGATCATATTGGGGTCCTTAGCCTATTTTGAGAAGTAACCCTTAAAGAAGTTCAGAGAAAAACAATACTAATGGTGAGGGGGCTGGAAGCCAGATCATGGAAGGAATGGTCAAAGGGATTAGAAATTATTACCTTGGAGAAAAGATCTTTCAGTGGCAACAGGACAGATCCTGCAGATGTTTGAAGTACAGAATGCTGAAAGGATAGAAAAAATAGAATCAATGAGTGGAAATAATAGGAAGACTGATTTTGGATCAGCGTGAATGCTGGGAAAGGCAGTCCACCATGGGCCTTAAGTAGCCCAGCAAGGCACTCACTGCCTTCTCTTTATCCAGGACATTTATCAGTGTTGAGTTTGCAGCAAGCAACCATGAGAGATACATTAAGATTCCACTTTGGAAAAAAGGTGGACATTCTTACCACTTACTGTAAAAGCAGTGGATTCCCCAAGCTCAGTACTCTTAACCTAAAACACAAACCTATTGTGTGCACAAGATAAACCTGGGCCCCTCTTTGGTGCCTCCATGGGACTTGGGATGTAAGAGAAACTAACTAAAATGTGATGTTCATCCTTCTTGCTAACTGTGAAGAGTGAAATCTTTTGTCTCTGACTCAGGCATCTCATGTCTTCTGCCAACATCCATGAAACAGTGACAGGCCGACCTGTTAGCTTACAAGTAGGGTTAGATCAATATATCCCAGACCCAACAAAGGAGAAGCACATTAGTGGGTTCCCTCTCTGGAGGTGTTCAAAGGGGGATAGAATAAACCTCTTGGTGAGGATACTGCATAAGCATATCAAAAAAACAAAACCCCAGACTAGTTTTCCCTGGATTTTCAATGTCATTTAAATTGCAACCATTCTACCATTCTTTTTAGGAAACACAATACACAGACTTGGCTACGAAATACCAGAAGATTCCATGGAGTTATCCCAAGAGAAGTGCCCCTCCAACCTGAACCACTAAGAAATCCCTACCTAAACATGGCCTCAATACGTATTTAAATGACATGACTTGCATCCACGGTGTCTCTCTCTCTCTCTATTCCTATATATATTTATTTGCTTCAGATGAACAGAAACTGAGGATTATGCCAAAAATGTAATTCCTCCCAGACTTCATGTCAAAGCTTTTAGCACCCCAGCGAGTCAAGATTTGCGGTCTAAACTCTGCCTTGACAACCCTATTTCTGCTCTACTATAAGCATCTCTGACTTGTCTTACTGGAAATTCATGGACATAAGTTTCATTATCATTAATAAGACTTTAGTATCTAATGTGGTGGTAGGCACACTCACGACATTTTTCTCTCATTGCTGGAAGCCTCTGATAATGTTTATCAGAGTATTTTGAAAATGTGTATTAAAATCTCTGGCCCTAGCTGGTGCGCTCAGTGGTTAGAGCATTGGCCAGCACATACGAGAGGCAACCAATCCATGTATTGATGTGTCTCTCTCATCTCTCTCTCTCTCTCACTTCCTCCCACCCTCCCTCCCTTCCACTTTCTCTAAAAATCAACATAAAAAATATCCCCAGGTGAGCATTAACAAAAACAATAATAATAATAAAAGAAAAATAAAATCTACTCTGGCATTTTAAAGAAGTGGTGTGATTCAGGTTTGGATCACACGACAACTGGTTTTCACTGACCACAAACAAAGCTTTAACACTGTCATCTGTCTTCCTTTGTCTTTTCTTTTGCAAATGCTTTGTGCATCATAGACATTTGTCCACTGGGTGGCAATATGTACTCAAGAATGTTTACTGTTTCCAGTGCCCTCAATTTAGCTGAATCCAAGATGTCAAACTTCTTTTTTTTTATCTGGAAAATAACCATTGCATCAAATCTTAAGAAACAGTATTGTCTGAATTCAAGCTGCTACCTAGAAGTGACTAAGGAGATTTTGATAATATTAATACTTCCTACCATTTACACTCGCTTCTCCCAACATGTTCACACACCACACATTTGCAAAGTAGATGATCCTTCCTGGTCTTCTCATTCCTTGCCATTATATAGTTGTTTGTATCTCACTCCTTAAACTATTTTAAAATTCCCCTAAACTATTTTCCAACTCCAGTACTCTTAGTGCCCTACCTCTTATTCCAGTGGCTCTTGCTGACAATGAGCTATCCCCTTTTTTCATTTTGTTTCTTAAATATCACACCTTCTCCACAGTGAAATCAAGAGACACATCATTAGGCTCCTGTGTGATACTGTATGCATCTCTTCTTGTTTGTACTGCATCCTAGAGAAGCAGAGGGGATTTGGGATATTCATATAATCTTGGGAAGTATTATAGTTCCTTTTCACTCAAATTAATTCTGTCCAAAATGCAGAATAAAACCACTTACCTAGCTCTATTAAGATTTATCTTCAATTAAGAGAGGGGAAAACTTCCAAGAAGTGAAATTGTATATCATGTGTGATTACAACATGAGAAAACCCACAAAAATGTATTACTTATTTTTAAAATTGAAAACAAAGTAGTAATAACAGTAATTGTGTTCAATGGTTCTCAACCTTCCTATGACCCTTTAATACAGTTCCTCATGTTGTATGTGGGTGTATCTGCATGTGGGCGGACCTGCCTGGAGACGGTTAGAGGAGCCCTGTCTCAGTTCCTAAGACCATCGGGAATATGTGTTTTCCAATGGTCTTAGGCGACCCCTGTGAAAGGGTCGTTCGACCACCATAGGGCTTGCGACCCACAGGTTGAGAACCGCTGCTTGTTAGATGGTGAAACTATGAAAGCTTGTTTATATTTCCCCTATTGGCTTCTCCTGTATTTTTCCTATATTTTATTTAATAAAATATATTTATTTTTAAATAAAAAAATATATAACTTTGCATAAATCATCTTTTTTTTTTTTAATCCTCACCTGAGGATATATTTCCATTTATCTCAGATAGAGTGGGAGGGAGAGAGAGAGAAACATCGATGTGAGAGAGACATATCAACTGGCTGCCTCCCGCACGACCCTGACCAGGGCTGGGGACGAACCACAACCAAGGTACGTGCCCCTGACTGGAATCAAACCCGAAACTCACCGGTGTGTGGGCCAATGTTCTTTCTAACCGCGGAGCCAAACCGGCCAGGGCTGCATAAATCATCTTTTATGTTTCTTCTTTGTAGATTGAAAACTTCCTATTTCTTTAATATCTCTTTCTGCTATCTAATTTTCCAAAAAGTATTTAATAATATTTTGACATTTCTTTGAATCTCCACATGGCTTATGCTCTATTATTATTATTATTATTTCTTTATTTTAGAATAGCTTTTAGATTTATAGAGAATTGCAAATACCCCATATATCCTATACCCAGTTTTTTCTATCACTAACATCTTACATTAATTTAGTACATTTGTTACAATTAATAAACCGGTATTATTACATTACAATGATCTAAAGTCCAAACTTTGTTCAGATTTCCTTTGTTTCACCTAATGTCCTTTTTCTGTTCCAGGATCCCATCCAGGATACCACTTTGCATTTAGTCCTCATGTCTCCTTTTGGCTGTGACAGTTTCTCAGACTTTCCTTATTTTTCATGACTTTAGCAGCTTTGAGGAGTACTGGTCAGGTATTTTGTAGAATGCCCCTCAACTGGGATTTCTCTGATGTTTTTCTAATGATCAGACATAGTTATGGGTTATGGCTTTGGGGAGGAAGACCAAAGAAGCAAAGTCACGTCAAGGGTAAGTACTATCAACACGACTTAGCACTATGGACCCTCTGGCCCAAGCAGCATTTGCCAGGTTTCTCCACCGTGAAGTTACTGTTTCAGTCCCTCTTTGCTTTCCACCCACATGTATGGCTGGATTTGAGGGAGAGGTCAAGTGTTCTGTAGGGGACCTTGGGGCTGGGTCAGACTAGGAGGAATGGCATCTAGAAAGCCATTATTAGAAATATGTAGCTGAGGAACATAATCACAAGGGCACCTAGGTCAGAATCAGAAAGATTCCTCCAGCTGTGAGTTCAAATTCAACTGTCAAAAGTTTGCATGTCACCTCTGATAAACCTTCTTATGCTGTGACTCTCCAAGGAGTTTTGGTCCTAGATAATAATTTTCCAGAAAAATCATGTTTTTATATATACTCAAAAATCATGATCTTATAACTTTAAGGGATTTTTACAAATAAGACTGACTATCTAAATTTTTCCCCCAGACAAATAAACAGAAGCCACAGTCAATAATGTTAGGGCTGGACATGACCTTAGAGATAAACGTATATTAATACTGAGACCCAGAGATCTGGTGACTTTCTTAGGATTGACCCACAGTTAACAGCGTGAAACTAGATGTCTGCTATTGAGGAGCGGGAGAGAATTCCCTCACTCCCATTCTTTACTTCTTCTGGCCGGATTAGTTCTAAAGTAATAAAATTGACATAGGACTAGATTAACAGGAGAAAAAGACTATTTAATACGTGCACACAGTCCGACCGGTGTGGCTCAGTGGTTGAGCATCGACCCATGCACCAGGAGGTCACTGGTTCGATTCCTGGTCGGGACACATGTCCAGGTTGTGGGCCCAATACCCAGTGGGGGGCATGCAGAAGGCGGCCAATCGATGTTCTCTCTCATCGATGTTTCTATCTCTCTCTACCTCTCACTTCCTCTCTCTCTAAAATCAATAAAGGAAAAAAATTATTTAAAAAATAAATAAATAATACGTGCACACAGGAGACTCACAATATGATGCTTAATCATAAATTGAGGCTCAAAGAATTAATCAAACTAGGCAACTTTTTTATAGTTTGTAGACAAAAAACAATAAATTTGTGAGAAATTGACAGGACAAAGAAAGTCAATGCTCAGTAGAAAGGAATCTAAACAAAGTTTGGGCTTGGGTAGTAAATTAGTAAAGGTGTTATGAGGTTTATGTATGCTTTTCCGACCTGGATTTTATAACTCTCGTGATAAGGTTCTCTCAGTCCTTCAGGAGTGGGGAGGGCATGGAGCATGGAACTGTTTTCCTGCTTTTCGTGGAAGAGAGAGTGAGAGCTCTTCCTGCTCGCGCTGCTTCTCAGGTGCTGTTAGTTCACAATCAAAATGCCGCTGTGGCATTTCCTGCGCAGCCCACCCTGGGCCCTGGCACTGCGCTCTTGACCTTCAGATCAGAGCACTTTCACCACAGAGCTTTGCTCTATGTAAGCATTGGTTTATGCATTCAACTCATTAGTTAATCCATTCATTCATTCAACATAAAATGTTTGAATACCTGCTTCATGCTCGGCACTGTGCAGGTACCAATTTCTAGAGTTAAGCCACTTAAAAAATGAATCTAAAATTGAATTAACTGCCACCAGGTGGCGCAAGCCCTCAGATTGGCAAGGACATTGGAGGTAACCATCCAGTTTTTCCTCTTAAATGTATTTTCAAAATTAGATGATGGAAACTGGTCTGAATGTGCAATCCAAGCTTACCATTCTCTGTGAAGGTGCTATCAGTCTTCCAGCATCCTGGGCAGAAGTCTTTGAGTTATTTCTGTCTCATTTCATGTTTTACTTATCGAGTCACTGCTTTGCTCAGACTGGCTCCTTCCCTCACCTTTAGCCCCTTCATAAAAACCTCCAATGCAGCCATGTCGGGAAACAAACACCCTGAGACGGTCTCAGCCAACTGCAAGGTTGCTGCTGCTTCTGAGTTTGCTCCTGTAGTTTTCTTCCCTTGAGATTCCTTCTCTTTTAAACTCTTTCATCACTGACTCACCAGTGTTCAGCAAACATTTGAGTGGTTATTACGGTGATGGCAATATATGGAATGCCAAACTCTATCTCTCACCGTATCAGAATCTGCTCTGTTCCTCCCTATCCTTCTGAGAGCAGAGAAAATCTAGCTGGTAAAATGAGTATATGAACAAATATATGGAAGGCATTTACCAGGCATAGTGGTGACCAGAGTATCAGCCTTAGACATGGTCAGGAAAGAAATTGGTCCTGGAGTTAGGTATCAAGTAACTCACATAGTTTACATAGATACATAGTCATCGATGGTTTTACATGGTGAGATGAACTGGCATGGTGTTTCAAAGTCTGACAATTTTAGCATGGAAAGAAGGCATGGTGCATATAGGCAACTAGCCAAAGTTGATATTAAAAGAAAAGGCAGGGACCAGATTATAAGGGCTCTTGAGTGACATGCAACAAAATTAGGACTTCATCTTTTAGGCATTAAAAGTCATTATAATATTTGGAAAAGGTAACGACTGGAACAGATTTGCACCTTAGAAAGATCATCCCAAGTTGTACGTGGCGTGGATTGGAGAGAGGGGAGACCAGGTACAAGGCACCCAGTTAGGAAATGACCACAGAGCCTGGGTGGAGATGCTAAGGCCTGAACCAAGGTAAAAACTGCTGATGGAGAGGCAGGGATGGATCTGAGAGAGTCAACAGAATTTGATGATGTGATATATATTTTTTAAATGTTTATGAAGAAGGTACAGGTTTTGAACTACATTTCTCTTCATCTCCATTGTCCCTTCTTCATTTCTCTTTTTATTAAAAAATATTTTTATTGATTTTTTTTTTTTTTTTTAGAGAGAGGAAGAGAGAGGGAGAGAGAGAGAGAGAAACATAGATGTGATAGTGAAACAACTATTTGCTGCCTCCTGCACGCCCCCTACCAGGGATCGAGCCTGCAACCCAGGCATGTGCCCTGACCTTGAGTAGAACTGGCAATCTTCCAGTGCACGGGACGATGCCCAACCAACCGAGCCACACTGGCCAGGCAATGATATGGAGCCTAGAGTTGTCTTGTGTTATGTTAATGAGGTAAATTTTAGAAATCTCCTAGGTAACCTAAAGATAGGGACTGGTTGCCAAAAGAACCAACCCTATGACCAGAGGGTTAGAACTTTCCATTCCAAAATTCCACCATCTGACCTCTGCGGAGGAGAGGACAGCTAGAGGTTGAATCAATCACCACTGGTCAATGATTTAATCACTCATGTCTATGTAACATAGTGTCCATAAAAACCCAAAAGGATGGAGTTCAGAGAGCTTCCAGGATGGTGAACACTCAGAGATTCTGGGAGATTGGCTTACCCAGAGAGAGTATGAAAGCTCTGAGCCTTTTTACACATACCTTGTCCTGTGCATCTCTTCCATCTGGCTGTTCCTGAATTATATTCTTTCATAATAAATTGGTGACCTAGTAAGTAAATGTTTCTCTGAGGTCGGTGAGTCGCTCTAGCAAATTAATTGAACCCAAGGAGGGTGTCATTGGAACCTGTGATCCACAGCCATTTGGTCAGAAGCACAGGTGACAACCTGTACTCGGGACTGGCAATCGAAGTGGGGGGCAGCCTTGTGGTAATGAGTCCTTAAACTGTGGGACCTGACACCATCTCTAGGAAGCTAGTGTCCAAATTGAATGAATTGTAGAACACCCGGCTGGTGTAAGGGAATTGCTTTGTAATATGAGGAACTGTGATATGGGATCGGTCCCAGAACCTTTAAAATGGGAATAAAGAATGAGAGTAAGGGTAGAGTGCTGGGTAACCACCAGGTTCCTGGCTTAGGTCACTGGGTGATGTTACTAATTAGGATAGATACAGGAAGCTAAATGGTTTTTGGGGGGGGGGTGGTGATGGTGATGGTGGTAAATGTCTTGAGTGTACTTTGGGACATATTATCTGATTACTTACACTAGTCAACTTCATACATTATTAACATATAATTTAGAATGCAAGGTCTCAGTAAAGAAAAACTTCCTACTACCATTCATCCATCAATCCACATGCCAGCTACACATATTTTAGTGCCTCCTTTATGTCTTCTAAGGAGTTCAGTGTAACGGGTAATGTGGACTACACATCCCCAATTCTCCAAGGTAGTTTCACTTTCCTACAGTATTATTCTTTTCAACAAATGCCATTCATGAAATATAAAATTAATGTGATCTAATTTTTATATCTTGTATGACTTTTCTGAGAAGTAAGTTCATAAATCATTAAGAAGCTTAAGGCATGAGTCTTGCAAGTAACGGAATCTGCAGTCTAATCCAGAAGAAGAACATCCGTTAAAGAGCCATTTATTGGGAAACTGTGCATTGTTAGGGTTCACAGATGCCCAGAAAGTGACTGCTGCTTTGGGTAGGAGGAACTGGAGAGGGCTGCCCTGAGGAGAAGCTGAACTGCAGGATAGCTCTGAAGAATGGACAGGGTCTGAAAGTCAGACAGTGGGGGAGGAGAGTGGCATTAGGAAAAACAGCAAGTTAGAAATGACCTCAATGTGTTCAAGGAAGATTGAGGACCGAGCCTGTCTTGATTGGTCTTTGGACTCAGCCAGATGGATTGTATGACTGCTAAGTTGCTCCCCTTATCCATCTCCTGTTCAGAATTCACTTTGTGATCATTCTTCTAAGGTATAATGAAAATTCCTAGTCGTGTGGTGTCTGGTATCTGTTTTTCCATTCCCTTCTGGCTCTTTTCCATTTGCATCTCATTCTGAACTTGAGCTTTTCTGACCTTAGTCCTAAATGCTTTTGCTAAATTTTAGTTTTCTCCGATCAACGTAGTTTCTATTTTTGGTAACATTCCCATTTCCCTGCGGGGTCCACATGCAGCCGTTGGAGGCAATGTAATTGAAATTCCCATGAGAGCTAGCTGTGTAGTAATGGGATATTCTTCCAGCATATTTGCAGGAGCTGTGGATGAAATAAACACAGGGTGCTGAAAAATCTATAATGTAACAAGGATGTATAAAAGTGCCTCCTGCACAGCAGGCATCTAATAACTGTTCCTAAATGAATGAATTTTACATAATAACCCATTCATAAAGAAGACTACATCTTCGCGGTACTCACTTTTTACAAGCCCTGTTTACTGGCCAGAGCAAGAAATACCGGAGGTGGTTCAGGGGCCAAGCGGCCAGGCGCTGGTTCTTCTGGATCCCCTTTCCCCTGCTTCCCCTTTGTCAAGTCAAACTTGGATTCCTGTGGCTCCAGGAGAGGTGAGTGAGGGTCAGAGATCTGGTGTGTTCACCCCCTTGTTTCAGGGGGCCTAGCTCAGGAATCTGTATGAAGCTATGAGACACTAGTCCAAGTGGCTGACGTCCAGCCATTTGTTCACAAATAGGAGCTCTGAACACTTTGAAAACAGTTCGTTCTTTACAGTTGGTGAGCGTTACTTTTATCACTTGTTTACACTGTGTGTTGAACAAGCTACCAATGTCACTGATAGAGTAAAAGTAAAAGTAAAATTCAAATAGCCTCACTCTGATGGCTGATCATAAATTCCAAATTAGCAAAGTCCAAATTAATAAGATTTCACTATCTATGTTTATATATGTATCCATGTAGGGTTTGCATGCATGTGAAATAAGAGTCATAGCAATTGAGAACTGGAAAGAAACATTAAAAAATTCTGTTTAAAGCCTACATTTTGCAGGTGAAGAGATTTGTAACTGGTTATTTTTCTTGTACCCAAGAGACTAGCTCTATATTAAAACACAATCCAGAAATAGCCTTCTTTACAGATATAATTCACTGTGACTCCATGGCTCCACTGAGCACATTAAATGTTATGTAATGCTCTTCTACTAGCTGTCTTATCACGTCCTGTAAGTCTATGGGAACTTTGAAGGCAGAGATTTTCTTTTATTTATCTTTGCATTACCCACAGTATCTGTCCCAGCCCATCCTCACATCTGATACGGGCTTGAACATCTGCAGGCAGACATGATCCTACTCTGAGATGAAGAAAACAGGCATTAAGGAACTAGGTCTCCTGCAGGCTTTGCAGATTTTCCTCTGATCCAGGACATCTGATAGTTTCCCTGGATAATAACCTTGTTTGCTGTTTGGAGCCCTGTTGTCTGCGCTCTTCACCTGATAGTTACGAAGCTGAGTCGCCAAGCTCAAGCCCTCCCATCCCGTGGCTTCCCCACCTGGACTGGACGGATTTGCCTTTCCCTGGTTTGGACACAAACTGGAATTGCTGCCACTCCCAGCCTCCCCCTTCACTGTGCCCTGAGCTAAACCTCCATTCACCCTGGCATGCGGAGTGGTGAATAACTGTAATCCCACTCGGAGAGTTCCAGCTATCGCTTACCTGGCACTGTTACCTAACATAGATGGGTGTTGCCCTGGCCAGGAGTCTCAGCTGGCTGGAGCATCGTCCCATACACCGAAAGTTTTGGGTCCAATCCCCAGTCAAGGTGCGTATGGTTGAGGGGGTGGGGCAGCCAATCCATGCTTCTCTCATGTCGATATTTCTCTTCCTCTTTCCCTCTCTCTCTAAAAATCAATTTAAAAAACATATCCTCAGGCAAGGATTAAAAATCATAATAAAATAAAATAAATTGGTGTTGAATAATTTGAAAGAATGAATTTTGACATTAATTGTACACTCAACAAATATGTATTGAGTACCTAATATTTACCATACCAGCCCCTGTTCTGGGTACTGGCGACAGAGCGGGAACAAGACCAAATCCTTGCCCTCACACAGTTCACATTCTAGTCATGATAAACACATGAATTCATAAATTAACAGATGTATAATATAAAATCATTGCTAAAGTGTAAGTGCTGTGAAGAAACATAAAGCAGAAAAAAAGAACAGAAAATGAGAGGAGGGGTATTATTTTAGAAAGAGTGGTCAGGGAAGGCCTGAACATAGAGGCATTTTGGATTCGTCTGCACATAGGTGGTATTTAAAGCCATGGGAAGAGAGGTCATCAGAATAAATGTAATTAGTGCAGAGAGGTCTGCAGATTTGGCTCTGGGAAGTCCCACATTAAGGAAGGTAGGATGATGAGGAGGGTTCAGGAAAGGAGGTAAAGAGGAAGCAGCCACTGAGGGGGAAGGACAGGCAGGAGAGGGCAGTGCTCTGGAAGTCAAATTGAGAAAGTATTTCAAAAAGGGGGACAATCAACTAACATCAGGAATTGACGTGTGAATTTGGCAATGCAGAAGTTAAAGGTGATCAAGGAGATAACAGTTCACTGAAATGAAGGAGAACCTGCCTGGCTGGTACGGCTCAGTGGTTGAGCGTTGACCCATGCACCAAGAGGTTGCTGGTTCAATTCCCGGTCAGGGCACATGCCCAGGTTGTGGGCCAAATCCCTAGTTAGAGGTATGTGGGAGGTGGCCAATTGATGTTCTCTCTCATCGATGTTTCTCTCTCTCTAAAATTCAATAAAGAAAAAAAACAGGTTAAAAAAAAAAAGAAGAAGAAATGAAGGAGACCCTGATAGGAGTCAGCTCACAGTGGAACAAGAAATGGAGAGAGAGAAGGAACACAGTGCCTTCGAGGTCCACTGCTACAAAAGGAAGCAGGAAATGGACAGGACCTAGAGAGCGCTGTGGGACCAGGAGAGGCTTTGGTTTTTCCAGGATGGGAGAAATAACAGCATTTCCGTGTGCAGGGAACAGAGTGGGAAAACCGGTGATGCAAGAGCGGGCTGTTGTGCAGGTAAGAGGCAATGTGCACGTCCCAGTCCCTCCAGCACAAAGGGAACTTCCAGCCACAGGCTTAGTCAGAGCATTTAAGAGAAGACAGAGAGTCGGTCGTAAATGCACCATTTACAAGCATGCATTTTGTTTCCACTCTGTTTTGCTTTCTCATCATTAAGTTACTGTTCATGATATAAGTGAAGTTATACTGATAAAATGAATGTCATTATACAGAATTTTAGATAGTGATCCTTCAGTGAAAGGTGGTATCTTAATGAATTATTTGCAGTTTCTAAATCTAGAACAATGTGAAATTTCCTCTCTTCAGTTTTTGATAATCTACGACATTACTGTAATTAGAGCCACCTTATTAAAGCAATAGCAGCTTCCTTTCTGAACCACTTCTGTTAATGGGGCTTTTCTTTTCTTGAGGAAAGCCTCATAAAACAAAACAAAACAAAACAAAACAAAACAAAACAAAAAACAAATGGGAAAAGTATGACCCTATGATTAGAAAATACAACCTTTCCTGTTTGGGTTTTTCTCTTTATAGTACCTCAGTTCTAAGTTCCCAGGCATAAATAGGGATAGAAACTGACCTAAAGCCCAATCTACTTTTTCCTAAAAATATATTTTCCACAGGATAAAAATTTAGATAAGACAAATAAACAAGATTTTCAGGACATCCGAATTGTGGGCAGAAAGTGAGTATAAAACCTTAATTAAGACAGATGTGATTGATTCCTGTCATGTAAAACTAGAGAGTTTTAGATCTAGAATAAGATATTAAAGATCATTTATTCCAACCACTTTACAGATAAATAAACTGAGGCCCAAGTAATTAAATAACTTCTGCAAAGATGCTGAGGTGATTCCTGGCTCTGTTGGATGAATTTTAAAATTGATAAAAAGAAAACTAAAATAGTAATCATAGTAATAATAATTATAACGTTATCGAATGCTTTCATATACCAGGCAGTGTGCTGATACAACGTCATTTAAAGTTTATAGCAACTCTGAGATGGAAAGTAAGAGATTTCTTTTTTTTTTTTTGTTAGCATTGTTTTTTATTATTTTTTATTAATTTATTTTTGTTACAGATGTTTCTCCTTTTTTCCCCATTGACTCCCTCCTCCCCATCCCCCCACCCCATCCCCAGCTTTGTTGTCCATGTCCATCAGTTATGCATACATGCGTATATACGTTCTGTGGTTTATCTCCTCCCTCCTCCCACCCCCTCTTCTGAGGAGATTTCTTTTTTTTTAATTGAATTTATTGGGGTGACATTGGTTAATAAAATCATATAGGTTGCAGGTATACAATTCCACAATGCACCATCTGTATATTGTACTGTGTATTTACCACCCCAAGTCGAGTCTCCTTCCATCATTTATCTCTGATATACTCTCTTCTACCTCCCCCTAACCCTAACCCTAACCCTAACCCTAACCCTAACCTCCTAACCCCCTTCCCTCTGGCAATCACCATACTGTTGTCTGTGTCCATGAGTCTTCCTTTATTTCTTTGTTTAATCCCTTCACCCATCTCACCCAACCCTCACCCTCCTCCCCACTGACAGCTGTCAGTCTGTTCTCTGTATCCATGGGTCTGTCTCCACTTTTAACCAATTGCTACTTAACTGACTTTCAAAGTTCATCACTTATCTCCATTTCCTTCTCCGTAAAAAAAAAAAACACAAAACAACAAAAAACCTGACTGATGCCCATACCATGTTGAATGATTGAGGCTGGTAAATTTCTTTCAAAAATTTCTTTCCATTTATCTAATCTGCAATCTGCAGGCACAATCTATATCGGTATCTGTATCTCCTGGGAATTTGTTAAAAATGTAAATTATGAAACGGAACCCAGACACCCCTGGCCAAAAGTCACGCTCATTGCCTTCTCTCCAACTCACATCATGGTCCCATGGCGAGTTCCCTGCTCCCTGTTGCCTGAGGAAAAAAGAAATTGGTCCTGGTTTACAGATGTTTCTGCCCAAAATGCTGCACCAGGCATTCAGGGGGCACCTACATGACAAAGGAAAAGGAAAACCTTCCTACTCAACAAAATTTCACAGTACATTTCATGGTACATTTTTCCTGGGAATAAAAATGCCTTGTTTCAGGAAATTGTCTTCAATTTTAATCATATACCACTGCAAACATCACACAAACAACACATTTACATTATTAGGTAATCTACTGAGTTCAATTAAACAATTGATTCATTCAATAGTTATAAAGTATAGTCCACTTTGAGAAGTAATACTATTGCAGATGGTGCATTCTTCAAGGGAGCACAGTCTCTATTAATTAGCTATGCCACAATAATGACTTTCAGCTCTGTCAGCCACTGTGAAACTATTACTCTATGTTCTACATCAATGTGTCCAATATAAAATGGCTCCTCACATTTGTCAAGAAGAATCTCCGTAAGCTAATGTTTGCAGAACCTTCGCCATAACCCTGTTATGGCAAATTATAGCCACCATATTATTGTTCCTGTGTTTTAAAAGAGAAACTCGATTGAGAAATAAAAAACATGCATTTCACTTGGATAAATAACAAGTCACTGGAAGAATCCAAGCTAGGTCAGAAGTCTAGCCTGGGCAGTAGATTTCGATTCTTGAAACAAAACTTTTGGGCAATGTTAAGGGCACAAAAACAAATCCAATCACTAAGGCTTCATTTTGTGTGGCCTGTCAGAGAGAAATTGAATAAGCACATTTAGTGCTTGGGCAAGAGCCGGAATAGCCATGAATGTTAAAGGGATTAGGAAGCTTGGTGAATCGGAACAGTTTCTTCTGTGCCACCATTTTACCAGGAGGATGTCTGTCTTTTGTTCATTTCTTGCAATGAGTATCAGGTTTGTTACCGGGGGTCCGGATTTTGGTTCACTTCAGTTATATTTAGCGGAATACTGAATGCCATATGCTGTTACTTCAATTTTCCCAGTTTTTCCCCAATTCCCAAGCGTGTCAGCACTAGAGGGATTCCTTTCACGGGTGTTCAGCATAGAAAACCTGTCTCCGTTTCGAGATTTTCTGGCCCCGAGGCCCAGCCGAGCTGTGGGCCTTCTCCCCTCCGTGATGACAGCACTGCGGCTGTGCTGGGCTCCTTCTCAGGGCGCCTTCGCTTTTGCACGGATGGCACAGCACATGCCGCAGCCCTCTGCTGGAACCCGGAGATAATGACAAGGCAAACAGATACCTCACTCTGAGCTTCAGGTCTAGGTGCTCAGAGAATGTCTTATTTCCTGAGGGAGTTTTAGCAGCTGTGCCCACTTGTGTGCGTTTGCTAGAGAAATAGGGGCTCAGGTGTCCCCAACTCCTGAGAGGATGCTTGTTCACACAAAAGGGAGGTCAGGAGATGGCATGAAGTTTTAAAACGACTTGTCCAGCCCTGGCCGGTTTGGCTCAGCAGTTAGAGCGTGGGCCTGCGGACTAATGAGTCCCAGGTTCGATTCTGGCCCAGGGCACGTACCTGGGTTGCGATTCCTCCCCGGCCCTGGTTGGGGTCGTGTGGGAGGCAGCCACTGTCCCTTTCACATCAGTGCTTCTCTCTCCCTCCTGCTCTACCTGAAGATAGATGCAAGAATGTCCTCAGGTGAGCATAAAAATAAATAAATAAAAATAAAATGACTTGTCCATGAACATATGTGAGCAGGCCACTCTGATAAGGAGCTATATCTGTTAGAAATCAATATTTCTTCTTTTTCTGGCTTATTTTTAAAGAGATTTGTGGATGGAAAACCTATTGGCCCTCTTACTTTGGATCAGAAGGTGAGCATTCTCTCATGGTGGAATAAATTATTCGGGAAAGGGTAAATTAAAGAGTTAGAGCCACTTGAGATGGGACCACTCA
Organism: Tadarida brasiliensis; assembly: GCA_030848825.1. Lineage (NCBI taxonomy): Eukaryota > Metazoa > Chordata > Mammalia > Chiroptera > Molossidae > Tadarida > Tadarida brasiliensis. Next base: position 85,320,889 of record CM061266.1, read on the forward strand.
GCCTATTTCCACACCAGTAATGGACATTTACCCCACGGCTATGTTTGAAGTTTTCCTCAGCTGGCTTGTAAGGGCTAGACTTGATCAATCCAAGCATTTCCGTGCAACAATGTGATATTTCAACAGCTGAATTTTACATAGTTGTTTCTAGCTGGAAGGTAATTTTTCTGGCTCTTTATAAAAAATGTCGAAATAGCAAAAGTTTCCAGGAACATTTATGTTTTTTGTTTGTTTGTTTGTTTTGTAAAACTAAATTGCTTTAATAGTCAGTTTCCAAATGAAATTATTATATCCTAAATTATTCCCATGGTTTGCAGGGTTATGGTAGTTAAAAAAAAAAAAAAGAATCCTACAGAAAACTCATGGTACTTGCACTACCATCTTTTGGAAAATAGATCCTTTCCTTTTTAAAATTCCTGCCATTTTTATCCCCCATAAGATTGAATTACTTGTGCACCCTTTTGTATTAAGGCAGACTGTTCTGTTTCTTTCATGCTGTTCATTCAATCATTACATCCTCTATTACAGGGATGACTCAGCTAAACTTATTATTACGAATTGTTTCTTTGATCTCTTTTCTCCCTTTATTTTGGGGATGGGATTGGTAGTGCCTTTCTTTTTTTTAATCCTCACCTGAGGATATTTTTCTATTTATCATCAGTAAGAGTGGGAGGGAGGGAAAGAAAGAGAGGGAGAGAGAAACATCGATGTTAAGAGGGACACATCCACTGGTTGCCTCTCACACACCCCTACCAGGGCTGGGGACAAACTGCAACCAAGTCACGTGCCCTTGGCCAGAATCGAACCCGCGAGTCTTTGGTCCGAGGGCTGACGCTCTCACTGCTGAGCCAAACCAGCCAGGGCAGTAGTGCCTTTCTTTCCTGTGAGGGAGACTGATCTCATGGGGAAGTTTCCTAATTTATGCAGATATCTCTAGGTATAACTTAATCGTTTTATGATGGTTGGACTTTTCTTTCCTTTGGATCAACACCTATTCTGTGTCTTTCGCTTTCTGGACTGTTTTCTACTCATGATTCAGATGGTATTGCTCTTCTTTTTAAAGAAGAATTGCTCTTCTATCTTAAGGAAAATATCTTTTCAGGTGTGATTCAGATTTCTTTTGTCCTGGATTAGGTACAGCAGATATGGTTATTTGAGGAAGTCTATATAAATGAAAACTAGAAGTTGAGGTGGATGGGCTGATTTTTCAAAGCACCATTAGAATGCCAGTATCAGGGCCAGAACCCAATTGCTTCCTCTCCGATTACAGATCCCAGATTTGTTTAGTGGCTCGGTTATCTCTCTCCACTGACCAGTGTCTGAGGGAGTACAGTGGCTGGGAAACAATAAGAACTAGTTTAGATTTTCCAGGACAGATCTGGCCCTGGGAGCTCCATCTCTTTCTCCAAAGCACCCTTTGAAAGTCCACTGGCATTCAGAAGGAAAGGCATTAGAATTCTTCATTACTTATTCATTAATTAGTGAATCAATATGTATCTTCTATGCCAATTATTTTGGGTATACAGAGATAAATACAAATAAAAGCTTCCATTTATTGAGAAACCTCTTTTCTAAGAACTTTTTATATCCTTTTTCTAATCCTCACAAACATCTTTCTTTTTTTTTTTTTTATCCTCACCCGAGGACATTTTTCCATTTTTTTGTTCAGATAGAGTGGGAAGGAGAGAGAGGGAGAGAGAGAGAGAAACATCGACGTGAAAGGGAGACATCGAGTGGCTGCCTCCCGCACGACCAACCAGGGCCAGGGACAAATTGCAACCGAGGTACATGCCCCTAGCAGGAACCGAACCCGGGTCTCTCTGTACCGCAGGCCGACACTCTAACTGCTGAGCCAAACCGGCCAGGGCTCACAACCATCTTTCAGGAAAAGAATTGTTATTTCCATTTTACAGATGTGTAAACTGAGACTCTGAGAGATGAAATGACTTGTCTAAAGTTCCACAATCAGTAAATAGCTGAATTAAGATTTTTTTTGTTTTTTTGAGTTAAAATTTGTTGTTGTTGTTGATGAACTGAGATTTTAACTCAGGTCTGTGTGGCTCCAAACTCATTCTGCTTCTGTTATGGCCCATCTCCTGCTCATTAACTGCTCCTTCCACGAACAGGACTTGGTCTTGGCCTGTAAAAGATTTACATGTACACAAAATAGCACATATTAAATGATTCCATTCATATGAAATGTCTAGAATAGGCAAATCTATATAAACCACCATGCACAGAATTAATGTAGCTTTAAATTTTCCTACTTTTGTTTTAATATGTATATTATATAATTGTAAATTCCTTTTGGTTTCATAATTGTATAATTGTTTAAGTGTAAGGAATTTATAGCTAGTTGTATGATTTCATTAAAATAAAATAAATGGATTATTTAAAATTATTATCCCCTTAAGGGGAGTTCATAACTTAAGTGAGAAATATTAGTCTAGGAGATAAAATAGTAATCAGTGTCTCTTCCAAACCTGACCCGGAGCACCAGTGTGTACGAGGGGACACTCTGGGTGTCCTATCCTGCAGAGCTGAGCATCTGTACCTAAAACTCTCAGCACCATGGGTACATTATAGTAGAGGTTTTGCACATTAATGAAATCAGAATTTTATAGTTTGCAGGAAATATGACCTACTAAGAAATGAAAATTTAGATAGTTGAGCCATTTGGAGTAGTCACTAGGCATGATGTCACTCTAGAATGGGACCTTTGCTATGAATTTTATTTGATGATTTAAAACTTTCTTTAGGTAATATTGCTGTAATCATGGCTATGGGGAATAATGGCCAAATCTCCAGCAACTTTTCCCTTTTGTCCACTCATCTGATTTAACATTTTGACAGATTCATTTGACAGAAACAAATTGGCTGACCCTTTAACCCTTCTGCCAGGAAAAAAAAAAAAAGAAAGGAAAAAACAAAGGAGAGAGAGAGAGAGAGAGAGAGAGAGAGAGAGAGAGAGAGAGAGAGAGAAGCTCCATTGTATTTTAACTAACAGACATTGAGAAGCGTAATCTTTTTTCTTCCTTTGTTTCAGAGAGATAATTGACATGCCCTTGAAAACAAGCTCAGAGTTCATTTTCTGGTGAAAAAGATATGGAACTTTGAAAGCGGAAAAATAAATAAGGCTTTTCCCCCATCTCTTTCTGTATTTCAACTTTTCAAATTATTGCATCATGATGCCTTTCAAAATGATGCAAGAAGGAGATTTAGCATATTTTGTCAAATGATACCTTGTTAGAATTTGAAAATTTCCAGATAACTATATTTTTACAATTCTTTAAAAATTAAAACATTAAAAAATGCAAATGTTTATAAGTTCCCATTGTCAACATTTAAATGGAAAGATTGTTACAAATTCAATAAAGAGGAAGCAAAAGGAATGGAAGGGAGAGATATTTTATAATTATTTCAGTTTTTACCAGAAAAAAAGTTGTCTGTTATCAGTAGTCATTATATTTGTTTCTCTTATTTATGTGTATATCTGACTCCTTTTGGTTACTCTTTACCTATCCCATGCCTATCTTCCTTTCTTCTCTTTATTCCTCTTTTCTATTTTCTCTTTTATTGCCCCTTCCCCTCTCTTTTCTCCCCTTTTCCCCTTAATGGACCATACTTGGGACTAAAGGGTAATTTAAAGAACTAATGTTGTGCATTGAGTATGATTAAATATTATGTATTATTTGCTTAAGTATTAGGAATTAAACTTTTATATTTTTCCTTTAGAAGAAAATAAAAGTCAAGTTACTTTTCTTTTCTACATAACCATTTATGAGGATGATGGAACTGAGTGGGGAGGGGGGTGGAACTAGGTGTGCACGCAGTCACTGTCATTGTCTTTAAGAGAACTCTTGAAGTTGTCAGTCCCTATACCAGGGTCTTTTCTTTGATTTCTCCTTGCTCCCTATTGTGGTCCTGGCGTGTAGTGCTCACCTGCAGTTGCGAGTATATCCATTTAGTATGAGCTTTCTTGCATATGTAAACAAAGTACCCTCAACTCCAACTCTAAAAGCACATCAAATGTGCACGACTTGGCCTAACTGCTCCGGTCCTTGTGAAATAGGTGGGAATGTGTGGGCACTCCTTTCTGCAATTTCAACAACAGCAGACAATCCTCGATCTCTAAGAATAAGAATAACCTTCCTTTTTCTCCTAGGACTCACCGCTTGACCCTTCTGGTTCCTTTCTATCATTTGAGGCCTCAAATTGCCTTACCAACACATTCGTATTGAAACTCTTGGCCATTCAGAAAGTGGAATTATTATTTCCACTTATGCTTGAAGAACAGGAAGTGAAACCATTCCTGTGGTCACCGAGCAAATCAGCCTGGGAGCCGGCAGTGGTCCTCAGTAGCACTGTAGGGCACTTGACCACTAAAGGAGGCAAAAGAATTCCTTCCAGTGAATTCTGAGTGAAATGTCTATCTTATTCCCACGGTAATCATATGTTTACAACTACAAGTATTAGGCTATCTCTAAAAACAAGATCTGTGACACAGAAATTAGAATTTTAATTGGTAATTAACACATTCTATTCTATGACAAACCTACTATTCTGAAAGTAAACCCCTAAGCTCAAAGACTGAGGTTTATGACTGGAAAATGGGCTGCTATGGGGATGCTGACTTTTTGGTTCAGCTAGGGTATCCTCTCACTACCTGTCTTAAGTAAACCGAGTAATTTGGGGGGATTCAAGTTCAGTGAAATGTGATCCTTTTAGGAAGAGAGTGTCAGTTCTGGAGATGTTACCAGTTGGACTTTCTGGTCCTTGCACTAGGCCCTTCCTTCGAAAGGCCTTGGCTTCATTTGTTTTGGTTTCTTTCCATATATAAAGTGACTCAGTCTCTCGTGTGCTCATTCTAAATTCTCAGAAAGGAAACTCATTTTGGGCAAGGTATTCATCTTTGTGTCGATTTGCTTAATTAAAGGAGAGGAGGAAGTTCGGTGCAAATATAACAGCAGGGGCTCAGGTAAGAATAGTAACAAAGAAGGGGCACTGACTCAGCAGAGAGCAGAAGAGGTGTCTACTTCAGGTCTGTAGTTTTCAGTGTTCCGTGAGTTAGCGACAGGGCATTGGTCATTTATTAAAAGAGTCTATCTAGCTCTGGCCGCTTTGGCTCAGTGGTTAGAGCATCAGTCCATAGACCAATGACTTGTGGGTTCGATTCCAGCCAAGAGCAAGTACTTCGGTTGGGATTTGTCCCTGGCCCTGGTCCGGGTCATGTGGGAGGCAAACAGTGTGTCCCTCTCACGTCACTGTTTCTCTCTCTCTCTCCCTCCCTTCCACTCTATCTGAAAATAAATAGAAAAATGTCCTTGAGTAAGGATTGAGAAAAAAAAGAGTCTATCAAAATTTACAAGAGTTGCAATCATTACGTGCCTCTGAGAACTGGAACTTGAGCTAGGTGAGAGCTGTATGCCTAAATACAGTCTGCAGTTGTAGGGCAAAGATGAGCCTAACACCCTTAAGTAAGGAATGCATGGTGGAAGTTTCACTTCTGGCAGTATGGCTGAGAATTTTTCAGAGTGCATGAAGGCCACGAATCCTCAGATTTAGGAAACACCATGGCTCCCATGCCAAAAAACATGCAAGCCAACATTAGAGTGAGACTACAGAACGCAAAAGATGAGGAGAAGATTTTTAAAAGCCACTAGAGAAAATGAACATCCATATAAAAAGATAACTCTTAAAAAACTGCATGCATTTGGAAATTTATGAATTCAATTAAAAAAAAATGTATATAGGGGTAATCTAGGCTAGCTAATTCTTCTAGTGAGCTTTGGTTATTTGTATCTTTCAAGGAATTTGGTAGTTTATGTGTTTTCTCTTCTACCTGGTCAGTCTAGCTAGATTTTTTAAGAACTGAGTTTTTGTTTCATTGATTTTCTCTATTGCCTTTTTGTTTTTTATTTCATTGATTTCTATTATCTATTTTAATTCCTTTTTATGCTTTTTTGGGGCTTAATTTGCTCTTGTCTTTTGAGTTTCTTGGGATACAAATTTAAATCATTCATTTTAAGCCCTACTAGTTTGCTAATGTAAGTATATTATGCTACAAGCACTTAATACAGATATATGATATCCCTAAGCCCTCTTTAGGTATATTCAACAGATTTTGATATATATATTATTTTCATTTCATTCACCTTAATTTCTAACTTTACTCATGATTTGTTCTTTAATCTATGGGTTATTCAGAAGTGTGTTTTTTTATTTTTGTATATTTTGAGATTTTCTGAATATATTTTTGTTTATTGATTTTTTAATTCCCTTGTGGTCAGAGAATGTACATTATATGATTTTAATTCTTTTATGTTTATTGAGACTTGTTTTTTTTAGTCCAGAATATGGTTTGATCTGGTGTTGTGGGTTGACTTGTGTTCCCCCAAAAAGATATGTTCAAGTCCTAACCCCTGGCATCTGTAAACATGACCTTATTTGGAAATAGGGTCTTTGCAGGTCTAACCAAGGTCATTCTAGTTTAGGGTGGACCTTAATCCAATGACTGTGAGAGAATAAATTTCTGTTGTTTTAAGTCACCTAGTGTGTGCTATTTTGTTATGGCAGCCTTAGGAAACTAATAACATCTGGTGAATGTTCCATGTACATTTGTTAAAAAAAAAGGATATTTTGCTGATATTAGATAGATTCTTCTGTAAGTGTTAATTCGATCAGGTATATTGATAGTGCTGTTCAAGCCTCTTATATATTTAATTATTTTCTATCTACTTCGTCTGTCAATTATTGTGAGAGCAGTATTGAAATCTCTGACACCCAAGTGGATTCGTCTGGTTTTTGTTTATTTGTTTGTTTTTAGTAGTATCAATTTTTGCTTAGTGTATTTTGAAGTTCTGTTGATAGGTACAAATACATTTAGAATTATGTCCTCTTGATGAATTGCTTCTTTCATCATTGTAAAATGACCCTCTTTATCCTTGCTAATATTCTTTTCTTAGAAATCACTTTGTCTGATAGTCATACAACTCCAAATATTGTTTAATTAGTATTATCATGGACTATATTTTAAAAATTATTTCACTTGAATTGTATCTTCTTTTTTATATTTAAGGTAAGATTCTTGTAGACAGCACGCAGCTGTGTTTTGGCATCTTAACTGATCTGACAATCTCTGGTTTTTATTTGGTGTGATTAGAACAATTATATTTGAAATAATTAGTAATATTGTTGAGTTTAACTTTATGATTTTTCTATTTATTTATTTATTTATTTTTATTTTCTATTAATTAATTTATTTTTGTTACAGATGTTTCTCCTTTTACCCCCAGACACCCTCCTCCTTATCCTGCCCCCCTCCCCCAAGCATTGTTGTCTATGTCCTTGGTTACACCATACATGCATGTAATTTCTTTGGTTTATCTCTGAGATCATAATAAACTACAAATTTTAGAAAGCTGACAAGAACCAAACATCAAGAAATTCAGATATAAATAATGTATTTAATTACATAACTGCTTAAATATATTTTGAGTGAAAATCCTTTTAACCTTTGCCTGATTCTTTATATGACAATGTTTTTTTATATTTTCTATAGAAATAATGAAAGATAATCCTATCTGTCTTCAAGTATTGTTAATAAAACAGTTTTTCAGTTTCATAACTCATCATAGGAATAATTATATACATTTTAAGGATTGTTGTCAAATTTGGGAAAACCTCAGTCAAGTTTCTGTTATATATGATTTGTAATTGGAGGAATTTTCCACAGACTAGCCTCTGGCTCCAAATATTTCATGTCATATTTCTTTGCTACCTATGCATGTCTAGTGCGGGCTGCAATGCTGGTGTCACTGTATGTCCTTGGGCCACATATTCTCTCACAATTTTGTGACCATGGGCATGGTAAGTGGTAGAACATTCAGGAAGCCGTTCCCACATTAGGACAGCTAGCAGTAACTTAAGTATACATGAAAATGACTATGAACCACATAAATATATTTCATTAAGCCCAAACTAATAATTTCCCAACTCATCAGCCCCTTAGAGGATCTCAAGAACCTAAACTGGGGGTATAATGCCAATTCTGGGTCAGTAGGAAAGATCACTGGTTTCCTCTGTTTCTGAGTGTTATGCTCTAGACTTTGGTCACTTCTCATTCTACACATTTTCCCCAGAACCTCTTCCGTTTCCATGGACTCAACTGCCACCTGCCTGTTAATGATTTCCAAATCAATACCTCTAGCCTGACCCCTCTTCTGAACTTTAGACATGTATATTCAACTATTCAGTAATAGTCCTACTTCAAGAACCTCTTAGCTTTCTTTTCAGCCTCCCTTTACTGCACTGAGCAAAGCAGAACGTGAGAGGTGCCACGACACCTCCGGGACACCCAGCTGGTGTTAGAGGCTTGCTCGTTGTTGTGAGGGAAAACTTCCACACATTTAGTGACCAGAAGTGTCAGAAATGAAGTGTTTTGTGTGAATAATGCAGGAGACATGCAGGAAGGAAAGACAAAGAAGGGGTTTTTTCTTTCTTAGGAAGGGAAAAACTGTTTCCTTTACAGTAGGTGAATGAATAAATAAAGGGTGATACCTCCAACCAATGAAATGTTATTCGGCACTACAAAGCAATGATGTATCAAGCCATAAAAAGACATGGATGAACCTTAAATACATATTACTGAGTGAAAGAACACAATCTGGAAAGGATACATACATTCCAACTACATGACATTCTGGAAAAGGCAAAACTGGAGGCCATAAGAAGCTCAGTGGTTGCCGGGGCCAGGGAATGGACAGGCATAGCACAGGGTTTTCTTAGGGCAATGAAAATACTCTGTATGATATTATAATGGTGGATGCATGTCACTATACATTTGTCCAAATCCATAGAATGTACAACACCAAGGGTGAACCCTCAGGGAAACTAGGAACTTTGGGTGATAATGGTGTGTTGGTTCATTCTTGGTGCAATGCACCGCGCTGGTGAGGGATGTTGATAATGGGGTAGGCTAGACATGTGTGGGGGCAGAGGACATATAGGAAATCTCTGTAACTTCCTCTCAATTTTGTTGTAAACCTAAAACTGTTCTAAAAATATAAGTCTTAAAAAAATGAAATAATGGCTTCTTTATATGTATACCCTGAAAATAGATTGACCACACAAACATAGCGCTATCCAGAGGGTTCCAGAGTAGCCAGAGGGGCATAGTGTCCTCTCAGAATTCAAGCTGAGACTTATTCATCGCAGAAATATTTGATGGAGCCCATGCCCATTTCCTTTTTTCTGTTGTTCACCCTTTTTCTCATCAGTATCCCATCGCTGATGGCCAACCTCTAACAGTATAATAGTAAAGGAACAATGTTTTATGTATCCTAAGACTCTTATCTTTATCTTACACTCCTATCTTACATTCCTTTTTGTACTTTAGATTTTGAACTATGTCTTAACTTTTTGTGTAAACTCTGCAGCTTTTATATCTGTCCTTAGCAAGGATTCCCTAAATGCTTGTTAAGCTGAATTGAATTTAACTGGCAGGCAAAACAGACCCAACTAATCTACTCTAAAATATAGCAGTAATCTACGAGAGGAATTAAAAAAAAAATACCATGAACATGGGACATAGAAACATGAAGTTTGGCAAATTGGCAGTACTGGCAAGTTGGGAAGGTGACTATGCCAGTTACAGAGTGAGATGGTGAACAGTGCTGCTGAGAATTCGGAGCAACACGTGGGCTGAACTCCTATGTCCTGACTTAGCCTCAAGTGGTCCTCAGTAGAATCTGACAGGCAGAGGCCCCTGGGGATGCAGGAAATATTGAAAACCCAGGGAATTCAGTCCATTGTTACTGTTAACGAAGAATCACACACAGTATGAGTTTAAAAATACCAGAATTTGCCCAGCTGGTGTGGCTCAGTGGTTGAGCGTCCACCCATGCACCAAGAGGTAATTGGTTTGATTCCCGGTCAGGGCACATGCCCAGGTTGTGGGTCATGCAGGAGGCAGCCAATCGATGTTCTCTCTCATCGATGTTTCTCTCTCTCTCTTTCTCTCCCTTCCTCTCTCTCTAAAATCAATAAAGAAAAAAAAAAATACCTGAATTCACAAAATGGAAATGTTTTGTCTGTTTTGTAGGCATCTAAAAGTGGAATTATCTGCCAATAGGGAAAAAAAGATGCAACCAGATTCCTCCAGAGGAGGGAGACAGGATTGATTCTCTTTTTTTCTTACAGATTTTTCTGTGGCTAGCAAAACTATGCTCATCAGTCCCTTGGTGTCCCACAGTATCTGCCAGGTTCCGTTGATCTGTAAATCATCCACCTTTCCCCAGACTTATGGCATTTGGAGGTCCCCTAAGGGGCAACATCCTGCTTGAAGCTGAAAATAATTGCTTATCTTTATAGAGGCAGAGAGAGGCCTGAGGGGAGGAATAATAGAGACTAAAGGCAGTGGGGAAAGGGGAGAGTGATTGGGGTGGGGAGGGGGAGAGTTTGCAACTTGGGGGCAAATTGACCAATTTGCAAAGTAGCCTTTCTCTCAAAAATTCAGTTGAAAGCATTCCCAAGTCTTCATGTCCAACCCTTGTTGCCTGGTCTGCAGCCGAAGAAATCGGAGATGGTGACAAGGCTCTGTGAAGTCTGGGTGGAAGAAAAACCTTCGTTGATGTGGGGTGCCCCATGGGACTTTCTGCCTTCCAGCTGACAGCATCATCTGTTTCAAAAAAGCAAAAACAAACAAACCAAAAAAACCTTGTGCTTCCAATCAAGACTGAAGCTGAGAAATTTTCTTGACAGGGGTGAGAGTTGTAGCATGCATGGCCTGTCAGATTTACATTCTTTGTTCAGTGAGATGTCAAGTCACTAGCGAGGCATGGAAGCACCTGGGATGTGTTCTCTCTCTTAGTCCTTCATTCATCCACTCACCCCCACACTCCATGTGCGTGAAGCATACACACGCATCCCCCTCACTTCGGAATCTGGTCTTATTGTTTTAATAGTTATAGGCGGAATCTCTCTCTCTGTCTCTCTCTCTCTGCCTCCCTTCTTCATCTCTCTCCAATATTTCCTAAATAATTGGCTAATTTTTCCCCACATTAGGTGGTTTTAAATTCAGGGCCATCCTAATAGGACAAAGATTTTTTTTTTACCATTAAGTAAATTTGAAAAAAAAAAAAAAAAAGTGCCACCAGTTCTAAAGGAAATACCAAAAGGTCATTCTAAACATTTTTGTGAACAGGGATTACTTTCTGAAAGAGTGGACTAAGTGATGGTTTCCCACAATGGCTAATTTGAAGGAGACAAGAGGCACCTAGAAGCATAGAGTTTGGTGTGCTTCATAAAAAGAAAACAGCCTCTTTACTTTATAATTATAGCTCGTGTTATAGGTCTCTTCCCAATGTGGCGATGTTGCCAAGGCAATAGCTTGGCAATCTTCCCCATGGCTGCTTTTCACATTACCCACACGGGCTTCACGGACGTTAATCTTTATAACACCTATGCAGTCCAAAGGGCGAAATACATTTTTAGTCTGTTTTTCATGGTAGGGAAAGGACATTAGAAGACAAAATGTGGAGTCTCCTTTCTCCTTTCCAGGACACGCTGTCAGTGACAGACCATGGATTTTGAAGTGGCCTTCGGACTGCAGCCCAGGACTGTGGGGAGAAGAAAGCAGGAGACCTAAAGGGAACATGTGCAACAAACCAGGTCAGGGGCTGATGGTCAGAGCTGGATATTCTGCTACTGGGACACAGTGGAAGCCAGGAGGCAGACACCGGAAAGGAGCCTGAGCCAAAAGTCACAGTTCGCAAAGCTCAGGGCCAAAGCGCAAGACAGGAGCCAGAGGAGCAATTAACAGGGAGCAAGAATGTCCAGAGTCAGCATTCAGAAACTGCCCTCATGGCAGTTTTTCCTCACCCTGGACGGGGGCAGCTCCCTTGGAAAGCATCTACCACATCTGGGCTTTGGGGGCGCAATAATCTTGGCGTCACTATTCTTACACTAGGAGGAGACAGCAGAGAGACAGCGCCTCATACCCAAGATGTCTCGAGTCACAGAGCTCACCAAGGTGGTATCACTGAGGCAGGGCCTGGACTAAGGCGGGCGAGTGAGGTACTTGGGGTGCCACACATAATGAGGCATTCGCTCTCAGGGTCATGCAGATGCAGGTCGCTGAGGCTGTGAGAGGGGAAGGGCACCTCCCAACCCGAGGCTGGGCCGCACTGGAACTGACTGATATCTGATGGTCTGTTTCCCTTTGACATTAGGCCCTGAGTCCATTCTGAATCAGTCTGTGGCGCTCATGGTGTTTCTTGAATCAAAAATACATGATTAATATTTGCTGCTCCCTGGCATTTAATAATGTAGGATGGATAAAATAAACTCCTAAATTAATGCAACAGAAAAAGTTTTATTTACATCATGGTAATGACCTTTTTTTTCTTATCCTTTTGCTGGCCAAGAAGTTCTAAATACCTTCCAAGACTATATTTGTTTCAAAAAGAGCAGAGAGGAAGTTACTGAGACACTCCCGCAAATGCTTGCTGAATGCGTAGAAAATGAATTAGAACTGAGAGCAGGGAGAATGGGACACTCATGAACTCCATGAAAATATTCAGCATCTTTTATTTTAGTTCTATCAGGTGGTTAAAGTAACAGGCTTGTTTTATTTTATATACTTTTTTTTTTTATCCTCACCCGAGGACTTTTTTTTTTTTTTTCATTTATCTTCAGATAGAGCGGGAAGGAGAGAAGGAGGAAGAGAGAGAGAAACATCAATGTGAGAGAGACACATTGACTGGTTGCCACCCACACGACCCCAACCGGGGCCGGGGACAAATACATTGTCCCCGAGGTACGTGCCCTTAGCGGGAACCGAACCCGGGACTCTCTGGTCCGCAGGCCTGATGCTCTAACCGCTGAGCCAAACCAGCCAGGGCTATTTTATATACTTTTTGAAAACACCCTTCTGCAGGAAGTGTAAGAGGTGTTTGTATTAAGTGCCCACAAGCTTTTCTCTGAAACCTATTTAAATCACTTTAGTTGACTCTGATCCCAACCAAGTAAGATGTGAAAGAAAGAACAAGAACATATTCTAAATCTATAGGGATTTCTTCTTTTTAAAACAGTTTTTATTAATTTTAGACAGAGAGAGAGAAAGGGAGAGAGAGAAACATCAAGGAGAGAGAAACAACTATCATCTGCCTCCTGTACGCCCCCTGTTGGTGATCTATCGGAAACCCGGGCATGTGCCCTGACCAGGAATCCAACCATCGACCTATGGGACAGTGCTCAACCAACTGAGCCACACCGGCCAGACTCTATAGGGGTTTCTTTAATTTTCCATTCAGGAAGTGAATTTCTTTCCTTTTCCCCACGAGGCCCCACAGATTGGGCTGTGTCCTTGCTGCCTCGGAGGCTGTCGCCTGCCTTCAGGATTTACCATCATGGACAATGTGCTTCAGTACTTTCTACGGAATGGGCTCATTTTGTGTTCCCCTTTTTCTCAGTTGGCTCAGGGATGCAGGAAGATTAAAAACATGCTTTTTGTCAGTGAAATAAATTGAGAGGAATCAGAGACACGCTAAGAGGAGTCCTACATATTGAAAGAGTTAGTGCAACTGAACGATTTCCCACCAACACACGACTGGATAAAAACAGACGGGCCAGCGTCTGTCGTGAACCCTGGGATTTCGCTCTCCTGGTGACTGTACTGAAGGCTGCTCTCTTGCCTGTCCCCCAAAATGTGGAATTGATTTATACTGAATGTACTGGCTTTCAACTTTTAAGGAAGGGGAATTTAAGGACAAAATGCTATTCTAAATTCAAGCACTCGCAGTTTATAACCTGTGGCATTTGCTAATGATGTTAGTAAAATGTATAACTAGCAACTATTATGCATTGTTTCTATAACTCTCTTCAAAAGAATATGCCTTTTATTTCTGAGTAGCCTCAGACATCAGGGCAGAAAGGAGAAGGCTTGCAGCCACAATTTCCAGCCCTTGGGGTCCAGGAGGAAGAGCCTCTTGGAGTCATGCCTCTCCTGCATGTTTCCTTAACATTAAATGTGACAAGTTCCATGTCAGGCTCAATCCCACCCAGGTATCACCCCAGGAGAGCCCCGAGCCTGTCAGGGTGTACAGTGTCCTGACTTTGTTGATCGATTCTGCTCATTGAAATCCAGTGGAGAAGGAAGAAAGCGCCTCCTCCTTGCAGCCAGCTCCTCTCCCAGAGCAAACAAGACTGCAGCTCAGAGGCGCTGCGAACCAGTTTCCACAGCCAATGTCAATACTCGACTCCTCTCCGAAGCCAGTCACTAGACGCACACCAGAAGGTGGACACACTCCTCTAGATAAAGAATGTATTTATTTAGGTTCATGCAGAAACCAGAGAAGGAACGGGCTGGTTGAGAAAGCTCTTCCCCGGCCCTGGCGTGTGAGCGGAGAGTGGTTCGGCCGCAGACGGTGACCACGCCAGCCTGCTCCCGACACAATGCCCGTCTGGACTTTGGATGCCCTGAATTTTCAGCTTGATTTTGGCACTAGCTGTTTTCATACATTTTTCTTTCTTGTGTTTTGCACATATCTCATGCTGTTTTTAAGCATTTGTTTTGGATAGACTGGTCCTGGCAATTGAATAAAAAATTATGGCCTTGAAGAGTATTTTCAATTGAATATTATAAATTTCACTATCTGGAAATCAGCTGACATCTGATACATCCTTATATTTCTAAATATGTAAATGTACATTGATATATATATAGAGAGATCTAGATAAATAGTTCTAGGTATAAACTACTAACTATATTTAGTATGGTTTTCTGTAAGTAACTATACATACATTTAACCTCAGTTCCACTTGGCTTTTGGCTGGCATCTGCTTTTTCATCTAACTGACAAATGCACATAGTTAATAAATGAGTTTAAAGAACATAACTTTTCCTTTTGCTTTCTTTAAAATGCACTTTGAGATGGGAGTAAAACAGAGTGAAGATCAATAGAGGCCCAGAACCTTCCATACATTTAATATGATAAACCTTTGGTGCCTGGAACCATAGCCCTTGAAGTCTACATTGCTCCAGAAATTCTAGTCATTTAATCTGATACACATATATTTTTTCCTCATTCTTTATATTCTGAAGCTTGTGGTGACCCTAAAAGGGTTGCCAGCTCACACTTGCAACTTTGCCCCAGGCTAAAGGAAGAACTTACTCCAAACTGTGCTCTCTCTGACACCACCATTGGCCTCACAAAGGTGAGTCCTGTTAGTATTAAAACTGGCATGGCTCCAGACACAAGAGCTAGGGTCTGGGCCCCAATGCAGTGGCTGCTGGGAGCAACTAGCTCCCCCTGGTGTATGCCACATAGACACACACACAAATACTACAGTTTATGTTGCCCATACTATTACCAGTGATGGGTAAACTTATTCCCAAGGTTATTTCCTTTTCTTTCTTTCTCCCCTACCCCCAAATATCTACTATTCTCTAGATAGCATCCCCCCCAAAAAACACAAATGATATTGAGGTACCTGGTTGTATGACCTCTAGACCTTTACATTCTAGCTTTGAATTACAAAGAGAACAAGAGGGAGAAACAGAGAGAGAGAGAGAAAAGATACAAAAGAACGCTCAATCTAATAGTGAAATTCCTTCCTCATATAAAACTGTATAAATTATCATTATTTGTTAATTTTGATGAGTTATAATCAATTTAAAAGTCATTTATTCAAAATTCAACAATTATTTAGTGAGACCATACCTATTACATGCCAGATAGGTAAAGTATCTGTCCTCATGATGTTTCTTTTTAATTAAGGGAGATATTTAATAAATGAGATCATATTTTTTCAAAGCACAATAATTTCGGATACTGACACATGCTTATAATGAACCCTATGATGACTCTTCCAGACACCCCCTCAGGTCTACGGTTCTTCTTCCTCCAGCCACTGGGAATGCTGTCAGTAGACCTCCCTCACTTCTCAGCCTCCTTTGGGAATTATTTTAAAGAGAGTCACTTACCCTTTCTGGGGTAGTCCATATCCAATAACTGGTCAACACAAAGGTATAAAGGTCAACACCTCTCCTCAGCCCAGGGTAGCTCTGAAGGTCCATATTAGCTTTCTGTGGGGGCAGCGGAGGCCTTTGTTGAGACTGTATCACAGCCCAACTTCTTCCTCTGCCCAGTCAGTCCTGTTTCTTCCCTTCCATGGGCACAGCCTAATCAACTTCCTGCTTACTAATCACTGCCTCAGTTAGTTCTTGGGAACCCTGACCTGCAACAGTTAGTACTAGCAGGGGACCAAGGGTGCAGTGTGTACTTGATATCAGTGAATTGTATACGGTACTGTATCTGCAGTAGGTAGACCACAGTACCTGAGGCAGAATACAGGGTGAGGTAGAAATGGCCCTGCTTACCCTCACTCCCAGTTACCTGCTTGGGGGAATTTGCCTTCCTCTCTTTGTGTGTCTGGGTTCCGTGGAGTTAGTGGTCCTGGTTCCTAGATGGGGAATGCTTCCACCTGAGGACACAGCAAGAGCTCTATTAAATTACAAGCTACAGCTGGCTCTTGGGCACTTTGGTTTCTTTGTGCCAAGGTGCCAACATGCAAGAAGGAAGCTCCTGGCATCAGGAGGAGATTGCACGACTGTTGTACGGCGGAGACAGGGAAGATATATTCGGCGCCCAAGTGATTTATTTAGGTGCCTCTTGGTACTCTTTTGTCCAGTTTTGGCAATGATAGAGAAGTTCAGAAGCCACAGTCAGGGAAGGACATGGTGACTAGGACCTCAGACCCCTCAGGGATGAGAGTCTGGTTCATGCCAACAGGTGTGACACCTAGACCCGTGGAAGTACTAGGTGAGGTTGGGAGAGTATAAAATGGATAGTAGAGGAAGGAGACAATGTGTTTTAATTGTGATCCCAAGACTGGCTGCAGTGATTAGGGCTCCATTTCATGCCGCTGAACCTCATTAAGTTTTACCTGAGGAAGAGATGCATCAACATCTTAACAAAGCTGCTTTCAGAATGCATACAACGCCGTGAGTCCAAAGGGTGGACTCAGGTGGACCCTGTGAGGTGCTACTCATATCCTCCTTCAGTGCAAAACACCTATTCCCCAAGCTGCTGGGAGCGCGGCAAACAGACAGCGCCAGCTGGCAACTTCCTTCGCGAATTGTCTCAACTGAAGGGCGCTGCTGTGCCTCCCTGGGGCAGCTGGTACACAGGTATTGATTGACGTGGGGATAGAAAAACGAGTCAGCTCTTGCTGACACTTGATATTGAAGCCACTGAAGCTTCAGAATTTAACTGTGGGGTTGGCTCAGGCCATTTTGAACAGCAATGTTCCAGCGAAAGAACAGAAAGACCCAGCTTTGAATTATTTCCCAGCCAATTATTAGTTGTGTAATATTGGACCATTTATATCTTCTCAGAGTTTTAGTTTCTTGTAAAAATAGAAATAATATACCTAACTCATAAAGTTACAGGGAGAATGAAATGATGTCATGCCTCGAGCATAAAGAAAGTAACCCAGCGCTTTACACACAGCCGGGCTCACCAAGTTACTCTCACTCTCGCTCAGAAAGTATATTCACAAATTATATTAGCATTTTAAAAAGTCATTATAAGACCTTTGGCATTTAGAGAATTAACACATGCAGTTTAGTCTACTACTAAATAACTCCAGAGGTCCACGTAATGTAATCATTTGAAATTTTTGGAGGTGCACATTTGAATCCGACACACGAGAAGAGGCTGGTTGGCAGGGGTGAGGCTGGGTGGTATGGAGCCGAGCCAATGCCAAGCATCCGCATCTTACCCTGACTTTATGGTTCTTATGATCTTCCCATCATGTGCCTTTTGTGAAGCCAGAAAGTGTCTGTATTTAATGGAAAATGCCCCTCCTAAACAAAAAGAACAAACACAAAAAAACAAAACAACTAAAACCAACCAGTGAAGAGTGTTGGCATGGAAGTGAAGAGAACGGTGAGAAACCTGAGAAATAGATGATGCTTACACAGTAAAAGTGAATTCGGGCATAAATTATAGAGTAGGAATGCCACATTGGCAGTGTCCTGGACTCGTGATATAAATGCTTTTACCAGGTGCTCCATAAGGAAACGAGCAAAGGCAATTCACAAATTATTTCAATAAATTTTCCAGACAGAATTCTTATTATTAGCTTTATAAATGAGTCTAGTCCTCTATTTATAGAATTATAAAAGTCTTAAGGGGTCAATTAAAAGTGTTTAGTGATACCCAGCTGAGCTTTATGAGGGAAATTCTATGCTATAATGGTATCTGTGATTTTGGGACTTTGTAAATGTCTCAGCAAGTATCTCCTAAGAATGTCAGGGTCTGTGTAATTATTTTTAATACTACCACGTAGTTCCTGTTGTACAGAAAATTGTAAAATGCAAATTATTAACCATCGGGTTGATAATCACCTTGTAAAGAGAGAACTTGCATCTTTAATTGCCTTTTTTACAATAAAGATATGGCTTTTGTCAATAGATATTCAACACCATGTACAAAAGCTCCGTGCTACAAAGTACAAGGACAAATTAGACATGGGTCGTGCCCTCTTTTGAGGAAAGAAAATATGCTGCTTCCATGATGCAAATATAACTCTGAGAATTGGGAAGGTAAATTATCTTGGGGAAAGAATACTGGCATCTATGACTGGCAAAAAGTCATAATACTGGTTCATTTAAACAGGCGTTTATTGCCTCGTAATCATTTAGGGAGACAAGAGGGAAATATCATTTATTATGATACAAAAAGCACAAAAATGGCTCTAAGAAATCTGCCGTATCCTAGCTGTGATCAGTAAATCTCAGCATTTCCATCTCTGTTAAGTCACTTAAGTTTGTTTGACTGGATACTCCCTGTCTAACATCTAAAGATAGATAGATATATTTCCACAAAAATGAATTTTACACACGCATCCATAAAAAATAGCAGCCTCACTTTCACAAGGCTCCAAGCAGTCTCAACATGGTGTTCCTTTCATTTGAACTCTGCAGTCCTTGTAGGAACAATGATCCCACATTACATTGTTTGAAGAGTCTGGGTTGAATTCTGTGGGCCAATTAGACTACATTGCAGAAAGACTGGAATTTCCTGGGGCAGGATAAGGGGAATAAACCACAAGGTTGATTAAAATTCAACTGGGCACTAACTTCTTCATATTATTTTCTGGAATCCTCATGTAAAATGCAAATACTGTGGGGAGGCTAATACATTACAGAGCATTAAAGAGAAACGCTATCAGGGGAGCTGCCAATGTCCATTTCCATCCTCCTCCTAGTGATTTCCACAGAATGCCACTCATTCTTAGGAGTGTTTCCAAGACTTTTCAAAAGTTCACTTGAAAGTCTTAGCAGAGATTTCCTGGTCTCCTGAGAAGATGTAGAGAGGACCCAGGGAAGTTGCGGGGGTGGATGTAGCATGGTAGTATTTAGCTGGTCTTAATCAAAGGAGGAAAATCAACTTTTGTTGCGTGTCTCCCATGTGCCTGCTCTGTCCTGTGATTGCATATGCTATCTCATCACATTTCTTTCTCCAGTGCCCTTACTCTGTTCCTTTTTTTTTTAATCCTCACTCGAGGATATTTTTCTATTTATCTTCAGATAGAGATGGAGGGAGAGAGAGGAAGAGAAAGGAAGAGAGAGAGAGAAACATTGACGTGAGAGGGACACATTGACTGGTTGCCTCCCGCATGACCCTGACCAGGGCTGGGCCATAACTGAAGTACCTGCCCTTGACCAGAATCGAACCCGTGAGTCATTGGTCCGTGGGCCGACACTCTACCGCTGAGCCAAACCAGCCAGGGACGTTATTCTCTTTTTATCGTGACCCTTGAATGGATGGGAAGCTGAGGCTATGGAAGGTTAAGTAACTGTCATGAAGATCTAATGAGTCAAACTTGGATCTTAGGGTCAAACTTGACCTTACTCATTTCAAAACTCATTAACCTAAAAAAAGGACAGGGATTTCATCAGTGGGATTTGATTCGGATTTACTTGATTCCAATTTGTTGTAAAGAGTTCAGAGGCTCCTTCAAGAGGAGAATGGTAGGGGATATAATTTTAAAACATCAACGACTATGAGACCTATGACTGGGCAAGAATGGAGTGGCAATGGAAGAAAGGCTATTTCCAATGCTTTGTTCTGATGAAGTTTCTCATTTCTTTATTTTTAGAATGTTAAAAGTATTATACTATGATAAAGCTAAACATAATCTTACCATGTGATCCTTGCTCCCAGGTATTTACCAAAGTGAGTTGAAAACTTATGTCCACATAAAACCTTGTGCACAAATATTTACAGCAGCTTTATTCAGAATTGCCAAAATCGGAAACAACCAAGATCCCTTTTAATAGGTGAATGGATAAATTGTGCACCATCCAGACAATGGAATAAAAAGAAGTGAGCTACCAAATCATGAAAAGACACGGAGGAAGCTTAGTGCATATTGCAAGTGAAAGAAGCCAACTATATGACATCTGGAAAAGGCAAAAATATAGAGAGTAAAAATAGCAGAGATCGCCAAGGGTTCAGTGGGGGTGGCAGGGACAGGGGCGTGGAGGAGATGAACAGTTGGCACACAGGACATTTTTAGGGCAGAAAAACTATTTTGTATGATACTGTAACAGTAGATACATGACTATGTATATGTCAAAACCCACAGACTGTACAACACAAAGAGTGAATCCTAATTTAAATTATGGACTTTAGTTAGTAATGTATCAATATCTGTTCATCAATGTAAAGTAGTACCACACCAATGCCAGATTTTAATAATAGGGACAATGTGGGCAGAAGGTGGGGTGTCTTGGAAAGGGTGTAAATGGGAACTCTCTGTATATCCCACTCATTTTATTTCTGTAAACCTAACACTTCTCTAAAAAGTATATTAATATTTAAAAATTATTCTAGCACTATCTCGTTCTTCATGTCATATTAAATACACCAGATATAGCTAGAGAGAACAGAAGGAATAAGAATAGTGTAAGAGAAAGGGAGAGGCATAAAAAATAGGAGAATTATAAAATGTTAGAGTGAAACTTGTGCCACCAGGAAAAAAACGTTTAGAAATGTATGGAGCCATCTTTTCTTCATTTTTTCTTCTCTTTTCTGCCTTTGTTCTTTCTGGGGGTATGAGAAGGGAGCAAGTTTAGAATGTGGGATAAGATGACAGTATGGAATCTTAAAAATAATTTATATAGCTTCCCCAAGAATAAGCATTTTATTTAGAGCTGATGGAAGGCCGGGATGTCGGGAACAGTATGTATTGAGGAGACGATGAAGCGCCAGTTGGTTAAACTCTAATTCTGCGTGGTTAGGGAAGAGGGAGTTTAATATGGTGACACTGGAAGAATCACAGAGCTGGACAGTAGGGAACCTGCTTTCCGTGGAGCTCCCCAGGGTTACCGGAAATCAGAGGTGGTGTGATATGGAGATCCAGAGTGAGGTAAAGAGCTTAAAGAGGATGTTCCCCAAACAATCTTTTCTATTGAGGTATGGCAGAGACAGTCAAGTGCATGAACCTTAGGTGTATATTTTGTTAAATTTGTATTTATGAACATATCCGTGGGTCCACCAGTCATATCAAGATACAGAATATTTCCAATATTTCAAAAGGCTCCTTTGTGTTCCTTTTCAATCAATACCTCTGTCCACAGAGGTAATCACTCTGATATCTATCACTAAAAATTATTTTTGCCTGCAAACCTCAGATAAACAAAATCCTAATGTATGTACTCATTTGTGGTTAGCTTCCCAACATGATGTTTGTGAAATTCATCCATGTTGTTGCATATAATAGTTTTGTTGTTAATCCTCACCTGAGAATATTTTTCCATTGATTTTTAGAGAGAGTGGAGGGGAGGAAGGGAGAGAGAGAAAAACATCAATATGAGAGAGACACATCTATTGGTTGTCTCCTGCACAACCCTGACCACCAGGGGCAAGAATTGAACCCATGACCCTTAGGCTAATTCTTTTGTAAAGTTCTTACACAAATCTTTTTCCAGTTATTTAAATTGGTTTGTTTTTAAATTTTTTTAAATTAAAAATATTAAATTTATTGGGGTAACATTAGTTAATAACATTATATAAAAATTTTAGGTGTACAACTGATTTGTACTTCTTTACATATTCTAAATGCAAGCCTTCTGTCAGATGTATGTACTGTAGACATCTCTCAATCTGTGACTTGCCTTTTATCACTTTTAGTGATATCTTTTGATTAACAGAAGTTCTTAATTTTGATGACATTTAATTTATCAATCTTTTGTTTTATAATTAAGGCTTTTCTTATACTACTTAACTCTTAAGCCAAGTTCATAAATATATTATCCTCTCCTAAAAGGTTTTCTTTCTTTTTTTTTTTTCACTTTTAGAAATATAATACATTTCTAATTAGCTTTTGTATATGGTGTGAGGTAAAGGTCAAGGTTCATTTCACCAACCCCCCAAGGATATCCAATTGATTTCAAACTTTTCCCCCTAAACTACACTGATGCTGTTGTTGCAAATCAGGTGACTGTGCATGTATGGCTCTTTTCTTGTTTTACTTTGTCTTATTGCTTTATTTGTCTAGTTCTCTGCCAGTACCACACCATCTCACTTATGAAGCTTTACAAGAAGTGTTTATTTTATTTATTATTATTTTTTGCAATATTTATTAATTTATTTTTGTTACAGATGTTTCTGATTTTCCCCCATTGATACTCTCCTCCCAGTCTCGTGCCCCGTCCCCCCAGCATTGATGTCTCTGTCCATTGGTTACTCATAGACTTCCAGTACTATCTTAAATAACAGTGGCGAAAGTGGACATCCCTGTCTTGTTCCAGTTCTTAAGGGAAATGCTTTTAGTTTTTGCCCATTGAGTATGATGTTGGCTGTAGGTTTTTCATATATGGCCTTTATTAAGTCGAGATATGATTCCTCTATTCCCACGTTGCTGAGTGTTTTTATCAGAAATGGGTGCTGGATTTTGTCAAATGCTTTTTCAGCATCTATTGATATGATCATGTGGTTTTTGTCTTTCATTTTGTTTATGTGGTGTATCACATTTATTGATTTGCGAATATTGTACCAGCCTTGCATCCCTGGGATGAATCCCACTTGGTGATGGTGAATAATTTTTTTGATGTATTGCTGGAACAGATTGTTAATATTTTTGTTAAGGATTTTGGCATCTATGTTCATCAGGAATATTCGCCTGTAATTTTCTTTCTTTGTAGTGTCTTTATCTGGTTTTAGAATTAGAGTTATGCTGAACTCATAAAATGAGTTTGGAAGGCTTTCTTCTTCTTGGATTTTTTGGAATAGTTTGAGGAGAATGGGTGTTCTTCTTTGAATGTTTGGTAAAACTCCCCCTTGAAGCCGTTGGGCCTGGGCTTTTGTTTGCTGGGAGTTTCTTGATTACATCTTCAATTTCTTATTAGTCTGTTCAAGTTTTCTCTCTTCCTGGTTCAGTTTTGGGAGACTGTGTGTTTCTAGAAATTTGTCCATTTCACCTACGTTGTCCAATTTGTTTACGTATAATTGTTCGTAGTATTTCTTAGTATCAGATGTTACTTCTCTTTCATTTCTGATTTTGTTTATTTGGGTCCTCTCTTTTTGTTTCTTGGTGAGTCTGGCTAAGGGTCCATCAATTTTGTTTATCTTTTCAAAGAAACAGCTCTCTGTTTAATTGATCTTTTGAATTTTTTTTTTTTTTTTTTTTTTTTTTTTTAGATTCTATGTCATTTATTTCTGCTCTGACTTTTACTATTTCTTTCCTTCTACTTGCTCTGGGTTTTTCTTTTTGTTTACTTTCTAGTTCTTTTAGTTGTAGGGTTAGAAAGTCAATTAGAAATTTTTCTTGTTACTTAAGGTAGGCCTGTAGTGCTATGAACTTCCCTCTCAGGACTGCTTTCGCTGTGTCCCATAGACTTTATGTTGTTGTGTGTTCTTTTTCATTGGTTTCCAGGAATTTTTTAATTTCTTCCTTGATCTCCTTGGTAACCCACTCATTGTTTAATAACATGCTATTTAACCCCTATGTGTTTGAATGTTTTTGCTGTAATTGATTTCTAGTTTCATGCTATTGTGATCTGAGAAGATGCTTGATATGATTTCAATCTTCTTGAACTTGTAGAGACTTAGTTTGTGTCCTAACATGTGATCTATCTTTGAGAATGTCCCATGTGCACTTGAGAAGAATGTGAATTCTGCAGTTTTGGGGTGTAATTCTCTGTAGATATCTAGTAAGTCCATTTGATCTAGCGCATCATTTAGAGTCTCTGTTTCCTTGTTAATTTTGTGTCTAGAGGATCCATCCAGTGATGTCAGAGGGGTGTTGAAGTCCCCTGCTATGATTGTATTGCTGTTGATTTGTCCTTTGAAGTCCTCCAGAAGTTTTTTAATGTATTTTGGTGCTCCTATGTTAAGTGCATATATGTTTACCAAGGTTATATCTTCCTGTTGGATAGATCCTTTCAATATTATGTAGTGGTCTTCTTTCTCCCTAGTTATGACCTTCATTTTGAAGTCTATTTCATCGGATATGAGTATTGCTACCCCAGCTCTTTTTTCCTTTCCGTTTGCTTGGAAGAATTTTTTTCCATCCCTTCACTTTCAACCTATGTGAGACTTTTGTTGTGAGGTGGGTCTCTTGTAAACAACATATATATGAGTCATGCTTTCTTATCCATTCAGCTACTGTTTCTTTTGATCGGAGTGTTTAATCCATTTACATTTAAGGTTATTATTGATATGTACTTATTTATGGCCATTTTTGTTTGTTATGGTTATGTTTCTATTCCTATTTCTTCTGCTTATTACAGCAGTCCTTTTTAACATTTCTTGCAGTGCTGGTTTGGTGCTAATATATTCCCTTAGCCTATTTTTGTCTAGGAAGCTCTTTATTTCCCCTTCTATTTTGAATGATAGCCTTGCTGGATAGAGTAGTCTTGGATTCAGATCCTTGTTTTTCATGACCTTGATTACTTCATGCCATTCCCTTCTGGCCTGTAGTGTTTCTGTTGAGAAGTCAGCTGATAGCCTTATGGGGGTTCCTTTGTAGGTAACCTGTTGCTTATTTCTTGCTGCCTTTAGGATTCTCTCTTTGTCTTTAATTTTTGGCATTTTATTTATTATGTGTCTTGGTGTGGGCCTATTTGGATTCTTCTTACTTGGGGCTCTCTGTGCTTCTTGAACTTGTATGCCTTTTTCCTTCACCAAGCTAGGGAAGTTTTCTGTCACTATTTCTTCAAATATTATATTCTCGAACCCTTGCTCATTTTCTTCTTCTTCTGGAACATCTATGATGTGGATGTTGTTATGTTTCATATTGTCCTACAGTTCTCTTAGGCTGTTTTCCTGTTTTTTAATTGTTTTTTTTGTTCTTTTTGGTTTTCTGATGGGGTGATTTTTTTCTACCCTATCTTCTAATTCATTGATCCAGTCCTTGGCTTCCTCTACTCTTCTGGTTATTCCTTGCAATGTGTTCTTTATTTCTCCTATGTCATTATTCATTTCCAATTGTTTGGTTTTCAATGCTTCTATCTTTACTCATGCTGTTGAGCTTCCTCATGATTATTACTGTGAACTATCCCTGTGATATCTTGCTCAATTCCATTTCATTTATTTCTTTTCCTGTCAAATTATCTTGTTCTTTTATTTAGGTTTTGTTTCTTTGTTTCATCATTTTGGCTGTCTCAGTGGGTTTTGGAGCCTGCCAAATTTTCCTTGTGGGTGTTGGTGTTCCGCTGATTGTGGCTCCCTCTATTGGGTTTGGATGAGTGTGGGAGGACCCATGTTAAACACCACTGTCAAGTCTTACTTTCCTGGGTAGATTTTCAAGCTAAGGAAAGGTTCAGTTACCCTCTAGCTTTTTTCCTGAAGGCTATTAGTCCCAGTTACTTGATGAGCCTCAATTTGTAGCCCTCAGCTGAATAAAAAATCCCTCAGCTGTACGAGGATTTCCAGCAGGTGGGGTACTTGCTGGATATTGGACTTCAGATGTTAATGAGCCTCAATCTGCATTTCTCTGGCCTGGCCTGGTGGTGTTGAATTCCTGTGGGAGGGGCTGATGATCCTCCCCAGGGCTCTGGGAAGAGGCTCTTTGAGTAAGATGGCTATTGTCCTGTTAGGAAGTGATTCAGTACAGAACTCTCGGTGCCCTCCAGTTCAGCTCTCATCTGAGCCAGGAGCCCCCAACTCTCTCCACACAGTTCCAGTCCAGTCCACCCTCCCTCTGCCAGAGCCCAAGGTGAGTGATTGTAGATGATTTGGTGCTTTTAAACCCCCCCACTGTCTCAATGGGAAGCGCACACTGCTAATATAGCCCTCATTGCTGTCCGTAGGTTCCCAGCTCCCCTCCCCGCAATGTACCTCCACAGTTCCTACCAGGCTTGATTTGGCGTCCTCTTTCTGTGCCTGGTTGTACTGGCTCTCTTCCAGCTGCCCTTCAGTTGGTTTTTCCTGATGATTTTTCTTTATTTTAGTTGTAATTCCAGTTTGGTCCTGGGAGACGGTCTGTGTAGCTTCCATTCATTCCGCTGCCATCTTTGTTCTCCCTACAAGAAGTATTTACGTGCCTTGCCTACTTTGCATTTTCATAGACATTTTAGAATCAGTTCAAATTAAACTCTTCTTTCTTTACAATTTTGTACCAGTAAGTTGTAGCTAGCACATTTTCTATTTTTTTATATTTAATTTTGCTTTTAATCATAGTTACATATATACATTGTTTAAATAGTCAAATAGTTCTATAAGGCTATAGATGAAAAAACAGTGGTCTCTTATTCCACCTCTTTCTATCCCCAAATCCCACTTCAAGAAGCAATCTCTTCAATTCATGGAAGGTTCTGGTAGGTTCTGAAGAGATCGCCTGCCCTGGTGATGCAGCACCCTGTACCCCATGTGCAACTTTCCCTGGGAGTGCTTTCAGGGCCCTGAGGCCCAGGGCTATAGTTCTCCCTCCTCCTCCCAATATCCCTCCCCCTTGCAGGAACCCTGTGCACAGAGAGGGTTTGATGAGGCACCAGGAGGGTGGGTCTTGGTGGCCTCCAGATACATGGGACACTGACATCCTAGGACATATTTTGAGGATCTCCAGGGAATCAAAGTTGTGTCCTAGAATTTGGGTCTGTGATTTGTTGAAAGGGTCTTGTGCTGCTGGGCTCTGTACAGGAAGGAAGGTGTGCTGACATGTTTATACTCCCATAATTGATGATTGGTAAATTATTGTGCTGACTTGTTTATAGCTCCCTGAACCAAGAAATTGTTGGGAGCCACCTACGTGTCTGACAGAGTCCAAGGAGCCTGGAGGTCTTGAGTCAGAGACTCGACCTCCCCCACAATCTCAAGGAATTAGGCTTGCATTGTGTTTGTGTGACCCAATATACCTTGAAATACCTGAGATATCAGACTGGGTGTTCCTGGGTGGGCCTGGGTGTTCCTGTTATCCGCAAGGCAAACTAATTCTATACAGCATTGTTGTAGCCCTGGGCATTATATCAAGAAGATCCTATTTTCTTATATCATTAAACTTTTGCTGTAAGGTATAAAAGGCATGTAATAAAGCATATTGAGGCTGATTCCAAAGACTCTGTCACAGGGGTGTTCAGAATCAAACATCAGCCGGCTAATAAACGGCTCATATTTGGACTTCAATTCTCTAGTGGTCTTTCTTTGACTCTGTCATGCCACAACAAAGGGAGAGGGCCACCCTCTTCAAAGGCCCAGCACCCCTCTTCCCACCCCCACCCCCCAACCAGTGCCTGGCAAGAGACCTTGGGTAGAGCTAGGAAGTGGCCCAGACAGCCACTGGGGTGCCTTTGTCGGGTGAGGGGCAGGTAAGCTGGACTGGGTGGTCAGTTGGTGACTAGAGGTTGATGATGCTCATGGGTAATCAAGTATTTGGAAACATGGAGAAGAATTCGGTGAGAAATTGCTGGCTAACGACTGGGAATCAGTGCACAGGTCCT
Organism: Tadarida brasiliensis; assembly: GCA_030848825.1. NCBI lineage: Eukaryota > Metazoa > Chordata > Mammalia > Chiroptera > Molossidae > Tadarida > Tadarida brasiliensis. The sequence goes on from CM061266.1 coordinate 85,348,841, forward strand.
TGAAGAAGTTTAACTCTAAGCCACCATGAATGATACAGAAGGGATTCCTCTGTCTGAGTCCCCGTCATGTGACTGAGCCTAGCACCCCTTTTAGAGAAACACCACACTTGGCATGGCCCCCAGCGATGGTGCGGGACTGGCCTGCCCCGGGCTCACAGGGAGGAGGGTGCACACGGAGGCCACAGCGTGAGGACACCAAGTCCAAGTTCTGGACCTGGGCTCCTGGTGTCTGCCTAGGACGTGATCGCTCGGCTAATTTCCTGACAGTGAGGCTCCAGCACACGTAGACCCAGCAGTTTTGTTGACCTTAGCTTATCCAAGCAGGGCTGACATTCCCCCAGGCAGTCACAGCTGCTCCAAAGGTCTTTTGTCTGGGCCTCCAGCGCTTCCGGAACTGTAGGCTGATCCAGACTTTCCTTTCAGCCCTGTTGGTGGTAGTTATGGTACATGCCAAATGTGTGTTGTTGTTTCTCCAGTTCTTTGTAATGTACATTTTCTGACTGGAAACTCTTTGTGCAACACTCCAATAAACATTCTTCTTAAAAAAAAAAAAAGCAATCTCTTTCAAGTCTTTTAGCTTTCTTCTGCTATTTAATTTTGTATTTCTCAATAATATGCTTCAAGTTTTATTTCTTAATTTGCAGCTTTGGATAACATCTACTAACTTCCTATTATGAAAGGTCACTGACTCTCACATTTTCTCAACATAATTTTTGTTAGATCAGTCTTCGTTAGTTACATTATTATTCCCTTGTGAATATTATTCACAGCATTCTTTTATACGCTTTTGTTTTCCCAAGAGCTAATGATCAGCCCCTTTTCTTCATTTGTTTAATTTTATATACTGTTTACTACTGTTAATTCATTCTTGAACTCTACCAAAAAATACAAATCTCCTCTGAATATATTTAATTACAACAGGTAACCTATCACATCATTTTTTTGTTTGTTTTCTTGAAGATATCTCTCTTGTAACATCTATCCTCCCCCAGGTCTGCACTGGCTGATCTCTCCGCCTGCCACACAGCTGCTGCCAAGAAATCTTCCTTCATTATCATATTTGGGATTCCCCTTTCCTCTCTCCTATGTTGGACCCACTGTTTCCTAAATTCCACATCTTCTTATTTCTTGGTTTCCTCTATTGTTTTGATGGAGCACATCTTGTAGCTTCCTAGGAAAGTATTCGTAGGAAATACGTTTTTTGAGAACTTGCTGTCTTTATTCTAGTCTTATAGATCCTTTGACTAGGTTGTTAGAATGAAAATCCTTAAGATTTTGAAGGTCTTGCTCCATTTAGATTCTGATGTTGCACTTTATGTTATTTTTCAGCTGTAATAACATGATGTCATCAATGTTCGTTTGATTCCCGATCTTTATGTGATTCATTCTCTGGAAGGTTTTAGAATTTCCTTCAGCTGCTATAGTTTCATGACTATAGGAATTGGTGTGGCTCTTTGCTCATGCATTGTGTTGAACATTTCGTGGGTTCTTCCCATGAAGCTAATTTTTTTTAGTTCTGACACATTTTCAAATTATTTCTTTAACAATTTCTACCCATCTGTTTTATTTATTTTCTCTTCTTCTGAATATTCCATTAAAATGATGTTTGTACTCTAGATTGATCCTCTAATTTTATCTTTTTTTTCCCTATTTTCTATCTTCTGAACAGATAAGTTATACTTTCTACTTGACTTACTAAACTTTATCTTCTATTCTCACTATTAAAATGTTTATTTCTGCTGTCTTTTCCTAATTCCCATGAATTTGTTTCTATTCAATAAATGTTGCTTTTTTATAGCCTCCTTTTCTTGTTTTGTGGGTGTTATATCTATTTTATTTTTCTGAGGATTTATTATTTTTGTTTGTTTGTTTGAAGTTTTTTCTCGGACCCTTTCTATCTGTTGTTTGTTTACTTTTGGTCAGTGTTCTTCATATTATAGATTTTTTTAATAGATCTTTCTTATATTCAGTGTTATTGCTGGCTGTGTGCTCATATTCAAGGTACCAAAAAAATTGTTACAAGTTCTGAATGAGGGGATGGGCCTTGTCAAGTAGTGGGCTGTCAGGATAATCTGGCTGAGTGTTTTCTTAGAGGAACCCCAGCTGTCAATATTTGTAGGATTTTTTTTTCTTTTTTTTTTGGTTTAGTTTCCCTAGGGATGCATCCTCCAGTTTCATACTTGAGAGCTATGAGTTCCTGCCAGCACTGTGGGACTGAGTGGAGGGTGGGGCAAGGGTGGGGAGGGTTCACCATGCAGAGTTTCACATTTGGTCTGTTCCCCGTGTTTTTCTGTTTTTCGCACTGCTCTCCTGTAGCATGTGTCGCAAGGTGAGGCTAGAGACTCTAGCTCCACCTCTCCAGTGTACAAACCTTTTGCTTTCTTTCATGGTGGGGGCAGAGGCAGTCATTTGGCTGAGTAGGCTGAGGGAAGAGATCTAGGAGATTAATGATCTTTTATAGACTTTTTTTTCTTAATTTTTATTTATTGATATATATATATATATATATATATATATATATATATATATATATATATTTTAATCTTCACCAGAGGATTTTTTTCCATTTTTCTTCAGATAGAGTGGGAGGGAGGGAGAGAGAGAGAGAGAGGAGAGAGACAGAAACATCCATGTGAGAGGGACACATCGACTGGCTGCTTCCCGCACAACCCCAACCAAGACCGGGATGAACCACAACCGAGGTACGTGACCTTGACCAGAATTGAACCTGTGACACATTGGTCCACGAGCTGATGCTCTAAACCACTGAGCCAAACCGACCAGGGCTATTTATTGATTTTTAGAGAGAGAAAGGGAGATAGGGAGAGAGAGAGAGAGAAACATCGATTTCTTATGTACTTATTTATGTATTCATTAGTTGATTCTTGTATGTGCCCTGACCAGGGATCGAACCCGCAACCTTGGCTAATCGAGAGGACGCTCTAACTAACTGAGCTACCCAGCCAGGGCTTCTGGCTTTGTCGCACTTGAATCCCCCACTTTCAGAGGTAACCGATGCCCAGTTGTGGATTACGGAGGCTTTCTGCGGCTATAACACGGCGTCTGCTTATTTCTGGAGCTACACTGAGGCTTCCCCACCTCACACCACTCCCAAGCTGTTTCGAGTTTCCTAAGTCAGTACCCACTCACTGATTTCCAACTTTTAAAGTGTTGTTGTCATTTCTTTTCCTTGTTCTCTTTATACTTGTGAAGTTATACATTTAATGTCTTTACTGCCTTCTTAGTGAGGTTTCTGGAGGGAAAACAGTAAATATCACTCAATCTACATTTTAACTGGAAAGTTAGTAAATATTTAAGAATTTAAAGTCAGCACTTGCCTGAAAACAGGGTGACCATTTCTTGACCTCAGTAAGAATATTGCTACTTTTCCCTCTGTTGTTCTACTAGCTGACCGATAAAGAAAAGTACACTTCTGCTTAGCCTGCTCCTTTGGGAAATGCGATAGAACGGAATGGAAACTAAGAAGTAAATCATTGCCAAGGAGATATTTTGGAACTGGTTTTTCTAGTCATACTTAGGATCAAATCTCCACCCAAAAGTGGCCACATTATAATATAAATTACTGTTCTGGATTTGTTGGCTTGATTATTATAGGACAAGTACAAAAGAAATAACAGAAGACAATCATTTTTCAACATGTGGTATTTATTTTGGAATGATTATTTTACTCATTTGATGCAAAGACTAGAAGCCTCATTTGAGGTATTAATGGAACATTTAGATTCTATTTACCAGAAATACTTCAAGTATGTGAGCATATTTTAAATATTCTCTACTTAGGCTTTGAGTCTTCATGGAATTAATTCCATATTTTACAGATAAGTGTCACGAGTTACAACCAGTCATAGGTAGTGATTGTGGATATGTAAAAAAAAAAAAAAGCACATTTGTTAAGAAATCTGATGCTAATTTGTGATAATGATTTGTTTTTGCATTTTGTTTTGTGCAGCTGAAAAATGAGGCTTCATTTTTCTAAGGAATGAAATAAATCTTGGCATTTGAGGGATTTCAGTGATGTGCTCTTCACATGCCAGCATCATGCACAGCCTGATTTTAGATAACTGCTTCATTAGCGCCATCACTATGAATGGAGATTTATTGGGCATCATTGTGGATAGTCTCTACCAGCGCCAGATTTAGAGGCTGCCATGATCAATATTACATAGGCAGAAAAGTACAAGATAGGAACAAAACGTGAGAAAGTATGTTTGGGAGTAGCCAACGAATGGGGGTGGATATAAAACTCCTCTAAAGAGACTTCAGAGCTTTTCAGATTTCTTCAGACTGTCCAAATACCTGCAGTATTTAAAGGTGAGGAATGTGGAGGGTAGCTGAGTGGAAATTGTTTCAGAGGCTGTTTGCAGGAGTTGTCAGTGAGAAAAGGGAATGGTGCTTGGAGGGAAGGAGTCATATGAAGCAGGTTGAGTGAGGTGGGGAAGAGCCTAGACACCCAAGAATGTCTTCAGTGTTATGTATAGTGAGCCTTTTAATGAATGGCAGCTGAAGTTGTAGCAGGGAAACTGATCAAGTGCTATAGAATTTGGAGTTTGGAGCTGATGAAACTTATAAGGCTATGAGCCATATGGTTCAGTCCATAAGCAGTTGCACATTTACAAAAGCACAGTAGAAATAGCAACTCAAGCTTTAATATGGTTTTCAAACATATTAGAGAAAGTCCAAGTATGTGACCCTTTGCATTTCTTACTAACATCCCTTTGCTTTCTAATCGGCAGCATCCACCTCCCAGGTAGTTATGTGTGCAGGTCTCTAGACTCACCTGTCTTTACTGTGAAACATCTAATAAATGAGACTAGAACCTGTTTTTGGATATTATCAGCAGGCTTTTTGAGAAGGGTATTGGTATTAATATTGTTCAAGTAGCTTCTAGATTATAGGAGGCTTTCTGTGGGACATCCTTTCCTTTGCATCTAAGTTAAAGAGAGGTGAGCTACCTACATTTTTTGTCCTTCAAGCAAATAGTGCAGAATTCCAGTAGTTATCATGGCATATCTAGCGTCTTTGTACTTAAAAGCTTTACTGACATGGCTGCAGTTGTTACTGAGAGCTGTGACGCCCCAATTCACTCTCCTCGAGTTATTGTCTTCTCAGGAAGGAGACTACATGGAGGGCGTAAAGGAGGGAAATGCTTTTCTGCAGGAGCCACACGTCTGCCTTGGGTATGCCCACGTGAACGCCAATGCACTGGAAAACATCGCCACGTTGTGTTTCTTAGCAACAAGCTGCCCAGTAGTGCTGCCTGAATGATGGAAGTCTGCACTAAAAGAATAGGATCGGAAAAGTTCCTGTAAAAATCAATATATTAGAAACAAACCAAGTGATTCAATAATTCATCCAAAGCATAGTTTACCCTTGCTAAGTTCCAGTTGTGAGAAAAGTTCAAATTTATGTATCATAGCAGCCTAAAGGACAGATTCATTTCATTTTTCCATTAAAAAAATATTTTTCCAAATCCAATCCCATAAAACCACACGATTAAAACATAAAATTTGGCTGAAAGGTCCACACCAAAAGTTATCGTTTGTTTTCACTTTTCACCCTTGAGAAATCCTAGAGTAGATTTAGGCCCTTTATAAAATCAGATCAGAAGACTACATATTCACGAGGCACATACGATGTGCCAGGCTTTGTCTTAGGTCCCATAGGAGGGACAAAGAAGGTCTTAAAATATAATAGAGGAAGATTGCTAAGAACTGAAAGTTTAAATAACATCATAAGATAGAAATAATACTGTAAGACAACAATGGAAAAGCAATACAAGGCCAATGATGAATACAAGTCAGGCATTAAAATTCCTTTGGGACTCGGTAGTTCAACTATTGGCTAAATAATAGGGTTTTTTAAAAAAAATAGTAGAGGAGATAAACTTAATTGGGTTAAAATTATGGGCCTTAGATGGTAGGCTAAGGTTTTAGAACTTGATTTTGTAAGGAAACCATTGAAAAGTTTAAGGCTGACCTTAAGTGAAGGCGTGACCGGCAGAGCTGCGAGCTGGGGACATGGATCTTTCCTCCGCGCCCAGACAGGGCAGAGGACCTTCAGCTACCGAGATACACTGAGAGGCTACTGCCCCTTTTCAGGTTGCTTAGGTCACTCGGTGAGACGGGCTCACCACCACCCCAAGTACGGATCAGGTGTCTAGACTGATATGCCACACACATACACTAAAAGAGTACGAGAAGGTTTACTACTCACATAATGAGGCTTTCGCGGGAAAGCAGGGCAAACTCCCACGCGGGTCCAGGGGTGGATTGAGACAACAAGGAGGGACCGCTGGCTCGGCTCCCGTGGTGGTTAGAGTATGGGGCTGGGTGAGTGTTCCCCTATAGGCGCTGGGGCTCGCGTGATTTGAACTTCGTGCTGGTGCCAAAGAAGGAAGCACCAGGCTTTCTTATCAGCTCGTCCAGATGTGGGGCAGAAGGAGAAGGGGAACATATTGGTTCGAAGGGGTTGATGGCTTGATGTGGTTTGAAAACTGTCAATAATCAAACTTCAAACTGAGAGTCAGATTTTTTTGTTACACAGACATAAGGTGGCAAGAGTGATGAAGTGCCGAATGAGGGTGCTACGTGAATGTCATGAATGGACTGTGCGCTTCCACCTGAGGGAACCTGCATGGTCGGAGGCAGGCCTTTGGAGGAATGGATGTCCCGGAACATGTGGTCGTATTGCCTTTAGTTTACAGGCCCACCGCGGGACTGAGGAACGTCAGAGAGGAGGTCTCCAGAGCTTTGAAATAAACATCCCAGCAATCCTTGACCTTTTCATGCATTGCTTTTTTTGAATTTCTAATATATTGTTTCTGTTTTGGGGAAAGATTTTTTAAAAACATACAAAGCTAAATGGAGATTGCATCTGGGGTCAGAATGATAGATTCTAATGTTCAATGAATCAGTCAGTTAGATTTGGGTGCCAGTTACACGTTGTGAACTTATGGGTGTGATGAGAACCAGCTGGGAAAGTTGTTTAAAATGTCAATTCCTGCCCTCAGCCCCAGGGTCTCAGGAATGTTCCTCATGACCAATCTTTCTTTTTATTTAAATTTTATTTTTAATTACAGTTCACATTCAATATTATTATTTTTTATTAGTTTCAGGTATACAGCATAGTGGTTAGAATCACATACTTTACAAAGGATTCCCCGAATATTCCCACTACCCACCTGGCACCATACATAATTATCACAATATTATTGACTATATTCCCTCTGCTGTACTTTATATCTTGTAACTACCAATCTGTACTTCTTAATTCCTTCACTTTTTTCACCCAGTCCCTCAACCTCTCTCCCTCTGGCAACCATCAGTTTGTTCTCTGTATCTATGAGTCTGTTTCGATTTTGTGTGTTTGTGTGTCTGGTCTTTAGATTCCACACAGAAGTGAAATCATATGGTTCTGATGCCGGGCTGATATACCTCACCTGAGAAGCGTCGCCCCAGCGTGCACCCGGCACTGCCCAGGCATTGCAAAGGCTTCGGCAGAGTCTAACACGGTCACGGGAACAAGAAGTTGACTGCTTTGCTGGCTCTTTCCCTGCCTAACCAGTCTTTTAACTTCTGCACCTATGAAGTTTGCCAAAGCAAAAACAGAACCAAGACTACAGTTCTGTTTCGTTACTGCTTAGTTCAGCGTGCTTGAGTGCTTACTAGGAGAAAAGGCTTTATAAATCTTTTCTAGTTTAACTTTCAATGTCAAATAATTTCCACATTATAGCATAGAAAAGTGAGGCTCAATAAGATTAAGTGACTTGCCTAAGAAATACAGCTACTAAGTGGTAAAGCCAGGTTTCAGACCTAGTTTTGTCAAAATCAAACTTGTCGTATTAACCAAGACACTATTTACTGCCAGGAGCCTGGTGCTGGCTTTATGGTCTCACTTGAGTGATGGTGTGGGTCCCATGACTCTCAGAACAGGGGAAAATTAGGCAGTGGCCCACTGAGTTTTCTCATGTATTAACAGTAAAATGACAGATATTGATCAGATATCACAAGGACCTCTTTATACCAGGGGAGAACCTTCCTCATGCCTGGCATCTCAGCCCTTCCTTGGGCCTCTGGAAGACCTGGACTGTGGAGGTTGTTTCCCTGTTAAGTATAGTTTGTCTGGTTTAGAATAACCAGGCACTTTTGAGAGGCTGAGAGATCGAGAGTGTTTGAAGAGGGGGATGAGGAAAAGAGTGACATGATTTGGGGACAGGCAGGTAGGTGTACAGGGCCCAGATCATACAGGGCTTTGGGCTAAGAAATTTGGTTTTTATTCTAAGTATTGTAAAAAACAAATGGGATGTTTTAGACAAGGGAGTTAGTGGTCTAATTTTATATTTTAAAAATAACCTTTTGGTGGATGAGAGGGGACAAGAAGTAAGGAGGTTGTTTTACCCTCTGAATATCTTAAATGTGTAAAAGTTCCTCATGAAGAAAAAGCCAACAAAGGAAAAAACTGCTATTTGTAGGCTTGACGAGCAGGAAGAAAACGAGACTCAGAAAGAATTCTAGAGGTTCCTCCATCTCCTCCTCAAAGTAAGTTTGGAGAGAAGGTAGGAAGTGAACGGAGAAATAATCAGAACTCAAGCATTTTTAGATTTCATTTTTTTGTTCCTTTTTATCCTTCTAAAATTCCCCCAAGTATTTTTCTCCTCACCTTAGCAGTGTTGACTCTGAAAGCCTACATCTAAGGCAGATATCTAAGATGATGATAATCTCTGAAGGAAATTACACATGTAAATGTATTTCCTAGAAGAGTTGAAGAGAACATTTTTTTGAGGGTGGATAAGAGCCCAGGTCTAGAGCCATCACACTAAGTGCCTGTGGGTGGCTTGAAGATGGCTCACCCTGTGTCAGAGGCAAGCTCCTGCTTGTCTGAGATAACTATATGACTCAAGCTGCCCTGAGACCAGAACACAGTGCTGGTTTCAGAGATGCCATGCTCTTCCACACATACAGTGTAGAACTCCTTTGATTGTGAGTGACAGAAACCCAACCTGGATTACCATAATGGAAAAGAATATTTATTTATAAAGATAGAAGCATGTCTCAAGGGAAACAAGGTCAGAAAAATAACTGGGTCTTTGGAACAACTGGATTGATGTTCTTGAAAACCCTAACTCTTCACATTCATTTTTCAACAGCTTTATTTTTTTGACGGGAAATATAGTCCGGGGGTGGGGGATGGGGAGGGTGATTCTGTCAGTCCCAAGCCCAAAACTCCTAGAGAAGGAGTTTGTTGGCTCTATTTAAGTTAGGGTCTTGCCCGTGGGAGTTGATTATATCAGAGGAAGGTAGCACTGGGCTCACACAGTGGACCCTACAGCATCCATGCAGATGGCTGCTCTCCTGGGACAGTTGAAGAAACACAGTTTCTTCAGGGCTCTCCACTGATGAGGACTACGAAGTAAAAAGTCCCATAAGTGTCCACAGGAGAGTTTGTGTAAGTGAATACAGGGGAATCAGGTCACTTAATTAAATTAATGATAGATCTAAACTATCAAAAAAGCAAGAAAACAATCTAAAGCAATATCTGAAAATCAAGAAAATCCAATGAATAACAAACAAAGATAACTCATGTGTTTTTCTGTTAACTGTTATTTGGGTGAGCCATTTCAGGGAAGGATCGGCTCCTCTGCCTTCTCTAATTAAATGTTATATTACTCTCCATGAGCTGGATTTTCCTGCACTAAGGTAAAATACTTGTTTACCTTTATATAGCAAAGACTCTCTTAATGACCTCCCTGCAGTTTGCCCAGTTCCCAATATGCTGTGTGTGAGCTTTGAGGTAAGCTCATTGGAGTGCCTTAGGGGCAATAGGAGTCCATAAGGCCACATGGTTAATGAATATACTCCTGGTTTACCCTAGGAGAAGTGTGCATTAGTCAAGGTTTTCCAAAGAAGCATAATCTACAGGATGTGTGTGTGTGCATTTACGTGAGAGTGTGTGTGTGTGTGTGTGTGTATGTGTGTGTGTGTATGGAGAGAGAGAGAGAGAGAAACAGAGAGAGACAGAGAGAGGCAGAGACAGATAGATAAATATATGGAGAGATTTTCAAAACCAGATCACATGCTTGTGGATGCTTTGTAAGTCCAACGTCTTCAGGGTAGACCAGTAGGCTTGAAACTCAGGGAGGAGTTGCAGTTCAAGTTCAAAAGCTGTCACCTAAGGGAAAGTCAATCTTTGTTCTACTAAAGCCTTCAGCTGATTAGATGAGGCCTACCCACATAACGGAGGGCCGTCTGCTTTACTTTAAAGTCCACTTGATTTAAATATTAATCTCATCCAAAAAACACCTTCACAGAAAGGTGCAGAATATGTTTGACCAAATATATGAGCATCATGGCCCAGCAATATTGACACATACGATTAAGCATCACAAAGGGGATATTGTAGACTATCAGGTAAGGCAAATGGAACCAGAAAGTAGAAATTGATGAACAAAACAGCCTCATATCAGCCTGAGAAGCAGGAGTGTTGGTTCAGATTTCTGGTGCCTGGAAACATTTATTATAGTTATGCTGGAAGAAGGAAAAAACTGTGAGAGGGAGATAGATGGGGAAGGAAGAACCCCTTAATGACTGCAGTAGGAACATTTCCCAGGTGGCAGAGGGTTCTCACAGTGGAGCAGAATGACCGCATGGGTATATGTGGAAAAACAGCAAAAGTCTGAGGGGCAGGAGCGACAGCCATATCCTGCCTGCGACACAGTGGTACCAGCCTCTTACTTTTGCCCTGTGGCCTGTGTCTGGGCAGAGGTCTGCATGTGGAGCTGGGCACAGGGGCAGAGGGTGGCCTGTCTGGCCTGTGCAGTGGTGCCAGGAGAATCTGGGCACTGATGATCAGAGCCCATGTAAAAGCATGGAAAATGTAAGCAACTAGGAACACTCCACTCCCAGGGCCAGAGTGACACCTGTGGTGGTGGGGGGGGGCAGCAATCTGGTGCTCTTTCCAACTGATATTTGAACGGAAATATTCTCCAACACATCTCGTTACTGCTGTTGGTGTGGGGAGAAACGGACTTTCCATGAAAATTATACAGCAGGTTTTATTATGCTCCTTTGTCCCTCGCTCCCTGCATTTCTCTCTCTCTCTCTCAATTTGTTCTTATGGCTGTCTTTCTTTTTTTCTTTGTCTCTTCTCAGTCTTCATTAAAAACCAAGCACATTCCCAGGAAGTTCTCCAAGCTGCTTTTCCTGCCACGTCTGTCACTCACTGTGAGCTATTCCCTCCCTGTCTACACTGCAAACCACTGCTTACTTTCACCACTGAAGTGAATTCTCTGACCTTCCTCTGAGTGTCCCTGCGTGGATCACCTTCTTCTTTGAGACACTACAATAACCCCCATTCCTCAATCATAGCACCACGTTGACACTATTTCTCTCTCTTCTTCTCTTTTCTCTTCTATCAGACCCTAAATTCCTTTTCAGAAGTTATCCTCAGTGGCTTAGCACTACGCCGGGCCCATGATATTGATGGACTGAATGAAAGAGACTTCTAGGGACTCTGAAATCTGCCGAGAGTGGTATAGCCTCATGGCAAACTCCACATACAGTTCATCATATACATTGTAAGTTGTGTTTTATCAATGAGAAAACCATTTTCATTTATGTATACCCTGCTCTAAACAACAGGTTGTAGAAAACTTAAAGTGGTGTCAGGGAGGCAGATGATTCTGAAGTTGATTACACTTTTTCAGTGTAATCCCAGTTCTTTTGGATTCTCACAAAGAAAGATACATTTAATATTCTTCTCTCCTCCCATGCATTTAAAAAATCCCTTGTATAGGGACCAGAGCGCTGATGCAAGTGGCCGTTCACCTCGTTTTTGCTGTGCAGACAGGCATGGGAACAGGGACAGTCAGTCCTCATTCAGATTTTAATGTTGGGCAGAACCTTCTGGAAGAATCTCAGCGGCAAGAACTCTTTCAGGTAAGGGATTCAAGAAACACAAAAAAGACAGTGGTCACAGGAGTGTCAAGAACTTACAAAACTAGGATTAACCTGCAAGTTTAAAAACTGCTCATAGAATTATAGAATAAAATAACATTTTAGAGCTGGAAGGGAGTGCCAGAAACATTTAAAACAGATCTCTAACCTATCGACTGTCAATCAACTGTTGATTGACATTGTGGATGGGTTACCGTGTTCTTCTCGCCTCACTTTCCTGGAACTGCCGGCCCAGGAGCTTCCAGTGAACCAGCTTCAAAGGCTGGGGCCACAGAGGGACAGCAGCCTGGCCCATGCCTGGAGGGTTGATCCAAAAGATAAAAGCAAGGAGGAGTAAGGACAGCCTACCCCCATCCCTAAGGTCGTTTATCACATGTTATTTATCCTTTGTTTTTCCCCGCAAATTATATGAGGTTGCATCTGAAAATATATATTCAGTGCTACTGGATAATGGAAGAAATCAGAGGGAATTAAAAATAAGAAAAATAAAACCAGAGTCAAAAATGAAAAAAAAAAAAAAAAAAGAGAGAGTTAATATCATATTTGAGAAAACACTTGTAAAGAATAGATTTCAGTCATGCCTGAGTCCTCATTAGCATTTGCATTTAGTGCTGATCAATGACACTAGGAAATAACTTCACATTTTGAATTTTCACTTTTAGAAAACTGTTCATGGAAAGGTACAAACATACATAAAGATAGAATTGTAGTATCAGTGCCCATGTACCTACCTATCCATCATCAATTTCAGCAACTTCTAACTCAGTTCAATTTCATTTCATCTGTGTCTTCACCTCATCCTCTATCACCACCATACCTGATGGCTTGGAAGCTAATCCCAAATATCATGACTTAGCCTAGTAAGGTTTTGTAATATGTTCTAATAGATTGAATTATAATCCGAAATAAAGTTAATGTATTGCAATCTGTTAAAAAAAAAAGAGAGACTACTCAACATATTTAAAATCCAGATTTGGTTCTGAGATGTCTAGCTGCCAAACAAAAGGAAACATCATTGATGACAACGTTTTGAGTGTCTAAAAACAAAAAACAAAAACCACCACATTTTTTCAGAGATGCATCGTCCTGATATTGAAAGCTGAGAGAAACATCTCCTGTGATTTCCCATGGAGATCAACATCCTCAACAATATTTCTGCAATAAATAAAATGGCAAGTTCAGACTCACTTCCTCTTGTCCCCTCCCTGTGTGCAGATAAAGGCACAATGCCAAAGCGTAGTTCATATATGAGAGACTAAAGCAATTACATCTGAAGCAATTTTTTTCTCTTTAACTCTTTAAATTCAAGAGGAAGGAGTGGACTCTCTATATAATTTTATGGCACTTTTCCTTGAATGATATTTCTTTAAACTAAGCTTTTTATTTTAAAGTAATGCAGCATGAACTTCACAGTCTATTGTCTATGTAGAACCCAATCTCCAGGCTGCTGATAAAGGGACGTTCCCTACATATATTTTGAGAATAAACTGAGAGAAGGGCAGATTTGACATCTTCCTATGAAATTTTATAAATAATAAGGGGTCCAGCCAGGGCATGGGGATGCCCAGGTGGCAGCTGGCAGCCCCACCTTCACACTGGTTGGGTAGAGGACGTTCCATCAGTCAGGGCCAAGATTTCCCCAGAAAGTAATTAGTTGTTCAACTTGAGCACACCGATAAACAATCCAGGCCTAGATATATTATGGTATAATACATGCCCACAAAATATTTAACCTGGAAAATGTTACAATTGCATGATATTAATCACTTAAAATGTCCATTTATTTATTTATTTTTTATCCTCACCCAAGGACATTTTTGCATTCATCTTCAGATAGAGGGGGAGGAAGAGAGGGAGGAAGAGAGAGAGAGAAACATCAAAGTGAGAGAGACACATCGACTGGTTGCCACCCACACGACCCCAACTGGGGCCGGGGACAAACTGCAACCAAGGTACTTGCCCTTAGCAGGAACCGAACCCGGGACTCTCTGGTCCATGGGCCACGCTCTAACCGCTGAGCCAAACTGGCCAGGGCTAAAATGTCCATTTAAAAAACCTCAAAGATAGTTTAATTTAACCAACTAATGTAAAATATTATTTAATATAAACTGATTAAAATTTCGAGTCTCTATCTCTAGTTTAATGACACCAAACAATGTCATTAATTTCCAACTATGAAGGAATAGCTTGTGGCGTACCTATGCTCCCATTGCAAAATTAAAGCCATTTAAAAAAATTTTTTTTGAAGTTCTGCCAAAGCAACCGGGACGTAAGGGGCTTATATCCCAGAGAAGAGTGAACAGCAGAGAGACGAGCTGGCTTCTGTGTCTGCTTTACCTCCCGGGCATTTGCTGATTCTTGGTCTAAAGCAAGAGGTGAGAATCTGGGCAGAGTGGCAGCTAAGAGGCAGATGTTATAATAATAAAAATATTAACTCTTGGCGGGGGGAGATTTAATGTAGAGAGACAATTAAGTGAAGAAAAAGTAAAACAGAGGCATACGGTATAAAAGTCACTAATTATACGTCAATGCTCAGCCACTGGACTGACGTGGGTACCTGGCTAGGAGCAGGGAAGTCTATCTTCCACTGTCCCAACCCACTGCTGGTGGGTGATCCCCCGAATTGCAACTTCTGCACCAGGAGGTACTCAGTACCTGGATCAAGGGTGGGTAAGAGGCCAAGTCGACCCAGGGTGGGAGAGGCCTGCCAGTGTGAGGCACATTCACTCTAACCCAATCCTTCTGGTGTCTAAGCTCAGCAGCCAACGGGCAGGAAGGAGAGGCTGGGCATGGCCCAAGGCACCAGAAAGTGGAAAAATGGGCGGCTAAGAGCCCATCCCAGGGAGGGGGGTGAGATGGGCCCTCCTGCGGGACCAGGCTCCAAGCTAGCAGCATACATTTCATTGTTTCATTAGACTTCATTTTATTTATTTATTTTCTTTATTGATTTTAGAGAGAGAGGAAAGGAGAGGGAGAGATAGAAACATCAATGAGAGAGAACATCCATTGGCCGCCTCCTGCATGCCCCCCACTGGGGATCGGGCCCACAACCTGGGCATGTGCCCTGACCAGGAATTGAACCAGCGACCTCCTGGTGCATGCGTCGATGCTCAACCACTGAGCCACACCAGCCGGGCTCATTAGACTTCATTTTAAAAACACAAATTCAAAGGTAAAATTAAGAATCTCAGAAAACAACCACAGAACATTAAACCCCACGTGCAGGGCCCTGGTGAGCATGAGGCTCGGTGAGACTTCAGAGTGATGTGCTCCTGAAGCTGGACATGGTGGAGACCCTGTTACAGGTTATCAAGCCCAGCCATCAGCTCTTGGTGGAGTCCTCTTCTCGTGCCAAGTCTTTCCTACTTCAGACTTTGCTTTTTGATGTATTGTGTTTCATCTTAAACACAGCTTTCTTTTTCTTGCTATAAATTAACTTTAATAATTTCCCAGATCTGAAATCTTCCATAAAAAAAGTGGAATGAATGTACTACTAATTTCCAGGGACAGTGCATCAATATTCCTAATTTCAAAAACAAACAAAAACCCACTTTCATTGATTTTCACTGTGTTGGGTTAAATTTTGTCTCTGTGATTTCCTGTCCTTTGTTTATTTTGATCATCAAAGGCACTATTCAATTCTCCAAGGGACCTCTTCAGATATACTAGTTTTCATGGTTTATTTTGAGTGGAAAATTAGAATCTCATTCTGGTTTTCAAGTCTGGATCTGATGAATGAGTATATTGTAGTTCAACTTGGAAAAATACATTTCAAATTCCCAAAGAGGTGAATATAATTTTTTGGATGATTGTTTTTATTTTGCTTTCAAGATTTCTGATAAACAGTGGATCTCAGAGCCAAATAATCCTATTAGAAACACTCTGAGCTAAGATTGACTAATTCCTGTAAAGCCCCTCTTTTAGAAACTTGTATGATAGTCTTACTTGTGCAACCAAAACAGGATCTTGAAATTATACCTTCTCATGGCTCAGCTGACACACTTTGTTTCCTGGATCCAAAGAAAAATATAATCTTAGCATGTGTCCAGTACCTCTTAAAATATACTCTGACTCATCTTCCAAACTTCAGGCCCCATATTCCTGCTGTAAATTTGATATCGAAATACATGTTAAAGCCTCAGGGGATGCAAGCTTGGTCAGAGATGAACCCTACTCATAATATGCAATCTCCATTTGTTTTTCTTCCCTTTATAAGACATTTCTGGCACATTTGACAAAACTGGCTTGGAAGCATTAGGGAAGAACTCTGCAGCGTAGGCAAAGTAATGGGGAAGCGTTCGAGGAGGGAAAGGACCCCTTCAGGGTCAGCAAGATTGGGCATGGAGCATGTGCAATAGGACAGAGCAGTTTTCTGCATGCTTAACCAGGTCTAGAGGTTGTTATCTTGTGCTCCCAATTTTTGCTTGCTAAGAACCTCCATACACTGCAGAGTGTACGGGGTGGGTGGCAATAACTGAATGACGTGGTATCGGGAGGTCATGGCAACAGGGGAGAAAGGAAGTTCCCCACAGGCTGGCTGGTATGCCCTGATTCAGTGTGATGCTGGAGAAAATTTGTACTGGCTTGAAAGACACTATTCTGAAACATATTGGTAGCTTGAAAATGGCCATACAACTTGTATATACTACAAAGCAAGCCCTCTGCCCCTCCACCACCCCACCAAAAGCTAGCAAACGGTCTGATTTTAAGCTTGTTCTAATTTCTAGAAATTGTTCTCTGGCTCCCTCTGACTGCTTGTGACACTTCCTTTAGCCCTTATCTCCATTTATTACTATGTACCTGCCTCAATTCCTGGCCATATGGGCCATAATGTCTAGCATATAGTAGATGCTTAACAAATACCCCTTGTATCAATGGAGCCATAAAATGCATATTTTCCGGCTCACATTAAAACTAAAAAAAAGATAGATCTTTACTAGAAGCATTTTTTTTTTATTCCTTTATTCATTCATTTAGTGAATAGCTATTATGTAATAATATACTAGGCCCTGGGGATTTACCAGATAGTAAGGCATTATAATTTTCTTCAGGAAGCTCAGTTTTCTGGGGAAGACATATAAATAATCATACTAAATACATCTATATATTAATAATAAAATATGAATAAAGATGACAATACAGTGTTCAATTTTAAGATTGAGTGTGTTAGAGTATGAGTATTCTTACAATGAATATGTTCAGAATTTTAATCAATAAAGGACTAGTTAAATAAATTATAAAATATCAACACAATGAATAATATGCAGCCACTGGAATTAGGCAGAGCTATACATGCTGATATGGAAAGAATCACAAAGATATATTTTCCAAATGAAAGAAAAGCACAATAAGTTTGCATGTGTATGATAATCCTTGTTTGTTAAAGGGATATACATACATATGTATATGTGTATTTGCATGTATATAAGAATGCTATTACATGCATGCAAAAAATGTAAAGAAAACACAGTGTGGTTACTTTTGGAAGAAATTGTGGAGAGGTAGATTTTTTTACTTTTTAGTTTTTACATTTATGTATATCAATTCTATACTGTAAAATTTAGTAGAAGCTATGGGACATTTTTTTTTTTTCATACTTCTCTACAATAAATAACTCCAAAATTTTCTTTAGAAAACAGTAAGGTTACTATTTATATGTGTTTAAATTTATATAACTGGTAATATTCATCAAAAATTTAGAAGCGTTCGCCTTTTGTTCCAGTGTTTTCACTACCAGGTATGTATCCTCCAAATATTCCCAAACAAGAGCACAAAGCCTTCTGTAAAAGAATGTTTGGGGCATCAGCTGTTCTATACTAATGAAAACCTGGGGCAAAATTCCCATCAACAGGGAGAGATTAAATGAGTCACAGTACATCTAAACAATGGGATATCGGACAGTGGTTAAATATAATGAGATACATAAAGACTAGAAAGATATTGATGGTCAAAAAGCATTATAATAACTAAAATATATTTATATATGTATATAACGGAGTTGTTACTGGACTAAGACCAGCCTGGACCGGGTCTGCCTCAGGCTAGCCTGTAGTATATGGGTTCTTGACTTCGTGTAGGGAAGATTTCATAACATGAGTCCAGATGGGTTTGAAAGTGCATTTATTAACGCTTGGGACAGCAGAACAAAGGAAGAAAGAGGGCAGAGGAAACAACACAGGAGAGCCTCGGCTGTGCTGTGCTTTGGCTCCCTAGACATGTTATATAGGGAACAAGTGGGCCATGGTGGGCTGCTGTCAGCTCACTGGGAAGTCAGGGAAAAGGGGGCCTTGGAGACAGGGTCAGGGGGTGAGCCCGGGTCAAGGTGCCATTGCCCACTGCTTCCCTGGTTGCAAGTCTCGTGGGGACCCTTAGAAATGAAAAGTTCATGCCAGGGAAGGGTCATGGGCATGCTCTAGAGCGAGTCTGCGTTGAGTCTTTGTCCTGAGGGCCTTTTATTCCTTTTTTTCCCCCCCGTAGCCGAGAATCTTAGGGGAGGGTTTCAGTAGAATATTCATCAGCTTTCCAGGTGCATTTTTAATATGTTGATGCATCAAAATGAGCATATAGGGGAGTTTTGGATTATTCTTTGGTCTGTTTTATCTTGGGCCTGTCTGGCTCGAATGGGGTGTTTGTTATTTGTTCCCCTGACTTCATCTGTCCTTGGGTTTGGCTGGCACACATGGCATTAATTGGGTCTTTGTTGTCTGTTTACCCAGGCCAGGGTGATTTAAGCTATGTGTTCTCTGGTTAGGGAGGAGGGGTATAAGCCATTTGCTCTCAAGTGTCTTTGGTTAGGGGAGATAAGTTCTTGCGATTCACAAGCTGGCTGTAAGTTGCCCAAACTGTTTAGTTTTGTTTAATTTTCTTGTCTGTTTCCCCATTCTACTTGCCCAGGAATTTTCCTAGCTTCTTGCCATCCTGCCACAGAGTCACATCCAAAGAGGGGATTTGGTCTTGAAGCAAATTCAAAAGGTGAAAATCAACTATACTTGATTTTCCTGGGCACCTGGGCACACTGGAACCACACTCAGCTGCGTGTGAGGGTCATTCTCCACAGGCCTGGACACTTAGCTCTCCCCAGGGACAGCAGAGTCATGGCTTGCATCCCAGGGTCTCTCAGGACTACATGCTCATTAAGAATAATGGCCTGAATCTCTCTATTTACATTGCTTTCTCTCTGTCTGTTTCTGTCTGCTTCTATGTATTTTTTAATGTGTGTATTAGCTGTTTTGGTAAGTTAAATGCAACTCCAATGCATATAGGTTTATATAGAGAAAAAGATCTGAAAGGCTACTCACCAAAGCATTAACAGTTTATTTCTGAAGGGAAAGAAATGCAGATAATGAGAAGAGAACAACGTGTTTTTTCTGGGTGCTATTTAAATTGCTCGATTTTGGAATATGTATTATTTTATACTTTATCTAAAAAGAAATTTTGAAAATTGATATGGCTAACACTAATTCAAGGATATGTGGAGAGGCATGAGACAAGGATGTGAAGAGATTTTGGATTTGATCCTGTGTAATGAGAATCACATGGGGATTTTTAACGTGAAGGGTGAAGTGATTCAATCTATATTTGGGGCAAGATAGCACATAGGATTGAGAACTAGAGGTGCACTGGTGACAGTTAGGCTGAGTTTATTGGACTCATTCTCTTCTGGTCTTTATTTATAAAGCAAAATGTTCTTCTATCTAGTTTTGGGTGCAAATCACTTGCACTGGAAGTTCGTAGGCTGTGGTACTTAGGTTCTTCCATGACTATAAAATCAGACAAGCAGTATAGACATTTGGTTCCTCCTTCTTTCACCTCTAATGTCCTCATGCTGTATCCTGGCAGCCAATGTGTGTTTCCAGGTGTCTTGGGAAGGGGAAAATTCAGTCTCCTTCTGAGTCATATGGATGGCCACCATCGGCGAAGGGCAGAGAGCTCCCAGTAGAGGTTGGCCTTGCTGGAACTACAGGAATATAATCATAGGCTGTCAGAGTGTAGCTTAGAAGTTATCATTTGAAAGTGGTCTGGGTTGTACTCAGTGGCACTGAGTTCCAGCTAACTGACCTTGTCCTTTTGAGTTATAATGATTTCGATTTCTTCACCTGGTGACCTTTATAGGGTGCTAAGCCCCTCCAGGGAAGGTTCAGAAGAAAATCACTGTGTGAAGGTAAGGTGGGTGAGAGCCTAGTGGGGTACAAAACACTGACTGTGAGGATCATGTGGGGTGAGGTGACCCAGAAACCCTCCAGTAGAAGAAGAGTCCAGCAGGAAGGAGAAGCACCATTTGTGTATCTATTTGAGCCCAGAATGTGCTTACTCTAGTTGGTAAGCACTGTCCAAGCACATGTCAATGGGCTGGTGAGATTTCCTGGTTTGGCAAAGCCCTATCCTGACCCAACAAGCCTTTGAGGGAAGATTGTTTCCTGTCCATTGATCAGTTGAGATAGTGTCAGTCTATAAGCCTGAGGCCCATGTTATTATCATTTATAGATACTGTTTCTTTGATTGTATACCTAGCTAGTTCCTAGGAAGCATGGACCATGTCCAGTTCTAGTGTCTGTCACATCATAGAAAAGAAACAACTATCTCCTCGGTTTCTAACTCAAATCCAGGGATAGTCTACTGGCCCCATCTCTTTTCACCTTTGTGGTAACTTTATTTTGGACATTTTGTTATTCTCTCCGTCCACTTATCTTGGTTAGTACTCCCCTAAATAGATCTTTCCAACTCATTCACTCATTCATTTATTTATCTTTTTGACAAGAACTGTATTTATTGAGTGCTAAAGTGGATCAGAAACTATGCAAGGCATTTAGAACATAATTATAAGCAAAGAGAGCCAGGGTCTTTACCTAAATGTTGCTTAAAGCCTAGAGGACGACTGAGGTATTCAACAAAAAGTAACAATATCAACACAAAGCCACCCTGTGATAAGGCGCTGATGGAGTGATTCACCTGGTCGGGAAGGTCAGAGTCTTTCTTCTCCAGGGAAGTGACTCCGCTGGGCCCTTCCTTCAGGGGTGGAAGAGGGCTTCTGGCTGCTTTATGTCCTACCAGAGGTGAAGCAACATCTCCAAAATCACTCCAAGAGAGAGAGGGCGAGAAGTCACGTTACTCCACAGTTGTAGCTCAGTGGGATGTACTCAGCCATGTCCACACAACTGAGGGCTACTCCAGTGACTCTGAAGGACAAAAGGAATAAAAGAAAGCAAACAGATTTACTATATTTACTAAGATGTTGCTCGATATCTATATAATATCATTGAAAGGTATAGTCTCTCCTGATAGCCGAATCTGTGGGCCAAAAGGCAGGCACGTCCCACTTACTCAGGCACGCTCCCCCGTGTCCTGTTCCGCAAGCAGCCTGTCGAAGCCTGTTTCCGATCACTTCTATGGTTTTTCAAGGTCCTTCGGGATTTCGATCAGCAGTTATTTCTTTTCTCCTTGAAAGGAGACCTGCTCTAAGTAGTCTATGACCAGAACTGCTTCAGTAATTCAATTATAATGGGAACTTGGAGAGGTGCATGTAATGGTCAGGTAACAAATCCAGCTTTCTAGAATTCCCAGGATAGAATTTCCAGTCATAAGCAAGGGTGCGATCTGACCTTTCTGCGTGGACAGTCTGACTAACCATCTCCCTTCTCAGGAACCGGCCCCAGTTGTGGGAATTGTGGGACTGCCCCCCAACGATGTGTCAAGAACGGCTCCTCAGAATTCCCCAGCCAGGAGAAGACGCATGAGTCAGGACATTAGGAACTGCACAGGCAGGCGGCTTGGTTTGCAGGGAAGTGTGCCTGGCTCAGACATCATAAAAATGAATCCATGCTGTTTATTTAGAAAGAGGTACAG
The DNA here is from genome assembly GCA_030848825.1 of Tadarida brasiliensis. Taxonomy (NCBI): domain Eukaryota; kingdom Metazoa; phylum Chordata; class Mammalia; order Chiroptera; family Molossidae; genus Tadarida; species Tadarida brasiliensis. The sequence continues at coordinate 85,370,656 of CM061266.1, forward strand.
GGATGTGTAGGTGTGGAGAGATTAGAATGGGCAAAACACACATAAGGTAACTCCCTACTCACCAAACAGACCCATAAAAATGATGGCTTTCAGGGCACGTGGATGAAAAGAATTAAAATTAGTTTGAATTGTTTAACATGTTTTGTAAGTTATTAGCTCCTATGCAAGTCCCACTGCGAGGACTCACAAATTAAGCAGGGTTGATTGGTAGTAAAATAACAAACTTAGCAACAGAGGGGAGTGGTCAACTGCTGAGCGAAACTGACCAGCTCTAGCATGTAAGGTAATTAAACAATCCCCCAACAATGGAGCTGATTACTGTTGGAGACAGGAAGAGACGGTCTAACTGTGTATATTTAAAATACATATATTTATACTTAAAGTGTGTATTTGTTTTTTCAAGTCCATTATTCCTTGTGAGCATTACGACAATCCCTTTTCTATATGTTGATATGAATTCCTCATCCTGACTATTAAACAAAACATGTTTATCATGAATAATTCAAAGAGATAGAGAGATATAAAGTTAAAAACAAAATTCACAGGGAATTCCCACACGAGAATATTATTGTTAAGATTTTATCAACATCCTGGAAGATACATATATATATATATATATATATATATATATATATACACACAAATATATGTGTGTGTGTGTATATATATAGAGAGAGAGAGAGATCAGTATAATAATTTGGTATTTGCCACAAGGTTGAGGCATCATAGTATATACATAGTCACTCTCTTTTCCTCCTACTCCCTGGGAAGGAAAGTTTGTTCACTTAACAGTTTCTTCTCTTCTCACCTTATTATTCAGATTATGGAAATCACTGAAACGAGAACAAAAGGAGAAGGGAAAAGAGAGAGTAAGAGAAGTGGTTGATCGATTTGGGGGTGAAGTTATGACTGAGGCTGGAGAGGTCTGTGGGGAGAGAGCCTTCAGGAGCTAGCCCAGGGTGAGATTTGGAGAACGAGATGAAGAAGGTGGGTGCAGGAGATATTTTAAGATGTGGTGCTGTGGGTTAAGAATTATATGTTCCTAATGTGTTCTGAAAGTTGAGAGCAAAGGCTGAAGTTACTCTGTAAAGCCTTTTGGCAGCTGGACTGCTCTTCGTGAATGTGGCAATGCTGAGACTGTTATAGCAGGATCTCGGATTCTTTGGATTTACACGTCAATGAGATTATATCAGCTATGCTGTTTTGTAATTCCTTTTCTTCAAAAAATACGCCATGGAGCTTCTACTCAAGTCAACAAACATACATCTCCATGATTCCTTTCAGTAGATGCAGAGATTCTCTTACATGCGTATACCATTTTTTTTTTTTTATCCTCACCCGAGGACATTTTTGCATTTCTCTTCAGATAGAGTGGGAAGGAGAGAGGGAGGAAGAGAGAGAGAAACATCAATGTGAGAGAGACACATCGACTGGCTGCCACCCACACAACCCCATGGGGCTGGGGACAAACTGCAACCGAGGTACGTGCCCTTAGAGGGAACCGAACCTGGGACTCTCTGGTCCACCAGCCGATGCTCTAACCACTGAGCCAAACCGGCCAGGGCTATACCATATTTTTTAAATGAGTCTGATGTTGGTAGATTTAGGTTGTTTCTCATTGTGATGAACATCTTTGTATGTCTTTACATATTTATGTGACTATCTCATTGGATAGATTATTTATTGGATATAAAATTTTGTGTATAATATATACATTTTACATTTCATTACTCAATGCCAACAAAATGTCACGCTAATTTATATTCGCACCATGGAATATAAGTCCTGCAGCCACACAATCTCAGCCTTGTTGTTTCTGATGAGTTGGTGAGGATCACCACAACTCTGACAACATGTCTAGAGCACACCTCGGGAGAAGCTGACGCCCAGAGAGGTTGAAGGACTCTCACCTAACATGTTACAGTGACATAGTTCTAGTCTGTTGGCCTCTCTAAGGTGCCCTATCCCTGGAAGAGACAAATGACAATAACGTCTGTTTGGCCACACAAAAACTAATGCTACCCAGAGCGGAGAGGAAGATACTTAAACCTGGCAAATAAAACAATTTCCAGTTCAACTCTTCCGTGTAACAGGGCACGCACCCCATGGTGGTGAGATGACGTTTATAAAAGTACTTTGTAAATCACTAGAGACTGAGGCATCATCTGGGAAAACAATCACCCCCTTCATCTGGATAACCAGACCTCAATTGTTTAGCTAATAGAAAGGAGTTACCCTGTGGTTTGACCTTGGATTTGAGTGTCATTTTTTATCTTTTGCAACCTGATGACCAAATTTCCAGTAAATGAAGCATTTATTATAAAAAGTGCTGACAGGGGCAATGCTAATCTGGACCACTCTTCCTTGTGATACACTGATATTAAAAGCCAGAATATCCGATTCTGTACTTTCTCATAGCAAATGTACTATAGACAGTGTCTTCCTCTGTAAATCCATGACCCCAGGTTCCCTCTGACTTTGGCCCAGGAGACCTGCTAATTCTATGCTTATTTAAGCTCACTTTGTCTCTAGAAAAGCAGGTCCAGACAGCCCTCTCTGAATTTATTTTACCAGCTAAAGTCCTGCTGGACTCTTAAGGACTTCAGGCACCAGAACATCTGTGTTTAACTTTGTTAGTCCCTGCCCAAGAAACCCATCCGAATTGGCAATGCTTCTGAATACACAAGTGAGACTAAATTACAAATGGAGAAAGTGTCTGGGTTAAAATAAACTGTCACCAGGAAAAAACTATCTCCTTCCATTTTCTTTTTTCCACAAGAAAAACAGGAAACTGACTTTGATCTTATTCTTAGGTGAGCTTTGTTGTTCTAATCCTTTAAGAAGCAATGATCCCAGACTTTCTGATCAGCAATAGGAAGGGGGTGGACCTAGTGGTCTGCTTGTAGTAATACAGATCCAAACCTGGTGTCAGCAGTTCTGCCTCTGGGGTTCTTATTCTGAACTAGAATAGCACCGAAAAATGGACTGAGGACATCACAACTGGAACATGTTTTGTGTTGCCAGGTTACTGGGACCCTTTGGAGATTAGATTGTCAGGATATTTAAATGCATAGAAAAGCAAACAAACAAAATTCCTCTGTGAGGACAGGGAAGTCTCTGAGACTGGACACCTAGGTAAAGGAGACAATAGTTTCTGTTAGCAGAGGATGGTGAACAGTGGTTATTTTCAACCAGGTCTTTCCTGAGAGGTGGTGTCACCATCTGAAAGACATGGTCAGTGTGAAGCAGCCGCTCAATATGAGGACTTTCATAATGATCTAATTTGGGGGACCCTCCAATGATTATTCACAGGACTGCTCTTCTTCAAAGGCTGCCTTGTGCCATCTGCAAAATAAGAGGAGAAGGCCTTCTAAGTCACTGATCTTGAAAGAAATAAAATAGAAGCAGACTTTGCAGTATCCCTAAGGAGGGCACTATAGGATTTGTGTTGGAAATGGATCTGAAGACTTAGGAGAGACTAGCAGATCAGACATGGAGACAAGCGATTCTCACTCATCAGCCAACTTAAAAGTGTCTAAGCTCCTGCCAATGCTCTGATTTTAGCTAGCATCTTACTTGTCCCTTTCTGTGTTCTCTCCTGCACCACAGGGAGGGATCCAGAAGGACATTTTCCTGAATCTCTTTCCAGGAGAATTCTAGGTTAAATCTGCCAATGAAGGGGACTTAGGTGAGATCTGGAAGGCAGAAGTGGAGAAGGTATTTTCTTCTTGAGACAGCCCTGGGTAGAGAGCTGAGATTGTCACTGATGGCTTCCCTCTGCTCTCAGGGTTCCTTGAGACAGCAGCTGAGGCCACTGGCAGTGGCCTTCCTGTGATCAGTGTATCTCCGGGTCTCCTAAAGTTCCCTCAGCTGATTTTCTACATTAAATATTTCTCCACTCAAAATAGTCACCCTTTCCTCCCTTAATAGCCCTGAATGATACAGAGATAAAGGCACAAAGGCTTTGGTTACCCATGTTAATACATCTGAATTTTGATTAGCACCAAATTATAGACCAATATATGGCTTACAGACATGAAAAATATATATGATTTAGTTTCATTTTTATAACGTTAAAAAAAACCCACTCATTTGTGATGTTAGAAGTAAGGGTGGTGGCTGTGTTTGGGGAGGACGGTAGTGATAGGGGGTGCCATGAGGAAGGCTTGGGGTGCTGGTGATGTTTGTTTTCATCAAGGCTGTACTTAGATGGTTGACTTCTTTGCGTGATAATTCTGCAAGCAAGATCATTATAAGTTATGCACTTTTCTTTACAGATGTTAAACTTCAACCAAAATTTTATTTAAAAGTATTTAAGGCTGGTAGAAAATTTTATTTTAATTCTAAAATGACAATTTAATCATTGAGTGCCATCTTACTTTTTGATGGATGATATGACTGAGGCAGCAAGAGACCTAGTAACCTACTTAAGTTCTGCTGGCAAGCTCAGTGTTCGGTCCATTTATAATCTGATTTAATGTGAGAATTTAAAAAATCAAGTTCTCTTACTTTTCTCCATTTTTTCCAATTTATACTTAAATAAAATCAACTTTACTTAAAAATAGATAAGAAGAATTATTCCAAGGTAATTTGTCATCTCAGGAATTACTTTAAAAAAAATCAGATTCTCTAGTGAAATGGTCTATGGGTCACATCAGCAGGGAATGTGCCAACCTTGCCAAGGTATTTAGAATTTAAGAGTAGTAAGGAGAGAAGGCACTTCAACAATGCACCATTGTGAACTGGCTGTGGCTCTAAATCAAGCCAAAAACACACATTGCAAAATACCACCAAGAAAGGTGCAATGGTGTAACTAGACTTACTGTGGTTATCATTTTGCAACGCACACGAAGATGGAATCACTATCTTCTACACCTCAGATTAATATATATCCATTGTACTTGAATAAAAAAAATGACTGGAAAACAAAACAAGACAAAAAAGAAGATAGATAAAATGGAGAGTGCTTAAAATTTCACACTAATTTCATCCACTTTCCATTTCCCACGGCTTCGGCTACCATTGGGCCACCTAGATTGTCATCTCTCAGGGTCTGTAATTCCTAAGGCTTAATGGGCCCATTGGCTCAGCATTACTTTCCCTGCTATTCTTGCCCTAATAATATGGGCTGACCTGTAAATGCCCACCAAGTGAACCAGTACAGCAGGCAATTTGACCAAAGGAGGGCTACTTCCCACAGCTGCAGATTTTACAGTTAACAAAGGATGAGAGGTTCTTTCTGCAGAGTCTCCCCACTCCCTACTCATACCTTCACTATGGCCTAAATCTTGATATATTCTAGGACATTCTAGGTCAGTTATAACACATACGGTTTTGAAATCTTTTAACCCATTACTCTCAGAAATCAGCAATAGTGTGTGCTTTTGAGCTCCTTGTTTTTTCCTGATCTTGCATCCAGCATAATTCAGAAAAGACTACTTCTCACAATCTGTTCATTCAACATATATTTATTGAACTTCCACTGCATGCCTGGCAGTGGGCGAGGTGCCGAAGTCACATGGTGAATAAGAGGAAGTCTCTGTCCCCAAGAAGCTCATGATTGGTTGCAGAATAGTCACACAAAATAATAGTTTAGCTACAGAAATACATTTTGGTGCTAGTTAAAGCATATCATTTAAGTCCTAATTATGAGTTTTAAATTTTGTTTTCTTGATAGCTCTTTGCTGGTGACCTTCCAATATGAGGGTCACTGCTGTTTTGGTTAAAAGGCTTTCTTGAGAATTTATCCTGCTTGGCTTCATTTAAATGTACTAACCTTGGGCATAGTTTGGGAGCATCTCAAGTATAGATGATGAGAAGAATATACACATAGAGAAAAATAGGCTGTGACTTCGTACTTGAAATAGATACTGATTAGAAGTCCTAGGAGGAAGGAATTGAATGGCAAGAAGCTCTTGTAACGGTGACTTTCGAACTAAGTTTGAGAAGGTTCTGAGAGCAGGCTGATATTGGGTTAAAAGAGAGGCCAAAGATAAGCTTGTTATCTGGTCATTATCAGACAATACTTCAGGGCTAACAGCTCAGAGCATGGAAACTTAGGGGTAACTTCCCTAAACTCTGAATTTCTGTATCTTCTCAGAGCAGGGAAATTCTGTTGCAGATCAAGAAATACCCACTTGTTATTTCTGTTTTGTTGTCAAGGAGATAAACTATCTGCCAAATGTGATTAAAAGCTTGAACCAGAAAAGATTATCAGTCACCCAAGATAGTTTTGACCTAATTTTTATCGCCCATGGGTTTAAAAGAGTCAGAAATTTGTTAAAAACGCTCCTGTAGGATTCTCCTTCAGCCCTGATGAAAAGATCTAGGAACTGTCAATGTAAGAAACATTCAAACCTATAGAGAATGTTTGTGAGTTTATTTGAGCCAAACTATTGACAATTTCCAGGAAGCAAAATCTCAATGGATTGAGATAATGCTCCAGACAATGGCAGTTTGGCACCTTATTTTATGTATTATAATCAAAAGAGAAGACACAAGCGAGTTACATGAAGTCCACTGGTGATAGATTAGGGAGGTGGGAGAATGCAAAGCGGGAACCTCTGGGATTGGATGAAAAGTAAAATGAGAGACACATACATCTTTTACATAAGTGGGTACAGGACAGTTAACAGTCAACAATTAACTCAATAACAGTGAGGGGATTTGTGGTCTCTGCAGAGCGGTGCCTGTGCTTTGAGGGATCCAAGGGAAAAAAGGAAAATTACTTTGACATTCCAAAGCTATGTTATCATAGATGCAAAAAGACAATAGACAGGCTCAGTTAAGGTAAAGATTGACCTTTGTCAGGGAAGATACCAGCCTAGGACATGATTACCCACCATAAACTGCTTTTAGTTGAAAAGTTAATTTCAGACCATCCTTGGTGGTTACTTTAGGTCTCTGAGTTTGCAAGGCCGCCACGCAGGCCTCCCCTGAGCTTGTCAGGTTAGCATGTGGTCCCTTTTTGTCCACAGGATGAATATCCAAAAGACTAGGAAGCATGGGGGATGAAACTTCGACTGGATGATGGGGTGGAGGGAATGGGGCTGAAGTGGAGGGTGCCCACCTTGAGTGGAGGGGCAGCCTCTGCTTCACTGCGACTAATCACTGGCAGCGGTTCTCAACCTGTGGGTCGCGACTCCTTTGGGGGTCGAACGACCCTTTCACAGGGGTCGCCTAAGACATAACAGTAGCAAAATTACAGTTATGAAGTAGCAACGAAAATAATTTTATGGTTGGGGGTCACCACAACATGAGGAACTGTATTAAAGGGTCGCGGCATTAGGAAGGTTGAGAACCACTGGATAGGAATACAGCCCAAGTGGGTTCAGGAGAACCTACTTTCAAGAAAAGCTAGAAATATGCATATTTCTTTGGGTTTTCATCATTTTTAATTGTTAACAATCAACTTAAATATATAACTATAACTATAACTATAAATATAAATATAAATATAAATGGAAAAGGCTGTGTTTCCAGCTAGGATGTGCAAGTATAGCAAAGCCCTCTGCTCCCTATAATAACAAGAAGAAAAACCCATACAAAATTTAATCCTACTTTTCTATGGGGCTAGCAAAGGACACAAGGAAGCCTTGATGAACAGAATTGGCTCAATAATTCTCTGTCCAAACCCAAGTAAGGGGATGGTGAGCAGAAAAGAAACAACATAAAGCCCTGTGTTCCTGTGGAATTGGATTCCCGGGCCCTGGCTGAGTTGAATCTAAAAGTGAACCAAAAATACCCACAACTGCTGCCAATTTTTCTCCCAGTTCAGATACTGACAAGATCACAAAGGCAGTGGCAAGGAAGGTTGGGGCATGCTCAACATCAATTTTTATCAGAGAAATGGTAGCAGATGTGTTCACCTTACTAAAAAAAAAGCACCAGGAGTCCTTGCACTTAAAACAACAGGGCACCTAGGGGGTAAGTGGTGGATGTTGCTTCCATGGGTTAGCAACCAAGTAGGGCAAATGGCATTTCCTTGCCGCAACCTCTTTAATAAATGGCAAATGTTTTCTTCTGGCCATTGACACGGGATTATTTTGCTTTTTAATCTTGCATGAATCTGGAGTAAAAAATAAGTTTGAGGTCCTCCTCCACAAAGACAAGTTTATCATATGTCAATCTTTTCAGCAAACCACTGAGATTTAAATTGCACCTTAAGCCCTGGCCAGTTTGGCTCAGAGGTTAGAGCATTGGCCCACGGACCAATGAGTCTCAGGTTTGATTCCGGTCAAGGGCACATACCTCGGTTGCTATTCATCCCCGGCCCTGGTAGGGGTCTTGCGGGAGGCAGCCACTCGATGTGTCCCTTTCTGGTAGGGGTTGTGTGGGAGGCAACCACTCCATGTGTCCTTTTCACGTCAATGTTTCTCTCTCTCTCTCTCTTCCTCTCTCTCCCTCCCACTCTATCTGAACAAAAATGGAAAAATATCCTCAGGTGAGGATTAAAAAGAAAAATAAATAAATAAATAAATTGCACTTTAATATTATTCTTCCATCTTCCAAACTGTATGGCTGGAAAATTTTTGTGGAAATGAAAATCTGAAGCCTGGGAGTAAGAAGATGAAGGGAGGAGGGTATCAATTTCACAGGGCCTAGCAGATAGGAATTGGCATGCTAGGCTACATTTGCAGAGTTTCTTCCTCTTCACCGAGGTCAAACTAGAAAAAAATATTATTTCTCTAAACATTTCTTCTGACCAACTTTTATGTGGCTGTTATTTATTCATCTGGTGCTGAAAGTCTGAACCCAAAGAATAGACTTCATGTCTGTGCTGTTGATTGAAAGAGGGAAAGTGTGCCGAGTGCTACAGGTACTTTCTTCTAAGAAGACTAATTGTATCTTTTTTTTTTTCCTGCTAAAGAAATTTTAAAAAAATGAGAGAGAGAAATATGTAAAATGCATTTTTCTAAGCCGACCTCGTGAGCAGACCCACAAATGTGCACTGAGCGGAGGTTAGCAGCCTCCAGAGTCCCAGTGTTCCTCATTGACTCCGGCCAGTGCGCACAGAGCATGTAGGGCAATGGCTGGCGAGTTGCCCTTTTCTCTGGTGTTAGCCTGGCTGGTGCGCCCAGGCCCTGGGGAGGTGCTGTTACAGGTACTGACGTCTGGCCCTGCGAAGCCTGTCAGGCTGATGCATGGGAATGCATCTCAAAAGTCCACCAACCCAGCCTGTGAGAAGCCTGCCTTCAAGTGGAAGACATGCCTGGCTGACTCAGCAAAAAGCTGGGCATCACCCAGCGGGAAGGCTGCTGGAGGAAGTGCAGGGAGATGGAGGGGAAGAAGTGCTGGTTTTTCCTGTTTGACTTGTTAGGTCTGATTTCTGTGAACCGTCAAGGCAGTTATTCCTGGTATCATCCTAATCACTTCCTGTGCAAAGAGAAAAAAAGGCAGGAAGTGACAACAGTGTATTTGCGTTGTCAGTAGATTATTATTATTTTTTCTTTCTAGGAATTCTTCTGATTCGCAAAGCATATTATATAACCATCTGTTTTTCCCTGGAGATTTACTCATTTTGCCTCCTCAGAAGAAGTACTAACATTGCCAGTATGGGCATCTGTGTGTGTGAGGGAGACTGGAGACAGAGGGGCAGATAGTTGGTTGTTTTTCTTTTTCACACAGGTTAAATATTGTCTCTTCTCTTAAGTATTGTCCCTTGAAGTTTTTCCTGCTTTCTGGTTTCCAAATTCCAGTGGCCATTCTCACTTAGGACCAGACGCTCTGCAGAAATCGCAGCTAAAATTTATCTTACTCAGGGGCTTAGATGGGAAAAAGAACCCTTCTCAGGGTGGTGATAAGGAATTCACGCAAAGCACAACTTCGAAGGAGGAGATCCGGGTTCTCTACTTATTTGGCATCACGCTTAGAAAGCCCAACACTTACCCACTCAGTTTTGACTTCCTTTCTTAGGAAATGGAGATAGTACTGCGTCCTTCCTCTTTCTGAAAATCACAAGGCAAGAACAAATGAACACAATCATTTTCTTCTTTTCTAGTTTTTGATTTCTCCTTTTTGCTTATTTCTCGCTCTATAATAAAGGACCAGTATTCTCACCTCCTTCATCCATTCACTCAACAGTTTTGCTAATGTCTGAGTAGGCAAAGTCTACAGAGACATTGGGGCAGTGGGCATGCCCAGTGAGGACCTGGCTTATAGTGGTTGGCTCGAAAACTGTCTTTGGAGTAGGTTGTGTCTGAAGTTAGGAGAGGTGGGGTCTTGTTTGGGAAGTGACCTAATGAGCAGCTTATAACTGACTTCTCAAAAGTCCTCTCTCTTGCCCTGGCCAGTTTGGCTCAGCGGTTAGTGTCGGCCCGTGGACCAATGAGTTGTGGGTTTGATTCCGGCCAAGGGCACGTACCTTGGTTGTGGTTCGTCCCCAGCCGTGGTCGGGGTTGTGCAGGAGGCAACCAGTTGATGTATCCCTCTCACGTTGATGTGTGTGTGTCTCTCTCTCCCTTTCTCTCCCTACCACTCTATCTGAAGATAAATAGAAAAATATATTTTAAAAAAGTCCTCTCTCTCTCAGTCCGTTCATCCTTTGGTTTTGGCCCCGAGGACACTGGATCTTACCATCTTTTTTTTTTTTAATCCTCACCCAAGGATATTTTTCTATTTATCTTCAAATAGAGTGGGAGGGAGAGAGAGGGAGAGAAAGGGAGAGAGAGAGAAACATCAATGTGAGAGGGACACATTGACTGGTTGCCTCCCTCATGACCCTGACCAGGGACGAGGATACACCACAACCGAGGTATGTGCCCTTGACTGAGATTGAACCCGAGACTCATTGGTCCACAGGCCAACGCTCTAATGGCTGAGAAAGACCGGCCAGGGCTGGACCCACCCATCTTATACACATGCTTGAACCAGACCAGGTTGGACAACAGAGGAGCTGGGTGGTTTCACGCACATGGCAAGCCTTGGAGTACCCTCCCAGCCCACACGCCCAGAGACCCCTGCCTCCACTCCCCACCTGCAATTAAACCCAGCATGGTGTCCTGTGCAAGGTAAGGTCTAAATAGTAGTGTTTATTGAGTGAATGAGAAAGTGGATGAAAGTGAATTAACCTGTTTATGGTGCCTTTGCTCTACTGCTTTTAGTCTGGGCGAAGATGAGCCAGGAGAACACACTTTGATGGTAGATGCAAACCAGAAGCCTTTTTTGTTTATGCCCTAGAGAATACGTACGCAAGGGGATCTGAGGCAAAGCCCTCGAGAAGCCCCCGAGCTTCCTGGACTGATAATTATGAGGGTGAGAGGTAAGGTCAGTGCACCAGAACCCTAAGAAAAGAGGCTCCTGGGAATCCCAGGGCTCTCCGCTTCACTAGCTTGGAAATCTGTAACAGCAGGGTTAGTGGGAAAGTAGGCAGCTGTCAAAGGAGAAGAAATTCGCAGTTCCACTGAGGATTTGGTGATATGGCTTATGGAAGAGACTTCTTTAAATGGCAAATGATACGAAAGGGTCGACACTGAGCGTGGGGAGAATTCTGTGAGCTCACCTGAGAAGCGGGTCTGTGCTCTGGCTGCAGTTAGCAATGCCAGGGCGGCATGGAGGTTTCATTCCCAGAACAGTAATCCACATTTTGTAATAGCATGCAGGGTTCCCCGATGTCCAACCTCCGGAAGCTGTAATGTGGGTCTTTTCTGGACTGCTATATCCTTGTTAAAGGTAGGGGCCTTCAGGAACCATCTGTGTAGTAGCTCCTTTACTTACAAACTTCCATGGACATAAAGTCGCTTTTGTGGTTCCTGTGAGAAATAGATGAGCCATCTGACAATCAGTGACTCATCATTCTTTAGAGGTTAGCAGTGAGGACCTACTATCTCTCGTTTTTATCATTTCAGTCAGAAGAGGCATCTAGAATGCGCTTCACAAAATGTAACATAACAGAAGAGCGATCCGTCTTTCAGGAATATATTTTCTTATCAACTCTCCGGAGAGGCTGTGGGGAAGGCTTATCTGTTCGGGACTTTCAGCCTTTCCAAATTGTTTCATGCTCACAGCAGCTCATCTCCGTGTGCCTGTGTCATTCCGAGATCCTTTTCTGCTCCTAGCAAACCCTTTTCTCACCGAACCTGCCTCTCATTGTACTTTCTTTCCCTTCTAAATTTTAACATTTCAAATATGTTCTAAAACTTCGGCCTTCTTGACACCTTTTCATAAAATCCCTCTCTAAATCTGAACTTCCCTTCAGTTGGCTCAGCCGGAGCTGGCCTGCAGCCGTAACAAGCTGTGTGTGTGACCTCTGGTTCTTATTTGCACAGTGTCATGTCTTTCTGGTTGGGCTAGACTTTGTATCTGTCCCAGGTGGGCAAGGAAGGTCTTTGGTTTGGCCATGATCCTGAGAAGCATGTTCTACACATGGCAGATGACGTTAACAAAGTCTACTGATCCACGAGATGGGGGGTCAAGTTTAATCTGGCAGGTAGGAAATGAGACATGAAAGCCTCAAAGGTGACTAAAAAAAGGGGCACAGAGTTACCACAAATGGACTGTATGCCACGTAAATGTTCCTATTCAAATGTAAGAGAACAGTGATGATTCAACGCACTAGCTGTTACCATCTGATAGATATTTGGCTATTTCCTGCTTTGGGCTCCCAGTCCAGCTCCTGGAAGACATATGCCCTGCAGACTTCACATTCCAGTTAGAGTGAAATCACATCTTTAAAAAAACACCGTTTCCAGAAATATAACATAACTAAATGAAATCCAGTACTGAAGGCAGGAAGAAAGACCCGTCTCCCAACACTTACTTGAAATGGCTCCTAACAGCACATGGGACACATTTTGTTTAGTTCGATCACTGAAGCCAGATTGGAGACATGAGGAGCAGTTGAGTTTTGGAAATTAATTATGGTATCATTATGTCAAAGGATGTAACACATGCTTTAAATGTAGGATTGGATGGCTGTCGTCTGGGACTAGAAGCTGAGAGGCAGCATTGGATAAGACCAGGAAAACAAAAGCAAAATGTTCTGAGTCAGTCATTTGATCAGGTCTCCGGGACAAAGGATAACCTCGTGCTATACGTGTTCCGGGTTACAGAGCGAAAGATGCATTCTACGTTCTCAAGGACACCTGGGCTTAATCTGACGCAGGTGCAACCCAATCTGTGAATCACAACAGTGCTTTATAACAGGATTTCATTGTGCTTGTCTGGAATTGTGCCCCTCATTCCAGTTATAGGGTTTAATTAATTCTTACCCAGGAGTCAGTCACTTCAAGGTGAATGTCATAGAAGGGCACAGAATGATCGTAATGTGGTTTCGAGTGCGATGTGGCCCGTTTTCATTTTACTGCTATTATCAATTGTTTAAAGAACTTTGCTGAATGATTTCATTGTACGTGTGCCTGGAGGCTTTCTAGACCAATTTGGAAAGTACAATATAGAAGAAAGCACCGGATTATTAAAATGACTTTAAACAGTGTGAGTCCAATTTCCAAAGGAGGTCGTAATACCCATATTTATTCATATTTCATCGCCTTATGCAATTATTCACACTCCGTATTTTGCGAATAAAATAGATAAGACTGTGTCCCCACCTAATCATCCCACCGCCTCCTTACCCCTTTTCTTCTGTTCTTTTTTTTCTATGGAGCAGCTCTGGCTTGTAGCAAGAGCTCACAGGGGAATTTTAGAATTAGGGGCTGAATGATCTAGTTGAAAACACCAGAATCCCTTCTTCCTGCAGTTTCCTTTCAATAGATACAAATTTTTTCCCATCAAGGAAAACCTTTTGAACAAAATAGAGTGGGTTTGTCCTCACCACAGGTGGCAAACGATTAAATTCCAGGTTTCTTCCTACTGCTCTTTTATTGCCTGTTTCTTACCCGGTTCTGCCCCCACGTTCCCGGATATGTTAGAGGTTGGGCTGGAACCTCTGTTAACTGCCACTGAGCAGGGTTAGAAGGGGACACAGTGAATAACAGCTCCCCTGTGGACATCTGCTTGTGGTTCTGACCCACCACAATTCTCGGGGGAGGGGGAGAGAGGAACAGATTCAAAGGGATTTGCCTGAAGAGGTTGCCTGGTAACCTATTTTGGACCAAACATACTGAAGTATTAAATATAAAACTTGAAGAAAAGGACATTTTAAATAAAGACTACCTTTAATCACTTCATAAATATATTTTCTTCTGCTTTTTTTCCTAATGCATCTTGCTTTTTTCATCCCTCTCCTATTGTTATAGGTATATTTCAGATCAAGATCTCTATCATGATCCCTTCCTTATATCTAGATAAAATTTTGGCTATGGAAGGATAGGTTGTCATAAAAATACAAAAGAACTCTCCTGGGTGTGCCGGCAGGACGAAAGTGCTGCCTGTGTAGTCAGACCGCCAGGGTTCAAGTCCCAGCTTTGCCATCAGCTAGTGGAAATGATCTCACCACACCGTGCCTCGGTTCATCCAGCTGCAAAGCAGGGATGACACGATACTGAAAATCTCTTTCTATTGCACAAAGAAAACTGAAGTGAAAGAAATAGTGTATAAAATTTAAAATAGGAAATACATACTACAGAATTGCAAAGTATAGTGTATGGTAGAGCAGTATCATAACTTGATCGTGTTATGTTTGTTTGTTTCTTTCTTCCATTATCCAAGCAAATAATAATAGCTAATATTTACGTTTCAAGGATTGTGCTATGGAGTTTGCATGTATTATTACTTACATAATTACTGAGTACTGGTGCCATCCCCATTTTACAGGGGAGGAAATAAAAGCACAGAGATGTAAAGTAAGTTGCCCAAGGCCATACAGCTGGTAATGAGGCTGAATTTTGCCCCCAAAAGCAATAGGTCCATTCGTAACTCTTGGTACTTGTGTAAGTAACCTTATTTGGAAAAGGCCTTTGCAGATGTTATTAAGTTGAGGACCTAGGGGTAATCCTGGATTAGGTCAGGCCCTAAACGCAACGTGGGTGTCTTTATGAGAGACAGAATGGGCACACAGACGGACAGAAGAAAGGCGACTGTGTGAAGACAGAGGTAGAGATTGGAGTGGTGCTCCCACAAGCCTGGAAATATCTGGGGTACCAGGGGATGAAAGGATCCTTCCCTAGAGCTTTCCGAGGGAGCATGGCCCTGCTGCCACCCCGACTTAGGACTGGCAGCGGCAGAGCTCTGACAGAGTACATTTCTGCCACCTTCAGCCACCCTGTTTTTGCTCATTGGTTGCGACAGTGGCAGGACACGCACAGAGCCCCAGGGTCCAAACTGGGGGAGACCAACTCCGGCACATAAACACTTGATCCTTTTGCTTAATTTTACTTTTTAAAATTGAAATATGAGTAAATTCAGGGCCGACGGAAATGATCCGTGGAAATGTGGTGTAATTGTTTTGGTGTAATGAATGGTTCATTGTGAAAGTGTGCACTTACAAGATAAACTGTTAAAATTATTGTTATGCGGGCACGTGACTGGTGAAACTCTTACTTTTTCAAAATGTCCAGTCTGGAGGCAGCCTAGAATAAATTTTTAAAAAACCAAAGTAGTAAAAAATCCCTTTGCTAAAGAGGAAGCAGTTTGTTGATACTCAGCAGAGATAAAGTTAATGACATATAAACCCAATAATAGCAGAATACGGGAACATTCTACGTGATGAGCTGAGATTTGTGTCATTATTATTAACGAGGACAATGTCAGTTTTAGGTCAATATTGTTCTGTGTACTTAGAGAAAAAAAGCAATTTGTTTCTTGGAGATAGTGGGTTCTTTGGTTACACTACAACTTCTCTGAACAACCCAGCATGTCCTAGCCATGGTTAATGTATTTTGCTCCTGTATACATTTTTGTGCATAAAATATTCTCTCCATGCCCACTGATTTATGAATAACACTATTAAAAAGCTTTTAAAAGTGTAACTCTCCAACTATGAGGTATCACCTCACACCTGTCAGAATGGCCGCCATCAACAAATCAACAAACAACAAGTGTTGGCAAGGGTGTGGAGAAAAGGGGACTCTAGTACACTGCTGGTGGGAATGCAGACTGGTGCAGCCACTGTGGAAAACACTATGGTGTTACCTCAAAAAATTAAAAATTGAATTGCCATTTGACCCAGTGATCCCACTTCTAGGAATATACCCTAAGAAGCCTGAAACACCAACCAGAAAGAATACACGTACCCCCATGTTCATAGCAGCACTATTTACAATAGCTAAGATCTGGAAACAGCCCAAGTGTCCATCAGTGGATGAATGGATAAAAAAGCTGTGGTACATGTACACAATGGAGTACTATGCAGCTGTAAGAAAGAAAGATCTCTTATCCTTTGAGACGACATGGAGGGACCTCGAGAGTATTATCCTAAGCGAAACAAGCCAAGCAGAGAAAGACAAATATCACATGATCTCACTTATTTGTGGAATATAATGAACATAACAGTCTGAGGAACAGGGTAGACCCAGAGATGTGGAAGTAGGGTATAAACTGACACCCCTCAGAAGAGGGGGTGGGGGGGAGGGAAGAGATAAACCACAGAACTTATGCGCATGTATGCATAAGTGATGGACATGGACAACAGGGCTGGGGACAGGGTGGGGGGATGGGGAGGAGGGTGTCAATGGGGAAAAAAGGAGAAACATCTGTAACAAAAATAAATTAAAAAAAAAAAGAAAGATCAGAGCAAAAATAAAAGATTAAAAAACAAAACAAAATTCATTTGGCTATTTTAGATCTTTTGCATTTCTACACAAATTTTATAATTACTTTGCCAATTTCTACAAAAATAAAGCCCTACTATGGTTTTGGTTGGGAAAAAAAAAAAAAAAGCGTAACTCTCTGGGGGTTAGAAAAGCTCTGGGTAACAGCTGCCTCTTCTCTTGCCTGGCCTCTCGGACATCAGCTTGAAACAATGGCAGCCCAGTTAGGTGGCCCCGGGAGTCACCAGGGCCTGCCTGCCTTTCTCCACGAAACGTGGAGGAGCAAGGAGCCTCCGAAAATGAGGCCGTAAGCGCCACAGCCAGGATCTCCACCTACCTAGGGAAGCTTTATCTTCGTATGCTCAGTAACATCGGAGGCTGTGGGAGTTATTCTCGGTCTCCATCTCTGACGTCTCCGAAGCACTGACCCCGCCTTTGTGATTGTTCGCTGCAACCCTCCCCAGTCCCCAGGATTCAAGTGTTTCTAGTGCAACCCTCCTTTGCCCTGCCAAGCGGACCCCCAGCTGGCCTTCTCCGAATACCTCATGCTGTTGAGGGAGCAGCCTTCTCCCTGGAATGAGGCTCCCAGCTTTGTCATCCCCTTTGATTCTCACCCTTCGATTTGTGCTTCCGACCAGTTACCGAGGGCTGTGAACTACATCCCACAATGACTTTCACTTCCGAAGTGTCCTCTCCGTTCCCGCTGTCATTACCTGCTAAGGTCGAGTTACGACACTGTCTCCTGCCTGGACAACGGAAACAACCCTTTACTGGCCCCGAATCTCGGAACCTTTCCCACTCGGTACATTATACACCTGCAGACAATTTGCCCACGGCTCTAATTTTTCACCTCTCTACATCATGTACTTTGATTTCCTTAGCTGGTCACTGATGTCACTTTGCAGTTGGTTTCAGAATGCCTTTTCAGACTTGTCCCTGCTGCCACCTTCTTCCTTCCTTCCTGCAGCCAGACCTCAGTCTTGCTCTTTCTTTTTTATTTTTTATTCTCACCCAAGGAGGACATTTTTGTAGTTTAGCTTCAGATAGAGCGGGAGGGAGAGAGGGAGTAAGAGAAAGAGAGAAACATCAATGTGAGAGAGACACATCAACTGGTTGCCACCCACATGACCCCAACCAGGGAGGGGACAAACTGCAACCAAAGTATGTTCCCTTAGCAGGAACTGAACCTGGGACTCTCTGGTCCATGGGCCCATGCTCTAACCGCTGAGCCAAACCCGCCAGGACCAGTCTTGCTCTTTCTTTCTTTCTTTTTATTTTTGCATTTATCTTCAGATAGAGTGGGAGGGAGAGAGGGAAGAAGAGAGAGAGAAACATCGACGTGAGAGAGACACATTGAGTGGTCGCCACCCACACGACCCCAACCGAGGCCAGGGACAAACCGCAACTGAGGCATGTGCCCTTAGTGGGAACCGAATCCAGGACTCTCTGGTCCTCAGGCCGACGCTTTAACCGCTGAGCCAAACTGGCCAGGGCCAGTCTTGCTCTTTCTACCACAGCCCTTTACTGCTTGCTTTCCTGCCTTCCTTTATTCCATGTCCACAGTTTGTAAAACCCGTTCTCTTCTCTGCGGGTCTGAATTTGATCTCACACAAACAGCTCTCAGATGCCACCTGTTCCAGGATTCCAGCACTCCTACCTAAGGTAGAGGTAACGAGTTAGACACCAGAAACAGAGAAAAAAAGACCCCTTTTCCCCAATGTTTCTGCAATTGTGAGGGAGACAGTTAAATAACAGAAAGCCCCTCTGGGGTGACACGGAATTAGGTGCTGATAAAGAGCATCTCATATTGGGTTGTAAAGAGGAAACAAGTAGAACAAAAGCGGGGCCCGTTAACAGGGCAGATATTCAGCTGGTTCACACGGTGCAAGTGTATCCATCTGTGAACTGAAATGGTTCTGTCCTGATTGCTGCTCCGATGCCCCAGCTGCCCGGCCCCATTTCTGGGGTCTCCCAGGATCTAGCCTGGCAGGACCTCTCTAGCTTCTGCTCCAACACTCTGGCCCACATCCATTCTGATTGGTCAGACCTCACCATTTTGTTCATTAAATATCTCAAGTACCTCTCCTGCCTGTTTGGGATTGATAGAGATGGTGAGGGAATAGAACCCTATTTGACCACGGCTTCACCCAGCTCTTCCCAACTTGGTTACTCCTGCAAGGTTGATGTTCTCCTCAACCTTGGAGTTCGTACTCTGTGATCACAGAAAAGCCTTGTTGTGCCCTTTTCCCTTTAAGTGTTTCTCAGCCTCATAATTTCCCATTATTCTGCTATTTTCAATGTTTCTGCATTTCTTGTTTCTTGTGCATTCAAGACCCTGCTCTAGGCTTCAAATTCTTGGATGTATAATCAACAAAGGTACAGTACCCGCCCCCCTCCCCCCTTGTATCTGTGGTTTTGATTTTTGCAGATTCAGTTACTTGCAATCTCAGTCTGAAAGTGTTAAATAGAAAATTCCAAAAATGAACAATTCTTAAGTTTTAAATTGCATGCTATTCTAAGTTTCGTGAAGAAATCTTACACCTTCTTGCTCTGTTTCACCAGGGACTTGACTAATCTGTTTGCCCAGCTCATCCTTGCTGTATACGGTCCCCAGCGATGACTCACTTAGCTGCCTAGGTGATCAGATCAACTGTCACAGTATTGCAGTGTTTGTGTTCAAGTAACCCTTATTTTACTTAATAATGACCCCAAAGCCATTCACATAACTTATATAATAATATTATTATAATTGTTCTATTTTATTATTAGTTTGTTAATCTCTTAGTGTGCCTAATTTGGAAATTCAGCTTTATCATAGGTATGTATGCAGAGGAAAAACCACGGTATATGTAGGGTTTGGTAATTACCTGCAGTTTCAGGCATCCACTGGGGGTCTTGGAATATATCCCCCCAGATAAGGGAAGACTACTGTAGTGAAGTAATTGAGGCTTACAGATTTAATCCACGACTTTAACGTGTATTTATCAGGAAAGGCACTCGCCTATAGATACCCCTTTTCTTCCCGAAAGGAGAATTTCTTTCTGACGACGTGTCTTGCTCCCATAGTTACCATTCCTTCTCTGTCTTCTCTGCCAAGCCCGGACTCTTGGCATCCGAGTAAATCCAGAGACCTTGCTGGAATCATGAAAAGAGTGACTGTTTGACTCGACAGTCTCACTATTGTCTGCTGAAATTTTACCAGTAAGTCCAGGTGACAGCTGGGGAACAGAGCGGAGAACAGGTTTCCATCGTCAGGGGCCACAGGGATACGTGCTCATTGTTAGGGCTCAGAGGGGCTGCAAACTCAACTAGGAGGCATCTTGGTCAAGTGAAACATCAATGGACTCTAACACATTGTCAATACCATGGGCTTGCCAAGTCTCTTGGACAAAATGCTGCTGTTTTTCTCTAAAGCCATTTATATGCTCGGTGGAGGGAGCAGAACAAGACGAATACAGGTTGGAGCACAAAAGCTTCAGAAATAAGATGAAAATAGGATAGGAGTTCCATGTGCACGTCCTTGAGACCCGGGGACTGGTTGCACAGATACCTTATTTTATCCTGTGCTTCCTTGAGTTTTGGTGTTGCAATTGTTTTCTTTTGTTTTTGCCTAGCAGAAAATAGAGCGAAAGCCAAGGCATGCTCACGCACAGTTTGTCTTTGTGCCTTATTTAGAGACGGGGCTTGACCTATGCGATCCCCGGAGGGCTGGACTGGTTGGGCATAATCTTTTACTGGTCAAAACTGTAGGTGTCCTGCCGGTTGCACCAGTTCCCACTGCCCCTCAGATGACTCTTGGACTCTAGTAGTTAGCTGTGCTGTTCGTAATTTCCCACTGGTTTGTCCCCTTCCCCTGCCCCCTTCTGGAGTGAGGATGCAGCAAAAACAAAACAATTGCATCACCAAAACTCAAGGAAGCACAGGATAAAACAAGGCATGTGTGTAGCCAGTCCCCAGGTCTCAAGGATGTTGCACATTGAGCTCCTATCTTATTTTCATCCTATTAGTGAAGTTTTTGTGTTCCAGTCTGTGTTATTCTTGTTCTGCTCCTTCCTTGAGGTTGGAGCTTAAGCTCTCAGCTCTGACTGATAGCTGTTCCGGAGATGTTTTTCCTACGTTATCTATCTATCTATCTATCTATCTATCTATCTATCTATCTATCTATTTTTTTCCTTTCTTTGGCTTCAAAATTGTCTCATAGATCTCTTATTTAGCACTACGCCCTATTCTATCTGTGTCATACCTGGTGTTTACTATAAATAAGTAACTTCATAACCAATAATTTTTATAATAGTAGGATCCTCTGTTCCCCTTTATTTGCAATTGTAGCTAAAAGAAGCACCTAATATATTAAATATGTCTAGCAGAATAGCCTGCTTTCACATCATCTTGTCAAAATTACTCTTCCCAATTGAGGTAATTGAGGTAGGTTTTGTAGACCATCTATTTGTTGTTGATGTTTCTTTGAAGCACCTTTTTTCTTGGTGCTTAGCTATTAAAACACTTTATTTAATGATTTGAGAGATTCTAAGACATTTAAAAGACCTTTTGTTCTGGAATTTTTTCCTTAATTAATTTTTATGAAAGTATACTTGACCTAAAACATGATATTAGTTTCAGGTGTACAGCGTAATGGTTTGATATTTGTGTACATTGCAGAATGATCACCACACAAGCCTAGTTAACACCCATCACCTTACAGAGCTACCATTTCTTTTTCTTGTGATGAGAACTTTCAGGATATACTCTCTTAGAACTTTCATATACACCACACAGTATCATTAACTCTAGTCACCATGCTGTACAATACACCTTGAGTTACAATATTTTATAACTGGAAGTTTGCACATTTTGACCCCCTTCACCCTTTCACCTATAACATATATATATATATATTTAATCCTCACCTAAGGATATATTTAGAGAGAGAGAGAAACATCGACGTGAAAGAGACACATCAATTGTTTGCCTCCTGAACAATCCCGACCGGGGCTGGGGATCAAACCTGCAACTCAGCTACGTGCCCTTGACTGGAATTGAACCTGAAACCCTTCAGTCTGCAGGCCGATGTTCCAACTGCTGAGCCAAACCGGCCAGGGCTATAATCTATATTTTAAAAACTGGTAACAGACTGGTTCTAAATTATCTGCTTCATCCCTGCCCAGGTGTCTCTGTCGGACACTTAGTCCTATATTTTCCATCTTGGCTAATAATGTTTTCATCTGGTCTGCACCAAAACTAGAATTTTCAGCATTTTTCTCACTATTAGCTTTTAAAAAAACACATTCCATTTGTGGCCAGTCCTGCAGATTTTGCTCTTTGAAATGTCTCCATGTATGTCCCCCTTTTCCAGGTCCACTGATCCTGCCTGGGTCCGGGCCCTCATCCCCTTTCCCCTGGCAGGTGAGCGCCTCCTGATGGCACCAGTCCGCCGGCCTGGCCCCCACCGCTGCCCTGTCTCCTCCCCGCCTGGGTCCTGTTCCTTTATCATTCTTTTGTGCTTTAGTTCCTACTGTTTTCTCTGCCCGCAAACCACTTCTCAGCTGGGAACATCCCAACTCAAAATTGCTTCAAATCCTTTTTGGAACAGGGTAAAATGTGAACACAAAACAAAACCAAGAACAAAAGTCTACTCGGTTTTCAGACTCAGGCTCCAGCGTTGCCTTGCCAGAGCCCTTCCTGATCCTGGCGACAGGGCCGACTTCTTCCTGAGGGCCCCAGGGCGCTGGCTTTGGCACCGGCTCTTCTCACGGGGTCAGAGGTCGGTCGGCCTGGGGCGGA
This sequence comes from Tadarida brasiliensis, assembly GCA_030848825.1. Lineage (NCBI taxonomy): Eukaryota > Metazoa > Chordata > Mammalia > Chiroptera > Molossidae > Tadarida > Tadarida brasiliensis. Next base: position 85,393,083 of record CM061266.1, read on the forward strand.
CAGGGACCAGGTCTTACCCATCCTCGGTCCTCTTTCCCAATTATTGTTCAACAAGCCCGTGTCAGGAAGGTCCTGCCGGGTCCAGAGTGTTTCCATTTGACTGGCAGCCTCTGCCCTGCCCTGCAAGGCTCAGCCTGATGGCTCAGTGCCTGGGAGGGAGGCCTTCTCCGAGGTGAGCCACAGGTTCTTCGTGGCCTTCACGCCGTGCACCTTGCTTGGTTGCCATCTTCTTTCTTTCTGGAAATTACCAAGATTCCTGACTAAAATACCTTTAATTTCTCCAGAATCTGGGCTGTGTCCAATATGAGCATAGGTTCTTGCTCTCTATCTGCTGATGTGATCTGTAAACTTTCTGGGTGACCTTGTCAAAAATGGAGATGTCTATGGCTTGCCCCCCAAATGTTGTGATTAATATCCCAGCAAAGTGATATTAACTAAAATTAATTGATATCTCTACCCTACTCACATTTGGGGTGGAGAAAGGGCATCCTTTACTTCATCAGAGAACCCACATCATTAGCTTTGCTCTGATTGGCACTGTTCACCCCAAACTAATCCTGATGGCCAGAGTAAAGTGTGGGCTACAGCCTCCCAAGCTGTTGATTTGTCTGCATGACTCAAAACAAAAGGGTTAACATCTTTACTCACATTGACAGAATTTAACGTGGCTTTGTGTAAGGATGGTAATGAAGCGAGAACATTTGGGCCCCTAAACACTGAAGGAGACAGAAGTATAGTCAGGAAGAATCGCGGTTCACGAAGAGCTACAATTCTTTTCCATGGCAGCTGCAAACATAGCCGGGATCAGCCTGCTAGGCCACATCGGAGGCCTCACGACATTGTGTTTACACGTTGGAGCTACTCTGTGGTCTACAGCAACGTGATCACAGGGTCACCAGAGATGCGGGCAAAAAGTACGTATTCCCGGACGCTCCCTTAGAAATTCTAATTCTTTAGGTTTGGTGGAACTGTATATGAAATATAAAAATCTGTGTTTTTAATAAATTCTCCAAGGGATTCTTTTTATTAAGTAAGCCAGGGGAACAGTGTTCCAAAGGAAGAAATCAAATCACTGCATGATAGAAAGACCCAGGTAGGAATTTAGTGCAGATACTGATTAATGGAATCCTCAGGAAACTCCAACTTACTGGGAATGGCCCCTCACCCACTCACATGTCAATTTTAGTCCAGTTCGGTCCAATAATTTTAACAGTCTCCTTAGGTTTAAATCAATGCTTTGGGATAATTGCTCAGGCTTTCAAATTCTTCCCCTTTTCTTGGCACACTCAAAGGTGGTGTTTGGGTAATGGGGAGAGGCTCACATACCCTCAGGGTATGGGGAGAAGGGGAACCCTGTCCTGGTGCTGTACCTTGAGTGGACCTGGCTGTCACCTGCTGAAGGGCGTTGGACTCATTTCATTGTTGATATCTGTGGCTGATGACACTGCGATGTTTCCTTCTTGACTTGTTCTAGCCCGGGGCCTCTCCCCGCCAACCCTACTGCTCTCGGCTTTCTCTCACAAGTAAATCGCTCTGGGTCTCCCCACATCTGCCATGTGGACTCTGGCCCAGACTGTATACCCTACAGCTTCTACAGGGTCATCTGTCTTGCCCCCTACCCCTGCCCCATCACGTCAGGCTCCAAAGTTCTCAACCTACTGTCAGTGTTACACAGGACCTGCTGGACCATACTCTCCATCCTCCTCACCCCGCTGGGCCTCAGCCTGGAGGGAACAGGGCAATGAGCAGGTGCCCCTCTGCCCCAGGGTTCCTCTCAGCCTGTGTGTGGGACCTGCTCGCTCTGCACTGAATTCTCAGGGTGGGAATATGGGTTAAGACTTCCCACTGTCTCCTTGTGTGCTTCCCCGCACCCCTCCATCCCCACAATCTCTCAGGGAGGCAACAGGATGGGTGTTCT